>OW028618.1:7145000-8377300 GCA_932294325.1 Allophyes oxyacanthae | reverse complement strand
CTATGCACTACATCCATCCACCTGGTATGTACATATTATTATGAATGAAAAAAGATTATTGTTTGAAATAATTGGACTACTCTATTTCTTAGATTCTTATCATGTTGTAAACAAAAATGATGACAACGGGACCCTACTACATTCAAGTTCCTCCCATACCACGCACAGTTGGCAGGTGTTCCACAACTAAATTGGCATGGAAGAAAAAAAAAGTTTAATGACTTGAATTAATCTTGCAAGTATGCTTGGAATTTAACTTAAATAGTCAAGAGAAAACGTGTACGCGATGTACACCGTTTTTATGCTATTATAAACGATCGAAGACGAAACATGCTTGCCTAGATTTCTATGTTGACATGACTGAGTTTTATGAACTGGCTGTAAAGCTTGGCCTACAAATCATTTTAATGAACACTTTAAGAAATACAAACAAGGCTCATTAACGAGATTCGCTTGTTAAAGAATGATGTTTGACACATTATAATTATTTTCCTTTAAATTTCATGAGACAAGTATATTCAGCGACGAAAAAGCCGATCGTTGTACAAAGTTTTACAGGTATATTTTTATCGGTTTATTTGTTTGTTTAGATGAAAATTTGCAAATTTCATTACTTTTCGTAACTATTTATTATAGAGTAACGTAAATTTATCGACCGTAATGGTTAGTTGAGTATAATAATTTTGTTAATATATACATTTCAAAATTACGAAAAGTTCGTGTACTTATGCCGCTGACAGTACTAGAAACCGATTCTTGACGCGTGTACGAAGTGGGTTATTAAGCACACTTTTTCTTGAAATTCTTAACACCAGTTGGTACTGTGATCGTTAATCATTTCACACATCAATTTTACACAATGTGAAATCGATCTTTCGAGAATTCCTTCAACAAATGTATCTACCATATAATAAAGTATTAGGTTTAATTAATGCGCATAATTCTGACAGAATTCTGAAACGAAAAATAAAATTTTACACGTCACCTTCTCGACTCTTCAACCAAAGTAATTATTTTCTGCAGACAATGGATGTTTTTGTTACTGTTTGTTACTAATTTATTTTACCACCCACCTTTTTTAATCATCTCTAAGGAGATATAGCTATACCTTACCAGATGTCGCTAATATTCGCGATACAACCGATTTTTCTGCAGCTAATTAACGGCTAATCTCTTGACATTCCATCATGAAATTCTCATCAGATCATCAGATCAACTGAAATTCTCATCTCTGCAATTTTTAATGAAGCTAGGATTTCGTACATCTTTAACATTTTGAGAACAAAGAACCTGCTGGGTTTTCTACCTCATAAAATTCCATAGTCCACCATCAGAGGTAGAGGTTAAAAAGGTCCTAGAGGTACCCGGTCAAAAAAGGGTTGGGAACCACTGGTCTAGAAGATAGGTAGAAGGACCATTTTGTTCTTTAATAACTGCATACTGCAATTACCAATCCATTTTGCCAAGCAAAGTGATTATGACAACATTCTCCCACGACCTTAAATTGTAACAGTCTGTTAGGAGCTCAGTGTTGGACGTCAACAAGCTAATATGAAGGATCAACTTCGCCTCAATGAAATAAAAAACAAGTGACATCAGAAGGGTTATAATCTAATGTCACTTGTTATTTATTTCATTGACAACATCGAGGACAAAAGGCCTAAGAAAGTGAAAGGAACAATACTTTCTTCCCTAACGCCGTGACATTGGTTGGCACACAAGCCTTGCTATTTATCCAACTACATCAGCTTAAATGCGGGTCATTAACACAAATGACGGCGTGGAGCAATGCAATAGTAGTAATTGCTACACACGAGCTGTGAACTGACAGAGTAAGCAATAGGCATCGTTAGGCATTGAACACCGAGGCGAATCGATTGTTGAATTTATTTGTTGTTTTTAAACGTTGAATTTATCAACTGTTTATCGCACAGAACATAGAATAGAGGTTTATCGTCTCACGCAAGTTTACTAACGGCTATTTTCAATGAGCTAATAATTTTGACCTACTACAGATAGATTTATAAGTACCTACTTGTGATAGCCCAGTGGTCGAATATCGTTCGATCGTCGGTTAAAGTTTATATGGAGATCCATATAAACTTTAACTACTCCAAATCTCACACTCACCCATGTGCAAACGAGTGCAAAGTTTTCTCTTCAAGTATTAATATATAGATAAATAACATATTATGCTCAATATAGTACCTTATTTCAAATATGGCAAACCTCCGATACATAGGCTAAGAAAATGACCGTCAGATAACAGCCGGACGCAGTCCACTGATGCGCCAGCTACACAGGTTATCCCAGGTTGCAACGCGGCTTTCTTCCCCATCCTGTCTGCCTGTCTGCCCCAGTTGATCAAAAAATGGGTGGTCCTTATAAATATCTTGCTAATTAACTTTTATTCACCATACCTTAAAATGAAATTAACTTGAAATTGCACTTGTATCAAATTAATGCTTGATCGTGTTCAATAAATTTCACTGCATTTCGTTTCCAAAAAAATCTTTGTAAATTTTGCACTGTTACATATTAATCGTAAGAATAAAAATCAATGCTATCTGATGTAATATTTACTTCCTACTTTATCTAAGTAAAATTTATCGGAATGCCTTTCGACTCAGGCCAAGTCGGGTTACGTAAAGTATTTTTTGCATACAAATAACGAAGTCAATGCACAACGAATTCATTACTGGAACTACGGTTTTTGTGTGTCATTAGTCACACTTAATTATATTAATTATTTGAATGATTTTCTTTTTTATACATCTGTAGTTGATTTGCGCTCCCCGGAACTAGAAACGGTCATGGTAGCGAAGTCGCTATTATAGCAATTGACAACATTTCATAAATAATAAGCCCCAAAAATAAAAATACCATTTCTTTATTTTCCTTTCCTGAGCTCAAATATAATTTTGTTTTATTTTTCTAGCTCTTTATTTCGGAGAAAAAAAATTAAAACTGTAAAACGTGTCGTGACGTCACACATACGGTTGAATGAGTTAGTTACCTTTGCCTGTGCATTTCGTTTTAATGGAATGACAAGAATGTCACAAGTGTCATCACATAGGGATGCTACTCATCTACGTAGTACTCAAATCATTTTTCGATACTCCTCATATTAGTACCCCTAAAGTATCGATACTTACTCATATCGATACCTTTTAGATTTTTTTATGAGATTGATACTTTCATTATACTATGTTGATACGCCCTGTAACTTTAATTTGACCTTTTACTGACTGTGTCGTAACAAAAAAACCTGTTCAAATTTTTTAAGAATTTTAACTTGACATCGTGAATCCATTTATAATTCAGTTATTCTAATAATCATCATCCACCTATCAGTCGGCTTCTAGTTTAACACGATTTATATGGAGCGACTGCCATTTGACCTCCATAAGCTAATTAAAAGTGATAATTCAGTTATTGCAATAATCATCTTTAAAACTTTTAATAGAACCCAAATTTATGATCTCTGAACTGCAGATTTTTTTTTATATGACTCTCACCTCTGTCTTATCCCGTTTGCTGTTTAACCGGACTCGTGACGAGGGCTGAAGGATTTCCTACCTTATATTAAAATATAATTATGCGACAGCGCAGCTAAGGGCGTCCAATAGTGGGACACGGGCCTCGGCTTAGGGCGTAGCTGAGGGGGCAACAAAAGAGGGCTTGCTGTGTCTGGTTCTGGTTTATATATATTTTTATTAGGGGGCACAGCACGGGCTGACACGAGTGAGGGTCGGGCAGGAACTGTGGAGTAGTCATCATCCCCTAAATAACTACGGCTGAACATGCATCTTCATAGGTCGTCCGAGCCGTCATCGTGAATGTTGCCATAATCACCACGATTGACAAAAGATATCGCAGTATGTTGTGGTATCAATTAGCACAAGGAGATGCTATAGGTACTGCCCTTCCTCTGGACTTCAGCCTTCTAAGTCGCTTTTTATGATACCCAAGGGAAGAAAGGGGGTGGCGACGTTTCTTCTGGCCGAACAGAGTACCGCCTATAATAAAATGCATATTTAAAACAGTCTTTAGATTCTACATTTCATGATTACGGTTACGATTGTCGTAATTAAAAGGCGTTTTGGCGCGCGTAGGTTTTCGTTTCAAATGTCATGAATTGTAGCTTACCCAAACTAGTTTGAACATTAAATCTATGTTTAATTCGAGAATCAGAGAAAAACGTGTCGACTTTTTGTTGATATTATTGAGAATCGTCTGCCATTAAAATAGCTGTTTTTGTTTAATTTAAGACTTCGATTCTTGTCGGTGTAGCATTTTCCATTCTGGTCTCTTTCGTCAGTTCTTTCACTTCTTTGTACGCCTTGATGTCTAGATTTTCCTTTATCTGGTCTAGCTCCTTCTAGGTTTTCCCCTTAGCTTAAATAGCTACTTAGTTATAAACAAAGTAGGGAAATACGAATACCTATAACGTACTGTGCTTATGTGTTATCAATAAGACACACTAAGTTTGATCTAATACATACCTATCAGATTTAATCCATCCGTGTAGATATGAACTCTTGATATAAATCTTTATAAAAATAGTGTGATTGCTTACTACAGTACTAAAAAATAAGGCAAGCAGATAATTAAAACAAACGACAATCGCCACTTGATATTTACTTCTGTTTTTACAAATCTTGATGCGCAGCAGCGTCTATAACAACATAGATACTGCAATTACCTGTCCGTTATGGAGTGGCGATTTTGGCAGTAGGTATAACTTTGCGACGGAATATTAATTCAAACACTATAACAATAGTAATACACTATGATAACCACTCGAATAGTAACGTAAACAGGCGAACACTTGTAGATGTATAAACTCCTACAGTAACCTGTCAAGTGTTCTATTGTCCCAACAAAAACATTTGATTGTCACCTATAAATAATATTTTTATTAATTACTCACAACGTTTATACCCGCCGTCGAATAAGTTTTGTAACACAGACCTATGTTATTCGCGCGATCGTTATGTCTACAACTATTTCATGTTTTCTAAACATCGGTTGGAATCTGGCATCGGATCGCAACAGTAATGTAGATAGGCCATTATGAACTGGTTTAATGATAGATTTTTCTTTTTTTCTCATAGACTTATCACCAAATATCGATGGGAAATTCAAAATTTCATAATCTAGAACTAAATTTCATGTCCTGTCCCATGCACTGCGCTTGCATTGACTCTAATAAAATTGGTGCCAATATGCTTACAATCTGATAATTACTTTATTATGCATCCACATTCATAATACCTATTAATAGGATGGATCACTAACCTCATTTACCTTATTAAATCTTACATATTATAATGTGATATCTAATTTTTGCTTTAAATACGTAGGTACAACATTAACATATTACCGCCCATTCTAGAACACTCTATCGTAACATGTGAAGGTTACATTGAAAATGCAGTTCACACGGTGCAAATAAGCCAACAACTGGCAAAAAATTGACTATACGTATATACAGGGTGTCCCAGGAAACCTGTACCAGCGAAGGTCTGTGGTCAGGGGACACTAATACTCATCGATTGAACCCCCATGTATGTTCTACGATATTTTGTAGTTTTCGAGAAATTAATTATTTTGTAATATTTTCAGATTTTTCAAAATTGTAGGCGGTTTTAGTTATAACTTTTTCTGAGTGGCGTTTCTTTGAGATTTTTCTTGTCAGTATTATGGCTAGAATGTGTGTTCACCTGTTAAAAACACAAAACAACCAAATTCTAACTAGTAGCTCAGAATATGATCACAAGATAAAAAATTCTGTTTCGGAGAAATATTACACTTGACTTCAACATGAAAAAAAAAAAACTTACACCTGACTGAATGATTTGTAAATAATTTTAAAAACTTTATGAATTCCTTAGGTCTCAAAACAACACAAAAAAGTTGGTACTTTATGGGACATGTTTTCGAGAAAACATAGTTCAAAGTTGTTAAGGTCAAAAATAGTGAAATTTATTTCATGCATTTGAAATGACTTTTCTTACATTTTTGCGATTCTCGCGCTTTTCTGTGAGCCTTCTCTGCTTAATCGGTCAAGCGACGAGACCATAGCCCTCTCCAGCCAAGTAAGAATTAATAAACTGCCTATAAATGCAACACTAGAACTTGTAGATGGAATACAACCAAGCGTAAAAATTGAATTACCTTTAGGAAAAACCTTTAACTGCATAAACATTTAACGATAATTTTAATTAATTTAAGGAATAATTAAGGAGGCTAATTGCCAATATATTAGATTATCATACAGTTCTCCGATCGAATTAAGCCAACGTCCTTTGTCAGGCAATTAAGTATACCAAAGTCATTAACAGGCGATCATATAGCGCGTGAGCCCACTCCCATGACCCACATAAAATTTATATGGCAATCTAACATTGGCCTTAAAACTATCGGTTCAATAACCGTACAAACCATAGACGCAAACCTTTTAATTTAAAACCATATGCTTATTTTGTTACACAATGGAATCAATCTCGAATTTAAAAACGAATTCCAATTTTTAATTTACTAGAGTAAACAGCGAATGTTTATTGTTCGGTAATTAAAACCGTACCTACTAATCGATTCTTGGACTCGATTTATTTTCATGGAATCGTTGTTATCACAATTTTTATAATAATCATTAAGTTTTTAGTGAGTTTCACAACAAGTAAAAACCTAATTAAAAATCTAAAATTATAATTATAGATTATAAATTTTCAAAACAGATATCCATTCACCTTTATTACATTATTTAAATCTTTGAGTATCTAGATACTCACAGATTTAAACCTATGTTTGTTAACATTATTTCGTTGGTTTTTGTAGACGTAGATAAAATAATATCCGATATTTTCAGCCAACGTTTGGAGACACAAAATCGCCACGTTTGTGTCAAGGCATGGTGATTAAGTTAATCACCGCATTTTGTAGCGATAACTTTAACAAAAGAGACCTTTGTCTAAAACTAGGACAGATACTTAATAAGCGGTTGCAATTTTTTATTACGTGCGCAAGTCACTTTGTTACTAGAATTTTGCTAGACAAATATTTACTTGAAACAAGTTATATCGTCTTTTGACGTAACTTTGAAATATTTGTTGCTTATAATAGGTACCTACTCGTTCTTATCTAACTTTGAAGCCGGATTTTGAATGCTTACCTATTATTTAATTAGAAAAATTTGCAACGCTCTACATTTTAATAAAATTTACTGGACTATAGAAAAATATCAAATGAAAATGCATTTACTGAAAGAAAAGATTTTTCAAACATTAGGTACTATCTTTGTAGATGAAAATAATATTATGAAGATAGAGTACTTATATTTTATCTTTTTTCTTCCACTTCGTTATACCTAGATATAATTAAATTTATGACCACTATTTCCACCTGTAAGTTGTTATTACTTTCCAGAATAAAACATACCTAGGCCCCACGTTCACCGACAACTCAACAGACGACCAGGGCGAAATCAGTCGTTTAAACATGAATTTTTATAGGTATGGTTACATAATCGGCCGATTTCATTTTAAACCTCTGTTTATATTGTCAGTGAACATTGCTAGTAAGTTTTCCAGTTTCAATTACCTCTCTGCGATATTTCATCAAAACTGGTTCAGCAGGCTTAACCCTTGAGGACATCACAAACAGGTGGATAATAAAAAATGTACTTAACTTTGGCATTTAATACGTAGTAGGTACCTATACATAGGGATCAAACTCAATTTCTCATGAATTAGAAATTTATAAGTAGGTACCTATAATTAGGGATTAGTAGGGCAGACCACTCCTTAAAAAATCAGTCCGAAGTCACTAACCTATAATTTTCACAACATCTATAACGCGACAATTGAGTTCGCGGCACCGCAACATAGCGGCGACGAGTGTGTGCAGCCAATTATTACAATTTGTGGACGATCCGGAAAGTGGGTAAGACCATCTACGGCACAGATTACCGGTTTCATGGACGCTTAAGTTTGTTTAGTCAATTTATTTGCGAGGCGGAACTGATTTCTTTTAGTAATAAGACGTAGAATGTTTAGATTAATCTTTTCTTTGGTAGACACCTATCCAAATCATAAAATATTTTGGCTGAAATTGAAATGTTAGGAAGATAATTCAACAAGTTATTATTATGGGTTGAATAAATTACGTGATATTAAAAATTATAACA
Organism: Allophyes oxyacanthae; assembly: GCA_932294325.1. Taxonomy (NCBI): domain Eukaryota; kingdom Metazoa; phylum Arthropoda; class Insecta; order Lepidoptera; family Noctuidae; genus Allophyes; species Allophyes oxyacanthae. The sequence continues at coordinate 8,369,109 of OW028618.1, read as the reverse complement.
TACAAAAAATTAAATTAATTAATTTATTTCAGGTTTAAGATAAATTTGAAATAAATTAAAATGTCAAAACAAGTAAAATAACCAAATAAATAAAAACAAATTTAATTAAATTATAACAATATAATTGGGCAAACAAAACTGCAATGTCTATTAAATGGTAGTTTCAAAACTAATCAAATAAGGAATTATCGTTTTTGAGACAAACGAAAAAAGGTTTTCATTGCATGTAGTAAATCTGCAGCCAAATATGAACATTTCCAATAGCGTGAAATGCTGTATAATAAAATAAAAAAAATCCAGCTCTACATCTTGTAAGTAGAGTAGAAATTAAAAAACAATTCGTCAAAGTTTAATGTTAAGGTAAAAAATTTTTGGTTGTGGAAATACAAATAAACTTATTGAGTATTGAGCACATCAATACCTACTCAATATGTTTATTTGTATTCCACAATGTTTCACAGAATGTTATCAAAGAAAATAATAAGTAGGTATCATTGTGGATCCTATCGGGCACTGCAAAAAGGGTAGGAGAGAGGAAGAACATTTTATGTTTCATTAGATATTCGTCTATATTGTAATAAGCTTTTTGCTGATTTTTTTTTTCAATTTATTAGCAAAAATGTTGTACCGTACCGTATCACTACAATCCACAAATTACGTCAATTCGCAATTCCTAAAACGCAGCAGCCATCGTATCTAATTACGTTCAATTTTAATCAACTACCACGAGTCCGCCCGCACCACAGCTAGTTAGCCAATTGCTTCATAAATTCATACAAAGTGCAAAGGTCAAGTACAGTGAACTCACAATAATTCGTCAGCTCCCACTGGCGGTCACATCGTCGATCAGATCTAATCAGCCGACTTCCTAAACGTTCGCGAATATCCACTTCCTTATTTAACATGTGAACTGAAAATGACATTCAAATTGATGAAAAACTGTCGTGAGATAGTTCGTGTAATGTCCTTTGACACATACATTACATTGACTATGATGAATCTATAATCTCTGCTTATACTAAGAACTGTTACATTTTAATTGTTAGGTAATAATCAAAATTGATAAGTTTAATATCGGTGGAGCATATTAGATACAGGTAGTACGAGTCATGAGCAGTTAAACGTACGTATGTAGTATTATATTATAAGGTCCTACTTTTCTAATCCTGATTCCTTTAGGAAGCAACTTTTAATATGGAACCAACCATGAAATCGCGAAAACAAATATCAGTTATTCATACATTAAGGCTCATGTTCACCGAATAACAATCGATTAGAGCAAAATCAACCGTTTTAACATAAATTGTTGTATGGCCGTATAATAGGCCGATTTCATTTTGTACATCTGTTGTCGGAGAAAATGGCCCTTAGTCGAGTAATATTGAATTATTTGTATAATAGGCATGGAACAGCAGATTTAGTATCAAAAATGCAATGATTATTAAAAATATGTTTGTTTTATAATCTAGTACGTCATGTAGGCTGGCATTTCTAATTCATATGCAAATGTAAACTCACAACTTAAAACAAAAGGAAAAGTTCTAAAGAAAATTCCCACGCCTAATATGTACACAAACAACAATGTACATTATTATAGGCTTTGGGAATCCCGATGAGCTTATACTTACCCACCAATCACGTTGAACATGAGCCTCATAATATTATAGAACAATATAACGATATTCTGGTTTCCCTAGAAGGGTTATAAACGTGACAACTGCATCTCTACAGCATACTAATAATATGCAAAATATGTTGCTTGATATCATCCGAGCACATTGCGAAGATTCAGATCTGTTTTGCTATTAGAATGCTAAGAGATTTTACATTTGAATAGTAAAACTTACTCTCTTTGATATAAATATGGGCCCTAACTAATAAACATAGAATAAAATTATGTCATGAACAACGTATCTGTTGTTGGCGCAGTGGCTAAGCGATTGGCTGTCTCCGCTACGTATCGTAGGTTCGATCCCCGCACGGAATATCTGTATGGCTTACAAATAGTTGGTGTGTATGGATGTGAGATGTATGTTTGTAAACCGTACCTACTCACGTTACAGAAGTAATCCTAGAGTAAAGTGAACTATAGAAAAACAGGCCAAGTGCGAGTCTATAAAAACGGCAAAAAAACATGTCTGTTGTTTGCCCCCTTAAATATTTATTTTATTTTGTTTTTTAGTATTTCTTGTTATAGCGGCAACAGAAATACATCATCTGTGAAAATTTCAACTGTCTAACTATCACGCTTGATGAGATACAGCCTGGTGACAGACGGACGGACGGACAGCCGAGTCTTAGTAATAGGGTCCCGTTATACCCATTGGGTACGGAACCCTAAAAAATAAAAAATCTTGAGTGTATAAACTTGATAGGTACTTGTTCTGCGTTAATTAGTACTGGATAGCGTTTGTTAATTCATGTTTTTTATACTTCTTTATTTAACGTAGCTTCATAGAAGGTAGGATCAAATTAGAACTTCAAAAGAAAAAAAAAATAAGCATAATATGCCACGCTGTATATCTCAAGACTCTGAACCTAACCTCCTCTCTAAATTCGATATCATCGAAATCAAGGTTAGAAATTCTTCTAGAATAAACCATACCTACCTACATAATTATGGCCCTACATAACATCCATCTATGTCTAATCCAAGTTATTTTTAAACTTTAGGCTTACCTAATCGTCATATATCATCTATAATTTATGGGTAACAAACAAGAAATATTAACTAACTTCAAAATATCAATGGGTCGGTTCACAAAATAAATCCGGTCTTGCTAATAGGCCTAGCAGGTGGCGATTTATAAATTGGTTAAAAGTTGTATATTACAAAACACCTCCAAAATAAGAAGATACCTAACCTATGTAAATCTCGCTCATTATAACCCATTTAAAATACATTTTTGCTTATTAATTAAGAAGATGTGTGCTGTAATCAATACAATAGTATTTCAGTGTGCGAATGAATTCGAAATTGTTTCTATAAAAGCATGACCAATTTATACGATTCGCAGCGTTTAATTCAGTGTAGACTACAGCACAAATTGCGCCACAAATTTCTTTCTACTCACACTAGAAAAAAGAATTAATTAATCCTCAAAGAAAATATCGAACAATCAGATTTGTTAGAATGCAGTCGACGTAATTGAAACCAGAATTAAGATAGACGAAAAAAACCGCAGAGTCGGTTATGCGTTGTCATCAACAATAAATCGTAATAAAAAGCTTCACAGCCAATTACCCCACCTCGACATCCGTGCGCAGTTTACGACGTTTATATAACTACTGAACTGATGGAAAACTTCGTCGCACTTCGGATTAAATTGACCGATCGACCCTCGGAAATCGACCATTTTGTAAAATGCATAATCGACGGATTTGATTACTGGGGTCTTATTTGTACTGAGATGGTGAACGCTTTGTTTTTTGAGCGGCAAAAGCTGCGGCCTGAAAATTTACTTTTGTGTACGCGAAGCAAATTCTGCTTTTTTTTTTCAATGGCTGATGTACGTTGCATTGCTAAAAGGTATAACAATATTAAATGGTAGTGAGCATATTTACCCAACTCACCCAATTTTATTTCAAGTCAAAATTCAAGTTTGACAACTATTAAAATATGGAGTATTTTCCTCCTTTGCATCTACCTTAAAACCTACTCGATGTCTATTATAACTATTCGTGTATCAGACTGTAAGAAATATTAATCGCCGTAATTTTAAAATTGCAAAACCGATAAAACACTTACGAAGATTGCTGATAACAAATTGTAAAGACTGGTTTTCTCAAGTTTATATTAAGTATCGATAGTAACTTGTTATTCATACGTCATAAATCTGATACTGTATTTGTTAATTTATTCATCAATGATGTAAAGAACATTGACCACATCCTTCATAAGGTATAATTATTTCATCCAATAATTGATTTATCTATTATTTCTGCTGTGTATTCGTTTTGAATTCGGCATTGATAGCTAATATTCACTTACCGTTTATATTCTTTTCATCATTTATTCTAGCACTAGGCTTGATAGCAAAACTTTCTCCCCTAATCGTCGAAGGGTAAAAAATAGGCAAGGGTATAAGTGTGCTGTCTTGACACAACAGGTCTTCAAGGTCAGTATCAAGGGCACATGTGGAAGGAGGCGAGTCTATTAGGTAGATACTATTTGCCGATTATATTCACAGTAATGATTAATAATCGATTTCTCAATAGCTGTGTAAACATTGGATAATTTAACCTTCTGATAAATCTGTACAAAGGCTGTTCCAATTTGAAATCAACAGCTCTCTCAACTGCCCATTAAAAATCAGACCGAAAACTGAAAGAAACTCCACCAGTTAATTCCAAATACAACTTACTCCTTTAACGACCTAGGGATCAAACCAAAGTCATCATTATGATCCGTAGTCATGCTTGAGAGACTAACAACAGGATCTTCGCTAATTACGACAAAATCAATTCACGTCGTTTCTTGTAAGACGTTCTACATGTGCTGAATACATTTACAGTAAAATTTCCAATATCTGTAATTGGTACCGATTAAAACATTCCAGAAGTGATTCCAATGGTTTCCTTATTGTCGTTTCGCGAAAACGTATTAAACAATGATTCTATTGGAATTTAAGGTTATTTTTAAACTTTACATTCCATTATGCGGGGTGCCTATTAACGATAATCTATTTTTCCGGTTTAGTTTGTTCAAGTGCTTCAATTGTTTATAGAATGCTGATTTAAAACAATATTGACTCTTCGCGCGTTTTATGCTTTAATCATATTACTGCGTATATTGTACTAAAATGTGTAACGTATCGATCTGAACAATACTAGTAAGTTACTCTTGATAATAATTTCAGTGTCCATCTAATTCTTATAACGTCTTTAGTTCAGTCTTCTATGCGTAAATCCCTTCAAAATATTCTTCTTCTTCTGTCGTGTCGGCAATAGCTAGCAGATGAGAATAGCTGCTGCCGTAGTGGAAAGATTAAGCAGTCAGCATTGGTGGTATCGTGATATCGAGGCTCTTTCGTTGCAACCTCTAACTTAAACACAAATGTGGTGCTTGTGAACTTGCGAACTGGCATAACTCCAATACCGATCCATCAGAATTATTGTCGAGCGTAAAGTCCATGGGTGATGTCCATACAACAAAAAACATAAACTTGATGCGCTTCATCTTAATTGTAAATTATATTTACTTTAATCTTAGACACACAGTCAGTTTTTGAGCAAATAAATTCCAGCGCTATTTAGACTGCTATTGAAACTGCAAACTTCGTGAATTATTAGAACGTCATTGACATAACAAACCTGTTTTGTTGATTGTGGATAAAGATAAAGTGAATTTGTATTATTTTATTTATTTATTTTAATATAAATAATCACACTAGCAGCTTAATAAGCTGATGCGTGTGTGTGTTATGTTTTTTGGATAATTTGTTTAGTCTGTTCTTGAAGCAATTAAATGTGGGTGCCATTATAACAATTTTAGGGAGTTTATTCCACTATGACTCTTTGGTAGGAAGTGCTTCAAGGGGTTTCCTTTAGAAGATGTTTCAATGAATGTTTTTGTAGATACTGTATAATGTTATACCTATTCTATGGCCTTTTCTATGTTTTCTTCCACATTTTCACATTTGATTAGAACAAGTAGCTAATAAAAGTTCATTGCGAATTATAAATAAAGCCAGTGCATACTCCAATCAATCGTAACGAGCAATGTGCAATATTTTAGTTACTTCATAATCACGTGTTCAAGCATGCCTTTAAACACGTCTCAGATGTTTATTTTTTGTGGAATCGTAACTCATACTTAGAATACATTTATGTTAACATCGTTCACTTGAACGTGGAGTGCTGAATGAATAATTTAAAAAGTTCTTCGTCTATAACTTACATTCTCAGGTAACCAGCATTTCTACCGAATATTTTATAAAAATGTAAGAAATAGAAATTAACATGTGAAATCTAGACACGAAAACACGATAAAGTCAGGTTCACATTACGGGAATTCAGAAATTCAGAAAAGGACGTTGTCAGTCATATCGAAGGTTTATATATCGAAGAATCTGTTATAATTATATATAGTCGAATACGTAACAATACTCTCTCATTTCTTGAAAAACGTAGCGGATTAACTGTTGCTTTATGAATGACATAAAAAACTATTATTTGATATTATTTTGTATTTAAATGCAATTTGCAAAAATAATATTTACAATTTGACAAAGTATTAAAATTATAATATTGTTTCATTGTCTAAACCGGGCTTAATGCGTAAAGCAGAATTATCAGCAAGTGGGATCTAAACGAAACCTATGTTTTGAATATTTTGCCTGGCTAGCAAGAACAGACAAGGTCAAATTACTTAACTCTAGATTTCCAAACATGATACCACCTTATATTTAGTAATAGATATTTACAATTCTCTACGCAGACGCGAATGTGAAATTATAATTTCTATTTGTCAATCACTGTGACTGATCGGATTGAGATTTTTATGTTCAACACTATTATTTCTGTTATAGTAACATGGTATGTATGTAATATTATTACTTTTGTTTTAATGGATTTTCTTCAGTAAACCATATTCATGATAGGCTATTCAAAGACACGATTGGCGCAGTGGCTAAGCGATTGGATTTGTGCGCTACGTGTCGTAGATTCCTGCACGGCACACATAAGTATGACCTACAGATAGTTGATTCGGGTTAGGGTGTGTGTGCATGTGAGATTATGTTTGTAAACTGTACCCACGATATAGGCGAAATTCTAGTGTGAAGTAACGTATTTATTTTTATTTTTTATTTTTTATTAGGTAGGTATGAACAACAAACAGCTACACTATAGAATGTTAACAATAAAGTACATAAAACCTATAAATAATAATGTAGCCCACAGCGCTGTTCACAAAGTGTATAAGTATAATATTGTTACGCTTGATCCTCAAGTCGTTAGAAAGATAGTAGTAGTAGAAGGTACATAGAAAAATCGTTCATTAAAGCGTAAGCTTTTCAAAACCGTTCTTTCAGCGATCAAAAGTCGTACTCAACTGATACGAATACATTCGCACATGCGCACATAAATTCAAATGATTCCCATTGTTTCACTGCAACAATGTGTTACATTGAAAATGTTATTTGTATAACACTGCCTTATTAAATATGATTAAATATAGTATAATCATTGATCACTTACTGCGCTTTGTAACACACGTTTCTGATAGGTATTTATGACAAATTATTTAATTAGATAACAGAAGTAGGATTGTCAGCCATTTCTTTTAAAGAAAGCGGAAGTAAACCAGTAAAAGGATGGAAACAAGATGTTTCCTATACTAATCATCATTTCTGTCAAAGTCAGTTTTGAATCAAATCATTCCAAGAATATTTAGAACTCTTATAAAATACAAGTGTAACTCAAATAATTCATTGTAGTTACAATTCAACTCTCGCAAACATCCATGTTTACCGTGCTCTGAACTCTTCATTAAAACCTTCGTAATAGACACTTTGGAACCGGCTCTTAGCCACGGAACACCACATAATGAGTACAAATAATTATCTGTTTCAATATCATGACATACGTTTCCTACCCGGATACAAGCCCAGACTTTGACAGGATATTATCTAAGACACCTTCTACTAAACTCTCTAGGAGTCGAAGGAAACGAGTAAAATATACAGGTTTCTTAGCTGATAACGTTGATTCAATGGGGATATAGGTTTATGATTGCTTCAGGCGATCAGATACATTATAATATTGTTTGATTCAGATTCAGTCAGGTTCAGGTTTGTCATTTCATAGTAACTAAGAGTTTAACATGGATTTAGTAACGCTTTTGAAATGAAGATTTTAAATTATTAGAGCATTTTTATAGATAGCTTGATAAGTTAGGTGTTACTGGCTATAATATCCTGCTTGTGATCTCGATCATTTTACTATTCTAAATAAACTAGTATTTTACATTAATTTACTATCTATATATCTATTATTACGGGAAGAGAAAACTTTGTATCCCTGTTTAAGCATAGGTATTGCACGCACGGAGGAGTGTGAGATTAGCATAGTTAAAGTTAATATGCAGAAAAAATGCAAAAAGCTAAAATTTATATATAATACGTGGTTAAATTTTGACCATTGGGCGACTACTAGATGTAATAAATCAGTATAAATTGATTACTAGCCAGAATGACTGTACATTATCTATTATAAGAAAATTAACTGAATTATTGGTGAACGATTGACGAGATTAGAAAGTTAAAATCTATAACATGGAACAAATTGAAATCGTTGCAGAGCTAATACAAATTTAATAAACACGAGACACTCAATTGATTCGTTAAGCCCATTTGTGGGCAATTTATTACATTAAACAGGATTACCGCACTAGGAAGAGACACATTGCAAATTACATAATTGGTAACTACCTGGAAGCAACCCGACACATTCGCAACAGATAATATTATTGGCCTTGTATGATAATCGAATGATTATAGCGATCCCCCTACATGGGGGAGATGTCTTACCAATTACCCATCTAACGCTACTGAGAGAGTTTATCACATGATCGAAAGGTCCAATATACCTACCTAAAAATACGAGTTTACTTATAACGTTTACGCCAGTAAAAATCATATTAAGTATGACTATGAAAAAGGAGTTAAACTTTTTAACTCGCAGCTTTGTAATTCTTTTAACGAAGTAGGTAACACAACGTGTTAAATAATGACGTTGCAATTATTGAACGCATTGTAACTTATCATTGCAGCAAAGACAGAACGTATCATTTCAAATAATATAAATATTAAAACAGGCACGGATTTATGAGTCATTAGAACTGGATAATACTAGGACTAAATAATTAGTTGCATAGAATACAAAACTTCCGCACTTAATCAACGATAAATTATACCAAGCAAGGCTAATATTAGTTCTTAATTATTATTATTGATCAGTGGTCAATATTTTTCTACGAGAACAGTTTATTCTTCCTTTATCTAAGTTATTAACGGTAGACCTTATATCAACTACATATAGGTACACACAAACAAATAAGCAAAGCACTATAAATTATACAGTTAAAAAGCATGACAGAAGTCAGTTTTAATACAATAGAGGTGGTCCAAATAAAAGGTCTCACTCATTGCGTTCTGGTATAAACCTCACACAGGTGCTTTAATCGGTCGATAATATCGCAATGCATTATTGCGATATCTGTTTTTAGTAAATTTTGTATTAGGATGCATGCGATCTTACACACTGCTGCGATAATAACGACGCGATAGAAGTACGACATTTGCCGCATATAACGCATTGCGATAATATTCACCGGTATAACACACCAGCTGTGTGGGGGGAGCCTTTATTCAATACTGTGTCAGTATAAATATATGATTGTTAGCTTTGAATGTGTAATAAACAATAAGGTAGGAAATAAAATGAGGAAAAAATCTAGACTTTGTTTAGTTAATAGAAGAAGTAATATGCACTCATAGATTTAATTCATCAAGTAACGTAAGGGTCTCGGTAGCCGAAAATAATAGATTTTATATTGTGTCTACTTTGCGCTGATTGATTGGTTAAAAACTCTTGACACGATACTTTGACCTCTGGTGCACAAAGCAGAACTTAAAGATTTTTCAAGATTTTCATTTTCTACTAAATCTACTACGACGAATTTGAAGAAATTAGTTCGTTTCGATGGTTTACGGTGAAGAACACCAAGATTTTTTTTAGAACCATAAGTAAAGATGAAAGACTTATCCTTTTTCGCCGTTCATGTATAATAAAGGATGAGCATTGTTATTTGAACTGCACTCAAATACTTGCCTAACGCAGCATTAACGTTACTTAAAACGACTTATTTTCGGGTTAACGACTTAGAACATTTTCAAAGTAACTTCATCAAGATTGTCTAAAGTTTTGTTTCTTCATCAGTACTTTAGAAAACTACTATTATCTATCAAAAATTTTGAAGGTATTAACTGACATTGATTTGCAGAGATATTAAAAACAAATGACTTTGTCACAATAAAATTGATGACTACAAGTGACCAAAAAAAGACGCAGGACACATGAATTCACTAGAAACAATAATGAACTACATAGACAGTCAAAACAAATGAAAGAGCGTAAGGAAATGCCTTTATTGTAAGACGACTAATGTGGGAATTAGGGTAACAAAGAGCGTATCAATTGATTTACCCACGCAAGCTGTACAAATGAACCGACAGGATACGATTGTTAGGAATGGGCTAATCGTTTGCTAATTCAACAGTTTCACGAACATTTTTGGAAATAATCGAATGTTTTGTGTACAACGAAAGATTATAATTTTCATTATATTTACTTTTCCCTTGAGGACTATAAATTTATGATTTTCTTGTATATTATCAAGGGGAATTCTGTCTGCCTACCATACAAGGACTTTGGCGTGAATACTGAACATTAATCTCTAACAGAACGTCAAGGATACAGGTTTTAAGACCAGTCTAACTAATATACGTCTTGCATAAGAAGTTTGTTTACTTCTTTTTGTTTTTGTTTTGGAATAGTTCGCGTGTAGTTATGATACTGGCGAACTTAAACGCATTGATCATTGTTCGTTTAACTATAATAAACCAATGAATCAATAGAAAAAACAAATATGATTATGACCGACTTGAATTGAAATTGGCAGATTTCATTGAAATTTTGAGGGCGTAGATTGAACACGAAACGTCATTGATCGTACGTGAATTTAATTTGTAATTATGTTACAATTCCTTTTAATAAAAGAAAATGTATACGTAATAAATACGAACAAGAAGTAGGAGTCGACTTGAAAATGACAACATCTTATAACAAAGTAGAGGATTTTATTTACACAGCTGTTCAAAACATTTTTCCACCAAAATAGTAGGTATATGATTTTTGAATCAAACTTAAATTCTTATTAATTATTACTATAACATTAATTGGATGATTAGTAAAATTAGCTTCACGTGATCGCTATCAGAGTCTTATTACCGAAAGTTAAGAGATTTTAGAAATTATTTCACTTTTTGGAAATTCTTTTAAATCTCTATCGAGACAGCAGTTAAGGTTAATATAATCAGTTTGGTTATTCAATATGTCTGCGACGAGTTGAAAGAGAAAACTTGTAACATTTGTTTGTACAAATATTTCGTCCATTTCGCGTCGTCAGGCAGGTTTTAAAGTCGCTCGTCCAAGTGAGTTAACAGAGTGAAAACAGCCCGCAATAGGCCGTACGTTGCGTGATATCTACAATTCTACACCAAACACCTGCCAGTTATTGCACCGAACCTTGTGTTTCAGTCTATTATCGCTCTTAAGTGTTGTGCCCAATTTTTATTATTTCTTATTGTTTACAAAGGTCAAGTACATCTCTCGTAATGTAAACGTACATCGCAATTATTATTTGCCTAATGTTAATTGCATCATGAACTTCAGATTGAATGTTTTCATCTGAATCAGTATCTAAACCAAGGATTTCAACCGAGGCCTACACGTTTCGCTCGTCTCATTTGTTATCATTAGCACTCATCGTTAGCTCTTAAACAAACAATTTCATTGTTACTACCTTTGTTTTGTCATTGTTCTCCAGTGATTGATTTAAAAACCTCATCATCACTTTAACTGTGACGATTATTAATATCGGCATCGACGTACCTGTGTCCTGTGCATTTTGTAGGTGATGAATGTGGTGCAGGTGCGCATAGTAATGATGATGGTGTAGGATGCATTCCAGATCGGTGCAATTCAACATTGTCACGGAGCACCGGCCGCGCCGGCAGCCGTCTGCTCACTCACGCTCGGTGCACACTTTCACAAAACAATTCCACTAGCACTACGACACGTATCGCTGTCACATCACGTTATCTCCTTGGACACCGGTAGGGGACTGACACTCATGGGCCTGGTCCACCAGGAGCGGCGCCGATCGGTCTATACTCTCGGCGCAATCTACCGCTGCATCACGTGCACTTGTTTATTTTCCCAATCCTCCAAATATTCACACGTTATCGCGAGAGTCACCCATCACTGTTCGGAATCGCGCGACGTTCAAAGGAGCGGAAGGCGTAATCGATAAGGCGGCTGATTCGATAAGTACGCGAGGTTGTTGCAGTGAGCGGCGTGCGCGCAACACTTGCGGCGCGCGATTGTATACTGAGTGCGGTATGCGAGCGGCTGCCACCTCTCCCGGGCTCCCGGCCTCGACCGCACTTGTTGAGCCCTGGGCTATCATATCGCGCCACCTATTGCCCTCTGGAGAATAATGCAGCGTTCAACGTCCGTTTCTCATTATCATCTTACCATGGAAATGCAAGAAAATTAACATTTGATAAAAAATTATCAAACAATTTTTCTGCTTCGGACCTGACTACCGTATGGAAACAACGTAACGAACCAAACATACACAATGTATGCGTATGGAAGCAAGATCACAGCGTAAACAATTTTATTTATCAGAAGTTGGTCGTTGCCATGCAAATGTTTATAAGGCGTAATCGTTGCATTAAAATAGTTGATGCGATTCGAAATAACATTACGGTTGGTACCACAAATGCCAAAGACGTGCCCGTGTTCATTTAAGAACATTACGATGTAGACACCGACAAGATTCGCAAGTAAATAGCGAAGCAGAGATTTGCGGAAAAGAAGAAAAAATCAACAAGCGAAATATCCGCAGTACAGGTCCCAAGGTTGAAGGACTTGCTCGCCTTGAGTACGCCGCAGGTACAGACAGACTTTCAAGTGACGATGTATGTGCAATTATACAAGTTATTGTACTCTATAGATTTATGAGTGAACGCATTGTCTACTCGCACCATGCCTTTAAACCTAAGTATGAGGTTCACAATCGCGTGGCGCTAACTTATTTCATCGTCAGTGTTGATATTTTCATGAAGAAGGTTTGTCACTGACCTCGATTATCTGTTATCCGTTACAAGAACGTTATAATTGTTGCTTGTATTTAATTGCATTAAAGTGGCAACAAAAACTACGCTGATAATTTTTTATTACTTATTGACTCGGTCATAAATCTTCGCTCTTTCATACTTGATCTTCGACTAGCCCAGGTATAGAGAAAAGATTTGTTCAGTAATATTTCATCTAAGAAAATAGTTAATTATGTATCGTCGTTGTAATGAAAATGTCGAGGTGCAGATATACTTAAGACAAGTAAACGATCGGGTAAACCTTGACTTCAAAGCAAGGGCCGATTAGACGATAATTGCTGTAATTCTTATTGTTTTATAATGCATCCATGTTTTTATCTTTGCACAGATCAGCGTTACAACTACTTATTCTTAGAACACAGTTTATTTAAAAGAATCTGAATAATTAAATAGACATCGTTATGTCAATCCCAGGATTGTTCTAGGTGAGCCAATAATCAATTATTATTAGGCGAATAACACACGGAGCGGAGAGGCGCGCGGCGCGGTCCGCGATCGAGCGGATCGAAATCTTGTAATTACCACTCTGTAGGTAATCCGCTCTGCGAGGAGATGCGATGCAGTTATATGGAAGGACGTACAGACTTGTGTAAATCGATATTTAATAACATAATATATTTTATTGTTCGTTATAAATTTTGATGTCGAGCGTTTCATAATGAAGATAGAAAGCGGCTCAGCGATTAAGGATATAAAAAGTCATCGTCTCGTCTCCTCCGCCCGGGGCATCCTAGGCCTCCACGCGGTCTCTGCATCCGTAGTTTGCCGCCGAAACGATGGCCGCACCGCTCCATGTGCTATTGGCCTTACTACTTCGTTCATACAAAACACATTATTTACTTTTTTTATTTAAATGTATTTCAAAGTAGGTACAATACATAAAACTTAACAAATTGCCAAAGAAGTCAAACAAGGATAACGTTAGGTAGGTACCTAGATATCAAAATTTGTAGATTAGATGACATTTATTATTGGAACTGTGATTGGAACAATAAATAAGAACTCTACCTATTAGTAGTGTACTGACATTTTATTGACTGGAAAATATAAATATTTAGTAACTCTACCACAGCTGATCAAGAAGAAAATTCTAAAAATAATTCTTTGGAAAATGTCAAGCGTGTTGAATATATCAATACTCTAATGACCGGTCATTGCAGCGGTTATTAGATGGACCATGTTCAACATTGGTCAAATAGAAGTTTATGGGCTGTTATGTTGATCACTTTCTACCAAAAAAAAAACATAGGTACTATAAATCGTCTTAACTAAAATTGCGCGATCCTTAACTGAATTTGCCATACGATAATTGCACGCTCATCCACTGAATTTGTCATACAATAAGACAATAAAGTATGAAAAATTTAGTGAATGAGCGCGCAATTTTAATTTAGTCGATCTCTACATAAATATTAGTTATCAGTTTCGGAGCTACGCGGTCCGTACATGAGAAGAATAGCAAGAATCAGTCAATTAAGCAATCAATATAAAATTATAACCACTCAGAAACTCTCAATAATATTCCTATTGATGTAACGTCCACTATTAATCGCTAACAATGGTATTACTTAACGGGATGACGTCACAGACGGATGTGAAACTCTAAGTATCGCTATCAGAATAAGCATTTGCACGAATGAATGCTAATATTTATGGCACTTCTATACAGTATTTAGGGTAAGGAACCCAATTAATAACATCGTTTGATAACGACTTCAATGTGCTTTGTATTCTTGCAACAATTGTTTTATACAGGCATACAATTCTTTTGCTATATTGTTACTATTGCTAGGAAGTGTACTATGATAGAAATAATAACTATAATTTTATATTAATATTCTTTTTTGTTATCTGTTATATTTTATGGCTAGTTAATTCTTAAAAGCGCCTAATTATCACGCTAATTATCGATGATCATTGTTGGTTCGAACCCTTTAATGACTACATCGACAAAAACTTAATCACTGGTAAAATATTAACGTATAACGAGTAATTAGGTAATCTATAGTTTAACTGTAAAATGTCACCGTATCAATGCAATCTACCTTTCACTTGTTGACTATGCTTAGGCCAATAGTCCAATACATCGCAAAACGACGCGACGGGTGACACAATCATTATAAATATAATTACTCATTATCGAGGAGAGATACCACCAAAAGTATACCACCTTAATGGGGCCGAAGTATTGTATTGTCAAACCAAGATATTTTTTTTAGAGTTGAATAGAATTTTCTATCTGTAGATACCTAGCTATTAAACAAACATTAATCACATTTATATATAAAAATGTGAAAGTAACTCTGTCTCTCTGTCTGTTTGTTACCTTTACACATATAAATGGCTGAACTAATATAATGAAATTGGACAAAAAAATAGTTTGTATAATTAGGCTTTCCTCTTGATTTTTGAAAAATAAATAGGCCTATAATCTTTACGTAGGCTATTTATTTCTTAAAAATCGCTGCTTCCGAATTTCACCCTGACGGAATCAAAAGTCGTAGTCAAAAACGCAAAAAATGTAAACGATTAACATTTTTCTTGTAATTAAAAATTAGATATGTAACGGTAATAGCTTAGATTAAAAAAAAATAGTAGATACCTATTATTGAGGTTTCAGAAAAAGAAACGAAATGCAACCACCTAATTTCAAATCACGTGAATATAACCAATTTACATAGTGTAAACATAACAGTGGAGCCTCCAATTGTTTGTCACAAGTGCGTATTACGTAGTTAGTAACAATATGAATATTGAAACGAACAACTTCCACGTAGCTGTAAGGTCATACCGTTTACGAGACTTTATTACAAAAAACCGTTAACTTATTTATTATAGCTGCTGCCGCGGTTTCACTTGCGTGTTTTATTTTTATAAAATAAAATATAGCCCCACTCAGGAATAGTGTAGAGTTCTATTGGTGAAAGAATTTTTAGAATCGGTCCAGTAGTTTTTGAGTTTATTCATTACAAACGAGTATACTAATCTTTTCTCTTTATAATATTTATTTTTGTTGTATTTTGTTCTTAACCCCCGACAAAATAGAGGGGTATTATAAGTTTATAGTGTGTATCTGTTTGTCTATAGCATCGTAGCTCTAAAACGGATAAACCGATTTCAGTGCACTTTTTTTTAATTGAAAGCTAGTTTAATCGGAAATCGTCTTAGCTATGTTTCATGAAAATTTGTTCAGCCGTTAAAAAGTAACTATTTTTCTAGTTGGAGTCGGGAGTTTTTGACGGTTAGGTTATGATACATATCGCAAGTACCATTACCAAAATGGTAATGAACATCGACTCTGGAAGACCCGCAGAGCAATGTTTCAATTCCTATACTAAAGATGATTTTTAACCTTAGCTAATACAATACTTCTTTCTATCTGGAAATAAGTATCAGGGTTTAAAATGTATAACAGAATAGAATGGATCTTTATTTAATGTAAACCAGATACAGCCACTTATGAATTGTCGAGACTCTAGGTGCACCAGGTTTGGCAGACTGACAATTTCAAACGTAGATTAGGTATGTATAGACAAACCACAGAATAAATGTGAGACAAACCATGAACATAATTATGTTAATGAGACAAACATAATTATCCCATCACAAAATATTGAACGAAAAAAGTTAGTCGTAAATCGAATTAAAATCGGATTGCAATGTTCTTTATCCAAAAAATATAAATGTAGTTTAAAAAAATCGACTACGATACACCCCAAAAAATAACGAAATCTAGTCCATAGCCAACCGCAATCGGGTCTAAATTTTTTCGAAGATCAGCCCATGTTGGCGCCCAAGACCAACATTACTTATCGGCGCTGCAAGTAGTTCTACATGCCCTGCACACAGCAAAAGCGTGAAGATAACAAGTAAAATAAAATAGTAGTTAATAATTGACTATTGTTCGCTAATGAATATCGATAACACTTTAGTGGACCAAATAGCGATTCATATTATGTCCCGCTAATGACTAATAGATTTTTCATTCTATAAAGAATCATGGCAGGATTTATTTTGTAAATGAATGAATAAACTGGATATCTAAATGGCCTTTTTAGAGGGCACTGTTGGCGCAGTGGCTAAGCGGTTGGGTTTCTACGCTACGTGTCGCAGGTACGATTCCCACGCGAATTGCCGAACGAATATTTGTATTGACTACAGATAGGTAGTTATTCCGGGTCTGGGTGTATGCATGTGACATGTAGGTATGTTTGTAAACTTTATCCATAATACAGGAGAATTTAAAATGTGGGGCAAAGTTAAAAAAACAAGATAATTGTTCCGATACTGGGTGTGTGTGAGATTTACGTCTGCACACTGTACCCAGGATAAAGGAGAAAAAGTCAGGCATCGCTTAAAAAAATTACAATGCAATAGAAAACGGGAAAAAGAGGCTTCCGACCTCCAGAAAGGCGGGAGAGACCCGTGAGTATGGCAATATTGTAAGACTGTTCGTTGTTGCGGTCTAAGGGAGAGGCCACACTTAGCTTTCACAGGTTGATGTGACTTTTGAGTCGTCTTTATATTTCAAATAGCCGTTGTTCGCGGTTTCACTCGATCGTAGGGGACTACGGTATCCTATGTGTTAATCTAGAACATGTTCTATCAGCGTAACAGACATCCAAACATCTAAATATCTTCCCAAAGTTTTACATTTATTATAATAAGTAAGTAAGTAAAGATAGATAAAAGGTCAATGGGGGATTTTGTATGGACCCCGTCCCCACCCTCCAACAGTTATAGGATGCGAGGCAATATGTTTATTAGGAGCCACAGAAAGACTAACTATCTGTTTCAACAGCAAAATCGAGGGGTTCTTTAAATAAAAAACGAAAATCCATAATAAAAAATGATCGACCTAATTAAGACTCTTCGAATGCGATATGTTTCAAATCTGTTGGATGGTGGGGACGTTTCTTCCCATTGTCCTTTCTTAAGAGTATTGGTAATACAGACTTGTCTACAATAGAAGAATATAATAGAAATACCTACTCTTTATTGTAGGTACACCTGATAAAACAGGAGCAGTAAACATAATAATTACAATTAAAATGTTAAAATTGTGCGATGGGCGGCCTACATTCAGGACACAGGAAATTCTATTGATTTATGTCGTTTTTGGAATTATAATTTTACTATTTCTATTTTATAGGCTCACACACGCATAGGTGACTCACCACATTGTTTTCACACGATAGAAAATTTTCTCACAGATTTTCATAGACAAGATGTTTGAATAAAGCAAAAATATATCAAACAAAATTTTATTATTGTAGTTATACCTACTCATTCTTACCTCTCATTAATCCTCATAACATGTTTAATAGGTATAATAAAATTCTGCACCTAATGTAATCCATTCCTTGGTTTTTTTTTTATACGTGCGGCAATCTCTCTTGGATAGTATTCTCAAAAAAACGACGTTAGACCAGATTTATGCGACCATAGATTTTAGACACACAGGTCAAGTTCAAAATTAACCAAGAGCGCAACCTATCTCAGTAGTTTTCAGATATCCTAATATTTAATGTTGAAAGCATCATTATTATAATTGGCAATTTCAAAGGTCACATTTTAGAGAATTTGTCTATATCTAATTTGTTCAGTTTGGGTTGTCTCTAGATTCAGATCTCCAATTTTTTATTCAATGAAGATTAATGATTGGCCCGTCAAAATAAACAAAAAATGCACATCAAAATTGAGAAAGTAAAAAGAAACTCTACTGCAATACAAATTCAATAAAACTCATTAGCAAAACAAGATAAAATCTTTGTCAATAACCGACTGCACTTGTTCATCACATTTGACCAAAATTAGTCATAACGGTTCAAGGCATGAGAGAATAATAACGTAAACTTTCAACGTTGACCTACAAATATATACTTATAGCTATTATATACAACATAGTGGTGACTTTTCGCGAACAGCTATCAATGCCGGTGAAAGGGCTCCGGCGGTAGGCCAGTAGCGTATTAAACATATATTGCGTTACAAAATACGGCACGTGCTTATAATTTGTAGTTCCGATATAAAACTATTATTTATGCTTTAGACTATTTTCGTACCTATATACAGGTTGTAACAAAAATCGTGCTTTTATCTGCTTATTATGAACAACTTTACAACAGGATCAAAAGAGAAATAGCGAGAAAAAAATCTACCTGTTCCATCGACCAAATGTACGGGACAGCTGATTTTCTTTTCGCGACTTCTGAGTTGGTCCCATGGTAAAAGTTGTTCATGAAGTAGAGTGCGTGGTTTAAGGGATTTACCTAAGCGGTTTTTGTTACCGGTATAACAAAAACCGTTTAGGTAAATCCCTTAAACGTAAATCACGTAAACCCTGTATAGAGCAAGGTTTTAGGCAAAATAATTATATAAGTACATAGTACATACATTCAAATACTTCACACTCAGAGGGTATGTAGAAACTACAGAACGCCACGTATACCTCTTTTGCAATATAATGTTAAGAATCAAAAGTTAACATTCATAGCTCTAGATTTTTCACTTTTACGGCTCTACGATACGATTCCCTACATTTTACACACGTCACACATATTTCTACGCACAATAACGTCCCTGGTTAAACACTTGAATCACATTTACCAACATCCGGCTTCTGAACGGATCTGTATGGCATAGTGAATAAACGGATATGTGCGGAAATCATATCCACAACGTTACCTACTGAAGACGCGCGCTACACCACTACTGTAATTGATTAATTGTGTCTATGGGTTTTAATAGACAACTACATACAAAAACTATTATTGTGTCGGATGAAACTTCGCTTGTCCGAACTTACCGACTATCGAAAAACATTGCGAGGGTCAGTAATCAAGAACTACACACACTTCTCGAAACTCGTCATTAGCGTACTGAGCTGAAGATCACAACTACATGAAAATTATGACAGTGTATGTCGTAATAAAGGTATCACACTGTAGATTGATATCTCAAATTTATAACCCACATAACGTGAATCATGACTTTTACATACCCCACCTTGGAATCGATTATTGGACCTGCCAATCAGAAGCCGGGCAATGAAGTGGTTAATTCATATCGATTTAAGTAGAATTTGTATTTTTATATCCATAACTGAATGCCGCTCATCGGGTCAAACACAGCTGACTCATAAGTGCACAAACCTGTTACAAAATTCGGCACATGCCGACTGTGATGGCTTGTAAAAAATTGAAAGTTTGTTTCGTTTATTGCGTTGTAGGTTTTCGCTGATAACATTTTATTGGTTCTTGTGGACGGCCCAGGAAGTGATGATAGTAAAAGTACATGAGTACACGAATCACGTGCATGTGTTGATAATTTATAGTAATGATACCATAAAATAATGCTATGTGATAAGTGTGTAAGTTATATAATTTGTGGTACTATGACCGCCGAATACTGAAACACAACTTAATTTTAAGACGCTCTTAAAAGTCATTCTGTTGCTACTGTCCACCTTAAAGTGACAATGACAGCAACTTAAACTTGAGATGTGTTTGAGCAAGTATTCGGGAATTAGTCTAAAAGTCTACACTACTTGCTAGTGACTATCAATAATATTTAGTTAAAACCAAGCGAAGCGTCTCTAGCCACATATTTTGACTAAGGTGTAGAGTTTTTGAAGTTAGGCCTTGTAGAGTTAGGGCGTATAGGGTTAGAAGCTTGTCTCGATAACTTTTTGACAGTGCGAGTCATATCGTCTCGTCTTGGCAACATTTTACATGAAAATGTTTTTGGTGGCATCAATCTTTCCGATAAAAACACATGCAAGTGGGATTTTATTCGATAATCGCTACCGAATATTGATTTGTAAAGTTATTTAGTGGTACTAAAGTCAGTATTCTATCATTTAATCCGTGAACATATGGAAAAAATTTGATTCAAGAACATAAACCAACAATATGAAATACAGTTTGTTGTAAAATTTAATTTAAGAGGTTATTAAGCAAAGGTGGTACACACTCAACAGTAATTATCAAGTGATAAAAAATTGCTCAAAATCTCATAAAAAATCAAATTCGATGCTCGCACAAAAAATCTTAGGTATATAAATCAGGGTCTCATATTTTACCATAAAAAAACAACTCAATGTATTATGCAAACAATTTTAATACTGCAAATAACTTCATATAATTTGGGAGTACTCAAGGCAAGAGTGAATAGGCATTATTTGAGTTTGCGTGATCCATCCTCGGCAGCATCGTCATTTACCATTTGAAGTGCTTGGCAGCACACACTCAAACCTAAAATAAAAAATAACAGTAAAGACCCTCTATCCAAAATACTGACGCGAATGCTATCAATTAAGGGACGTTTTTTACAAATCAATCATGCTCATAAATATCTTCAAAATACGGCAATAATTTAAATGTAATTAGTCAATATTTTTTACGAAGCCTGATTACCTGACAGCCGCCTTCGTCAAAGTACCGTATTAATGACCATATAATTACTGATTTGGTCCAGAATCCAAACCCTTTTACGTTACACCGAATTTCTGATGTCACCTTTACATTAAACTGATTAGGTATCTTATTGAATAAATTGTATTATAGTGGAAAATCAAACATAATAAATATTTTTTAAAGCAAAAACTTGTAAATTAATCTTATTAATTTTAAATGTCAATGTATGTATTTATATATACGAATATAAATATTAAAAAAGCAAATTAAATACAAAGCCTCTTGTTTGTTCGTTCCATGTGATATATATAATAATATTTGTTATTTTGTATGTAGGGTGTAAACTCTGAAACTATAGAACAGATTCTAAAAATTCTTTCACATATAGAAAACCCTGAGCGATATAGGCTATATTTAATTTTGATAAAAATAAAACTTGCAGGGGAAACTACGTGCAAAATTTCAATCCAATACGAGTTGAATAACATAATGCAATCTTTTTCGCACTCTGGTCGTATTTTTCATAATTATACCAAACCAGCATATCCATTCAACACACGTAGGAACACTTTAACACCCGTCTACATAAAAGTAGAATTAATTTAATTCCTTATCGCGGCTCACACTAGAGGCTCGTAAAGTCCGACATTTGCAATTTCTCGAGACTCGATTGCGAGATTAATGGCTACGTCATTATATTATCTTCTTGCTCGTACGCATCCATGCAGGTGCGGACTCCGTTTATGGCGTTTCAATTAAATCGCTTTTGACCGATGTAGCCGGTCGTCAACCCTCGCCGCGAGTGTATGGTGAACTAGATGAGTCAGCTTTCTTTTATAAATTTTCAATGCAGGTGTAGTGTTCTTGTACTTCTTTACGCTCTTTTCCTTAAAAAGGAATGTAGACCTGTTAGCGTTAATGACATCGTTGACACCAATTTATGCCATGGGCAGCTGGAAGTGCCTTCTCTATCTGTTCGGTAACAAAATAAAGGTGCGGTTTGTAAAAAAACTAATACATTATACTCATTATATACGATTAATCAGAAAGGGTACATACATCCGAAAGCGGGTTATTGTACTCAACATTTAGAATAACTTTTACTATAGGAGCAAATATGAAATCGCGAAAAATCAAAAACTGCTATTCATTACAAATGATTCAATTTAAACGTCAATTTAAACGAACACAACTTTTACTCGACTAAATAAATGGAACAGCAGATTTTTTTTTAGCGATTTTAGTTTTAATATTGTTTGTGTAAAAGTTATTAATAATGATGTATATAGATAATAATCCCCTTTCGACTTATATATCTACCCTTTTCGTCAAACCGTGTATAGCAGTTTTTTTTTATATGGTTGGCAAACGAGCTTGCAGTTCACCTGATAGTAAGTAATCACCGCCGCCCATGAACATCCGCAACACCAGAGGAGTCACCGATGCGTTGCCTATCTTTGTATGTTGTCTTTTAGGATGGTATTAAGAAAAAGGAAGGGAAGGAGGAGGAAGGGGGACTAAGGGAGGAACTGGGCCTCCGGCGCTCCACACTCATCGAACGAAACGCAACAGTATGCATAATGCTACTTTATGTCGATATTTTGTGGGAGGGTAGTACTTCCCCGGTCGTGCCGACCTATTCATGCTGGCATGCTGGCATGCCAGCGAGATACTACTACCACAAAAAGATAAGAGACTTGATTTTTTGTGGGTATTTCTGCTGTTGCTCAACTTGTGCAAATATGCACATTGCATATTTGACCCAGAGTCATTTCCGTCTAACCTCCAACCTTGCGGTTGGGCTGTCCCAGCTTTCGCAGTTTAGTGTTATCATGAGTAAATAAAAAGATATTGTGTTCACACTCTCGTCGATATGAGATAAATGTTTAATTGGAGTGGTGAAAGAGAAATCGATCGGAATTGTATATTACGGTAATATCTTTAAAACTGCTTCTTGTATATCAACAACCGAAAGTATTGTTTTGACGACTTGTAGATCTGTTTCAATAACATTTTAAAATACGTTGGTACTATACGTTATAGCTTATAAGAAATTAAAACTGACGCACGCTAATTGAAATGTTTAATCTTGACATTTAAAAATAAAGTTCAAGGAACCGTATCATGCATTTCATTGCATAGGTCATGCCTATTTATTTCATTTGTATTTTTGCCATAAAATACCTTAAATTAATGTATAAAAATAGTCAAAACTGTTGAAGTATCGGTAAAAATAAAATTACGGCATCAGGACGAACAGGTTAATAAATTCACTACGGATATAAATTTTTATCGACACCGTTTATTGATTGCAAATTAAAATAGTTTTATTTATACAATCTGCGAGGTTTGTAAGAAGCAAAACAGAATTTAGTTTTGTTATTTTTTATTATTATTTATTATTATAGATGATTTGATTACTGACCTATGTAATACCTATTATCAACCGAAGTCTATAACCTCAATTAAAACGTCTTTTCATTAACGATTTAGACCTGACCAATGACCAAGTCAATGGACTTTTCTTAACACGGGATTTCATTTGATATTTTTAACCCCCGACAAAAAAGAGGGGTATTATAAGTTTGTAGTGTGTGTCTGTGTATCTGTCTGTGGCATTGTAGCTCCAAAACGGATGGACCGATTTCAATGCATTTTTTTTTAATTGAGTTTAATCGGATATCATCTTAGCCTATATTGCATGAAAATATAGCTAAGATGATAATGGTGTTGTTGTTTTATTGTAATGTTTTTATCTATGAGTTGTCAAGTATTACTTAGATATTAAATATTATTTTGTAAAATTATATAGATTCTTTAATTACTTCCAAATATTTGTATGCCTTGCAAGGTGAAACATAGTGGTACATAAAATCTTTTAATTTTCCACCATGTTTGTAACTTTTACCTATGTTTATAACAAATAAATTATCTTGATTTGATTTGATTTGAAAATCTCTTGAGCCGTTCAAAAGTTACAGCTCTTTTTGTGATGATCTTTTTGGACCAGACCACTAACGGCAGTGGCGGAATATGATGATGGAGAAGCTTATGTTCAGCAATGGCTGAACATAGGCTTCCCCCTAAAACAGGATTCATTGACATTAATATTATAAAAACAAAGATCCGGATCATTCATAGTATTGTGGCATACATTTGATAACATTGTTGAATCATTGTCTCCAAACACATTACATTGATGACCCATAATTTTTTACTACTGACCCTTGCCGCCATCAGAAGATAAGTAAGTATCTATTACAGATTAGTTTGTTATGGTCGGAATATATTTATATTTGTTAAATAGGTATGTCAAGTCATTATTTTTTATGTATATCAACAGCCTATCCCAGTGCAAACGCCGTCGAGCTGGCCATGTTTTGGGTTGGCCAAATAAAAAGTAATCATCAATATAAAAATAAGAAGAAGTGTAAAAGCAGTGGGAGCCCAGAGTCATGGCTCCGAGTTGCGAGTCGTATGTCCAAGTGCCGATGAGATTGCTACTTGGAGAAGCTGGATTATGTGCGTGTCCCAACTCACACTCTTGTTTTTACCTATACCGACGTATTGCATGTCCCTATTGTTAGTGAAGACGATCTATTGAAATTTATGTTTTCTTTTCATTGAAGATTCATTGAAGCTATTATAGGAAGAAAGTCTGCGTTGGCACTGTGGCAACCATCTGGTTAAAAGAAACAGATAAAAAATGGATATAAAAATATATAAAAAATGGATATAAAGAAACAGATAAAAAATGGATACACTTCCTGTA
Source organism: Allophyes oxyacanthae (assembly GCA_932294325.1). Lineage (NCBI taxonomy): Eukaryota > Metazoa > Arthropoda > Insecta > Lepidoptera > Noctuidae > Allophyes > Allophyes oxyacanthae. The sequence continues at coordinate 8,343,952 of OW028618.1, read as the reverse complement.
CCATGTTATTTGTTGATGAAACAATAATCAAAGGTTTACTTACACCATGTGCGTTACCTATGGACCATGGAATAGATACCCCATATGCATTTTTAAGTTGACTATATCTAAATCCAAAATATATTTTAAAATAAATATAATTTTAAAAAAAATGACCCACTTCCCGGTTTGCATACACGTTCAGTTTGGATGACGAAAGCGTGTTCTATAGTTTTTTTTTAAACTATAGTATTAACTAATAACATTGTTCTCACAATCTACGTCTCTATCGCATTTTATTTCTCTATATCTCTCGCAGCTATTCGGATGCGTGTCCCATCATAATCGTGTAACTTGATCGACGTCTTCCCAATTCTGGGAGTCTGCGTGCAGTTTTATAATGGATGCGGGTTTGTTTGATCGCCACCTTTTTGCTTTTCCTTTACTCTTTGGCGGGATACAGAATTTTTGGGTTACACAAAAGATATTTGGGTTATACATGAGGAATGGAGCGATTTCAGTCGATGTTTGTTTATTTATGTTTTGTTATAAAATTTGATCAATACTTACATACAAGTTCGTTAACAAACATCACATATTGAATTAGAGGAATCCTTTGTAGAAAGCTATAATTAATAAAGAAGGACCGTCTGTCCGGCTTTACTAAATCTAAACCCATCTTGATCATATAAACACGGGTTCGATCCCCACCCGGAACAAGTTTTTGTATAGTCTGGGAGAAATCCTATATACATTAATTTATTTTAAAAAATGTAATAGAGATAATAATGTATTCATCGCCACAGTTCACAGGTGGCTTGGTGATCGAATATTGTCTTTAATATGAAACAAGGCCACCCAACTTAACCCTTTAGCCACCTGTCACAAAACCCACAAGAAGAAACGGGTGACTTGTTATTGTTACCAGCCGGAAAATAAAAATCGTCAGACACCACATAATTATTATCATAAATTTAAATTCTAAAAATAAACTTGAATAACAAATTATGATACTCAACGGTGTGAAGCGTGTATTATTTCTAAAACAATAAATCCATCTCAATTAAGCAGCGTCTTGATAAAATCTAGTTTTCTATTACGAGAAAGTGATGTATGAGATACCACACTGTCGGTTCTACGTTGTGGTCTGAACTAGTCTTTGGTAACGAGCGGCCTTAGGCTCTGCTCTGACTGCGCGTTTTTTCTCTGAAATCTTTTACACTAACCGCCTTAGGCGCTCCAAATTACTCCAGCTTAATGACGACCATCTGCAATTATAGTCTTATAGGTGCAGCTACCAGTAAAAAGACTTTAATTCCCAACACATGCAATAAAAATTCACAGCCCATTAACGGGTAACGATACGTCTGTGAGAAATAAGGTTTTATAGAAGGGCAAAAAGAATAAACCAAAATAAAAAACACTTGAGCAACTTCAATGAAAGAGAAAAAAATTAAAGAAAAAAATATAAAGAATTTTTAAATTGTAAATGTTACTATTAATTACTATACATACTGTGAATATTTTTTTATATGACACGTTTTGTAATAACTTTTATATGTAAAATGTCCCTGTTTGTACTTGTTCTTAATTTGCACGCTTTAATGAGCTGACTAATATTGCTACTAAGTATATTTTAAATTGGACCTGTAAATGACTATATTCAAACAAATAAAGTCTATATTGTATAAAATACTTATAAATCAGATCTACTGGTAACACCGGAAAATTTCCGCATATAGTTGGAAAAAAAGGACTAGGGCTAATAAAGTAATGACACATTACCGTGCTAATCATGAGTGATAATGCCGCATCAATAATATTGTATTGGCCGAGATGTTGGCCGACTATCGACTTTCTGTTGCCATTATTATCTAGTTAAGTACTCAAAGTTAAAAGATAACATTATAATGACAACGGAAAGGCGAGAGTCGGCCAACATCTATAGAATACTTCCAATATATTCGCTCATTTTATCGCGCACAGAACATTGTTATCTACAATGCAATTTACATTACATGCCATTCTAAAATGGACATCTCACGTGAAGAGAAAGGTTTTATCACCTCTACAATAAATCAAGTCGTTTCGTCTAGAGCGCGAACCAGTATATCTTGACCGCTAGAAAAATTAAGTGTCAAACGACTTTCAACCTTAAAATGTTTAGCTTAAGATTTGTTGGAGTATTTTTTTATGTGTGAACTTATGTTGAGTTTCGCAATTAAGAGGCTTCAAGAAGACTGCTAGCCAGAGCCGAGTGATAATTTCTCTAAAAATCTTGCTAAACGGCGGGATGTGCAAATATGATTATCGGAAGTAAATAGAAAGTATTATAGATTTAGATTAGGCAAATATTTTTCAAGTCGAGAAATTTTTAAGAAAACATGTCGGTACCTACTTATCTAGCAAAGTTATGGAGTTTTTTTGATATTTCGAATACGTTTTAAAATAAATAACATTACATAATTGGTATAATTCAAACTAAGCTAAAATATAAATTTCATATACCTAACTGTTTTGACTGAACAGACCAGGCGCAACAGAGTTTTGCATCTTGTGTCTTTGGAACAGACACGTTTCCTTTCATTTATAGAATAGAAAACATTTTAAATATTAAAAGTCTGCTTTTAATTATTTTACATATGAAGCTGGGTTTCTTTCACTAGTTCAGGTATCTACCTCATGAAAGAGATGACGCTAGCGCCCATATCTTGCCCCCAGGCAATAATTACCCGTTACTTGGGGAGCAAACTGTCCTACTCAGAGCTTTGCCTAACGACGGCATGGGTGTACCGCTGCACCACGTGTAAATTAAATGGGAAGCTGGATGATTTTTGCTTCTTGTCCCACGAAATCCTCATTATGTGCATTTTGATTGGTAAATACCTTCCGTTAGCAGTACTCGGAAAAAACGACTTTGCAGGATCAACCAAGTTATTCGGTTGTCAATAGCAATAACTTGTTTATTTCCAGCCGTTACGTTATTACAGTTTATATATGACATTGTTAATTTTGCAGGCTCCATCAGGAGTGGACCAAGTACTCGATTGTAAATAGCAATAATTTGTTTATTTCTTGCTGTTAAGTTTTTCAGCGTGTATATTGTGAATAACCTACTAAACACTGAAAACTTTTGTAGGCAATACATAGGTGTACATCTCACACATAAATTAATAATGTAGATAGTACATAAATTCTATAAGCCGAAATGTAATGCAAATATTTTATATTTTGGAATTGTAAAATCCAAAAATATTGGGATTCAGCTAATCGACTTACTTCCTCGAACTGAGTATTATCGGTTAAGGGATTAACCTGTTTTCTTAAGTGCATCTTCCGTTTAGTCGCCGTTTGGTCATCTAGTAATGCGACTTTAATTAGCTGGATTCTAAATGCTAAAGCTCTCAACCGGTGTATGGATAAGACTACTCCTGATGTGTATCTATTTTGAATGACATGACAGAATCATTTGACCAGTCCCTTGGTCGGCTCATTAGAAATTCTTGGAATTAAAAATAATACTAAACTGAGCTTTACAATAATGCGGACCAACATTAGATGAACAAGAGCCATACAATTAAAAGACATCTTCTTCTTTGAACTGAACATAATAATAATTTATGTATAGGTACATTATCCTATGAACCTATCAGTTATACGATTGCAGTTTAGACCTATTTTCCGCGGGCGGCTGGCCTGTTAAGCGGCTACCAGTCGCGTGTTCTATTGCAGTCGCGGCGATTTCCGAGCCGCAGCCGCGCCTGTAGCCGAGCTTCCACTGCGAAAGGGTAATGAGCAAGTAATAGCTGGATGGGAAGAGTATTCACAATAATTGCCTTCCAATGCAAAAGAGGAATGAAGAACGAGTTCGTTATTAACAATTTTTACTCGTTCAGTCCTCTCTGCTAAACTCTTTGTCGGTGGGAGCACTTCTATGAAGTTAACCGTTGCGAGTTAAACGGAGTCCCTACAGAGTTCGCTCCGCTGCCAGTAGAAGCTAGGTATAGTATATGACTTATTTGAATAAATAGGAAGCGCGCTCGGCCAGCCGCCCGCTACTAGTTGCTTATTGGAAAATAGGTCTTACCTGTTTTCTATAGCACTTGTACAAATGACAATCTGTATTATCTGCTTTTTTTTTCCTAATATTTATTAACATATACTCATGAGAAAGTATTTTCCTAGGTACCTACCTGTCCGATTCGATAACTTGTTATGACTTATCATATTCCACTTGGATATTGTTAGCACATAAATTGGTTATACAGTTAACCCGCCAAAACCAAATACATATTAAAAAAACATTAGAAACCTTATCATTGTAACAGATATCACTATTTCTACAGTTTTGTTAATTATTTTATTGATAAAGGCTAATACTAATCAGTCAATTAGTAGGTAATGTCACACTTGGGATAATACTTACCTACTATGAAGTCTTCAGTGTTGTTGACAACAAACGAAAGTATCAAGAATTCGCCGAAATGTGCTTGACACTCAATATTGACCGTGAATGTTAAATTATGCAAGCTGATAATTTAATTTGAGTCTTTTTTTTATATCTGTGTTGAATCTTTGTTACTTTATTCGTGATTGTTTTATTGAGAACAATACGGCAACGACACGACACTTCTTTTATTTTATGGTGTCCGAAATGTCAGTGAAAATAATACTGAAATTAAAATGTGTCAATTGGGACACTGTGTCCGCATATATATTGTGTCCGAGTCGTTAGCAAAGTCAAATTAACAGTGTTGTATAATGTGGTTATCGTATTGTATCGTAAAAATTTATAATAGAGCCCGTTTTCTGATAAGCACAATTTTACGTTATGTATAGGAAACTAGGAAAATCTTAAAATTGCTTAGACAATCGATGATTGTTTTATACCATACCATATATTATATTATATTTTATGCCATACCTTTACTGTCTAACAGTGCGATATTTTTTTATATTTACAAAGTAGATCTAAAAATCATGATGTGAAATGAAGAACTTTCTAAAACAAAAATAATACAAAGATTTATATTTATATAAACTTTATATAGGTACGTTAGATTTTTATCTTTTAAATTATTCAGAATATTCAATTATTTTGTTACTATTAAACAAAAATATGAATTGACTAGCTGTGCCCGCGACTCCGTCGAATAGGAACCGGATGGTGCGTTGAAAAAAAAATCAGCCCATCTCCATCCTCATGATCATGATACACACAATTTCCTTGTCAAATTTTATCAAGATCGGATCAGTCGTTTAGTCGTGTAAAGGTAACAAACAAACAGAGTTACTTTAGCATTTATATCATTATAGTATGGATTACTGGCCGCATAGACCAGCTGCTTTGCATTTAATTCACTTAAAATGCCTGTGAGTGGACTTAAACACGTAGGTATATAAATAAAACTTTACATAAAACAAATTAAATATACACATCCAAAAATAACTCTTATTGTTGAAAACTTAAGGTTTACTATGACTTTCTTTATTATACGAAATGACAGCTGATACGTTTTCTATGTGAGTTCAAGCAACCTTGTTCTACATTGACAGCATAGTACCTACACTCTGTAATTTAGTGAAATATGTTCTAAGCTCATAACTTAAACTTAGAATCCTTGACACAATAACATTGTATCACGTGCTGTTGATAAAATAAATGACGTATAATGAAGATCGCATTATAAATAAGTGATGCGTGTTCCAGTGACAAATTATTGTTATATCTTAATCTCACTTTGTACCTATTTAGATAATGAGACGAACAAGAGGACTTTATGTGCGATGATTATCATCTCGAAATAGGTATAAAGGATCTTTGTTGGGGATAAAAACTACAATAGTCTATTCATTGGAATCGTAGAAACATAAGTGTATGCGCAGATCTAGAAAACTGGTCCTTTGAGTCGTGAGACAACAACACACGTATGATTACGAAATATTACGGCTGTCTACGAACTTTGTATACAATAGAGTACGATAATTGTATTCTATTACAATAATTCGTATGAGTACAATAATTGCATTAAACAACCGTTCGATATTTGAGTACCTCATACACATGACGTACTTGCAATTGCACTTACCATCTGACCAAAATCTAATGTTTAAATTAATATTACCCCACTTCGGAAGTCTCTTACATTCTCCAGATGTTCTACTGTTAAAGACTTTTTGAAACACTAGGTAAGGAAAATATTCAGGTTCTGCCATCTCCTTCGTAGCCGGCTACATCCTCACCGCCTTTCTAGTATTTGCAATTCATTCGAAGAGACAATACAGCCAATCAAATAAACATGAGAGGTCAACAATAAAACGCTTATTTAAAACAAAATATTCCTTGATCTTCGAATAGTTTTGAGGGGATTAAGCCAGCGTCATTTATTTGTTTTTTGTTACGAAATAACATCTTTTGCAACCGGCACGATTGATATGGAGAATAACCGGTCCGTTCGGTTGCTTGCTCTTCTTTGAGGGAACTTCTTTTAGAAGCCATAAGGTCGGTCTGGAAACTTCGCGAAGGCACTCAAAAGAAATCCTTCGATATGATAGATAAATGAGTGATATGATAGATATCTAGGACTAGGTGCAGACCTGGAACAGGACCTTAGAACTTGGAAAAGAAAGGGTTATATACTAGACAAAAAGAATACCTACAGACATGATACACTGAAAATAACGTACAACTTCTGAACGAGGGTCCTGTAGCTTCCAAAATATTAAAAGCTTCGAAGTAAAGCAGAATTACAAAGATTCTTCATGGCTATATATGAGCACTGAAAGAGAGACTGAAAACTGATTATGGCTTGGAAGAAAGCTTTGCCAGTTACCAAGGTCCGTAACGGGACAGTTTTAACCGCCGCTGGGCTTCAGCGTACCACGCAATATCACCTCGTGGTCGGAAGATCCACCGAATAGAGAAACACCATACCTCGTTCCTCCACAGATGTATTCCAGTACTAAATTATCTAATTTATATATTTAAAAATATCCATCATAATAATTTCCTGAGAAATTTCATTCGACAACCCTGTATTCTTGTCCCTTTTTCGCCTGTACATCATCACTAGAGGACGCTTCGCCCTTGCATTTCAATGATTTCTACAAAACATAAGTATTATCAGCTCGTAGAATAAATGACACCAAAAGTTAAAGTAAAGACTTCTCTGTCTGTGATCCCCGATCCATATTGGAGGGTAGTACGTCCCCGACCGTGCCGACTGGTGCCGACCCATTCATGCTGGCATGCCAGCAAGACACTACTACCACAAAAATAATATTATTTGGGAGACTTCAAGGTGAAAGTGAATAGGAATTATTCGAGTTTGCGTGATCTATCCTCGGTAGCATCGTCACTTACCATCTGGTAACGCACTTAAATCTAGAATTTAAAAAACTAACCAGTTACCTACATTTCGTTTACCGTTAGATACCTAACTAGTTATTACAGTTAGGATAAATAATACATGAAATTACAATTACAACAAATACCGCAGAATAAATATTGTAGGTAATTATCATGTACACGTAATTTGCGTATCCAATTAAAATGATAATCAGTTTCTTGCGTAATTAAATTATAATAATCCGTTAGAATGATTTCGATTTACATGATATAGGTAATGTAGTTTAGTTGTCTGCATAGAATATATAGTTGTACCACTTCGGCGTAGTCTCCTAAGAGTTCCCTTTAGGGGCCAAGTAGGTCACCGTGATGAGATTATCCGGTAAAAGTCCGACACACTCCTTCCCCAGGGCGGAGGAAGTCCAAAACGACCACCACTGAACAAAAATTAGTTTTATCAACCCTTAAAGTTATTTACTCCTAGCTGAGCTCGCGACTGCATCTGCATAGACTTCCTTAAAAACTGAGTTATTTTTCGGAATAAAAAGTATTATATTATGTCCTTCCCCAAGTTATATTTAAGTTGTATGCCAAGTTTCGTTGAAATCTGCAAACTCACAAACAATAGGATGAACAGAACAGAAAGAGGATGGGATAGGATCAGTAGGATATTAGTAGGATTGAATAGGCCATTCTTCAGAACCGTAGTACTTCTATTTGTGACTAATCTCTGAAACAGGTGTTACTTGCGCACTATATTGTTATAAAATTCACTTGACATCAATATTATGATGTGAATCACACGCGAAGCTTTGAACGCCTTTTACGTAATTATATAATATTAAACGCATTTTAATACTAAGTAAATTGGTTATAGTCGATATAATAGGAATGCGTTACATGTCAACTTCGACTTTTGTAAACGAGTTTTGTTGCTAATAATGTCAACCACTGCGAATTCGATCGACGTACAAAATTTGCTGCTAAAATTGCTAGTTTTTTCTTCTTTCGTGTTTGTTTTCTTGTACGTATTTAATTTATTTAATTTAAATGGATATATTAACAGAGTGGCACTCAAACTGACAAACCTCCCTCAAAAAGTCTCAGTAGACCGATGGTAGATAAAAATCAGAAAAAAAATAGAAATAGAACTTTATGATAAAAAATACAAACTCAAAAATCTACGTAAAAAACAGTGTTAATAATGTTTAAAGTTGGCTTGAGCCAATATACTCCTTAGTCATTGGCTTGAGTAGGCCCGTAGGATTAGGATTATAGGATTAGGATTGAACAGTAGGTTACGACATAGCAACCGCTCATGACGTAGTGTTAAAACGCATTGTTCTCGGCCGCAACTGACCGGTTGTGATCAGCAATAGCAATATTGGTAACGAGGCTGACTGTCCAGGGTTCGCCAATCTCAGGTGCTCAGTCGTGGAGGCTCTTTCCATAATATTATTATAACATGTCGACATCTGCATTCATTTGCTTTTGAATAACTACTCTACCCTAAAAATTTAAAAGCATTTTTTACGTAACATTACTTTAATTACAAAATATTGTTGTTTCATGGCACTTTCACTCAACTTGCTTTCGTTTTCATTCTGTGAAATATGCTTCGGTTAATAAAATTTTCGGTGCTTAATACTATTGTTCAGAAAATGGTAAAAATATTATTAATGTGTAATTTATTGACAAATTAATTTCGTCACTAGTAAGGTAATACCACAAATTATCGGCAGATTTATTATTATTTATGTGTTGTTGTGTAATTTAGGTAATTGTACATTTTAGGTAGGTAGTTGACTTTGGTCCTTCAAACGTCTCGAAGCTGTCATCATTTCAAGCTATAAGCGATAAGAACTTGTTAGAAAAACATATTTTTTCCAATTTAGGATACCTTTTAATCCGTAATTATTATAAAAACATAAAATCTAAACTCCTCACTCAAAATGGAGTGTGAATAATAATTTAACGGTTTATTCAATAGAGAACGGTCATATTAATACAGTTCACCCCACTCAAATAAATAAAAAACAAAACGTCAAAAATTATTCAAGAGCATTTCACCGAATGCAATTTATTAAATGTATGAAATGTATAACGACTTTCTATTAAAAACGAAAGTAACGACAACTGGACAAAAATACTTCGGACAGTTTTTAAATATCATCTCTTAATTAATGTCCATTACCACTTCATGTAGACTTCTAATTGGCTGGAAGTGAATTAAGATCGCAATGAACAACATAAACTCCGAAATTAACACAATTTGCTGTCTACATAGCTAGACAATTTTAACAATTTCTCACGAGTGTAGTAGAGCATGAGGCTGACTCACAATTAGAGCCAACGTTTGGCCCAATCAATGCCTAAAAGACCAAAATAGTGTGGCTTTCTGATTGCAAGGGGTAAAGCTAAGTTAAATATTATATGAGTGATAATTAAAGTAAATACGTACCTATTTACTTTAATTATCACTCATATAATATTTAACTAAGTACTTATAGGTCAATTAGCATGCACCTACAGCTTATCTAATTAGGTAATTACTCTGTTATGTCCAAAAATACCTAAGAAATACTAATTACTACGTATAGGTGTTTTAAAACATTTCTTTTTTATTGTATCGAATAAAAGTAACAAATAACTTTTTTGTAAATGGAATTTGTTGGACCAAACATTGGTGTAAAGACTTTGCACCAACTTAGGCTAATTTTAATCATAATACGCATGTAATAAATTATATGCTTTAATTGTAATCAGAATGAGTTGACGTTTTAATACTCCGCTCACGAATTACACTGTAATTATTTCGCAGAATTGTTTAATTGTGTAGTAATATTATTACTGCAGTAAATAATAATTAATCCAATACTGATAATTATTTTTGTATGCAAGCTTTACCTACTAAACTAAGGTTCGCATAATATGTGTAAACAACAGCACCAACTGTTAATTTTACGTAAGTTTTTACAAATTATGATTACTACAATCCGAAACCACAATTTTCATCTTTTACGAATAAAATAGCCTTTTTTATAATTATGGAAGTTGCACTCACTGATCACGGTTCATTAGCCATAGTATACGTAAGTGATGAACTAACTAGCTGTCAGTCTGTCACCGCTTACACAACCTTTAAACACTTCCTATTCAATCAATAGTACCTACAAGACATTATAACATAACAATAATATACAGACACCATTACTTCGAACTACAACACCCAGACATTTAACAATAAAAAATCTGAACGTCAGAATGACACAGCGAATGTTAACACAGATCTAAGTTTTGATAAACAGAACGCAAACGTCCTTAGACCTATATTTCAGTCTAAATACCTACCAAACTAATTTAGATCTAGATATCACAATATAAACTAGAATACACTGGTTTTTCGTCACGGATCTTGACACGGAAATCTACCGACCGTCGACGATGAAAGTGTATACACGGCTACATGCCCAGCTATAATTTTCCAATTTATGCTGACTTCTCATTATACGGAAAGCATATACAATGCGAGGTCAGCTTATACTTGAAATAAATAGCTTAATATGTAGCTGTGTGTACCATCCAAAATGATGGAACACAAGGATATACAATATTTTCCTACAATCTCGTGAGTGACCTTACATTAGCCTTCTAAAGCATCATTGTCTTAAAATCTCCACATTTTATTACAGTTCGCTTTGAGAATAATTAATCAGGAATTGTTATTATTACAAAACTTTCCAGAACTTGAAGACTGCGCATTTTCTCTTCCTATCTTCGACTCGCTCTTTATCCGTCTTCTGAGCGCTGAAACATAAAAACCGTCGTCGTTGGTAGAAATAATATAATTATGACGTAGCACTACTGACTCAATGGAACAATTTGATAACACAGTCCACGTCACAATTTCAGTTGGTAACGTGAGTGATTCTGGTTCAGCTACAGCCAATCACCAGACAACCGTGACATTTACTACACCCACTTATTCCAATCAAGCGCAATTCAAATGTTCACTCCCGGATGGCCCTTGAAACCATAGGTTTGATTCTTCTCTGAGAGCTTATCCCATCACAACTTTAATAACATCTTCAATGTAGTAAATCATGTTAAAACTGTCCTTAGCACATTCAGTAGCGATCTTTCTTTTTATCCAATACTTTACCTCACATCACTAGAATTGGCGATGATGTGGCACCGTAAATCCAAAACTAATAGAGTAACACGTAATCGCAACATAGACCGTATTAATTTCTTATGACGTAGTTAGATTGATACCAGTTGAAACAGTTTAAATTGCGTAGAGAAAAGCAAAGGCGTGGAATGATAAATAAACTCCATCAATTTAACGACACTATTCAGTTCTTTGAGTCACAGTTTGATCCTCGCACGGAACGAATAATTGTACCACCATTTTTAAAAGGGAAAATAGAGGCCAAAAGTAGACAACCAAGAAAAAGGTACATCGATCAACTGAACAAATGTATAGACATATAGAGAACTAAAAGATTTAACACTAGATAGAGTAAGATTTAAATTGCTACATCTGCAAGAGCCTAGCACAAAAAAATCTATAGACTGATATCTGCTCCTAGTCTGGGTGTTCCTGCAAAATATATTTATGCTAAGTTGAAGCTAGTATTATAATCACATGATGCATATCAAACATCATAAAGAAATAATTGACGTACAGCCGGGCGGAACTTTGTTATCGGTGCGAGCGTTCAATACAAATGCTCCTTATTGGCGACCCCGCTAGGTCACCGGCAGATCACCTCGAACATAATACTTAGAAGCCTCTGATACGGTCCAATTAACACTATCGTGTAACATACGTAGCTCCGGTGAACTGAGGGCTGACAAACATAAATTTTCCAAATTTTGAGGTCGTAAGTATTTGATGGAAGTATATTTTTTAAATAACGTTTATTATTAGTGCAATAGTCTTTGCACCTTGGTCAAGATAAAATTTAGACCGATTACAAAGAGATCGGCCTGATGAAGCCGATACGAAAGATGAAGAACCAAGTATTGTGGTGCAATTTGACAGTGGTTTCAATGTGGCTGAGATTTGCGATGGACTAAATTTTACAATTTGCAAATGCAAATATTGCTCTACATTTCTTATGAAATAAATCTTCAATATTAGTTTATGAGCACTAAAACAGGATATTTACCATGTATTGACTTTCTTATGAGCTTATATATAGTATTAGTGACCCTGAAAATATAAAAACTCATAAAAAGCTAGTTTTTGTCCGCGGCTGTTCTCAAGTGGAAGTCTTATGTAGTCTTAAGTATTAAAGAATTAATTTTAAAAAAAGATGACCGACTTTCGTGATAAAAGAAACTTTCCGTCAAAATTTCTAGTGTATAGTCCCAGTGGTTTAGACTGTGCATTGATAGATCAATCATTCAGTCAGTTAGGACAAGTCTTTTTAAGCTTATCAATTTAATAATGGCAGCCCTACGTACATTCCAAATCGGTCTATTTGCGCTAACGTTTACCTACCGTTAACTAGGTAACTACTGAAATAAGTATGTAACCTTCATTTTTATTTATTTACATATCAACTTCACAGGTACGCAGACCTTAGCCATGATTATACAGTTATAGACTTCAGCAATGACGGTATATTATGTAACCTTAAACGAACAATTGATAATTAAATTATATAACCACCAAACAATCGTGAGCATTCGTGCATAACTAAATATCTAGGATTCTATTCTATTCTATTTACTTTGTCTTGTAATTACTTGTAATTTGGTCTTTCGAGTCTTTTGTCTTTATACATATAAGAATATTGATGGTAAGCCCCATATGGATAGACTTATAGCCGAATAAAGAGAAAATCTGCGAGTATGAAAATTATGAAAAAAAAAATACTAGTGATTAATTACTAAATTTTAAGTAGACAATTTAATTCTACATTCATACCCAACCCTAAATCAGAAAACCACACACAGGTTCTCGAAAATTCTGAACCGAATACTGTCCCGTCTATTCTCAAGTGTAATTTAGCAATAACGATTACACTCCGCACATCCTTCACAATAAGGGAGTGAATAGAACTCGTGATGTGAGTCACATGTCTGTTGACAAATAGTTAGGTCACATGTCACACAATTGAGAAAGGTAATTCAGTGAGAGGGAAAATTTTCACGTGATCATTGATTCGGGTCAACAGCAATTGCCAATGTAACGTTGGTGTGAAATAAATTAGATAAGATAAGATATTTATTTGCAGGAACAGTCGTTTTACAAGATCTTAGTACTAAGAAAGATAGGTATAGAATAGACTAGCCAGTTTTGTAGGAGTCATAAACATAACACATTATAATTACTATGGTAGAATGGACGGTCTTGTCGCTATCAGCGATTTCTAACAGACAACTTTTGGATGGACATTGTCCGCGGTGTAACAATAAATTTAAAACTAGAAGCTTATAGATAGCTTTATAAAGCTTCTAGTTTTAAATAATATTCTTATTAAGTTTTAGTTACTACGAGTTCTATCGAATGTTAGAAGGTGATGTTTGGCCTTCAGCAATGAATTCGTCAAGAAACTTGTCGACGAAACACAAGCAATATAAAATATTGATTTTTGAAGTATTAAAAATATCCAAAGTAGTAACCCAATAGTCATCAGGTTAGGACAACTGGTTGATGGAGTTTTTTAGTATGTAACGAGTAATAACTGAAAGTCTGAAAGACTTAAAACCATCGTTGAAGTTATATTATAATAATTAAAACAACAATGTACACTTAATTGAATAAAATTACTAAATCATATTGTAATAGTAAAATAATGATATTGCTACACGTCGCTAACAAGGCATGTGTTACCTCAGTAGCGGAAGCCATTTTTATTATAACTCATTCAATACAAAATAGAAAAAGAGAGCGTCGATCGTTGAAATTATGGATAAGTATCAACGTAGTTGCTCCACACGGCCCCAATCCGAGTCACGTAGTGTCGGCATCGTGCAAAGCTTCTTCCTGCTTTTCTCGTAATTATCTACTCGCTTTTTCTAAACTTGCTTACCTATCTTCATTCTATACTGTTTTGAAGTGACCAAACCGCAAGTGATTTTACGGCGACTGAAATGGTATAATGGGTACTTAACAGAATGTTAACCAAAAATGTTAACCGATTCTTTGTAATATATTTGATATTATGAACTCATCTTGGTCTTATCGCTTTGAAATCTGCAACAAAAAATTATCAACGCACTGAAGCCGACCGTACTAAGGTGGGATTTTTTTTATATGCCGTGACTTGTACAAATTTCGTATCTACCTATTATTTTGTTTACAGATATTTCTTCCAATTCTGGACATATAACACTTACGAACAGGTTAACTTCGGAGAAGTCTTTGTATGTAAGTATGACGTAGCGGAAAATCTCCCAAGGTTTTGTTTCGTCACATGCAACCTATTCATGATGCACCTACTGACGTAGGTGTTCCAGGTACAAGTCCTCGTAGTTGTCGAAAGCTGGTATTTTATTGCGGTTATAAAATATAGGGGCTAGTGTGATAATGAACTGAAAAAGATCTCGGTAAGCCAGGATTAATCACACCAGGTAAAGGAAGTTATAATGAACTGAGATCCTGCTATGAACAGTGAACTCGCAGTAAAAAGCAAATGAAGTCATAACGTGCCGTCGAACAGCAAGCGCGAAAGTCATCTCAAGTCGCATGTCGTAAATACACTGGATATCGTATAACTTAATCCAGGAGATTGTTTCTTTGCCCTAGCGCACCTTATAATTTCGATAAATAGAACTAGGCGTTACATTATCCAACAAAACCGATATGATACGAACGGAATTTAACAAAAACCACTGAAAATTGTACCTATGTCGGCGACGTCATATTGTAAAGGCGGTTGGATATAATATATGAGATTCTAAGTATCGGGATGATGTCTATATCGGTTATGAATATGCGTATGAACATTCCATTTACTTACTACTCGTGCTATACACCACACATTTCTGATTTAACAATAGACCTTCGATTCAAAATTAATTAATTAAAGACTAGTTAGGTCGACTTTAGTACAGACTTCACGTACACCTAGGGCGTTTTCCAAAGTAGCTCTATGTCTTAATTGAACGCGTGCGCACAATTTAAACTTCAGTTTGATGCAATGTAACATGTTAAGGAGTCGGTTGGTAGCGCTTGAAGTGAAGGTCGTGAGTTCGATATCTTACGGCTAATTTATCAGCTCCTGTGATTCGAAAGGATTGAAAGGAGATCGGAGCTAAGGTCACAGGACCAAATAAAACTATGCAGAACACATTCTAGGTTACTGCTTGTTAATAAAAGTATTTTATTTACGCTAAGCTCTTGCCCCCAACTGTGAACGCGTGATTCTATGTCGATTTGATTGTCGAACTTGATATGTGGAAGTTTGTTATTAGCAACTTATTTTACACATTTTAACTTAGTATATTGTACCTTCTTTTATAACTCATATATTATTAGTCTGTAAGCTATTCAATCTACAAATAAATTTGTAGTTTTTATAATTACGTTTAATTTTTTCTATATTACGCTCTCCTTCTGGAGAAACTCTGTTTTTTGAGGTTACCTATCGTTTAAAGATGAGTATCGTGTCCAGCATGCCCTGACACCTTCACGTTAGAAGAACTAATAGATGCTACTGATAGCTTAGTATTTGTAACTAACTTCTGGGCTGGGACTATAATAGTTAACTACTAAACTAAACTTACCTAACGTACCTACGTTATCTATTTATAGCTAATGCTGGCATTCTACTTGATATTACCTAGTACGTATTATAACTGATTAAACAAATATACCTACATAAAATCTCGTGAACCTCTTTTATAAAACGAACCCAACCTGTAATTAAATGTCAATCTTATGTACTCGATCACTTACATACAGGCTTCACTTCAAGAGATAAGTAAACAAGGCTTTTAAGGTGCGTGCGCATTTAAAGATATCAGCCACCAATTTGGAATCCTAATAATAATAACATTTACCGTAGTCGTATTAAAAATATTCAGAAGAAATTCAGTAGATATAGCTCCAAAATTGATTTACCTAATTATTTCAGCCGCTGCTAGAAATTTCACATTCTTCCTCTAGTTGAGCGGAGAAAAATAGCTGATAAGGTCTTTTCTTTGGTTTAGTTATAAGTCTAGCCGAATGTCCTGACCTGACAAGCAAAATTGAGTTTCGTGTACCACTCTTGCATATTCCTTCTGTTGGTAGGAGCACTTATCGTCAAAACTTACAAATAAGGGCTAGCAGAACATACAACTCGATGTGTGATGTGTGTTGATATTGACTTAAGTAATTAAGTAAAAAAGGGTAAAAATATGGTAAAAACGTCTTAAAAAGTCGGCAATGCATCGGTGACTCCTTTGGTGTTGCGGATGTTCATGGGCGGCGGTGATCACTTACCATCAGGTGAACCGCAAGCGCGTTTGGACCCTTTTTTTTTATAACTTTGGAATTCTGAATAACAATTATTTAATCTGCTGAACCCATTTTCGCTAGCCAGAGGTGCATATAAATTGAAGTTTTTATTATGTAAGAGAACAGCGAATATCGTGGTTGATGTTAGGATCTATAAAAAAATCGAGGACAAAACCATCTTACCGTTTTCACTCCAGATTTTTCCTTTTGTCTTCTGAGAGACAGAGGGTTGAGAATACGGGTTTGCTTACCCGCCATGCTAGCGCTGCAGAGAGGCTGGACGTTATGTTACAAGTGAGAGCTCCAATGTGTATGCACCTTAACATGACTATAAGTACAGAGTAATATTGTTTTTATGCGTATGAAGTCAACGAACCGGTCGCATGAGCATCAGTATTACAACAGTTACTGTTGCCCGTAAAAATATAAATGAGAAAAGGCGTCTTGCCTAAAGAATGTTTTCTTTCATAATTATGTGTCAGTTTTACTGCGCTTATATATAATAAATATGAGACTACCCTGTAATAAATAAGTACTGCTTACAAAAAAGGTGTTACATAAATTTATGATTATCGTTATAAATTTGAGTAAATGGAAATCAATAACGTTTGTTTTTATATCCTGAACAATGGTTCAGGATAATAAAAAACAAGAGTTGTTCATTTCGAGTTGTCATCCTGTACAATTTATGTGAGTGGTCACTGCTCATAGGCATTGTACTATACTTTTAACATATAAAAAAAAAGAGTCTCACCCAAAAAAAATATTTAAAACTCAGAGAATGAGTACCTTTACAGGTATTTTATGTTCCTGGTCATTTCTGCCATTTCTACAAGACTTCCCTCTTTCCGACAGTTAATTCTAAACTGCAGTAAGTTTGGGTTCGGCCTTCCAATTTTTTTTCCATCAATCCACTCTAACATCATCCGTCACCGTCATCTCCTACGACATCCGTTTACAAAAGCACTGCTAAAATAACACTTACAAGCCCAGGCCTCAAATCAGTAGGTGAAACACGGGTTCCTTGTAGAATTAGGTAACATGTTTAAAATTCATGACACGCGAGACTTCGTGTTTACCGTCTGACAACCGACAGAGCGTAGACTACAGATTTAACATTTTAGACATTATAATGAATGCAAGGGAGTTCTAAAGGTCTTTTAAAAAAAAATAGTATTGTTCTTTTTTCAAGTTGATGCGGCCAATTAGCGTTCGTCTGTTGTTTTGCTTGTAAGTTTGCATGTAGGTATCTAAATTCAGTTCAATGTTGTCATCTATATTTGTATTTCAAGAAGCTGCTGATAATAATTTCAATTGATGGGAACTATGTCAATTCGCATCATAATTAGAACAACATTTTTCTCAATGACCGTATTTGCTGAACTGAAAGACATTGAAATTATTTTCAGGATTAGGCCCACTGATTTATACTGAAAATCTTATTATATTATTATCTATTCATGTTGCTAACAATAATTTTATTGTAGGTGCCCATATGTAGGTGCCTGTTCATAGTATAATAAAATCAGTGAAAAACCTTAAAAAATTGAATTTATTCTTTATGACCCTTCGAATGTTAGCTGAATGAATTTGATTCAATAGATATTTTCCCATATTTCTGGTAAAACACAAATACAATTCAAATAATCTTATGAGTAAAGATTTTTTTTAAATGAGTATTACTTTATCCCCTTCAAAGAATCTCCGATTATATTGTCGACGAACAAAACCTATTTTAACCTATGTTGCTATTCAGATAGTAAATTATACTCTAGGTATGCAAAATTGAGATTTCGTAGAGTTTTTGGTCACAAAATAAATACGATGTCCCAGATTTTCTTTATGAAATCTAATCTTTCTGAACTCTAAGAAATTTTGTAAAAACATCACGTAACTAGAATATATAAGAAATTACTTAACTTCTCCATTGTACTCGGATGAGGACTGTAACTTTGATTGTTCTTTTTTAAGTTATTATAATATAATTTTTCTTATTAGGGAACGTTTAAATAATCTCGGGTATTAATTCCACATAGACTCGAACTAGGCGCCACCGCATCCACTCGCGCCCACTAATATTAGCCAATGTGATTTTAATCACTTGCTTCCCGGTTAAACATCTAGGTACTATTTAATTATAATTCCATCGATTCTATAATTATTACGTTTCGAAGTCTGTAAACAAGATACAAAATAAACAAAATTATAGTAGAAACAAAACAGATAAACATGCGACGTCAGAACAGTCTTAACTGATTATTATTTATTAATCATAAATTATCAATACAAAACTTTACTGCCAACAAATTGGATCTATAGAGACAAGTGTTTAAAACGACCAGTATAACAGGACACGTCACAAACATTTTGAACAAGTACCTATTTCGAAATCATAAGTTCAAGTTATACTGGTTTTAACCTATTACCTTGTCAAGACAGAATCAATACCGTAACGGATCACTTATTGTTATTGTAAGGACATTAATGGTGTACATAATACTTGTCATACACGAAGGTAAATCATGATTGTCATTGAGTAGTCAGTTTAGAGTTTTACATAACTTACTTAGGTAAAACTAAGGTAAAAATGTTATCTAGTATATCTAATATGCCTACTAGGTGACTTTTTTACCATCGAGAAATATAATTATTATGGTATGATAAATGGAATAGAAGCCTATAAAAAAATAGGCAGTAAAAAAGCTTTCCACAATACACACTAGATTATTAGAACGGTTTTAAATTTAGTTTTTATTTTTTTATTCCCTTTGGATCTCCTTTTCTTTTTTCACAGATGCGTTGTTTACGAGTACGCGCCTGACCTTTTAAATTACTCCATCAAAGTTGGTATCTGTTCGTCTAGTTTGTTTCCATACGTTACACCTTTTCTTGATGTCTGTAATGAGAGGTCATCACAGCCACGCTATAACCCCAACTAACCAAACTAAACTTACCATCCACTATAACCTGTGTTTACAAATGATATGATGATGATATTTGATTTGATTTGAACCAATTGGATTAGACTAAAGAAGTGGTCAAATTTTAAGACCTAGTTGCGGTTCTACTGACTTTTCCCTTGACGGATCAAGGTAGCTGGCGTACGGTCAGGATACTTCGCGATGATACATTTCGCAAACCAAATGCTTTTAACGACTGCGGCCCGCTTAGAGTTAGTAACTGCGTTTGGACGCCCGCCGGGCAAAAACGATTGCCTACATCAGTGCGAAATCCGAGAAATGTTGAGAAATGTTGGTTTTAAATATTTTATTGCTTATAAAATATTTAAAACCATAGGACTTATACTTATACTTGGTAAGACTTCTAGACTAATTTGAGCTTAATTTTAATCAGGAACGAGCAGAAAAACATCTTTACAACAGTCCTTTTAATCAAATCTCATTTTATTTTGAGATAGAAGTTTCAGTGGCCTGGTGTCTTCCTGACAATCTCAAGCCAATGCAATATACTCGTACTGTAGATATTCAATCAGCGAAAAGGGAACATCTTTCACGAAGGCGGTGCAGAGAACGACCAGCGATATCTGTTTTTAGTACATTTTGTAATAGGACGCATGCGATCTTACACACTGCTGCGATAATGCGTCCTATTACAAAATGTACTAAAACAGATATGTGCGATATTAATATCCGATAATAACGCGGTTGTGTAGTGACTTTAGGATTTAATCACATCACACGTATTCGTAGCAAATGTTCATGCTACAATACCTTTGAACAAAGTATTGATGCCACATATGCAAAAACCGCTGGAGTATTTGTGTCAAGAAATGCGCCACATAACTGTTTCTTTATTGATTCTGGTGAATATTGCACAAGTTGGAATGCACTTGTTTCTGAATGAAGACCGTTGACCTACAAGGTAATACGGGATCTCCGTTGCTCAGTGAAATTGCGTAATAGGTATGAATTTATTCGGTATTCGTTTATTCTTGTCCGTCATGCGAGGCTAGGCGGAAACAATAGAAAATCTATCGGTTGCGGCCGCCGACGACAATTCGCTGCTTGATGAATTTGCTTGGAAAGAACCTCTTCAAGTGCACACGTTGGCTGATAAGTCAATGCTGAAAATAATGAAGTTAATTCGAATATGGATTCGCAACAGGATAGGTAGCAGTGATAGCCTAGCGGTTGAACGCTTGCCTTTCATGCAGGAGGGTCTGAATTCGGAACCGGCCCGCACCTCTGCCTTTTCGAATTCATGTGCGAATCATAATTTGATTATCATTTGCGATAACGGTGAAGGAAAATATCGTGAGGAAATCTGCATGAGAAGGCCTCATAAAGTTCTCGATGGTGTGTGTCTGTGTAGTCCACCAACCCGTACTAGGCCAGCGTAGTGGACTAAGGCCTAACCCTTCTCATCCTGAGAAGAGTCCCGTGCCCAGCAGTGGGGCAGAAATAAGCTGGATTTGTTTTACATTATGTTTATTTTATGGAATCGCTACTATTACTGTCTGGAATTCTGGATTGAAAATATGTTTTAATTGACGTACCAAACTCGTATTAAAAGATCACCAGACACGGAAGTAATTTATAGGTATTTGAGTATGTATAATAATTCTCATGAATAACCCATACTTGAATCGAAATCTTATTATATTTTTTATTGTCAATCAATAAACAATCAAAAAAATCTTCGTGTTCGTCTTCTTATCGTGTTTGTGTACTATGGGGAAAAGTTTAGCCAGTCGGCAGGCAACTTCGATGCCGTCTGTCAATCTATCATACTATTACATAATATCAAACCCTCCATTTGCAATGGGTGAGTAGAAACTACAGAACGCCACGTGCTACGATCGTTACCTACCAGTGGCGAAGAGTCCATACAACCCGATTCCCACCGGCTTCCCATTAGGAATTGGTTAGTGCATAGACCAACGTAATATTTTATTATTTACTCAATCAAACGGGCAAAAAAAAGGCTTGTTATTCAGTTAGGTTGAGCTCTTCCAGACATGACTATAGTGTATATATTGATAACAAGAGACGGTATGGATATTTGTCTTAGAGCATTAAAAGCAGCAATTTTTAGAGGGCATTTTTGGGACGGCTTCCCCTTTTAAAACTGTCACCCTTCGCCACTGTTACCTACGCACTATTTTTCATTTCTTTTTCTTCTAGAATGATAATATAATATAATATAATTATGTATATTGTAGGTACCATAATATCCCGTTACAATATAATAACTACCTATTGCTAAAGGAATGCCTCATACCTCAAAACTATGTAAAAATTCTAAATTCGTTTTTGTAAAACAAATTACCATTTGTAAAGGTTAGGAAAATAGCTAAATTCTTTCCACCCATTGAAAATTCTTACCAAATTTTAAGAAGTAGAACCAATACCTCAAGCTTTTGAAGTCACGTTACGAGATGAATTGAAAAACACCAGCTTTCACTCCATTCATTATGTATTATCTGTAATATATTGTATTCTTATAGGCCAGGTCAAGGTGCATTTTATTATCAGCACTTACATAACGTTATGTCATCGTTACACTGGCGTAACTGGTTAGATTTGGCTTACTTATGGCGGTAAGTTGCTTACGAGTTACGGTTTATGCATGACAACTTATATTAACATGGATCAACATAAATTCAATTCATAACTAGCTTGTTTCTTCTTGATTATTACTTAATCACCTTTACGAGCCTTCATTCTACGTCTATTGCGAGGCCTATATTCAGCAAA
The DNA here is from genome assembly GCA_932294325.1 of Allophyes oxyacanthae. Taxonomy (NCBI): domain Eukaryota; kingdom Metazoa; phylum Arthropoda; class Insecta; order Lepidoptera; family Noctuidae; genus Allophyes; species Allophyes oxyacanthae. The sequence continues at coordinate 8,321,451 of OW028618.1, read as the reverse complement.
GGACCACTATTTTTGTCTGATCACAATTTTTATAACATAACTCATCAGTCATCACTATTAACTCTGGAGCCTGGTGACCTGTAATACAATATATATTCTAGCCCCTACTGTATTTATCGTGTCTACTACATTGTGTGTGTCTACTACTAATAAATAAATATTTTATCTTATCTTATCTTATTAACAAATTATAATATGTTATTGTCATTACTGGTATACGGGAATATGGCAACTACAAAATATCGCGGATTTCCTGAAATAATCAATATACATATAAAATAAACAATTTACTTTAAATATATACATAGTAGATACCTAGTATAAATTAAATATGCGGCTTGGATACAAAAAGAGCAATTTACAAAACGTTCAAATTATTGGCTGTACGTCATTGATGATCATTGCCAAGTAAAAAATTGTAAATGCCAATTGACAAAGAGAACAAAAAAGCGGGAAATCGGTAGGTAGGTACCAAGAATATTATAGATAGGTAGGTACCTAAGTTCGTAAATAACAACAGATTTTTACAGAGTTGAATTAGATATTAAATACATACCATTAAAAGTACCTAATAGTAAAATAACAATACAAGTAAAAAATAAATACATAATACTTGAATCTAAATTAAAATGAGAAATTATGTTAAAAAATCTCTAATGAAAGTTGTGAAAAGTGCTTCAATGAAAGATTTATTCAAATAACTTTTTTACAAATTATCTTTATTATAAATTATGTTAAACGGAACATTATTTCAATCACCATCATCGAGTTTTGACGTCACTCCTTCGTAATTCCTTAACCATTATTCACATGCTATGAACGATGGATTAAATAACGTCATGTCACGTGACACTGTGTTTTGGCGCGAACATTTGAAAGTCGTATTTTTATTTACAATAAACTTAAAATAAAAATACATGCACGTCCCTGTTGTGGAACGCCTTAAAGAATGTTGAGAGGGTGAATATTATGGTGTGCCCAGTGACGGCATCATCGGTAAGAAACAAAAGAGGTTTAGAGACACTTACGATGGGAAGCACTAATTATAACTAGTTTGAAAGCAATTACTTTTGGTGAGTCCTTTTACCTGTAATAATTCTAAAGAATATTATGTCTACAACCATAAGTGTCTTGAATCAATTGATTCAACATCAGTTCTGTTGGCAGAACTATGCATATAAAGTACACGCTTATTAGAATAGAATAGAATGGATCTTTCTTTATTTCATGTAAACCAGATACACACTTATGAAATGTCGAGATTCTAGGTGCGTGGGTCTAAATAGTAGAAGAACCGGCAAGAAACTCCATGGAAATTCTTTTAAAATAATAGATTACAATCTTGATTAGTACAATGTTGTGGTTAGAGCTGTGCGAATAATTTTATATAATGTGAATTATGAATAAAGGATAAAAGGATAATAATTATTTGCCTCTGAATAAGATTGCCATGGCAGTTACAAGCTACCAATAGACCGTAATTGCTGTATTTATCAAACTATAGATATCTATTGCCGTGTAATTAGGGTTTTTTATATTAGTGACACAATATGCAAATCTTTTCGGAAATGCTGATGGGTAATTGGGACGCCTTATCGCCTTATGAGCACATCCTTTAAACCGAGATATTTCGACTTTTAGCAAATTTTGATCATTTTTGAATGACTAATCTACTTTGATGTTAAGCTCAGAATTTTGAAAATGGGTATTATATCAAAATTTAACAATTATTATCTCTTCGTCTGTAAGACAGAAACTAAACAAGCAGTTCCATTTGGTGCTTAGTTATGCAACTATTACTAATTGTGGAACAGCCAATAATTATAATCCATAAGTTTCGTTTACCAAAAAGATTAGATACATCCACAAAAGATCAACGAGTAGGTATTAGTGTCCATAAAAACAGTACAACTAGCAAAAATAAACTGTATTTATCAAGAAGAGGGCAACACACTTAAAAATACGACCTCATGTATGACAACAATACTTACAGACTTACAATTGACTTAATATCCGTGTTCAAACACAGTAATTAGATAATTACTAGTCACCATTTAACTGTTGTTACAGCCTAACTACTAACTAACACCGTGAAGTAAACCGTAAAACTATTAATTGTTATAACTGCATACAATTTGCAATTCAAATGGGTTGAGATGTCAGTCAACATGTTTCTTTGTTGATTGGAATTACTTGTCTATTTATAATTATGCAGTCGAAGCTTTGAAAAAATGTTACAAAGAAGCTGATTTCATAGGCAAGAACTTTTGTGTGAGCAGAAAACCAAATCACGATATATATATTTGCATGGCCTTCCATGCAGGAGGGTCTGAGTTCGAACACGGCCCGCACCTCTAACTTTTCGAATTTATGATGCGGATGAGAATTTCATTACCATTTGCGTTAACGGTGTAGGAATACATCGTGAGAAACCTGCACACCTTAGAAAGTTCCATAAAATTTTCGATTGTGTAATCGGCCAACCAGCACTAGGCCAGCGTGGTGGACTAAAACCTAAGCCCTTATAATTCTGTGAAGAAACCCGTGCGCAACAGCAGCAGTGGGACAGTAATGAGCTGAATTTATTATATTTGCATCGTACCACCAGCGCCCAGACAATTTTTTTTCATGACGCTCAGCGGTTTTCTCTCCTTGAGATTTAATGTAATGAATATTAAATATACTTATATGAATATAACTAGGCTACTCAAGTAGTCATCAGTCATCCCGGCTGAGGTCATTTTAAATTAGGGGCTGCAGATCGCCGAACAAAGGAAAAACAATGAAGAGTATCCGATTGAATTATCTATGCTATCATTCCGATATATTATTTCATTTAACGTTTCTATTCCTTTGCAAAACGAAAACAGTAAATAAGTGGTAGCAAATCAGCTCTTGAAACCTTTCAATAAATCGATGCAAAACTCTACATAGAATATGAATTAGCATTATTTACAAGTGACATTAAGATGAGGCATTCGGTATGTTCTTGCCTTAGGCAAGCCTCGAGCAATGGTATCAAATGTCAGGCAGAAAGTTTAAGTTAAATCGATTGTAGATAAATGGAATCGCATAATTATTATTGCAAATGGCAGCTCCTCTATTTCCAAAAACTGCTGATTTGGGGTATCAATGGCTACCGTGACCTGGAGTCATAATGTAATTATACATTATGATTCCAGGTACATTAATCCCTTAAAGGGGTTATTGTACTCATCAATAAGAATAACTTTTACTATGGAACCGACTCTGAAATAGCGTAAACAAAAAACAGCTGTTCCATACAAATAATTCATTTTCGCGATTTCTGGTTTAGCCGGTTTGTTAATTTGAATGCGTTTGGGAGCATCTCACCTGATGGTAAATGATGATGCTCCCGAGAATGAATCACACAAACTTAAATAATACCTATGATTGTTGCTCAAACGTGTTTTTCACTCTTAACATCTATGCTCTTAACAGTACAATTTCAGATGAGAACCCGACTCTCCCATATTATATGTAAGTGGGTGAATGAATATGGATCTCTAGGTAACGACTTTTCAGATGGGATAAATCCTGAAATCGCGAAAAAAAATCAGCTGTTCCATGCATTTAGTCGAGTAATATTGAATCATTTGTATGGAAAAGCAGTTTTCTTTTTACCCAAAATCCTTATGTGTAAAGGTTTGTTTTTACTTTTCTTTATCTTGTGTCGAAGTAAATATACCATAAGTGACCTTTTTTTCAACGGACTGATTTAACTAACATTGCGCGCCCCGTTTGTCCTACTTTAGATTTCTAATGTGTCTGTAGCTAGTTAGTTATTACCTGCATTGCATATCTACCATTAAATTACTTGTTTATAATAAGCAGATCTTTGTGTTTTATAGCGAAGTTAGCCTCGAAATCAAACACTATGCAATTTATCGTCTGATTGCACCACTAACTATTTTTCTTAATCTGATTGCAACGATCAAACTACATACTTTGACATTTAATTAATTAATTAAATATTTTTCGATGATATAGCAATTTACTACGATTTTCTCTAACAGCTGTTAAGTACTTGTCTAGCTAATTAAATTATAATCATAATTGGTTTTACGCCTACACAATTTACAAGAGTGACGCGAGTGCGCCGCATACCATGAAGGTTTGTTAATTCTTCTTTTTTAGGCGCTTGTTAATTACCATCATAGAAATAATAAGTAGGGCTCCCCAGTTAATAAGTCTATGGTTACCATCTAGTAGGCATGACAGTATTAAGAAACTTTTTTAAATAGGACTCAATAAAATTAATAATACTCACCCAATTTATATACCTAGGTACCTATTGAATTATATTCTTCACAAACATTCTCAACATGCTCTCAGGAGTAGGGTAGGTACTAATCTTACCTACATGGACATGGTCGTACCTACCTATTAGCACCAATACATTTTCTATAAACTTATAACCTATATTCCAAGCTAGTATGTAAATAACCTAATCACCACATATCAAGTATCGATGCGTCGCCCACCTTGAAAGAAAACTGGGCGCTCGTAACTGGAGCATATTAAACAATTATATTATAAGAATGCAAACTTATCTCGGTCACCCGCAACAAGACACGAACTGATGATTTATAGCATTCAAGCCGTTCTGAGTACATTAGGACCATAACACATATTCATGGCATTGGTGATAGCAATTACTATCTTGTAAGTACCGGTCAGTGATGGTCAACGTAGATACAACATTAGATTTAAAATTAATAAGATTTTAATCGAAATTAAAATGTTAATTTTGACGATGGGTATCCTCAAACTACCTGGAGTAATAAGGTTGCAGTGTACCTACAGTCACGATACGTTGTAGTGTTGTAGTGATACATTTCGCAAACAAAATGCTTTGCGGCCCGCTTAGAGTTAGTACCTAATACTGCGTTTAGATGCTGGGCGCAAACGATTTTAGCCTTCAGGATGGTTGAGCGGAAAATATGCCAATTGTGGATACCTATATGCAGACCAATCTGGCCTTCTACATAAAACATAGCAGTAATCCAATCCTACTGTACTCAAAATAGGAATAAACCACAAGCCGTACCGAGAACTCTAACGAAATCCGCAAAATCGACACAATCATGTTGTGAGTCCAACAGTTTATAATAAGCTGCCGGAACACATCACCAGAGCGCGGGTGGTGCCCAGCCAAAAAACGTTTGTCGAGCAAAAGTTCTAGAGCATTGAAGTATTTCAAATTTTTAAATAGCCTCTGCTATTGATTTATAATTGTTATGAATTACCTAATATAGTAATTCCGATTTTAAACTTGTAATAATTTTTATTATTTTGTATTTTAAATTATATATCTTATTGTAACCAATAAATTGACTATGACTACGACTATAACTTAGTAGGTCCCCTGTGAGGAATAACCACCCACTCCACCCGTAGATATTTTATCGTTAAAGATTTGGGAATAGTCAGCAGCGTAGTCCTCCACTGTGTGCTAATAATAAGAACCTACAACATACTGCAATGAGACCCACTAACCCATTAAGTATATGTCGATCACGTTAACGGCAAAGATTTTTCTGATAAATACCGGGACTGGTCAGCTCATAGCTGTCATGGTACTATTATCAAAAAATTCCGAACCGTTACGTTATCAGTGTGTTTAGTCTAGACCTGGTACCTACCTACTTTTAGTCCTTAAATAATTTTGCGGGAACAATCTGTTTAGAAGATATATTAATATAGAATATTCTGAAGAGTTTCATTCCCGTTGTTCTCCATAGGTAGTGTTCTCTAGTTGATTTACACTGTTACCAAAGTACCTAATAAATTGGTGTAACACGTCGAGATATTAGTAGCGATGTGATTGTCCGATATACTATTGTAGTCTTTGGATGTGATAAGTGTATATTTTATAAATAAATAATAATTGGGCGGTCACATTAACTTTTTTCTAATGAAACTGCAGTGTTACATAACAAGTTTTGCTCTAGTCAACTGAGAATAGCCAGCCCTATATACCTAATCGATAAATACTATGAAAATTGCACTCCATGATAACAGATTGTCTGGCCATCGATATCAATATATACTTGTATGTGTAGACAAATAATAATCTATCCTGCAATCAACTTGAGTAGCTTGCATTAATAAGAGCCTGATTGCTGAACATTTTACACCGTGTTACACAATTCTTCTCGAATTTTCATGTTCAAACTAGGTCAGTAAACTATTACATTATGAATAAATAAATATACTATTGCTCCACATAAAATTAAATTTATTGGTACCTTTATGGAATGATAAAAATGTTTAATTTTAAAAACCTTGAGATTTTGTCTGGGCTTATCAGTATCAGATGTTGCATCATAAAATAGGAGCACATCTTCACTGAGCCTACAAACGATTGCCAAATGTGCATGTTTATTTATTTATTGTTGAGATATCTTTCAGACTAATAGATAATAATTGGCCCTATACTGTAGATAGACCGGGTAAAATGGAATGAATGAAGTGAGATTTTTGTCCAACAATGGGAGTAGGTAGGTATACAGGCTTTAAAAAAACCTCCATATTGATGTTGCTAACAACAAACTTCTAGATTGGTATAGGTATTTCAGTTAGAACTTCATTTTAACTACTGCTATTGGTGTTGATACTGCAAACAATAATTAGCTTATTACTTAGGTTAATCAGTTAGGTATAGGTACTAGAGGCCTGTAATTCTACACAAGACTAGAGAACAGAAACGCCAGGAAAATGTATAGGAATGAGATTTACATAATGATTGATCAACAGCTTATGTCAATTCAGTACATTTTACGGTACGGTCTTAGAATTGTCATCTTGTCTTGGCTGATATGCATTTTCAAGGGTTGAGTTACAGTTACAGTCCAGAGTTTTGAATCTTGCTCGGCAGATGACAATTGGCTTATCCCCTAATGCACGGCGAAATGTCGATGTGGAACTGCAGTACACCCGGGTACAAGTACAAGCACCCAACCTAAGCCCGGTGCCAAGATTTCTGCTAATGAAAAATTGCGTATTGATATTGATGTAATTTTTAATACCTAGGTACCTACTTCCGATAACTATTTTTTATGAATGTGCGAGATACGCAGATTGATAAATAATATCTTCATTCTCAAGTACCTACTAACCACAAAATTGCAAAAGATGTTAAACAAGCAAATAGCAATTGGGTAAGGATTATAACTGAATATTTAAATTCTAACGCAATTTCATCGTTCACACACAATAGATAAGATAATTTTATTTGTTCTAAGGCAAAAGAATGGGCAATATTTAACATGAAGTACTATAAAAGCCTTAGGGATGTTTCACAGTATCAGATCTTGTTTTGGACTCGGTCAAGTCATTAATAGTGATTTAATTATTTTACAATGAAATCTTTTATTGTATTGTGCGTTTTGGCTGCGGTAAGAATTTTTTTGCTTTAAACATAATATGTTAAAATTATTTTGTATCTTTCTACACTTTTTTTTGGCACGGTATGTATGCTCAGTAGCTTAGCGACTGATTGGTTTTCTGCGCTACCTGTCCGTGGTTCAATTTCCGCACGGAATAAATTTTAAAATTTGTATGCCGTATTCCGGGTCTAGGTGTATGTGATCGTGAGATTTGTGTTTGTAAACACACCCACGATACAGGAGAAATCCTGTTAGCGGCAACGTTTTTTCCTTGGACAATAAAATGCTACAGAACTGTAAAACTTTAAATGTAACCGTTCTACTTGTGCTAAAGGCAACCACATAGCAGGAACCCTGATGTGGGGCATCGTTTTTTTTACATTTTGTTTTTATTTATTTCAGTTGTGCTCGGCGAATGCCGCTCCAGATGTGGATGACTATGCCTTACTCGTGCGTTTCGACGGTAATCTGGATTTACTTGGAAATACAAGGTACAGTCGCATTCAGAATTAACCAACCCTCGTACAATTCCTTCTATTGACCAACTCTCGTACAATTCCTTCTATTGTTCTAGGTACCTATATTCCTGTCTCTCGTCTCTATACGTATGAACAATTATTATGTAGGCAATATTCTATTTACTTTTGAGTTGATTACCTAAAACATATTGCGATCAAAATTCAAATGCCAAAATAAGGAAATTACGAAAGAAAGAAAAAGTTTTTATTTTAGTGGTTTTATTTGGTATGTTATTTTATCCAACACTCAATTAAATATAAACGGTCATTATGAAATGCTGATGTATCCTAGATTCGTAGAATTTCGTCCTATGCCAAATATGTATCCACTCTCCTTTTCGAAACATTTTCTTTTTTCAGAAATCTGATAGAAATGCTAGTTGAAAATCTTCGTAAATCTGCCCAAGAATCTTTAGATGCCATCGGTAATTTCAAAACTAGCATCAGGGACGAGGTGGGAAAGGTTCGGGATAAAGTTGTCGAAGACTTGAATAAATTCAGGCTTCATGTCCAGGAGGCTGTCGACAATGTGATGAACAGATTTTCTAACAGCAGTGTGGCCGTCAAGGAGTGTGTCAATGTAAGTAAAGCCACATTGAGCAATTCATTACTAAATCGATTCATATTATGATTCACCTAAGCTGCCTTTTTAGCCCCCCTGGTCTCAATAAATCGAATCCTCATCGTAGGTTTGATGCGAATGATGTGAAGCAATCAAGCAACTTTCATGGCGTTATAAAAAATATCCCATCTATACAATATTTTAACATGTAAATATAATAATACGAATTAGAGTACCTATTTATTTCTGTTGGAGAAAAACTAGTCAATGTTTTATCGAAGATATAGTGGATTTATGTCGTACCTAGTATCTTGTCTACCTGAAATCATCACCTACAAACAAAGAGCAACAGATTTTACTACGCTAACAGAAAATTCATGTACTTGAAACTAAGACCTGAGTTTGATCTTATTAATTTGAGCAGAGTTCTTAAATTTACTAACGAAAAATACAGTCCCACAGGAGCGCTGCAGCTGCTGTCTTCAACGAGACGTTGTCAAGCACGATGGGTTGCATGAACGAACATATCGTAGAAGTAACTGAACATATCCAGCACATGTCGACAATGAGCACTGACGCTATGTCAGGCGCTGCCAGTGCTTTAGAAGATGTGAAGAAGTGTACCGAAGACCACACCAACCTGCTGGCCACTGGGTCTTGTCTCGGAGTAGTTGCTGTGCAGACTAAGGTCAAGTCTGTCGGTTTCCTTTCCCAAATTGCCATTAGGGTAAGTACCTATTAAGTATCAAAAAGTCTAAGGCTGCATTCAAGTAAAAACCAGGCAACTGGCGTGGGCGCTGATCTATCGGAGCGCTTATCGGTATTCGAAACCGACCTGCACAGGTAGTCAACGTAGGTATTCGGTACAGAGTCTTTATACGTATTAAATACGAAAATGCACCGATAAATCGGCGTCGCACCTTGTCGGCGCTAGTTCAGCCAGTGTTATGCATCGCCGCACCCCGGCGCCTGTTGCCTGCCGTCTACTTGAACGCGGTCTATTATAGACCACCCTTGTTATTTTAATCTAGCAATATTGAAAAAATACCTATATCTAACTTATCAGTAGGTAGATAGGTACCTAGGCATCTTATTTTTTCTAGCACCATAAAGTTAAATAGCAACAGTCCCTATCACCCACCTACCGGTACCTATCGGTCTTAAACAGTCCCTAGCGAAATAACTGCGAACACTTCGAGTGACATGAGATAAAGCTACTGTATTTATTTAGTTTATTTATTATTATTTTCAGTTTGCCCGTATTAATATAGCCATTGCATCTTTACCGGCTACCCTTAATGTTTGTGCTGGGAGGAGCATTATTCATACAGGCATCGAGGCTAGCAAGATCGTCGTCGACATCGGCACTTGTTCTGCAAAGGGCGTCTTCGACACACTGGTTGGTAAACCTAAAATTGAATAAAGATCGTTGTGTAAAATCATGATAAAACTGAAATAAAGAAACTGCTTTCAATTTAAATAAAGTTCATTTTACTTAATACATAATCTACGTACCTACCTGGTCGATTTTACAAAAATAGTACAAAAAATATAAATACTTAAACAAGGAAAAATGGTAGTTTAACGAAGTAAAATTAGTAATAGGATTACTGTTACTCTATTGTATAAAAATAATAATATGAAGATATCTAGATTCTGCAACTTTACCGTGGGCACATAGCATGGCGACCACCATCTACCGGTACAGTTGCTCCAGTAATATTGCTGGCAGCGTTACTCGCTAGAAAAACAATTGTATTCGCAACCTCTATAGTAGTCCCAGTCCTACCCAAGGCGTGCGTCTCTTTACATTTCTCCAAATAAGCAGCATAATCTGTTTCATTGACTCCAGCCCTTAAATGTATGCCAGTTTCAATAACACCAGGATTAACGGCATTTACTCGGACTCCTTGGCCAGCAAGCTCTAAAGCGACACATCTTGTAAATTGGTCCAAGGCGGCTTTAGACATGCAATAAGCAAGAATATTAGGAAAGGACCTCAGCCCAGCTACACTGGATACATTTACAATGTTTCCTTTGGACGTTACAAGATGTGGTGTCGCTAACATGGTCAAGTAATATGGTCCACGCACATTCGTTTTCATTATGCTGTCATATTGATTCAACGTAGTATTTTCTACAGAGCCCATCGCCATAATGCCGGCGTTGTTCACAAGCACATCGAGTTGCTTGAAATGACTAATGGCTTCTTTCATTAACCTTTCTACATCGGCTTCTTTGTCGATATCGGCGATAACAGATAAAGGTATAAGTTTACTGGGTGACGCGTCTTCGCATTGCTTTGTGATCTTCATCAGGTTTTTCTCATTTCTTCCTGTTAAGACAAGTTTGGCATCTAACTTCGCAAATTCTATCGCAGTATCAGCACCAATTCCTGAACTAGCCCCTGTGACTAGAACTACCTTATTGGCAAACATGTTCGATACCTGATAGAAAAAATACTACTTTGAATAAATAGTTAATTATATTATATCTTAAATTAAATAACACACATTTATCTGTATTACGTTTGTCATAAGTAGGTATTTTAAAAACTTCACATTTTAGTGTTGTAAGCCAATCTGGATCTTTAGGTACCTACTTCTTTTTCCGATAATATGGCTAAATATAAGTGACTTTTACGATCAAATGACCTACGTTCTATCTAATCATACCACGGATATTCTATGAATCATACGTATTTTAAAAACAAAAAGCTTACAATGTTATAAGCAATGAATCCTTAGATGAATCTAATAACGTTTTTCAAATCAAAAGCAACTACCTACGTAGATTCAACTGGGAGTACCTACTCGTAGTACTCAAAAGTAAAAAAAATATGCAATTATTGGAAAACCTACATGAGTTTAATAAGCATGAGTAAGCATTTTGAAGCAAAACGGAAAAGAATTAAAACAATCCAAAGTCTTGTAAGAAAATATATATTTCATTATAGGTATTACAAGTAAATTCCATTAGATAAATACGAAACATAACTGTAACATTTACAAGTACCTACATTGATTTATCGAGTTCGTAATATTCCTATTCAGTGCCATATTAGAACCTACAACATTATCGTGGGCACATGGCATGGCGACCACCATCAACTGGCAGAGTTGCACCGGTGATGTTACTAGCTGCATCACTTGCCAAAAATACAATCACTGATGAAACTTCATTAGCATCAGCAGCTCTGCCCAGCGCATGAGATTCTGCGCATTTCTTCAGGAACACTTCATATTCTTGTTCATTCATACTTGACTTCATGTGAATCCCAGTTGTTATAACTCCAGGGTTTACCGCGTTAACGCGCACTCCCTTGGGCGCCAATTCTAGAGCAACGCATCTTGTGAACTGATCCAAAGCAGCTTTAGACATACAGTAAGCAAGAACATTCGGGAAAGATCTTAATCCGGTTACGCTGGACACGTTTACAATGTTTCCTTTTGATTTAACAAGGTGTGGAGCAGCCAACATCGTCAGATGATAAGGCCCGCGGACATTAGTGTTCATCACACGATCGTACTGATCTAGAGAAGTGTTCTCTATGGACCCAGATTCGAGAATTCCAGCATTATTCACAAGTACGTCAAGTCGTGAAAATTCGTCTATTGTCGTTTTCATTAGATTTTCCACATCTTTTTCAGTATTCATATCGCCGATTACAATTAACGGTTTCAAGTTATTTGGCGAATTTTCTTGGCATTGTTTTGCGACTTTATCAAGATTTCCTTTATTTCTTCCTGTGAGAACTAGCTTGGCATCAAGTTTTGAGAAGTCTAGAGCTGTTTCAGCACCAATACCCGAACTGGCACCAGTGATAAGAACCACTTTATTTGCGAACATGGTTGACACCTGATTGACAAAATATATCTTTAAGTTTAGAGCAACACACATAACTACGTTTTATTTATTTATTTACAATATGAATGTATTTTATTGAATTGTGGTATCTATAAAGTTTAAGCCAAACAGGGTTTTATTTTTAGGTATCATGCTTAGATACCTATGTTATGAATAGTCAAGCGATCGCTAATGTTGATTTTTGGGAAACACGAAACGGGTTTATTTATTATAATCAATTCACCTATATCTACCTAAAGCCTTAGAAATGTACAAGTTTAGTAGGTAGGTACAAGTGGGTATCAAAAATTCCCTATACTTTAAATGAATTTGTAAACATCTCAGAGTATCTGCAAACACTATCTAAACTATAGTGTTCAAAGAGTAAGTATATTTATAACCACTAGTGTTTAGGTGACCTATACCTACCTAGGTACTTGGGAGCTACTTGATTTAACTAAGTATGAATTTCGCTAATTAGTAGATAATTATGTTACAGTCGGACACTATAGCCTAAGTATAGTACGCGCAAATCTTTATGAGCCCTCTGAACTCTCTCCCTCTAGCATTTTTAATAGTAGGTATGCTTATTATAGGTGCTAGTGCTAGAGGGAGAGAGAGTGAGTTTAGAGCTCAGTTCAAGGCTCATAAAGATTTGCGAGTAGGTACTTACCTACTATTATCAACCTACATAATGGCTAATAAGTAAATCGCAAACTACAGTCTACGTAACGGCCAAAAATATTCTAATATTAGATAAAAATATCACTGGCAGCAGCACTGCACTCCATCAATAAATATGTAAATAAATAAATAAATTATGGAAGAATATCTACCTCACCTACCATAAACCTAACAATCATCAATAATCCAGAAAAAAAACAACACAAGTAACAAAATTAAATATACCTTTGTGAGGCTTAACTTCACCCGAACGACTCTGCTGCTGACTAAAATGGACTGGTCAACTGGTGGTCTGAAATCAACAGTAGGTTAGTGATTAGGTATATACTTATTGGTCTGAAACTGAAGAGATAAGTAGACCATGAACTGAATATTGATCGCCTGACGAGTGACTTACTAAGTATATATTGTACTCTTTGCGAGTGACCACAAGTACAGAGCATTTATAACTTATATAGATGAACTTACCACAAGTTGAAGTGACAGTCTGACAGATAACAAGCCTGACAGTCAGATAAAGGTGGACGCACACCTGTCCGAATTGACCGCGCCGAACGAGCCGAACGAAACGAATTTTAGAATTCTATAAAATATGAAATCCTATGAAACCTCGCACACCTATCCGGGCCGAATCGGACAAATTGCCGGAAGAATTCGGTAGGCATACAAATCCCAGACGAATTCGGATGACGTCATCAGATTCGACGCGGATGATTTGGACAGTGTTGCCAGTGGGCTCGAGTCAAAAGTTATCTGAAGAAGGAACTGCTAAAATCTAAGTTTTTAAACTGTCATGGTCACTAACATTATCATTAGAGTTATGAGCGGGGTATATAACATGCTAAAATCTGTATAAAATCTGAATGATATTCAACTTCAATTCTGTATAAAATCTACAACGTTATTCATACTTTATACAAAACCTGAAAGTAGGTAGTTTGTTCAGAATCAGTAACATAATCGATTGTGATAATTTTTACACCATGTTGTATTTTGTCCTAATAATATTTCAAAAATTCTACAAGTTGGACACGGTACGTTGACCCAAACTCGCACGCACAGCTGACCGTGGTATATGATGCAGCCGCGCACCCACCCCCGCCCTACCCCCACGCGCCGCGCCGGCACTAGCCCTAGTCACCCAGAAGCTAGAATACAGTGCGCACGTGTCACGCACGTTGCGCCCGCATTCCCGCTATCGTGTCGTGAATGTGATACCTATTGGAAGTGAAAATGAAACAAAATGTTGATTATCATTTTTTTAAAAAGGCCGATGTGGTTAATTGCTACTAGGTACGTAGGTAATTATTATTTGTATTTACGAAAAACGTAGTAGGTACATAATAACCGCTACAATTGACCAATAAGAACAGTCCAAAGCCTGCAAGTGTGATGGAAAATGTTATCACCACATTACTTACAAAAGCTGTGTGTAATACTAAAACCTACTGGCACCGCGACCGTTATCAATGAACGTAAGGCGGGCGCGGTCTTGCCGGCGCGCTGGTGACACCATGTTTATGCGAGGGCAACGACGCAACTCGACAAGCTTATAACTTTGTGAGTTTTCATTATACATTATTGAAATTTTTTATACAGCTTCGTTATATGAAAATATTTGACGGGTGTTTCGGCTTTCGTATATACTATGAATAAGGTTGTATATAGGCTTATGAACCATAACAGATATAATAATATAAGCAGTCTAGGTATTTTGTTCTGCTTCTTTTATAAACCATAGTTAAATACCTAAATCTGTGATTTCATATAAATTATGAAACTAAACGTAATAAGCGTGCGATATGCGTCAAGGAAATGCACGCAACGAAACGCCATATCTTATGGCGCGGTCGATTCAGTCGGCGCGGTCGATTCTTTCGGCGCGGATAAGTGTGCGAGGCCATATGAAACTTCGTTTCGTTCGGCTCGTTCGGCGCGGTCGATTCGGACATGTGTGCGTCCACCTTAATCTGTACGTAAGTGTGGCCAGCAGATGAGTTAAAAAATGGCCGAAACCTGTGCTGAAAAAGGCCGATTTTTGGCAGAAAAGGCCGAGATAGAAAATATAAGTTGATATAACTTATTTTTTCATGTATACCGTCAACTGTGGCTTCTTTACTTTTCATGAGCAACTTTATCCACTGGTACCGGTCGTTAAATAACTAACGATTACATAAAACTTGTAACACTTAGTCGTTTTCTACTTTTGTATCGAATTTATATCAAATTGCGGCAACCCAGAAAGCAGAAAGCTTTTTGCCGCTTTTTGCCATTGACATATATAAATACTTCACCTAGGAACAAGCATTGTTCCTAGTACTTCACAGTGCTTTTTGCGCTTGCAATTTTGACAGCTGTCAAGATATTTTCATTTTTCGCGGCATATGGTCAATTGTGATAAGTTCGTAGGTAAAATTACTTCATCACGCTTTGGGGCAACTTTACCTACATACTTATTAAAAAAAAAAACTAGTCTTGTATACTCATAATCCATCATGAACAACTTTATGGGGCTTTACTGAAATCGCGAAAAAAAACTGCCGTTCCATACAAATAATTCAATATTACTCGACTGTACTCGAATGTAAAATGTATGGAAAAAGCTGATTCTTTCTGTAATTTCATGGTTGGTCCCATAGTAAAAGTGTGTGAAGTCAGGCTGTGGATGATGATGATGAACCGATGATGATGATGATGAATTTTATATGTAGGTACTATTTAGGTTCTCGAAAGCATTTTAGTATTAAATGGCATTTTAGCGTTTGAAAACTGGCAACCTGAGTATTTAATTTATTATGGTTCTGTGGTGGCAACACCACCAAGCTTAGGGATGGTAATAGATGTCGAAGTAAATGATTACATTTAATTTTTAGATATCAATTTATCGATTAATCGCAGTCGAATAACGAAAAACGATAAGTTGAAGCAAAAATTAGGTATAATAAAAAAGAGTGAACTGCTAGTGTTCAAGGCAGGGAACAGATTGCCGAAGTCTATCCCACCAGTCTGTCTATATGGTGTACCTTTAAGTAGAGTCACTAAATTCAAATACCTGGGGCATTGGGTTGCCGAAAACCTCTCGGATGACCTGGATATTGAAAGGGAGCGTAGGGCATTGGCAGTGAGATGCAATATGCTGGCTCGTAGGTTTGCAAAATGCACAAAGGAAGTAAAAAGTTATAAAAATGTTTTTATTTGTAAAACTTTCAGATGCTGGGAAATCTTGACTATAAGTAATCTTTTTAGCGGGAATAAAATTCTGCATTGATAATAGTTACATTAAGCTTAGCAAAGTCTGGGCACGGTCTGGGCTAAGTTAAAATATTCATAAAAATGTCAGCGTCAGTAATTTATCATTTGCTCATTCATTTACAAACTGTGACAGTTATTTATCACAAATAGTTATTTATTCGATTAAACGAATCGATATCGAACTTCCCTATTCCCTAGCTGGCTTTGAGCTTTCATTGTGGTGAATGAATAATATTGTGACAATTGTGACTATCAAGACGAGAAATGAAAACTGTGAGGCGTACATATTGAACGTATAGTGATTTGAATTATTTTATTATATCTTGAAGATTATTTCATGAATCTTACGTTACGTGTGAAAGTGTTACAATAAAATGTCGTCTGCAACGTCTGCCGATAAGGCGGATACGTTTGATGTATTTTACACTGAGGTAAGATCTTTATTTTGTAAATAAACTAAAATCCTACAAATTCTCTACATTATTGGCCACCTGAATACCAGTATGACGTGCAAGCTTGTTGCGGCATTCATAATAAACTACACAGTCACTGAAGTCAATAACATTTGTACGATTCGTGTACCAATATGTTATACCACGCTGTTTTTAATTATTCAGTATTCATAAGCTTGTTTTAATTAATTAAATAATATTTTGCTAATATCATGTTTTCCAGGTAAAGGAAATTGAAAAACGCGATTCTGTGTTGACTCCGAAGCAGCAACTAGAAAGGTTACTACGTCCCGGCTCTACATATTTCAACCTCAATCCATTTGAGGTGTTACAAGTTGAGCCTGATGCTTCCCTCGATGAGATCAAGAAGAAATACCGAAGACTTTCCATACTTGTGCATCCAGATAAAAATATGGTAAGAGTAACACTCAACATTTTTTGGCCAACTAACCTAAAATTCACCCCTTATTGAGTTTAGATAAACTATAATTCATAAAATTACAAATCCCAGATTATTAAGAAATGTCATCAAATTATTAATTCTGCTGATAATTTACTTAATTGAACATTATTTACAAGAAGTTACCTATGTCAACAAATATGATATCTTTCCCAATTATACCTTAGTTATTTAGACTCAGTTCTCTAGTAAGAAGATCTTGTATTCGTTTAGACGGTTATGTCCGTCAACATTTCATTTTTATCCACAGATTGGATCATACGGTGGGACGTCCTGACACAGCCAGTGATAGGTAAGGAAAGAAAGCGGAACATAGGTGTGAACAACGATCAAAACAAAACAATGACAGCACACATTTTAACAATTTGAAAATATTAGTTCTTGAGAATAAAGTTATTAGCCACCAATATAATTTCATAATATTCAGACTAATTTTAAATGTTCTCTTCTTTTATCTTCCAGGATGATTTGGAACGAGCTCAACAGGCTTTTGAAATAGTAAACAGGGCTTGGAAGACGCTTGAGAATGATGACACTAGGAAAAAATGCTTGGATATTTGTGAAGAGGCTAAAGAGCGAACTGACCACATGGTAAATTTATTTTGCAGTTATTGTTAATTACAGCCTATTTTTATATTGCTGCTAAATGAAAACCATCCCATGCTATTGATCAAATGTTATTATTTTAGATTGAGCAGAAAAGAAAAAAGCAGAAAAAAGATAACAAGGAGACTGAAGGCATTCCTGAGGATGATCCCGTGAAATATAAACATGCAATTTATGTTATGACCATGAAGGTATGTTGTTTTTTCTGTAAATTAATAACTATCATTTTACATATATTTTACATGATTGATTGCTCATAATGATTGGTAATCTTATTAGTCATGAATTTAGAGAATACTACTGGGTCTAAAAAAAATATTCCCGACCGAATGCTAATTTATGAAGAGATTATCAAGAATTAAATTTGTTTTTTAAATTTATTTATTGAATTAGATGGAGTTGGGTTATAATCGGGAATAATACAATTATACTTGAGTGTATGATACTATTACCAATTTAATTTTAATGTTTATAATTACAGTTAATTGAAGTATAATTATTGTAACTGTAATACACATTTAATTTAATATCAGTTATAAAGTCTGGTATTCATATCTTATTTTTATGTCTATTTTTGTAACTGTGCCAAACTAAATTTGTGAATTACATCATTGTCAAACCAAATTTAAGCAATAAATATATAAATTTGCATATATGCTATTGGTGGGACCAAATTATCTTTGATAGCTTTTTATCTCTTTTTAAAGCTATTATATAAATGATTTTAGTTATTTGCTGACATGGAAAGAAAACGCCAACACCTTGAAGTTCGTGACATGGAGGAGAGGAAGCGGAAACGAGAAGCTGAAATTGAGCAGGAGGAACAAAAGACCTTTGAAAAAGAATGGGCTAAGAATTTTGAGGTAAGGATGGAATCACTATTGAACTTTAAAAATAAAGTCCTTCGAGACATCTGCGTGTCTGTCTAATTTATATAATTTCCTACCTGAATGGATTTTGTTCTGGTAATACATATAAACTGCTGTAAGCTTGGCCTTTATGATTATTATCCTGAATAAAATGGAATTTAACTAATTAATTAATTATTGTTTGAAGTATTTTTATATAGCTTACTTTTAATGTATCCTATTTTAGTTTGTAAGTAAATATTTTCTATTAATTACGAAATTTTTATAAGTAAGGCCGCCCTTAATCTCTCTATTTAACAGCTGGCGAATCATTTTCAACCTAAACCAATTAGACTGACTGATTGGTAGACTCCTTTTCCGTTTTGTAATAGGAATGGATACAATTTTTACTGTGTTCCAATACTTTCATAGATACTCCTTAGTGTGACAGCTCATCGTAGAATAAATTCGTTAAATCTTCACCTTATTAACAGTTGGGAATGTCTCCACACCATCTAGGTACCAAAGTCAAAGTATTTTGTTTCAACTGGGCCTTTGCAGGCATTTTCCAACCGTCTAATTCCCTAGAATTAACCCACTTGGAACCATGCACCTATGCATGGTTCCAAGTGGGTTGGTTCTATGGAGAAGAATGCTGTTCATAAGACCCCCCAAAATGCCATAGCAAAATCAATCTCAAATGTTACAACAGCTTATCTGGCATATTATACGTTTTCGTTACAACGCAACCATTTCAACGTAAATCACAGAAAAATGTCCAAACTGATTTAAAATTGTTAAAAATGTTACAGGAATCTCGACAAAACCGCGTCGACAGTTGGAAGACGTTTCAATCTGGAGGCGGCAAGGAAAAGAAGAAGAAGAAAATCCAAGGATTCAAGCCCCCTAAACCTAAACCAGAGAGTAGATAACTCTCACTTAATATTACACCTCATAGTATAGTTTAGCGCTTTATTTCGAATCTACGATAGTTGACGAATAGACTTAACAAGGAAATTTTTTACATTTACTCTTGCAAATATTTCGGTTATTCGTTAAATCAGTCGGCTAAAAGTATTAAGACTTGTCACGTCAGTTTATTTCATATTCATTACAAACTACAATAATACAATACAGGGTGGATCTGCTCAAAGGCAGTATTTTATTTAAGTTTACACCTTGACCTCTTGAAATTCACATTGAGACTGTATTTCCACTTTGATTTCATCTTGAAAATGTTGGTATATAGCTTTATTACATGAATCAATTTGTTTTTAATTAAAATATGGTTTATCTGTGAATCCACCAGAAAATTAACGTAACAACAAGAATGCAACAATGTTGCGAGTTTTTCTCGTTAGGGTTGTCCCCGTTGTGCTGATTTTTATTATATAGGAACTAGAGGCGCTATTCTCAGAACATAGTGACTAAGGCCACCCTGTATTATGTAGAAATCTGGCAATAGTTTTATCGGTAAATACATTGTTTTACTTGCCATTTTTGGTAACACAGTGTTATAATGGCAATACAGTTAAGACGAATTAGATAATGACGAATAATAAAATTGTATTTGCGACATTGGTGATTTGGCAGTATCCCTAGATTTCCGATAAGATCTAGAATCCCTTGTTATCAGAATAGAAATAGATTGCATATTTTTTGTAAGGAATACGCCAGGCTTCTTGCGTCTTTGAATAGTTCATATTCATACAGCATAGTCGGTGTTAAAAGATAATCTCTTGAAATACGTCCAATATATCAGACCAAAATTAAAAATGGGTTTATTCATATACCTATGAATAAAATGTGTTTTAAACATTGAATAGTGTGAGGTCTGGTCCTGTCCGGTAGCAGTTTAATGCTTTCTCGGCCCTTATAACAAAATATTGTTTAAAGCAGGTCTACTAAAACCCAGGTTTTAAATATTTTTGTCACTTTTTAACATCACATACAAAGAGAGACAGGGCTATCTTAAAATCTGGGTTTTACAAGACTTGCTTTAAACCATATTTTGTAATAAGACTGTGTGTTTCATATAGGGGTTTCAATTTAGCGCACGCGCGGTGGTAGTGCAGCACTTGCTCGACGATATGGCCTTCACGCCATAGCTGTGCCACAGTCGCGCTGTAAACATAGTTTTATGAAAGAAATTCGAATGCAATTTTGAAAGCGCGTTCATTCACAGAATTTCAATTCGAATCTGTGACTGCGTCCAACGCATTGTAATATTATTAGCTATTACGATTTATTCTTCTCTGTAGAAATAAAGAGAGAAAGATATTTGCTGTCTCTTATTTGTTCATGAGATGGGGGATTTTCTGACGGTTAATAAAATTGTTCTATCTACAACTTTGAGTGTCTAGTCTACAATAATCATTAGATGGCGTTGACACGATTTGACTACTTCTCCAGTGCTACACCGAAACTTTGTCAATTGTCAGGAAATCCCTCATTTTGATAATATTCTTAATTTTGATTACAACCAAATACCTATATTCCTTTTATTATTTTTTTGACTTGTATTTAATTTCCAACTTTGTTTTAGAGATTTTCTTTCGTTACCGAACCACCGTTCGCTACACACTTTGACTATAAGGCTACACATCATAAAACATAAACCAAAAAGGTCTACATTATTCTCTTGTCAATGGCCGACCGTAGGTACCATGCAGAGGAGCAAGCGGCCGGAGGGTAGCCTTACTTATATATTGACGCGAGCTGTAACTATGTCCCCAGACGTGAGACATGGGTCTCACATCTGGGGACATAGGTACAGCTCGCTACTTTGAAATAAAACGCTACGATTAAACAAAAATATGCTTTATTGCTAACGACACACGGCTTACATTCACTAGTCGGAGTCCTCGCATTCTTCAACCATATCGCTTGGAGGGCCGGGATTTGCTGGCGCCATACAGTTCAAATATAAACTATCGGTGTAGAGCATCATTCCAAAGGAGAATAGAAACCTGCAAGAAATTAAGGTACGTAAAAATATGGCAGATTTACATTGCCGATGTAATATGATACCTTTCTCGCCACTCGCCACCCCAGTAGGCATAAAAATTGAAGTGGTCCAGACATTGTAGGATATACATTTTCCGTCTCTGTGTATACCGAAAAAGAATATAAAAAGCGACTAGGAAATTACGCCAAAAGGATTGACATCAGCGGCCTCTATTGTGCTCATAACAAAATACTGCGCCCGCCAAGCTGTGACCATTCAGCGTAGTGGTATTATTAGGAGGCCTAGATGTTCATAAGTTAGTATTACCACGGAATAAATTATGGTTATTTACAAGTAATAGCATTACAGTAATCTTACTTTCTACAAAATTATTATAAAAGTTTGTGAAGATGTTTTTCAATCTCGCATGAACTGATTTGACCGCAGGCAACACTAGTAGGTATCTAATTTATACAATTTCACATGTATAGATACATATTTCAAACCGGAATCATGACTCCGGCTCAGAAGATGAAGACGTTGTAATCGTTAGTAGGTAGGTACCTAAGTACCTATATTTCAGTATTAATACCTACGCGAAGAGAAAACTTCGTACCCCTTTTAAAGCATATTGCACGCACGTAATAGTGAGATTTGGCATACCTAGACCTAGTTAAAGTTTATACGGAGAATTAATGCAAAAAGCTAAAATAACGGTCGAATTTCGACTTCTGGCCTTCGACTATTAGCCTATTCTAAACATCTAAAACCCTCTTACCACAAAAGACCGCCGAATAGGATCTTGTTGTAGAGACTCTGTTTGTCGCTGTACCACGGGTCCCAAGGTCCGCACGGCACCGGCAGCTCGTTCATGTGGGCATCACATCGAGCTGAAAGGAAAAAGTAGTTTTACGATTCTATTGCCATCTTCTACATACTTACCAATTGGCCACATTTCCAAACTCCGGGTTGCTACTAAGGATTTCTTAACAGTAAAACCCAATTACAAACCGGCTGACCTGGGAATCGAACCCAAGACCAAGGTCAGTTGCCGTGCCTGCGACCTTGAGACAGAACAAGAGTGGGTGGCCCTAGATGGATGGACCATCAGGTAAGGGTCGTGGTAAGGTATTGGATGCCAACGGCTGGACGCCGTTCGGTGTAGATATCTATGCTTTTGTCCAGCAGTAGACCTCAAAAGACTGACTCTAATAAGTATATTATATACGTAACATCAGTCCCATCTTTTGCAGAGTTGACGGCACGGTTGGCCCAGTGGCTAAGCAATTAGCTTTCTGCGCTATGATCCTAGGAACCTGCTATTGTTAACACTACGGTCGTAAAATTAGGGGGCTGGGTTAGCCCCATAATTGCGTTACACTCTCAAAATCGGATATATACAAAACTAACGTGGTTTCCCATAGTTTCTCCGGCCGACGACAGTTACAATACCTCTTTGCAAGCCCAATACTTTAGTAATCATGATTCACTTGTAGGTATTCACAATTTGGTACGATTTGTGACAACTGACAAGTAAATTGGCGAATCATTGACTTTTTTTTGTAGATATGAATAAAGGCCAGGCGCTTTCATATGATTTTTTTAAAGGTTTTATTTTGTTTGTAGATACCTACTACTTACCTACAATTTTAACTTTCGCATTTCGTAGATGTTTTATCTACTATCTGAATTTTCTGTTCAGGTGTGGTCTTTGTGTAGAGAGATTGTGAGCAAAGGTCGTAATTAGGCAAGGCCAAGGCCAATAGCCAGGAATTAAGTTCGGGAGGGGGGGCGGAGGTGAATCTTAAACAATAAAATTAAGAACAACTTTTCAACTGTAATAGATACCTATTTAAAAAAAAACTTATAACAAAAACTGTTTATTTAAAGGTAGCTAATAATTTTATAGGTACCAATAAATATATTATAATAAAATGCTACCTACTTTTAAAATAAAAAAGTCAATAACAAGTGTATAGTATACATTTTAAAAGTAATTCAAATGTCTGAGGTTTCGGAGGGGGCGGGGTCCAGAGGTTGAACTCGAAACCGGGTACGGGTACGGCTATGATAATAGTTAAGTAAATACCTCAAGCTCCAACCCCGGGTAAGATAAATTAGGCCTATTTGGGTGACACGGATAGGATTATTCCAGAGTGACTGCCTGATCTGAGCTCCGCTATGCCACGGCATGAGCAATTTCCCTGTTCCATGTTCCAACACGTTAGAAAAAGACCGGTCGGCTCATGAATTTATTGGTCTGCGATCTTTTTAAAAAGTTTATATCAGTTGGAAAATTTCCTTCACACCGATCACGGCCGTTAATATAATTAGATATAGCGGTAGTAAGAGGCCTATGTTGAGTGGCGAATGTGTACATACGAGCCAATATTGTCTACATACAGGGGTGCTCAAACAGTCGCTCACGAAAGCTTTCAGAGCCGATTGCGGGGACGTGTAATGTAGCCACGATATTAGGTATTCCGTGGCTAACATAACCTTGAAAGACCTCAAAATATTCTTATTAAATATAGGTACCTAACTACATAATATTTGCGTGTGCCTGATATCGGGCGTTGTATAGAGCCAGCCATCTGTACCTATCTATTTTGGAGTAGTATAGATCAGGGTTGTTGCGAACATCAGCATCAGCATCAGCATCCGCTGATGTTCAGCATCATTTTCAACATCAGCATCAGCATCCGCATTGATCGATGCTGATTATTAATGCTGATGTTCAAGTCGTGACATGACCGCAGAGAGGGCGGGGCTTATAGCACGTGTTGTTTTCGTTTGCGAGTTTTACCAACTACGACTAATTATTACTTCTTCTTAGCGTGTCGATGGCAAATTAAATTTACTTGGCACAGTATTCCGCCACGCGAATAGCTGAATCAGTTGCAGCCATAAGCTCCTCAAGCGTGTGGTAGGGCATGCGGCGCAGGATGGAAGGTGGGCCATGGTTTGCGGGGAGACACCACACTCGCACTGCAGGTCTAATCCATCTGTGAAATTCCACCTGTGAAGATTATCTTTACTTCGGCCGACTTGGGATCGTAGTCTATTAAGAGATTTCCAAGTCGGCGATGGTAGTTTATGTCCAGGTGAAATGGTTTCCGATGGCGGGAGAAAGTATGCAGGTGGATCGAATTTTTCTCGCCAGAGATTGCACCTAGCTTAGAGGCATCAATATCAGCAGGATCCACACACTTTAGGAAGGTCTAGCGACTTCGTAGCCTTTGGGGCACTGTGGAGTAATTGTGCATTGGGTGACGTGGGTCATCTTGCGCCTTTGCTCTCTCGGTACGACTTGCTATGGTTCTGCGGAGTTCCGGGGGCGCAATACTAGTCAGCGGGTACAGCATTCGTACTGGGGTTGGCTTTAGACAGCCAGTAATAATCCGGCACGCTTCATTTAGAGCTGTATCCACTAACTTTGCGTGGGCGGAATGGCTCCATAATCCATAATTATTACTAAACTACTTGGTTTGATTCTATTTTTCATTAAAAGTCACAAAATTTATTTGTATTTCAATATCAAGGAAAACTGCAACTTTTAGATATAAATTCATAATGGTCACTGCTTTTTACCCGACAGCGCCAGTAGGAGGGTTATGTTTTTCGAGTGTACCTGTATATTTCTTTGTGACGCTCTGTAGCCTAAACGGCTTGATGAATTAAAGCTCGAGAGGTGTCGTTAGATTTTTCTTAATTGTGAGAGTGACACTGGCTATATCAAAATTATAAAAATTGAAATGGCTGTATTTTGGCGCCATATTATATTATGTCATAAAAAAAAATTTTTTCCTCAAAACCTATCGTGTGGGGTATCAAAATAAAGGGTTTTATAAATAGTTAGCTTATAAAAATGTATACAACTTATATGTTTAAATGTAATTTGGAATGAGAAATGCTAACTAAAAAGTGTAAAATAAAAAAAGTTTTTTTTTTTTTTTAAAACACGACTTCTTAAAAAGAGAACAACAACTGAAAAACCAAAACAACAACGGAAAAGAAAAAAACAAGTCCAGTAGAATTCCAATGTGGAACATAGCGGGACCCATTAAAAATCGAGACCGGCTCAAATCTTCCCAATAACGAATCCCGACTGTTAAAGTCGCTATGTCCCACATTAGGATTCTACTGGACTTTTTTTCATTTCCGTTATTATAAGATCACTTTTAAAAAAACGGGTTTTTTAATTTTTTAAATTCATTCCTTGATTTTTTAAGAAAATAACGAAAATCATCATCAGCATCAGCATCCGCTGATGTCAATGATAAAACATCAGCATCAGCATCCGCTGATGTGATAAAAACATGCATCAGCAACAACCCTGGTATAGATAGGCAGTTGATCACTTGCTGCCTAAATAATTTGAGGTAGGTAGATCGCCAACACTTATAAATCTAAGTACCTACCTACCCCCTGACTTAAATTACACCTTTGAGCTCCATTTCTGGGAAATCTATTATGTTCGCAATTTATTGGCACTTTAATTGAGCGGAGAGGTCACTAACTTAGTGAAATTGATTAGGTATGTCTCTCAATTGGGACTAATAATTTAATTTAGTAGCGTAGCAATTTAACACTTGCCTTCCATGCATATGGATATGAGGTCGAACCCGGCCCGCACCTCTGACTTTTCACAATCATGTGCGGATTTGACTATCACCGTGAAGGTAAACATCTCGAGGAAACCTGCACACCGGAGAGGGCTCCATTAAGTCCACGATGGCGTGTGCTGTAGGCTAATTCACGTAACTAAAGAAGTGCAGTTGTCGCGCAGATGCAGTAAAATTTTGATCAAAACAACACATTTGGTATGTATTCTCTGAGCTTCAGTGAGATACGCTCGCGTCAAGTTTAAGCGTCATTGCAATATGATCTGCGCGTCATAAAATTACGTGAATTAGCCCTCAGTCCGCCAACGGCGCCAACCCGCACGAGGTCAGCGTGGTTTATAAGGCTCGGAATGAGAAGGGCTAGCCGTTCTTATTCCGAGAAGCGCCCCGTGCAATACTGTGGGACCGTAAATGGGCTGGATTTATTTATAATAATCTATACAACATTGACATTCAAACTAACTATACGGTTATATCGCGGGATTACGATCGTGCCATCATAACTTTTATTTTATATAGTAACTTTATTATAAACTGATGACTTTGGTACTGCTGTAACTGACATAAAAATCTTTAGAAATAGCTCTTGGTATAATAAAAACTTCACCAAGTCGTAATAAAAAAATCTCCGTTTCAAAGCGTTAAATATTCCCAAAGTTTAACAATAAAAGCGTCCCTTGAGAAACTAATGTGTTATCTGCGGGTAGGCGGCATAATCGGTCGGTGGAGATTTTGGACAAAGTGTACTACTGTGATATGCCAATATTTTTATAGTGTAGGTACCTATGTGTTCTGTTTTGATCATAAACTTAGAATTTTTTTTTTGATTGTTTTATGCACAGACGAAAGGGGTTTTATGTGAACCGCAAACATGGATTACCGTCAAGTCTGGACATTTTTATTGTAGGTATTTGGTGAAAGTATACAAGGAAGATTAATTTGTCAAGTAAGTACGAATACTTATTGTTACGTCAGTATCAATGTGGTAGTGGGTGAATTAAAACAACCAGTTAAATTTTGAAAACAATATCAAATTTAATACATAAATAATATTTATGTACTTCTACATACATGTTTTTTCTATATATTTACACTGAAACACATAATTTCATTCTAATTCATCTAGATTTTCACATTTTTGTCGTACAGTAATAATTATTATAATAGTAAGCAACTGAAAAAAAATCAACAAAATTAATATACCTACTAAAGTTACGCCATAAAAATAATGATGCAAACATAGAAAATTTTAAACATTGTACAAAATAATTTACACAGAAGTATCTCTGCAATGGGATGCGCACCCATCTCCTATAAATACATGATTACTAACAATGCAATAACCATGGTCTAATATTAAAATATATTATCTATTACGAACTAATGACAATTCCCATAGGCATAAACAAAAGGGCAATTGTATGCGCCTACATGCGTTTACGCATTTCCATATGCCATACCAATTCAATCTACTTAGATTAAATTGTTCACATGCTAACGCGTGACGTACACCTAACCACTCAAGTAACGATACCGTCCAAATATTCCATGCATAGGTACATCGGTACAAACGAGTTCGTACGTTTTGTATCAAAAGATACTGTACTTATTGTGTACATTGTACAAGCTGACCCGTATTTTGTGCCTCTAGTCGTAGTTTTCAATTAATTTTGTGCAAACTATGGAGATAGTTTAACCTTCCCATTTAACTTTTTCATTCGTTTTTAATAAAAAAAAGGTAAAAAGAAAGGATAGTCCATGAAGGTTTATTGAAGTCAGTTGATAAATTTTATCAATATGGAGAGCGTATCCATATGATGTAGGTACCTATGTATGTATCACCTACTCGATGAATTAAGGGTTGACCAGTTTTACCATTTTTTGAAATTATTGTTTTGTTTTTACATTATCTACAGTACCGTATCGCTACATTTCGAAGCTATTTCTTCTGCAAACCAAGACTAAAAGCACACCACCAATCTACAGTGTGTTCACTCATTCACATTAACGCTAGGCCTTAATGGAACAGACTTAATTCGGTCCATATTTAATTGACCACATGGATTGACATAAATACGTTTCCTCACATTGTATATCGTAATATTACATTTTAACAACCAGGAGATATTATTAACTAACATCCTTAACTAATTCATGAGATACCTCCGCAGAGACTAATCGATTACTCGTCTAAAACACTCATTACAAACTAACGATTATATTATATATAATTCCGATTACATATAAATTCATATAATCGATTTGTTATTGGATTTTACGTATTTATTTGGCAAATGGTTACTATCAGAAACCCATCACCTAGGTAGGGCCGATGTCGAACATCCACTGACCGCACGACTGACTTTAAGTCACACAAAATTAAATTTAATCATTACCTATCTACATATTTATTGAAATAATAACGTGTGGTCACAACTCGCGTCACTGTCCTGAATTTTGTCTACTATGTATCAATAAATATAGGTACGCGCAACATATAATTGTAGCGTATCTAAAAGTTTACTTGTTTGTACGTCATTTATGAAACTAAAATCTGTTTTAATTGCGCTATTATAATATTATCTATAGCACCAATGTCAGCTGCAAATATATGCAATACAGTATATAAGCAGTGAATGTTTTATAAATGACATGCGGAAATAAACGTTTCGAAAAACAATGCAAAAACCCAATATTGTCTTTAAAACACATAATAAGTATATAAATGGACGCCAAAAAGTACAAGAATTGACTTATACGATACACGTACTAAATTGAACACTTATTGGCTAAATCTATCACATACAGTCCACTGAGGTAATTCACAGAATGAACTCTTTTTTGCTACGTTTAGAGTTTACATGGGCTAGCCCCCAATAATGCTTATCTATGAGTAAAATTCTGCTTATATATCTGAAATAGCTTACTGAAAAAATAATATCTGGGACTAGATATTTGACTATAATGGATTTTGTTTGTGCGTCATATAAATAGACACAAATTCCAACGTCTCCTGGTTTTTATTATAAATCTTTGACAAATGAGCATAATAATAATTATACACATTATCTTGAGACAAGCAAACACGTATATTATGTATAATGTTAAATTAATTATTATTGCAGATTTTATGCTGATAAAGTTCTTATTAATATCTTTGATAAATGGAGCTTTGTGCCTAAAATTGTGAAGCTCGTGAATTTAAAATAATGATTCAAATAATATAACTATCTGTAAATGTCGTTGTTGATTTACAAGCTTATGAAGTCCGTTATGAATTTGGCCTCTAGGTATATTGTTGAGCAATTACAATAACGGTATTTGGTTAAAAATGGCGCATGTGTACAGGTAGGTAAATGTAACTATAAAATAGATCTAGGTATATACATTATGGCATTATTGATAATGATTAATGTTCGCGTTGTTGTTGGAAAACGTCATTATTTAGTAGGTATTATGTATTTCTTTATAATTATGCACATATGGAGGCAATGGATCTCGAATCAAAGCTTATTTAAATTTGGCAAAAAGCAACCTTAATATTTATAACGCGATTTTGCCAAACAGTGTCGTCAAAGAATAATAAATTTTATTTTGACATTTATTATATTTTGTACATAATATTGGCCCGCTCATGAATTTACAATTTGGCCAAATACTTTACGTATTATCTTGCGGTTCTTACTTGCAGCTGGGTAAGCACTTCAAAAGGCTTAACACTACAGGGAAATAAAAAGTAAAATAAACCGCTAAATAATACGTAAACCTTAATTAATTATTTAAAAAATAACAAAAGTTTAACGTCAGAAATAATATAATTATTTGGTCAAATATATTTTCAACAATTTTCGTAGCAAATCCAATTACAAAAAACTCAATTACCATAGTCTATAAGCATAGATTCATTTCAGACATAGAATAAACTCTCGGTACAATACATTCAGAAATAATTCATATTCAGTCAGTCAGTTGTGCCTCCTCACACTGAGATGTGGTGTGAACTTAATTTACTAACACTACGTTGGTAGATGCAGGAGGGGAGGCATCTCTGCCAACCCGACTCCGTAGTCCATATTATACCTACCAAAAACGTCGATGTCATCGTTCCACTCCTCAAACTACACATTGATAATTAACGCGAGGTCACATTTAACTTAAAAATAAACTTTTCAATGTCTAAATATATCACGTAAAATGTCACTTTGATCGTCAATTTTGTTTGCCAATAACATTTTTAGAACACTTATCAGTCTCCATGATACAACTGGTCTTCTTAAATTTCTTATTGTGATGAATCGTTGTAATCTTGAATCGCCACAGAAGGCGATGTGCCTTTTGGGTACCACGGTCAACTTCCAATTGCCGTGATAAGATCATGCCGGGATCAGGGAACTGCAATATCTCTGATAGAGGAATTTCCAATCTGTAATAAGAAAATGGGAGAAATGAATAAAGTTTATAGGAGTGCAAAGTGAGCAACTACAATAGTTGGTTATTGTCAAACGCAGTTTTAAAATTTCAAACACTTAAGGTGTTTTAGTTACTAAGGCTCCGCTGCTGTAGCTTTTGCACGCAATTAGATACCTATGTAATATAATTTTAACTAAAAGCTCAGTGCTTCATTTAATGTTTTTCTGTAACCGATGAAACCGATAAATTATGTTAATGTTACCTATAAATACATTATGACGAAAATATGAAAAAAACGTACGCCAATATTCTCAATCATTTCGGTATGCTGTGAATGAGAACTGACATGCCCTTAGGAAAGACCGTCATTCATAACTCCAATAAAATATTTCCGAGTATCAATGAACCGATTGATTAAAGTCAATCAAAGATCACGATCACTACGACTCTCAATTACCTATCAGCTGAACTACGTACCTATTGTAGAAACGAGAGCACTACTAAACCTTTATGTCCAAATGCTCTTAAAATTGTAGATAAAATGTCCAGTTAGATATCTGATCAATCTAATTTGGAGACATAAACCAAGAGCCAACTAGAGAACCAACAATTTACATCCTAATTAAATGTGTAGGAGTAATAAAATGTCTCACGGCGCGGCGGAATCATAGTAATCTCGATCTAATTCTCGCGCAACGTCTGTGGATGTGGATTATCAGCATTTCTCGTCCGGGCAGAGTTTCTGCTGAGTTGGTGGAGTGTAAATCGTAACCTGCCCGCCATAGCGACGCCAAGTCTGCGGCGCCCCGCGCCCCGCGCCTCCCAGGTGACGACCCTTAGGGATGCACTACGCTTATCGATTTCAATGTTTTATAAATTTATACGATTAAAGTTTTAGGATGAACTAACTAAGAATTTTTTTTAATAATGTAAAATCAGCAATCTATCTATTCAACAGTTTAATATTTTCTAACAATATTTATTTCTAGTTTAAAAAAAAGGGTTTTATTGGTAGGTACCTCTATGAAATAAACAGCATTTGTATTTTTGTATCATCGGGTATTGAAACAAAATTATATTCAACAAAGATGACGCGTTCGCTAATAAATATCATTTATAGTGGAAAATGCCAGCATGCGTCAAGAGTTTTAGATATAGTGGTAATATTTTAGTACCTATGAAGGTACACATTTGTATTTCTCGCCTATTATACGTACTCGCTGTTTGTCTACTTGAAATAAATCTATCAAAAAACATATTTCATTGCAAAAAATATAAATTGTTGTAATTGTAGATAGACCATTTTTAAAATCCAGCAACGAATTTAATAAAAAAAAACTTATTTCTTTTCTTTTTGATAAACTAAACTAAACTATGAAGTTTTATCGATAAATTCGTCGACATCACTACAAAACCACGATAAATCTGTCGCATATTCAGCGATGTAACGGACTTTCTCTTCGCGTGACTCATTGCTCAGAATAAGTGTGTTCTTAATATGTGATGTGGATAATTGGCATACTTATCCCGAAATAAGAGCTGCATAGAATGAGTTAAATTAACAAAAATAAGATTTCAGTATGAGCTCCAGGTCATAAACTTGTTAGACTGTAGATACTTTATGTCCTTTAAAAAAAAGGATTTAGCTAAGTAGTTGTCGAACACAAAACAATTTTTTGAGAAGAATAGGTAGGTACTGATAGAGTTGCAATTTAGTAGATAATAACAAATAAAATTCCTGAAAGGAAAACGAATTAACTGAAGAACCTATGATAGGTAGCTGCTATAAAACTGAATTTAGGTAGGTACCGATTCAAAGCTTATGTAGGAGAATCAAACAGGTAACAAACAAATAAAATGTAGAAGCATTTTATTCTTTATTCGGTAGATATTGTACGTCGAATATAGACTAAGATTGTTCTAAGATTTCGTTGATTCTAATATCAACATAACTTGCGCAGAAACACGGCCGTTTGCATCAAACTTTATTCGTTTTTTACGTTATACATTAACACCCTCTTTCATACACACACTCTCACATTATACATGATTGCTTTACATTGTAATTTTAACTTTCGTTTTTCTTAATTTCTTGTATCTTTTTCATGAGTCCATCATCTATAACATAGTTTAAATCTATAAAAGGAGAGCCAACTCCTTGATTCCAATATTACAAGTTGTTACTTAATTTAGAAGTCGAGAATCCCTTATTTTTTGTGCCAGTAAAACATTCATTTAATTTATTACTTACTTTATACTTACAATGTTACGAGTTCATTAACAAAATTACTCGAAAAATTTAAATATTTTTGTAGCAACAAAAATGGTCCGTTGACGTCTACGTTTACGGCATACTTTTACTTTATACGAATTCGTGAAATCTTTTGTTTGGATGCAACCAGCTGTAATAATGTGCTTTATTAATAGAGTCTTGGCATTTGAGTTCAGACTGTAAATATCGATTATAGAGCAATTGCCCAACGTATCAATTTAAAATACTGCGTATTGTAATGTTCTCTAAAACGATTGACGTTGTAGATATTAAGTTAGCTGCTAGAAACTGTTTTTTTAAAAATTAATTAATTTCTCTTCTCCTAAAGATACTGCTCATCTCTTCTAATCCTTCGAAAAATAATCCACAAAATTGTTGTAAAATTCTACATCTTTGAACAATTATTTCAGCGTCTAGGTGGTTGTTTGATAAACACGTACGAGTTTCAGAGAGTTACGATGCCACAGACAGATAGATATAGGCGCCAAACTTATAGCAACTCTCTTTTTGTGTCGGGGGTAAACACTAACCTTGTCATTTGTATGGCAATCAATAGAGACGGCGATAGATTTAAGAGCTAGTTTAGTTAGATAACGTCTAATCACCGTTTATTAATAATGGGGTTACTCTGGTTACTCCTGTTTGTCAAACACCTAATAGAATACCTTAGTGTTTGACATACATGTTAAATGCCAAGTTCTTTAAGACATTTAAAATCTGTATTATTATTACCTGATACGAGATAATAAGCTGTCTGTCCAGAAGAATATTTAATGGTGATTAATTCACGATTTACGCGTGATAATTGATCTTTAGGGTAACCTTGCACTGAGGCGGTTTGAATGTCAATCGTCGCGCCGAAAACGTTTGACTTTCGAGCATACTTTTAGCACTTATGTAATGAAGCAGCGATTTCTGTGCCCATTTAAGAAGTAATTTATTCAGGTCTATTTTTCTTTAATAAATACCTAATTTAGGGAAAAGAGGTATTTATAATATTTAACCCTTGTACTCGACGGACTCTTATGATGCGTTCGTTATACCCGTAAACTCACGTGGAGTCATGGCGGCGAAAGCTAATTTTACCGACGCTTACAAAAATTATATACTTAAAAATTGTATGTATTACAGAATTGTGCGTATGAATACCTACGTGTAATATTTGTATGGCTTGCAAGGTGAAACAAACGCACCTACATAAAAACTTTTAATTTTCCACCAAGTTTGTAACTTTTACCTATGTTTTTTATAAAAAAATATTTTGATTTGATTTGACTTGATTACGCATTCCGAGAATTGACTGTTGTTATCAATCATTACCATATTACTTATTTCGTCTAGTCTTGGCTTAGTCGTTTTTGTACGCAATATTTCTTGATTTTAGAGCTTCCGAATAGTGGTTGTAAAATATTTAAACGTAATAAGTTTATTTTCTAATCTGTTTAAAAATAAATTACACTGAGAATAAAATCTCGTTGTAATTAACAAAAATCTTATGCTATAAATGACAACAAGAAGCATTTAGTAAAAATTTCCTTGCTTTTGTAATTAATAATAAAAAAATTATGGAGTAACTAACTATTTATTAGTTGATGCAACTTTCTAAGCGTCCTGGTAGTCTTGTTATTACAATATTTTTCTTTATAGTTATGTCAAAAAATGTATGGTTAAATAAAACGTTATTCATGACATTTTTATTAGAAAACTGAAAAGTTCGTTTTGTACGGTCGTACCTACCATATTATATTATGATTGAAGTACGTATGCGAAATGAACTTTACCGATTCTTTATTCTAGCATAAGTGTGATGATAAATCGATTTATAAATGGGTATACCTAATCGGGTAATTATAGTTAAGAACGGTGTCATAGGTTAAGGACTTTGTTTCGTTTAAGAGAGGCCTACCTCTCTTAAACCCCTCTGAATGCCCTAGCATAACGGGACTTTCCGCTCAAAATTGGGGCTGCCCGACAGGGGAAGTACCTCCACCTTGCAGAATATCGTAGCTAAATAACACGGCTCTTTTGCAGTGTTGTGTTCCTAACGGTCAGCAAGGTCACCAGTGCTCCTTGAGGATACAGTAGGGTAATCAAATTGGCCAAGTTTAATAAGTCAGGGGTGCTCGGATTTATAAGTGTTGGCAATCTACCTCAAAACAAATCCGCATACGGGAGTGATACGAAAATTGAGCGGTATGTTTTACTCGGCAATCTTCGACGAACTTTTCCGATTTTTTCAGCCAGCATGACAGTGTGATAATAAATCGAGTTTCGGATGTCACGGGCTATAAAGCATAGGCGTCGTCGGTTATCGAGTGAATCCGGTGAGGCGGGGCGGTCTTTGGCGCAAATTTATTCATACTAGGGGACTGGCGACCTCTTAACTCTTGTGTTATTTAGGGCACACTTCCTTTGCGCCGATTGCTAGCGCCCATTTGTTAGATGCTGAGTATTTTTTAAATATTCCGGCTTTAGCGCTATCTTACGCAACGTATGACTTAATGACGACGACGGTCCGTTTGGCTTTCTGCTGGTCGCGGGTTCAAATTTCTCATGGAGTAATTCAATATTGCGGGGGTGTATTGTGTTTACCAGGTTCTCTATGTAAGGTATAGCAGGTAATCTATGTAAGGTTAATAACCTGAAATGCTGACCAATGCGAAGTTTTAACAAACTATAAACTGCAGAACTTTATACCTTACTATAAATATAAATGAAAAGGAATGAGACTCACGATATTCAAATTTTAGAACCCGAAATGAAAAGTCAGTTTTCATAGCAGTATCATGTTGAAATTACGAGCGGATTGTTAGCAATTACTTTTACCGCTAAAGTATTGTATTCAATGGGATGGGAATAAAAAAATGGGATTGTCTTTGCGACGGCCCCGTTGGCTTCTGAGGGAAGGTGCGGGGTGCGCGGGACGAGTCACTTGTTGCATGAAGGCGGGGCGGAGACGCCCAACGCCCATCGCACCACGTGCCGCAAAAGTTCTGAAAACCCTGCACATGT
This sequence comes from Allophyes oxyacanthae, assembly GCA_932294325.1. Classification (NCBI taxonomy): domain Eukaryota; kingdom Metazoa; phylum Arthropoda; class Insecta; order Lepidoptera; family Noctuidae; genus Allophyes; species Allophyes oxyacanthae. The sequence goes on along the minus strand of OW028618.1, from coordinate 8,285,545 downwards.
TTCACAATAGCTCTCACAATGAAACGAACAAAACTTCCTGGGAAGCTTACTACAATCTCTTATTGCCAGTCAGTTCAAGTACCTGCTGATACATTGAAATCTTAATTCGTATAGTAACGTCCTTTTCATAGAAAAACGGTATAGTTGCTAAAATCGCACGGAGTTTGGACGACATCACTTTTCACATATTAAATACTAGTACTACCGGTATACTTAATTATTGTTAATATTCTTTCACAACTGGCTTTTATCCTATCACGTAATCGTCATCTTGCCTACACACGTAACGATTTCGGCTGATCGCCCGTCTATAAGCGGAGATGTCTCAGCGTGTCGCCGCGACAACGTGCGTAGTCGAGAAGCTACGTGCGTAGCAGTGCTTTGTGGCACTAAGCTGCACGTAGCGCTTTGCTACACGGCAATTCGCCTATCCGCTACGACTACTTGCGGTCAAGGAACGCGCTGAAGAATTTGTTAAGTACCTATACCAAGCACAATAAAATTAACTTCAATTATAAATATTATGTATTTATACTAGCTTCGTCAATTTTAGTCCCTTTTCAACATTAAAATGAGTGGAGAATGCGTCAAAACTAGCCAAGAAGAATTTAGAGAATAATTGTTACGTCAAATATAAGTTTATGGTTTACGGTATATGTTGAGAGATGTGATGAGATGATATACCCAAGACACATTTGTTAACATAAGTACGGAGCACATTCATTACTATACAGATTTTTTTGCGAGTAAATGCAGCTCTATGCTTTTGTTCAATAAATCAGAAGATTGTGCGGCCCATGGTTACAGTTGAAACTATTATGCCAATGTGACAACGTTATAAAATATCTTGACTTTAAAGTTAGAATACTAAAAAGTTTGAGAATAAAGCCGCCTAAATGTGAAGCAACCTAATCTGTATCGTCATAATCGCAACGCATTTGGGGTACCGCAATAAAATCATAAAATCGTTAGCTAGGGGCGTGCTTTTGTAGTCAGTTAATACGTAATCCAATTTAGACGGTCGACATCAACGATGAATGTTAAAGGAGCTTGGCAAAATTACTGTAAAACCTTAATTTTTTTTACGTTATAGTCACACATAACTAATCGATGGTTTGAGAAGTAGATCAGATAATGAGGACCATTCATAATTAAGTACTCTGTAGTATTATTTGAAGATATGCGTATTTTTAGAAGTTGTTTTACTTAGCATCATCCTATGCCCAATTAAAGTCAGTCATTAAAAATCTGCTCGCAATTAGTAATAATGGATATGCGCAAATCATTAATCAGCATCTTTACGCGAAGGTCGAAAAATGATCTGTGATAATCCTGTATTGGTGTAAATATTATTTTATAGGAGACAAAGTTTTGAACTTTTCCGTAAAATTTAAAACATTTTACACGCAATAATATCTATTTCAGCCATTTCTTCCCTAGTTCTTTAGTTACTCTAACAAAACGTGCAAAATAATCTAACGTTAAATATAGCCGTGCGACTTTAATAAGAAGCGTAGAATATTTACTGTATAAAGTAGGGGACGGGAGTCACGTAAATCTCAAGAAAATTGACATCCTTAACTATGTTGGCACTCATTTAAATAACTGATCAAACTCGCCAGCAAGCTGTCAAGCAATAAAGAGCTACCATCTTATTGGATATGCGTCGTTCATCCCGCAGCCTTATATTGAACGTCAAAAATGAGCCGCAACTTTTTTCTTTTTCGGAAATTGAGATTCGATGTGACAACCCTAGGTCATTTTAAATAAGAACTTTTTTAAATACATTAAAATATCCATGCACAACTTTGATGAAGTAATGTTAAAACTTTTGAGCTTCAGCAACTCAGATGCGTATCAAACTTAAAAACAGTGCTTTGAAGGTTGTAGTTTGGTATAATAATAATAAATCCAGCCCATTATTACCCCACTGCTGGGCACGGGCTTCTTCTCAGAATGAGAAGGGTTAGGCCTTAGTTCACCATACTGGTCTGGTCCGGGTTGGCGGATTACACACACCATCGAGAACTTTATGAAGCCCTCTCAGATATTGGGCCGGTTTCTTCACGATGTTTTCTTTCACCATTAACGCAAGTGATTTGATATTTGCGGCGGAGATCTCACTCCATGTTATTAATAGAATTACGTTTAAAATATGAATGCCTGAGCAATAGGATATTTAAAATCTATAATATACATTTTTATTATTATTTTAGTTATCTAATAGCGATGGGTTCAAGTATAATGAACCATTGTCACGACTGTCGAGTCAGTTATGGAAATGAAAATCTTAATACTGTAATAAAAATTCTGAAATAAATGTATAATTCATCACTCATCAGAGAGGCCATGCGGCAAATATTTAAAGTACTTACCTATAAGGCAACACCGAGGTGGATATAAAAAGAGCAAAGGAGCTTTTTATTAAGTAGAAGGGCGGGGGGGGGGAGAATATAATGAATAAATTCCGTGTAAGGACCCCTCCTAACGCAATTGAAAACTTTTAACAAGTGCCGGGAAATCGTGTGTAAAGGTGGGCCCCGTACCTAATTACGCAGCTAGCCGAATGGAATACCGGATGAGTTCAGAAATTTAAACGATGTCTCCTCCCGACTCCCGGACACTTTATGAAAATCAGCTCGTTAATAAAATCGTCGAGTGTTGACCGATGTCTTGGCGCAGGGACTTCGTCAGGGGAAACAGAATACAAAATTAACGAAGTGTGCATTTGTTCCAACTCAGAATTGTATTATAATAATAAAAATATCTCACGTACCGATTTATAGAACGGATCGTAAAATAAAAATCCCATTACGTAATTGCGTGCCAAATGAAAAGTTAAATCACGTTTCGGTAAATTTTTTAATCGAGTTTCTCGATCCGGAATTTTTACCCCCCATTAACTTTGCGTCGTGTCCAAGAATTAAAAAATTAACAAGATATTTTCCACCACAAGCTCACCGTCTGCGGAGGACGTATTCATTCTTTTGTAACCCTAAAAAACAAGTCATTACCGAAGCGGGTTTAATCCAGCATCGTGTTCTGGAGATTTTTTCGTGATATTCCATTATTCGGAAGCGATCGCTAGACGCGGCGCGACGGGCACCGTTTACGCTAAAATGATATGATTAATTACGAGTGCCGTAGCTCCGGTCTCCCTCATTAGCGCACAAATAGGATCGTTCAATGGTGAAATTGAATCTCGAACGCTGGCAAACCACACTCAATAGGACTCTAATTATAATTATTATTCATATTAAATCAACGCCCGTAGTGTAGTGTGGTGTTTTGATGTGATTTTTATTTAATGATTATGCAATAGAATAACAGTTTTAATAACACATTATGACTAGAGTTAAGACTTTCTGAGAACCGAATTTACTTTAAAACTATACCTATATCAATTTTATTAAGTTCATTAGAACTAATATTTTTATAAATTTATGTGACCAGTAGACGTTAGCGTCACTATAAAACATTTTAATAAGATGCTATAACAGTAGCCAAGTCATAGATTTGAAAAACCAAAACCTCAACACGTTGAATCTATTACAGTGGTTCCAAATTATTCATAGGCCAATATAATTTGCAAACAAATGATATGGCCGTACACCTAGACTTTTTCTTTTGGTTCTTACATAAATAAAGAAGGCATCACGTCTCATAATCCACGTACAAAGACATGTAAACATGAGTGACGTACTTATCTTTTGTAATATACCTAATGTCGTAAATATGAATGTGTCACGAGATTCGTTCTTTACTGCACATTTTGAGGGTCGCGTACGCAGAACAACTACATTTTTTGTGGTTCTGTTTTTAGGTACAGCCATAAAAAGGGAAAATTCATTTACGCTCTGATTTTTCTTCATAGGATTTGTCTTATGAATAGAGAAAATGTTGGCTTGCTAGTGGTACTCTCTTTTATGTCTGACATAAGGGCCGCGACTTGTTATAAAAAATATATGAATAAATAACAAATATAAGAGAAATATTCGCTACAATAATAATATTCGTGCAATTGTTTGACGCACGTCAAGTTTCAAGTTATATGTTAGTTTGAATCCGCGCATGTAAAAATAATAAGCTCATTTAGATTCGAGATAAAAGCAAAACGGTTACTAGATTGTAATTCATGCGCTCACTCTATTTTCTCAGTATATACTTAAATCGAAGTTTGGTAGGCCTGAGGCAGGGCACTTATCGGACACTCTCAGCAAAACTTTGGGTAGATTATCGTTGATATTCGCGATTTATTACCATCGCATCGTCGTACTGTTAAACGGTCTCTAATTTTCTTTCATACTACGATATACCAGTGTATTTTTCAAAGACCACCCATAATGCGAATATAATTTGAGATAATAATATGTAAATACCACCACATATGAAAATAAATTCTACCATCAAGTATAAAATGTATGAAAGTAAATGAAAATAAATCACAAAGATTTCTAGAAAATACCAATGATAAAAAACATTGTCTAAGTTTACATAATACGCATGAATGAATAGATTACCTTTCACATCTGTTCGAGAGCGGTACACAACGCCCGCCCCCTCCACCAGGACCCCTCCAGGATCCACAATCCGGATTACGATACCCTATCTATATCACAAGCTTCCACCTAGCTTAGCACTAAAGCCTACACTAACACAATTGACTGCAACAACGATCGGTAACCGTCCACTTAACACTAAATAAAACTCTAACATTAGTTAACATGATTAAAGAACAAAAATCTCGACTACATTGCGAAAGTAACAAAAAGAGGAAAAGTTGCGTCACATCGTATTTACAGGGGACAATGTGAACTGTAAGTAGGTAACTGGTCCGAAAGTCCATAGTTCCGGGTGGTATGTTTTCAGTGGACCCAGGAGGGGGCGACGGAGTAGGGCGTTCGGGGCCCGTTGCCCCCCGATAGCGTGGTCGGGACGGGCGGCGCGGGCGCAGCGAATTGACTTTCAGCCTCTGCTGCCATCGCGCTGTGCTGCTGCGGGAAGTTGAAGTCTAGCGTGCCCTCCATGCTCAGCTCGTGTTTTATCACCTGGTGGAACAATTAGTATATTTTAAGAACAGATCTGTATGATTGACGGAATACATAATGGATTCCTATTGGAAATAAACTAGAGAAAATAAATAAACTCAAATTCACGTAATATATTCACTTAACATTACTCGGCTCCCGACTTTACCGATACCTAAATAACATTGATCCGTGTGGGTCCGTCAAAGAATGCGCTACCCTTCTCCACTCGTTGGGCAACTAAGAGATCAAGGCTAGACTATGTGGCGATTACCAGACGGTTTAAAAATATAGTAATTATAATTATGGCAGTATTTCATCATCGTTCACAGTACCGGTAATTGTGAGGCCCATGTTCAATAATAGATGCTTACGGGATATGTAGAAGTAAAATTTCCCTTACCTCATCAACATTACAGTCAAAGCCATGATCGAGCGTTTCAATGTTAAGGTCTTCCGCGAGTCCTGTGTTCAGCGCGCCCATGATCTGCCCCATGACTGTGGTAGGACCCATCGCTCCCGTTTGCACCATCATGCCGCCATTCATCAGTGCCGCGTCGGATGTCGTCACCATTTGTGTCTGACTGTTTTCTGTACAATAAAGTTGCCATTTGAGATTAATTTAAGAGAAAGAAAAAACGTTTATTAGACATCACAAAGTAACCGACACCGAAACAATAAAATATAACATAAAAAATATAAAGAAAACATTCCTGTTCTAAAAAAAAAATACTTTAGGATAGTAAGTATTATTAAAAATACTGAATAACAAAACTGCTGTTGATGACGATGATATTTTTAAATTGCCGCTTGTGATACGAAAAAATAAATTGGCTTTTAAAGTTAACGCGGAAAAGAAGTACTAGGAACTAAGTGTTGTTATTGTATAATTTTTTTATAATCGTCAAATCATGGATGAAGGTATTTGGTGGGCGCTTGCAAATGACACACCAGCGTGGATTGACAACTTGTCTAAGACCGATTTGGCGGCTCGTAATATAAATAAACATAAGGAAAAATAGTTATTCATACCTGTTTGCATAATATCAGCAGGATCTGCGGGTGGGGGCGGCCTGACGAAGTGGTCGAGTGCGTGCTGGTGTGGGTGCGTGGGATGCGCCGGGTGCGCAGGGTGCGTGTACAGGGACGAGCACGCGCAGCCGCCGTGCGGGTGTCGCGGGCAGCCGCCGTACGGACTGTACCGATAGCTGCCGCCCGACGACGAAGACGACGTCGTTGGAACGTACCTGGTGGAGAAAATAATGTAGAAGATTGTTCTGAAGGACTAGCACGGCGGGTAGACAAACCCACCCTTTGTCCCCTTGACAAGAGACAAACCAAAAATCGAGACGGATTACGGTAAAGAAATGGTTTAGCTCCCGATTTTCCGTTGTCCCCTTTTTACCGGGCTAGCCGTCCTGGAGGCGTCAGCTTACTTCCCAGTTGGTGTCTCAAAGCTTGGGCAAATAAGAGATGGTGATGTCAATTATTAACCAGAGATATTGATTTAAGGTCTCTTAGAAAAACAGATTTCAAAGGCTGACATCGGCAACGCTTCAAATATCTATCCTCTCTCGTAAAAATAATTGAATCTAGGGAGATCTAAAATAAAGCAAGCGTACTCTAGAGCGAGGCGTTTACGACAATAACTGTTTATGTGGCCGAGGTCGGACTTTTGGATTCCAACCAAAATTCCCAAATCGACGCTAAGCGTACTACAAAATGCTTACGTGTTGAGGAATGGATCGGTTCCAGCCAGGTTCATGGAATCTGCGAGAGAACCAGCAAGTTCGTCTTGTCCGAAGTCCGTTTGTGAGTAATCGGTGTTAGACGTGTAGTCGGTGTACTCTGGGCCCCAGTCCGGTTCTGTCGGGATCATTGACGGGATCGGGGATAGCCTGCCGCACGATGACGCGTTGGATGGCGCCCTCGGACGAAAGTCAGGCGACAACTGGAAACCGCTACGCGCAAGCGAAGAAAGCGTCAAAAAAACAATACTTATCTCCACTAACGATGTGAATTATGTGATTTGAGTCAACTTTAAATATGCGTATGTGCAATTGAATAGCGTAAATATTTGATAATACTGTCACATAATCCCTTCATCGAAAGTTGAAATGCAAAAAATTAAAATGATTAGCAGAAAGAAATCTTAAAGCTAAATCGTCTAGTAGGACTCTATACAATTTCAAACTAGATGTAATGGGGGCATGCAAATCTAATGCCTATGTTGTCACTAACATATAAATTTGTATGCTAAATGAAGCGATCCCTATAAAGGGGTTCAGTGGTCATCTCAGAAATATCTTTATTACTACAAATAGTGACAAAAATGTTGGATAAGATACGGGTTATAGGCCGGCCCTTCAGCACTCACCGAACCATTGAAAATATATGTCGATGACGCTCGTAATCCAGATAAAATAAATCGCCTATAAAAATGTTAAATATCGGTGAAATGACGAGATTCAGCATCCACATAACTCATCATCTAATGGTTCTGAATGATTTAAAACCTTTTATCATAAAGTAGCAGAGTTGCAATAACTCAATTTTATTAGTCTGGTCAACGCAGCTTTATGTCGATGGTTTTATTATAGAGTAAGCGTATCATGCGTAGCTCACTTTGTTTCTAGTAGTCGTAAAATTTCAATATTTCAAAGGAGGTAACGTTATTTAGTAATAATACACTGGGTATTTGTGGTTTTGGCAAAACTCGCTCTTGCATTACCCGTATAGGTAAATTATTGTGCCTTTAAAGTCAAATTAGTATCTTAAAATAGCATCCGAGACCGTTACCATTATTGGCTTCATGCCACTACTCTTTTGGACTTTCCTCTACTTTAATCTACCAGTTTCACTTCGACGATAGTACACTACATTTCTAAATACCTAATAGTCTAGAGTTCTATTGTAAGCTGAACATTTCGCTAAGATAAAATGTATTAGATAAAAGGTTATATAGTTACCTGTGCATCGGTGACTCTGGGAACATGTCGAGACTTTCGGACACTGAGCTACTGGGACTCGGAGTTGCGTCAGCGGGTGCACCGTTTCTTAATATTTCAGCCTATAAATATACAAGTGGCGCTATGATGTAATCTATAACTTGAATGAATTCTTTACCAAGCAATTAGAATACTTCCGTAAATATTAAGAGATATTTTCTACTCAAGCAAGATTTCATACTTTGTTTTCTAAGTAGATCTGTCAACATTGTAATTTCGTTCCAAAATACAGTTCCAAAGGTACTAAGTTTGGAACACTATCTAAAATGAAATCTACTGCGTAACACTAAAATAGATCTATCACTACATTTAGTACATTGCTACATTGACCTTACCTTCTTCTTAACCCTCCCTCTCCGCTTTTCGAACTTGGACGTCTCCATGGAGGCGGCTCGCCGTCGTACTGACTTGCCTGGCTTCGCGTCGGGGTTGATCATCCACCAGGACGACTTGCCCGTACCCTCGTTTTGTACCCGCATAAACCGGTTGTGCAGTGACAGGTTGTGTCGGATTGAATTCTGCGAAAGAATAGCGACAGTTAACGTCAAGGCGAAATAATTAAACCACGATGCCGCGATCTTGGTGGCTCGCGGTTAGAACCAAGAATCGTGTCTAGTCAAGTTCGGGCTTCTTCAGCGCTTGGGACTTGACCGATAGCTATAGAGTCTACGCCTTACTAGAAAAACATTTAACGAGTAATAGTGTTGCGAGATTACCCGTTATTAGATTAGGGGTCTTATTACCTATGACATTAACGTGTCTTGTCACAGTTAAATCACACTGATCTGCATTATTCGCATACCAAATTTGACAGATCGCAATAATTTATGAGCGTGGTCGACATAGAGTAGACCGCTTTTCAAATCATTGCCAAAACTAATCAATGATTAATCACAATTAAGAATGTTTTAAATCAAACTACTTGTAACCGGAGCTTATTCGTAGATATATAGAAAATCGGAGAGAATCGCGATTTTCCGCAAATTATTTGATAAAGTTTCACACTTTTTGATTTAACGAACTGCATAATTGACCTGGGTAAGAATTTAGGTAAGTATTGTGTTTATTTTGTTTGATATTCTAAAGTATTTATCTATAATTTGAAAGTGTATAAAATTATTAGCAATTTCTTAAATAATTTCCTATAAAGGCCAAGAATGGGTTACCTACCTCCGTATGAAAGAGCACGCAAACAATATTTTTGATACTTTCCAGTATGCGATGATCACATAAACATACTCATACATATTATCTCTGAATAGGTACCAAAGTACCAACTATGTTGGAGGTTAGGTGACACTAAAAATAAAAGTAATAAACTAGAATGTCCCCGCGATATCCGGGCGTGGTCATTGTTGACCACAAAAAAAACTATTTTAATTCCCGCTACCGTTAAAAGTTAGTGCAATAACGTGTCCCATCTCACACCGGTAATAAAATCTCGCAACTTTTTCTCGTCGAAGGAATAAAAGCGACCGCAGCAACGAATGAAGTTTACCCATAAAACAGTCCATAAATAATATCTGCGTGCCCTGTGAGAACTGCCACTTATGGTATCTACACTCAGCTTCATATAAATATGTGCATTTTACAAACTTTATTCATGAAACAAAAAAAGCAACGTCATTTACCTTTGACATAAAACTTGCAACGAATTTTTACGGGTAATTTAACAAGAATGTTCGTCATCTTAACGTTTCAGCTGAAATGCATAAATTTTGGATACCTCTATTTACTATGTAAATCACTCAAATTTTATGTAGGTATGCATCAATGGAAGAAACCGTTTCTTCTATTTGCGTAACACAGATAACATGTTTGGTACCTTTGCAATACCACTCTCAATGTCCCGTTTTATAATGGAAAACTTTGATGGATGTGGATCCGACTTTCAAACCACGTCATATGAATTTCATGGTGTCCTCAATGCTTCGTTTAAAAATGTTGTTTGACCGTTGAGGTTACGAATAAACTTATGTGTGTGTACCTATTAAATTCGCCCAATTAAGTTTATGTAATATACAACAATTGGATACGTACATAAATCCAGTAAATGTGGACAACTCCCGCGATTTATCAAGCGTGAAAACACACGCAACAAATGGCCTGTCGACACTTTGATGGATTTGTCGCCAAGAGCCCTTACCATGAATTACGCGAGCTATAAAAGTGACAACCTCGCGTTGATCTTCGAGCGCCCCTGTCACCGATGTATAAAATCTCGACCCGTTCGGAACGCGAAGTTTCGAGTTTCAAGCGAGTTGAACGTGAAAATTCGTGATAAGATATGACTTTACACAGTTCACACACTTTAGTACGTCCATTTTTTGATACAATAAGTTCTAAATAAATGAAATATAAAGTTTAATAAATATAAATCACAAATATTAACTAATTGGAACACTATGAGTATTTCCTGTAATGACGTTAATATTTTATAATATCTAACAAGGATAATTATTGTATGACAACTCGTCGCGAGTTTTGTCTTATTTATCTTGTCAAACCTATTTATAGCAACGGGTAAAACCCTATACTATGTTTATTTTATAGAGGCCTCAATATTAATGTATCCGATATAATAATTTCTCGAATATAATTTATGGGCAGTAAAGATATATAGTTTGCTGACTGGCAACTAAGTTAATCGAATTTTCTGCTACTGTGACATCACGTTCGTAGCTTTTCATGTAATTTACCTGTTTTTTTTTTGGGCGGTATATATTATGGTTTATACGGCCGTATTTCTCCGCGCTCCAGTGAAGATTGAACGGGTACCGAATGCGGTACTTTGTACAGAGAATGCGAGGAATATAATCTGACATGAAGCGTCGTATCTCGTACACTATAAATCTGTGGAGGTTGTGTCTGTACATTTATAATATTTATGAAAAAATAATTTCGGCGCAGGTTGGAGAAAAATTGGACGGAAAGAAAGAAATTCTAGCACATAAACCAAATCGACTTTTTTTTAATAAGACAAGCATGTATATCAATGTATTAACTGATTCAGTAACTAGTGATTAATGCCACACATAACAGGTTAATAATATAGGTCATATGCACATTTAATTACGTGCGCAACCGCAGAAACTGCCAGCGTTTACACGATAATATACTAAAGACTTCTCACTTTAAAATACCTTGTCCTTACTCTTGTTAACCTTACAACCAAAATAAGAACTACATAATTAAATCGAAATTGAACTATTAAATTACTTAAAGTAAGTAAATTACGGACACTCTTGAAAGGTTAAAATTTAGCTGCACAGTTCCAAATAGTAGGTCTTATGGAGAAAAACCGACAAGAAACTTCATAAAAAGTTATTTAAAATATCGGTTGTACCTACAATCTTGTACAGTAAATTATATTTTATTTTAATAATACTATTTTAATTACACGATTCTATGTTTCAAATTAGGAATATATCGCTGTGCCAATTCCAGCACTTTGTGAAATGAACATCGCGACAAGCGTGTCGCCCAAACCGGGGCAAGACATCGTACTTAGAATTTTGTCTACGGCAGGATCTTTGGCGCCACTGCGACCCTTATGGGGTGAATTAACCGTCTACGCTGTCTACAGTCCCCTTTAATGCTCCACCGACTTAAATTTTGTCGAATTTCCACCGCTATTATATAGAGTTACGCAATCTTCGAACGATGGCTTATGATTTCCGCTCTTTATAGCCTCCGCTTGTTTTCTGAGAGCAATAGCTGAGAATTGACGAGCCTACTGATTAGTTACGTTGTAATAGACTTCGGTTTCGTTTTGGTGTAGTCGTAAACGGGACTTTTCGAACGTTGTAAAATAAATTCGTCTCGATCTGATAACTATTTGGATGACGCTGGTGATGATGATGTGTGGACAACAAAAGCACTTGTTAATGCTAGATAGTAAGTTATTTTTGATTGATTAGATAAGTGATTAAACAAAAATAGAAATGTAGAAATAAAAAAATTACTGTCTTTCCTCTTTAGAGCCAAATTAAGATTACCGCTTTTTTTTTTGCTTTCGTGGAAATACTAAAGTGTTGGTAGGAATAAACATGGGAAAGCGAAGCAACGGTATAACCGATTGTTGAATAATTCAGCGAGATTATTCTCTTGGGTTGACATACACGGTGCACACACGCTGGACCTTCAAAATGAATTTTAATGTATTACAAAACTGTACCCTGTTTTCGATATTTTATAATAGAAGAATAATATTTAGATAGTGCATATTTGTAGCGTTGTGGTAAATACTACAGTGACTGTGATATGTTTAATAATAGTATATTTACCAAAATCATACAAATACATTTATGCCAGCGAGCCACAAACTAAGCATAACTTGTATTTTGGTTTATTTAATAATAATAATAAATTGTGACATAATTTCAAGTAAAAAGTGGATTCGTATTAAACTATATTGTTTCGCATGCCTACCTTAAGCAAGATATCATGGATTTATCTAATACTTAAGTACTATAATGCAACATCTTCAGGTAAAGCTTGTAGCGAACAAATGATTTGTTTTTTTTTGAGTAGTTACCGACATTTCTTATGTATTTTTAGTAAAGGACTTACGACATTTTTATTTTGAAATAAATTTGTGTAAAGGCGTTTACACATTGTCCAATACGATATCGGTATTGGACCATATAAAATGTCTGTTACTATCGGGTCCGGTCTTGTCGGATAATGTGACAGTATGACATTGGATATATTTTACTTGCCTAAACATTACCTATTTAAACGATTTTAATTCATTAGAAAACTTACTGCAAAATCTTAGTACCAGAAAACATAAATAAAAAAATCGTGGCTTTTTTATTAATTCCTAAATTGCAGCCTTAATTTAGGAAATCGTCGGATCATTTGTTTCTACACTCGGGAGCAAAGAATCCGGGTCACCAACATAATGAACCTTAATATCTCGGAAACTAAGAATGATAGCTCATTCAAATAAAGAGTATTTTTTAGACTATTTAATACTACACAAGTTATAATACGCTTCGAGAGCTTGAAATTGCATTGATAGAGGTAAGTGAGAATATTCCCCAACATCGCCTCAGACACTTTGTGCCGTATGAATCGCATGACATCTGTATTGACAACACACGGAGGTAATACAAAGTACTAAAAGTGAGAATATGATATAAGTTTCTATTAAAAGTGGGGATATAAAAAAAAAAGATATATTTATGCATTTTTAAATAATGTATTTTTAATAAGTAAAATAAATAATAACTAAGAAATTTTATTAATATTATTTAAGTAATAGATATTAAGTAGTCTATAAAATACTTTTAATTAGATTATGCTAACATTCTTAGTTTCCGAGATATTAAGATTTATTTGGTGACCCGGATTCATTGCTCTCGAGTGTATAATTTATAATTTACTTTGAGATGATTGCTGTTATATTTACAATTTCACAGATATATTGTATACGTAATGAAAGTTATGTAAGTGTAAAATAGTCGACTCCCCAATGTCCTTCGCTCGGTCCTCAGACAATGCGTCACAACCGAATATATGCGCATATAAAAATTTAGTGCTTTTATTAGGTGAATGAGATTATGGAAGCTGCCGAACGTACGATACATATTCTTCGTAGTCTTAGTAACCTTAAATCTTTTTGTGTATACTTTGTTAACAAGAAGATGAGTATTGCTCTTTGTCGCACGTGTATAGCACGCAATATTAATTTTGACGTGTGGATAAGTATTACTTCAAAATATGATGTAGCTATTTAATTTATTGTCATTTTATCTGTTAAAAATGTGATCAATTTTATGTGATATGGATTTAACCTGAAATAAATGAATTTAATTTAATTTAATATTTCCACATTCTTTTTTCAATAAACCAATAGTCCTACATAGGTTTAGATCGAGTCAGGTTGATGATTATATCTATGGTAGATAGTGCCAATATGGTACCACAAATAATTGAAATTTCAGTGTCACTTTTCATGTACAATGATAGGTACCTACGGGAAGATAGAGTGACTGGTCTAAAACGTGTGTTCCTCAAGTAGTCTGCCGTACTCGCTGAAGAGTTTAGTCATAAAATTATATTAGAGTCGGTCATTGTAATAACATTAAGTAATAAAAACCAGCTGAACGTCAAATAGCAAATCAAAAACGTCGCCTAATTATAACACAAAGAAATCAAAGACTGCATTCATGAAATGGCAAAGGAAAAAATATAAAGCGTTCGAAATATTTCCAAAGTGTGAAATCAAATAATAAATAATTCAAATTAGAGAATCGAGATTACACAATAAAGGGCGTCGGCCCGAGGGGGAGCCGCAAACGTGACGGCCCCAAGAAATTTGGAAGAAAACCCAGTGACGTGTCAACCGCGATTGACAAATTTAATTATTCAACTTACCGAAACGTTAGCAAGATGACTTTTCCCGAGCCGATAACTAAGTAGGAATAAATTCACTTAGAGCTGCCGAAGCAAAGTTTAACTTAATAAAACATTGGAATTTTCGTAATTCGATTGTACTGAGGTCGGATCCCGCTGTCGCCCTGATTTGAATACGTCATTACGAATCATTTGTCGCACCTACCTGAGAAATTGGAGTTAGCAAAATATGAACAATATTTCTTAAGGCGCTGTTATGACCTTATTGAGTATTATCAGCGCCTTAGAAAGAAAGAGATAGCACCAACTCATCATCAAAGAAAGGGACAGCAATAGAGCGCTCGAGACGAAAACGGGACGAAAAATCGGGAATATTTATTTTTCGTACCTAACGAAAATATGAATATTTAAAAAAGTCACAGATAAATTATAGGTACAAATAGTATGTACATACAAAAAAATAAATGTTTTGGGTATTTTAATACAATAGTTATATATTCACATATAAAATTGATGTGTAGGTACAACGTTCTAGTTTAACATATTTTTTTTTGCATAACTCAGTTAGTACTTTGTACTAACAGATTTAAAATCACTAAATTCACATATCTGGGTCTTAAGTTGATCTGTCCTCAATATATCTATTCGATCTTTATAAGCCGTGTTTCCCGGCACACAATATACCCCCTCATGTCCAGAAGTGGGCGTACGGGTTAATGTGATCAGCTTCGTAATAGGTCAACACTGAATAGTTTAGACTAGGTAGACTGTTACTCTAATAAACGAAAACTTTGGTCAAGATTTGACGACAGAATTTAAAAAGTCATTATTAAGTTTTCTTTTAAGAATTGTTCCTCGGTTTCTTTCCGAACATTATTTTTCTTTAATAACGTTTTCATTGTTTTTCTGTCCGTCCAAGTGCTAAGTAAACGGACCCAAATTTCAAACTTATACTAGCTTTTCGTTGTTAAGCTTGTCACGAGTCAACCAAACAAAGGTTATTCGTATCTCATCAATCAAGGAGACAGACCTTTGCTAAATTTATTTGTGTTTAACTTCTGTTAATTTGTTACGAATTTTGAGTACATGAAATTAACGTGATTGTTCTTTTGCTTTGAATTCATTGCCAATATAAATTATATCCAGAATGAATACGAAACATAAATTTTACCTTCAATTCTTCACATAGACGATTAGAATACTAAATACCGGGTTGTAAAAAATGAAATAGGTATTCAGTTATGTGCATGTTCATCGTGATAAATTATAATAATTATTATATACCTATATGTATATGTAGGTATGTCCATGCAAGCGCGACGTCATAATCATTAAGGGAGCATTTTTTCCTGATTGCTCACACATACACGTTCTATTTTTAATTATGCAGTAGCACTTGCTGGACAAAGTTAAAAGTGTTTCAGATGTTTAAAAGTAATTACTTTATTTAAATAACTTCTCGTCGCCATTTTTTCATATTTATTTATATAATATAGATTATCCGCTTCACTTTGAAAGTTGCTTACTATCGTATCCAAAATTATATCAAATAAGATTTCCCGAAAAAGTAACAATATTCATTCATTACGCTAAGAATAAGAGAAATTCGACAGGCGTGTTCGAGCCCGCGGATTGTTGGATTTATATCTGGGTTTCGTATAAATCACGTTAATGGTCCGATTAATGTCCCAACCGTGCTGAGGTGTAAGATGTACGCAGAATAGACGTATGCAATGGAAATGTTGCCAACACAAGAACATGAAGAGACATAAGATACTGTTTATACGATATACAAGACAATATTGTAAGGAGGTGGGAGGAGTAAATGGGTGTTTAAAAAAAGAATACATTTAAAAAAACCGCATTTATTTACGTAACAATAAAAAATGAGAAATAACACAAAATCCACCAGTTTACGTCAATGTATTAGAATATATTACTTAATGTTGATTTCGTTCAAACAAAACCGCATTGTTCAATAAAAATAAAAGAAAATCGACATTTCCGACCTACGTAACAATAAAAATTAGGAAAACCAGTTATTTATAAAAGCAATCATGAATTTACGTCAGTCTATTAGATTTATACGTGCAGATTTTTTGTGAATCAGAATGTTGTATTACGTAAATTTTCCGAGTTTCAATCCACAGAGGTCATAAGCAATTAAATTCTATTAATTAATTAACACGTATTCTTGATAACCTGTCGTCCTAGTCCCATGGATCATGGTCTTTGATATGAAGCCGTTTCTTTTATCTATTATTAATATAGATCAGTGAGGGTCAAATCTTTTTCATATAATATGTAGCTTGGATATAATCTTTTATGCAATAAAATTTTTGCTTTACTTTAATTAACTTGATGTAATAAGAAAATAAGCTTTGAATCGTGGCAGGTTAAGGTCAGATCAGTATAAAAATACTACCTTGACTAAGTAGCTGAAAATATCTAGACTTAACGAACCAAAAAAAAACTTTAACATCATGTAATTTTTTTTTTTAAATAAATATATATTTACTTTGTATCTTAATAAAATGTTATTTATTCCAGAACTTTTCGCGTTTTCCAAAGTACCTATCTATGATTGGATCATATTTTACTTTTCATCAACATTATTACTTTTTTGAAGTCCCTGGCATCATCTTTTGTTGATACCGGTTTGTAGAATATTTCTTACATTATATTCTTTTATATTCACGGTAAAAGAGCACTTAGGAGTTAGTGGCGTGGGTAGAAGTAACGCTTATCACTTGGCTGACCTCGGCCGTGCGGCAACGATATCGAATTATAATTAGGTCCAATGACTTCACTCGATATAATCACAGAGTGACCGATGCATTTAAACGAGCGAATAAAGTTATACACTAGCAAGAATTTTGAACAATAAACATTAATATAACAATGTTGTATACTTTTCAGCTGTTAGCAAAATGAATCAAGTTGCAGTTCAAAAAACTCTTGGTGTGTTTCTGTACGTACAAAACGCGGTATAACTCGACTAAAGGAATGTAATAATTAGGGAAAGAATAGGTACATGCGTTTATGGAAACGATAATATGTTTATTTACGACTTGAATTATTAATTAGTTTTTTGCTGGCACAAAAATTAGTTTAACATTAGCATTTCGTTTAAAAGAGCATTAGCATATCCAAAATTAGTGACATGACAAGCGAAATGAAATCATTATGGCATTAACGAATGGCGTGTTAACTATTTATAATAGAAGTTTATTTGAACACTGCACTTTAATATCAAAGACGTGTAATTGCATTTTATTAAAAATAAAAGCGAATTTATTTTATGTAAGACAACCGAACGAATCCGGAACAGTTGGCGAGTTCCCAGATCTAAATCCGACATCTGTTCATCATGCTCTTGACCCCACCTAAGATGCCTTGCAGTGCGATTTTATGATAACAATGTTAAAGAATGTACCAATTTAAAATAACCCCACAAGAACTTGCACCGAAACTGAACAGCGAAAGAAAAATCTCTTTAATAGAATCTTTCAATTGAACGAACAAGGAATGACTGTATAAATTTTTCCTCAGGCCCATTGTTAGCGAATGACGATGGAAGTTTAAAACATTTCATCCTCGGCGGATAATAACTATCAAAGCCTAAGTGATTCCAAGACAACGTTTTAAAAACCGAAGGGGAACCTATTTTGCCGCAGACGAGCGCAAACACCTTTTCAATCCTTCAATGGGCCTAACGATGAGATGGTGGGAAGAGCTGTGAAGTACCAACTAGCCGTGGCAGTTTCTTAATGGTATTGTAAGACAGAAAAAATACCGGGATCGCGGTACAATGGTGCAAAGAGAAAGATTAATCGTTCGTTTGGAAGGCGCACTCGGGTACTACTATCAGAGGCGCTTCTACAAAAATTAATCATTTTAACGCGTCATTGTCGTTCGGTCGCCTCCCACGCGTGAAAACTTCCCCGCTAATTAAAATAGAATTAGGGAGCCGTTTGACAGATTGCGTTACAATTTTTCACTCGTTTCCGAACCAAAAGATGAATTTCTACAACTGCCATAAAATCTGTCTTCTTGATTAATAGACGGATGTGAATACTTGGATAAGTGGAAAATTTTATTCCTGTACCTATCGTGAGAGATAACGAAGAAAGAAGAATTACATAAAGCTTTCAGAAAGTGTGATGTAATCTCGACCGTCGTTTCCATAAACTTAATGGCGAAGTATCACAGAACTTACATATCGCTGTTATAACAACCCAAGTTGGCATATTTGTTACCCCCTCAGTCAGCATATTCGCGTCGAATGACCGCCAATTTATGTGAAAACTTCCACCGGTTAGAACATGACCTATCTATAAGAATAAAAGTTTTCACTCGTCAAGGAGCTATCGGTATGTTTCGAGAAGAATACCTTAAGTAAATATGCCAGGTTGAAGTTTTCACACAAAAGTTTGCGTTACAAGAGAGCTATGTGTCTATTCCGCGATTGAAATATGGTGTCGGAGTTGCTGTGCATGGGTGGCGGCGACGCCACTGTTTCCGTGTGCTATAACTCGGTGCACCCTGCATGCTCGCATACAAATTTCGTACAAACTAGAATAGAGGTCGTATTTCATACGGGGAATGGACGATAAGTTAGCGCGTCGATTTTATCTGTACCAACATCGGGCACCTTGACAGATAACTGTCTACACGCATCGCGTCACAGTCGACATGCACAATAATTCTCATCGATTTCCTACCTATACACATTAATAACGACGCGTGTACAGTAATGAATGCCAGCAATACATCTCAATGTATAAGCTGGTAGGTAGTCGTGCCTTGCGGAACGCCTGGAGGATAAGTAAAATATTCCACTTAGTGAATTGCGTTCCGTAAATTGCCACAATTATCATACCGTTTTACCGGAGCTACAGTTGTATTAAGGGGACTGTGCTTTTATTTCTCTAACAAAATCAGTGTGACATCAAAAAATAGTATAGTTGGTGATAGGATTTTATTGATGCGTAGAGGGTCTACGAGATTTCGTAGTAGCGGAATGATGTCTCATTAACCTAGTACGAAGGCCGTGGTTCGTATTCATGTGAGTCAGTAGTACTACGTATGAGCAATAAATAGACGGAAAGCCTTACCCGGAATGACATCCGGAATCACGAGAAAGTGGAAGTAGCGCGGCGGTAGTTAGGAGTGCGCTACTACGCCTACTGGAGTAATAACGTAGATGCGTCATGTCTGACGATTTTACTGACTTTATATTTATGGGAAGGGACGGATTGATGGCTTTATGAGAAGTCATGTTATATTGAGAATTATGAAAATTTCATAAATTTGGTATAGGCAAATGGTTTGTTTTTATTTTTCAAATATCTGATCATAGTTAAATTTTGAGGAATATTGATAGACCATAAATATAATAGCTCTTAGTGCTTCTTATGGACCCTAAAATGTATCTGCAGATAGATCTCATCTTACAACTTCAACAAACTTACTCAAAAATCTAAACATTGTGTTTGAAAACTTACACGATTAATCAAACTGTAATGGATCGCATGAACGTCAATTTCCCCATAGAGTGCGGCACTCAATAAATTTTTATTTTATACATATTTGCACATGTTGAAAATGTACGATCTGTGTCGTTAGGTAGGCGTCCGTGCGTCGCGTCGCCAGGTACGTCGGTGGCGCCACATGGGCTTCTGCCAGATTAATGGATCATTGCCCCCCCACCTCACTATCCCCCCACACCCGCAGATGCGAAACTACTGTTCGACGACATCGCTCTTTCCTTCACTAGATATATGGCCTCCGTTCCTCCACTTAACACTATTTCAAATTACGAACGATTTTCACCGTATGAATTTACTTGCGACGATTTCTTAATCGAGTGAGTGGACTGGGCAGAAGTATTTGCAGCATACGATGCTCATGAAAATAGACCATCCAACGCATTGGAGCAGCCTATAAAAGACTGACCCACTAATACTCAGATCATAACCCGCTTCGACCTTCAGTCTCAACAAGTAGCGAACTTACATTTATGCTCGATAAAACACTTCGAAACGGCTCGTCGTAAATCACGAAGACATCGAAAGTTAGCCGCCAAGCACTTAAAGTTTAACAGACAATAATAACTGACGATGAAAAAACGGCCTTCATCGGTGGGGGTATAAAAAGTAATGTGGCAATAGTGGTGGGGCTAAAGGGCTAAGTTGGTGAGTGGGTAAGTTTTGAGGAATGTTGTAATGAGGCGCGCGGGACAATCGATAAATTTGAATGTTCGCCGGCGCCGCCCATCGACTTGCAACTTTTTTCGGTAGCGGGGGGAACGCGCGCCACACCGACGCCACTGACTTGCGAACACCTTCCAGTGACAGTTATCCAAAGCTAAGCTATGCTACAAAAAACCTTACCTTTATATAGATTTGTATCGAAATATAAATAGCTCACCATAATAAATCTGTGGTTTGTTAAAATCAGGGCCGTATTCAAAATAATTTTTATTTTATTGACTTTACCTAGGCTGAATGGTTATTCTTTAAATATGACACGCATGATCATAATTGATAAAAACGGAACCGAAGAAGTGCATGCATGTGTATGAAGAAGTGCATTGATTAAAAGCTCTAAACATAAAAAATAGTATAATTAATTGAGCCTTCTTATTACATATTAAAATATCGGTAAATTTTTCTGAAAAATAATTTATGTATATCTGTAGCAATTATTCCTTATTTTGTGCCTACGCCCACATCACCCCTGCTTTGACTTAATCCCCTAAAAAGCTTTCAAATGTTGACCAGTTGACCTACATTTATAGGAAAAAGTCAGTCCAACGTCATTGAGACATTAAAATCATAAAGAGATATAGGTACCTATATAATTATAATACTGGCCAAGGATACATATTTAAAGTATTCTTCTAAAATTACGTGCTTAATCTTTATAATAGTGCAAACCGAGTTCACTATAATTTTGTCAATGTAAAAGAAACAAACAAACCTAATATGGAATCTAGATGAAAGGTATCGTAATTCTTTAGCTTAGCATTGCAACGATGGATAGTAAGCCTTAAACGTAGGGCTGTCCTGTCGACCATTCATACATTTGATGCAATTGATATCACACTTACTGAAAACTTCTAGAGACCATAATAATTTATGTTTAGACTTTAAGATCCGTTCTGTATAAAGATACGGCAGGGACCAGCTGAAAATCAGTGCTGTGCACATTGCACTTTTTTTTTTCTTTATTGTTTTATGTATATGCTTACGCATAGCGTAGCTAAATAAATGGTTTATGAAAGTATTAGCTAATCAGAATATTTTATACATGCAAATACATTTATTAACATGATACGAGAAATTTAAAATTAAATGAAACCTATATGTACGCAAATTATTTCATAAACTAGTACAGTCAAGTTGTTATGTAGATACTTAAGTGTACAAGGCAATAAAATATTATTAAGAATAATATTCATAATACCATTTATCAGCAGCTTCAACCCTATAAACAAGCAGGTAAGGTAGCGTGTAGGCGAATGCGGAAGTGATAATCTTAAAAGTTAGATTGACATAGTTCTGTCGTATAAAACTGTAGCGAAGTTACAATGTCACAGGAATATGTAGGTACGTCTCCTGATTTATAGGGCCTGGCACTCTTTCAACTGGTAATTGGGACGAAATACGTAAAACCAGTGTAATAGGTAAACTTTTTACGATGGATCCTTCGATGTACCTTAAAATTTGCATATAAAATTCTCGATGTACTTCGTATGTTTATATGTAGTAAAGTTTTAGTAGTTTTATAGTTTTATGAATAAAGGAATTTATTTTATTTCTTCTGAACAAAAATGGCTAAATAGACTAATAACTACTAATGGCTTGCGGAGACAACCTATAAAACGATTTTTATGTCAACGTCGCAACTAGACAATGAACATTTTGGAAAGATATATTTGATAGATTGATTCAAAGGTGGCGGATAAGCAATATCTTACACCTGATCCTGAAAGGCGAATGGCATGCGATAAATTATAATTATTTGTAAAGAGTTTTGAATCACATTGTGATTATATATTAAAATAATACATAATAGGTATAAAACACTTGTCTCAAACACAAATGTCCACATCACAGGCAACATAATTTGAATTATTAACTTGCATTATTTCTGCAGATATAGATGTCTATTATTTATGATAATGGGTACAGTAAATAATAAACGTATAATGTTTATACAAGCTATTTATTATTATGTACACGTGGGTAAATCCACTGATACGCCACAGCAACGGTTATCCTTGTAACACAAAGGAGACATACTGTCATTGACAAGCTGCCATGAACACGTGGTGGATAATAGTGAGAAAAATTCTAATATCCTCTTTTCACATTGTTTGCGGTGCACCGCTTTTATCATAGTCGTGAAGAAAACTGGCTCATTGAACTATCGTAAATGTCTGTACATCAAATTACTTATAATAATTTCAGTACGAGTAATATTTAATACATGATTATCGTCTGTGACTTGGTACATGTAAGTCACATTATAAATAAACGATTCAAGGCTTTAATGACCTTCAACAAATCAGAAAGTTTATCAGAAAATCGATTGATAATACAATAAATAATCGTTATTATCCACACGAGAAATAATCTGGATACAAAAGGTACAGTACGACGAGTATACTCAGAAACCGGTACCGGTACCAGACTAGATAAAAATATACAGCTAGGAAGGAGAATAGAGATGAAGACGAATTACCTATCTATTGATACAAGCTGTACCAGTTATTTGACATTTCAGAAAAAATCTCCATACATGATGAGGCGATTTAGATACCTGAAGCGTCGCGGTCCATACATCATTGCACCTGACAATTTTGACAAGATAAACTTCCTGATATTAGTTTGACCTCCTATTGAATGTGATATTGCGACTGAGTTAGACGAATATGCAGCTAAGCTGGTTAGATTTATAAGATCTATAAGAATTAAATTAGTTTAATCGACGTCTGGACCAAACTCTGTTCGATTTAATTTAAGATAAAACAAAATCAGCGTAGGTGAAGCAGGGGCAAAGTTTTGTATTCCGAATCGTCGTACCGAACTTAGCACTCACAATGAATTACAAGTTCCCTCCAAAGAAGAATGGATTAAAACTAGTTCGTGAAATGTGGCCCTGGGAGTGGAGAAACTTTCAATTTTTATGACAAATTCAATTAGGACAAGATTTATATATCGTTGGCGCACCAAATCTATTCTCCATTAGGGTAAAACGGTAATGTGCCCAAACTAACCCTTTGATGACTAAGTTTTGGTCGTAACTTGTAAATGCATTTGTTTGACTAAAGTGATATTAACGTTTTTACTTTTGTAATTTATTTGAATTGAAATGAATGTTGGGCTTTCTATAATGGATATGTTTTTTTATTAATTTTCCTTTGCACAGTTAGCAGTTTAATGTAATAAGCAGTAATTCTTGATAGCTTTTATTGACTTCACAACCTTTCAAAGACACTGATAAGACTAAAATATCATTTACGACACAGATACAGAATCACCTCGCATTCAATTTGTCCTCGAACATGTTATGCAAAATCGCTGAATGAGCGCGAAGAACAGTAAAGACGCTGAAATATTTTAAACATTTAAAGTTAAAAATACTTTACAAAAGGTAGGATCCTGTAAAGTTACAAACTTTATGCAAAATTTCGCGACTTACTCTGGCGAACAAAACTGTAATACCACGCAGGTACAATGTTGCAGACTTGCAGTTCGCAACTTGGCTGACATTTTAAATCTTGGTGAAACTGGTGTCCGATAGCGACATTGGAACTCACGACACCAAATCCCATTACCGATAGAGATCTCGCGACATCGGTGGACAATAAAATTGTTCCATCATATCTGAAAGTTTGCCCCATAATGAAGCGTATGGGGAGAATGGTTTACGACAGTCGTCGGCGAATCTTTATTGGTAGCGGACCAATTTAGATAAAAGGAAAGAGCTTTCGCCCTGAAACACCAGAGATAGCAGTCTTAACTATCGCCAAGTTAGCGGTAGTTAATCCGGTCCGTTCAGAGATAAATCAACAGTCGAAAGCGATAAATTTGGGCCGGCCGCGGTAATAGGTGAAAACTATTAGGTTCCAGGATAATTTAGGTGTAGACTAGAAAAAATGTGAAACCCGGCCAAACGCCACTGACAAGGTAATTTTAACTAGGTTCAACTAGTACAATATTTGGGAAAACTTTGTTCATGAATAAGTTATGAACAAAATTGAGCGTGCTCACTTGTTCTATTACATTCATGGAGGTCTATAATGCTTTAGTTGATATGCTAGTTTAAAAATACGTAACTATTTAAATAATAAATAACTGTTCGCACTTCACGTCCTATTTTATTAAATTTCTTTGCTTACGTACCAATATAGTCCTCCAAGCACATAGATGAAAGAATCACCAATAATATAATTCGTATTCTTTATTTGAAACAAACTATCGTATAACAAAAACCACTAAGCAAATTCAATCGTTCGGATGGAAATATGGAGAAATCATGAAAATTAAGTTGTCAAAGCCGACGCTAAGGGAAGGGGATTGTGAGAACAAAACTATTGCAGGGAGATTTTCCTCGAAATAATGTATACCCATTTCCTACAAGCATTCAATAAAATAAATCATACAAAATCAAATATGCGAATACAAAGAGAAGCTGTAGCTATTGATGTCTATTTTCATTTACAAATCTACATATTATGTTGCACTGTAACATAAATATACATTTGAAACCCTTCACGCATTTATTTCATCCAAATAAATGCCGAAGGAGCAAGACCTCCTAATCGAATTTAATTAGCTTGTCAAATAAAGGTTGAAATAGGTCTCATTATAATGGATACTGATTGCAAAGCCTGCACGAAAAGTTCAGTATAACCATGAACTTCCAACTTATAACACATCTCGCGTAGACGACTATCTCGAATATTATCTAATCTGTGTCATTAGAAAAAGACAAAAAACTTCGGAGAATATAAAAAGGATCGAGTTCACGTAGTAGATCTTTGGATCCATAGCTAGCTCATTCATTCGGCTGTCGTCAGCCGACGGCGCCTGTCGTCTCGGCCGAAGTACTTCCGAATTTTCCGCGAAAACTTCGTGAAATTTCGACAACTTACTTTCCAATATAACAAAATGGCGACATTTTAGATAGATGACTCTAAGAGACGGTTGCCGTAAATGATTTAGTAAATTTATTATACTGCGGACACAAAGAGGGTTGATAGTATTGAGTTACCTACCGATCGATTAATATATATTATTACCTATTAATAATATCGATTAATACCTATTAATAATTACATGTGGATGACTACTGCATCGTGGATGTTTTTACAGACATACCTAAATTCCACATACAAAAACACCCAAGCCCGGAACAATTACCTGCAGATCATACAAATATTTGTTTTTTGCGGGAATCGAACCCGCAACCCGTAGCACAGCAGCAGATTGCTCAACCAATACACTAATCGTGTTGTCGACATTTAATTTATTTCAGTGTGTTTATTTTTTTGCCAACTGTACTTTACGTGTAAGTACCTATTATATGGAATGTGAGGCGAACAGAAACTAAACACGGGGCAAAGAAGGAAACTTTTGGAATGTAGGGCGAAAAAGTGAGGCGAACGTGGAATCGTGTAATAGTAGATTAAATGGAGTTTAATTTATCTAGTTACCCCGTTTTCATATTTGTAGATCGACTTCTAATCCAAAATGTGAGTAAAGTAATGCCAACTGTTATAATTTGATTTTCATCCATTGTATAGATAATGTTTTCTTTAAGCCGCATAAAAGCTTAAATTTTGGGTTGACGTACATAATAATGTAAAAGTTGTTAACAATTTTATAACAAGCTTTTGTCCAAAAGAAAAGATTTTCCAATTCACCGAAGGCAACAACGTAATCCACTGAGATCTTAAAGTGGACTTAGCCAAATCGGCGTCTCCCTTTCTTAGCTTGTTATCTCATATCCTAAAAGTTTAAAACGTAGGAGCCATCGAAACGGGAACTTATTAACTCGATGTGATCGCCCCCGTGGAAACTGCTCTACGGTAAAATGTTACAGGAAGGAAAACTTTCGACAAACTGCAAAAAGAAACTGAGTAAAGTTTAAAAAGAGAACGCTAAATGCGATCCGTACTTAGCGAAGTAAAGCCTCGACCACACAAGCTGTCCGAATTCTCATCAATAAGCTAGAATTCTCTCCCACTGACTACCTGCATGCTAAACATAATCGCCTTCACTTCGCAAGTTTTAATAGCTCGTACAAGTTGCAATCGTGTGAAACGCTTCTAAGATTCACCGTACAAGACTCGACTTATTATGTTTGTCTGAGCTTTATTAGCGGAAATTTGCTGCGACGTTACAGAAACGCGATTTTAAAGTTTACACAATCACAACGCGTTTCACATCGAAGATCGCTCTACCTTCTGATCATAACAAGTTGGAACTTGGCGAAATATGGCAACTCTTTTTATTGTGCTCAACTCGGGGCAAATGCGTGCACGGTTTTATTCTTGTTCCGTGTAAATTTTTATGTTAACTCCCGATTTTATTCGTCTGTCATTTTCTCGTATAAAATTCAAAACTGAATATGAGCAAACTTAAATTGGACGAATTTATTGGCGATTGTAAATGTAGTGAGAAAAACAATTACCCTAGAGATTTTATTTGATATCGTCTGGACTACCTACACTATAACTAATTTAATAAAACTTGTCCTACTAGTCCTTAAAAGTGGAGCTATTTCAATTTTATTTGTCCTCTTAATATGGAATCACGACAAGGATCTTAACTTGCCCGCTATAAAACTGCATCGGTGGTAAAATTACACTTTTTTCAAGATCCGGGCGAATGTCCTATTCGTTAATAGTCGGCAGCACTTAAAGATTTCCGCGGTACCTGAACTACCAGACCATTTGCATACATTGCGACTAGCCATCACTGTTCGACGACCACCGCAGCTATAAATAGCACTGAGTACTCGCGGATGTGGCACAGCACGCGGAAAATGTTTCTATTGTAATACAGCTACGGTTTGTGAACTTTTAATTAGTTTTCAAATTATAACATCAGCGCAGACCAGCATTTACGTAATTATGTAAGATACTGTCGAATTTTTATTTAGGTACTTATATTATGTTGAAAAACAACATAAATAAGATATAATTATATTGCGCCAACTCAAAATATAACCATTCGGCGAATGCGAAAATTTTTCTATGAAAATATCTTGGTATATACCTACAAAGTATATTACTATTTTCCAGGGATTTGGCGTTTTAGCACTGAATATTTTTGTAAGCTCTCTTTCTGGAAAAAAAATACATCACAGAATGCATTTCATTCTGTGAATTATTTTTTACCATCGTTTTGATATTGAACATTTTGTAAGCATATCCATTTCGTGGCTTCTTTATGACGTTCACGACCAATGCAAATAGAGGCCGATCTAGCGCAAGCTGCATATAACATGAGCATGAATTCGTAACCACGTCTTCATGTTAATTGTGGAAATTATCCAGAGCCACCGGAATTTCAATAAAACCACCTCTTCAACTTTAATTTCAATGTTTGCTATGTTGAGGAAACTATAAAACAATTGCCTACTTAGCGATGCATCTCTTATGTACTACGATTGATAAGATGGCAAATAAATGTTAACTAAGCGATTAAATACAGTACAAGTAAAGACCTGTACTTGAAGTTTCAGGCGGTATTTTTCATATTATCTTTAGGCACCAAAGCTACATATTTTGGATAACTGTACCAGAGTTCTTTAACCTATCTATCTTATTTATATATCTTTAATTAATTATACTTACAATATTTTTAACGTTACGGACAAGTGTTAACATCAAGTACCATTTGGTACTTAATTTGATTTAATATGGGTAACATAATAAAACCTTAATTTATTGAATTAATATACGGTAGCCGATAGCAACCGATGGAGCTGATTTAAATATTAAATTAAGGAACGAACGGCCTTGACCTTTCGGACAAATAACGATGCGCGCAAAAAATCGGCGAATGCAACATTCCAAATTATATTACAGTATTTTAATACCTCACTAATAAAAGGTATAGTAACGCCATTTTTCAGGTTTAGAGGATTATAATAAATGGATGGGTATGCACTTGTACTGATAAACTGATAATGTCATGCATACGCCGAATACCTACCCGTGTTTCTCTAAAGATAGCAGAGGTGACTGACCTCTGCAAGTCTGCTAACTTTGGGCAGTAATTTTGCTAGCAATAAAATCGATACCACGGTCAATAAAGCATGCGTTAGTTGATCAGTTTTTGAATGTTTTGTTTCTAATCTTATCAACCGTAATTGGGTTAAAATTACGGCTAGTTTAACTTAACATAGATATATATAAATAAACTTTTACGTTAATGCTATCATATTTGCTAGTAAGTAGTATCCGCAAGTAACATGGGTTTATAAGTATTTTACAAAAGCAGTATGATATCACAAATTCCGCCATTGGTATTTGTTTTACGACATAGGAACCGTGCAAAAAGAGAACAGATATTATCAAGCCACGAAAGATAGGAATCGAGACATTAATAAAGCAGATCCTTGTAGTAAGCTACGATCTATTGTAGAAGAAGAGTCGTTGCTTAAAATAAAGACAGATGGACCGACCATTTACGATTACCATAGTAACGCGGATCTCAGTTGATTCATACAACGCACGGAAAGGTAAATGACTAATGCGTATCGTTTTTCTTACATTCCTAGATCGCCATGGAAATAAAGCCGAGAGATTATTTATAGATGTGATTAATCATGTAAAACAAAGCAATATTGAAACACTTGGTAGAATTATGTATATTCAATAAGTGGTCGTAAATAAGGTTTGGACAAAGATTGTATCAATTGCGAAGACGCTCCGACGTGTAACTTAGAAGAATTCAATAACGACCAACTCAAGAATTCATTGTAAATGTGAAAATAAGTGGACCAGTGGCCGCAGGTTCGAATTACGAGTTTGTAAGTTGTTGATTAAAATTCAGGGTCAAATTGTTTCCAGACTTATGTAGGTATTTACTAGCATTTCTCTAACGGGGAAATAAATTCGAAATTCATCCGATTTTTTTCTAAATTAAAAAATTCGAAGACCTAACATCGGTAACTGATCTGATTTTCGTCAAACATTGTTTGAAATGAAAGGAAAAAGAAATATATATGGAGATCGATCGACAGTGTTGATACTGGTTTGATCGATTCTACCTCGTGTACTTGAGAATAGCAATATCTATAGATAATAACGCCGAGTGCAATTTGGAATCAAACCTAACGTCAGGTTAATGAACTGAATAAGCTAAGAGATTGAACCTGATATCATTGAACGAAAACTGTATGTGAAAATTTATGTTCAGTCTTTTTACAACATCGTACTAAGATGACTCGCTATTCTAGAACTTGTTTGCGATCACCTTGATATTCCTTTTGACGTTTAGCTGCATCACGTCCGATGCCATTGGGTGCTAATTCTCAAGGAGATCCTCTAGATATGCATTCTGAAGGTGACAATTACCTACATCGAGGTTGTACCTGCTTTGGTTTCATCCCAAAAAAGAATCAAAATTTAAATTGGTTTTGACTTTGTATTTTTTTTTATAATCAGAGATTTTTGTTCGCGTCCTTAATTTAAGTGCATGCCGTGCACGTGCCATTTTATTTTTTCATCCCAGTCCTCGACCTCAGAACGTGCTACGTATTGTGTTTCGGATGTCTTCGTTTGCATGTAGTAATTCGTAACCTATACACTGTAGGTACTTAATCTATAAACCCGGTCATCAACCTGAAGATTAACCCGCCGCGGCAAGGTTGGGGAGGTGACATTGGGCCCAGAAGTGCGCGGGCGTCGCTCGGCGTCGACGATCCGACGATGAACATATGCATGTCAGTAACCGTGTGTACGCGTCTGCATCGTGCATACGGCGTGGAAAATTAATAGTGTCTAGTAATATTTTATATGACATATCCTTAGTAAAACTGGCCTCTATTAGGTCTACTTACATCAACTAATAAGTAGAATATTTTTAAAGTAGGACTGACAAAGCCATTGCCCTCAAACGTTTGATAGACCGGTAATCAATCAATCATTGTATCTCAGTCCAAAAATCTAAGGTCAAATGATATAAAAATAAAATTTAAGTACCTATAAAACGCTAGAAATACGCAGCAATCAACAAAAAATGATAACATTAGTACATGATATCTATTCATATTATAGGAAAAAACAATCTTAATCAAATTACGGTTTATGTTGGCACGTTTTATCTTTAGTATTAATGCCATATTTTTTCCAAACACATAAAACTTAAATGGGGATCCCTACAAATACTAAATGGAAATATAAACGTAACGAATGTAAATATAAGTTTTATACCAAATTATCATGTAAATGTAAACTTTATTGCGTAAAATTTATGACATGCACGTTAAAATAACGCCTTAAGGATATAACCATATAAAATAAGCGAAAGAATGGGAAAATCATCATAAATCGTGGGGTAACGTTGTAATGTGATATAAACGATTCGGAGTGATAAAGAATCACAGTTGAAAGCCCGCTTTAGATTTAGTCGCGTTTGTAAAAATCCTTAGAACGTCAAGGGATCCGTTTTATAGCTCCAACCGTATAATGTCTACGGTAATGTATGCAGTTGACATTCGTAGGTAGAGGAATACCTAGGACCTGGGTAAATATGGGTCGTTGAACCTTAAACGCAACTTTTTAATACTGAAATAAAAATATTTATCGGCACTGAAAAGTTAATAAAATATATTTTATTGATACTGATTTAATAGACTAAAAAATGTGGTATGCATAAAATACATACCTACATACTTTCGATCAAAATCGATTTATTTAATATATAATTTTCCTTCTATTGGAAGGCTAAAAATGCTTAATTGCCTAGACATGAGCAACTACATTCACTACTAAATGTTATTATAAAATATACGAGCGATTATGTATATTCCCTAGCCGTGATAACACCGTTATCTCTAGGAATTATAAACGATGATTTAACCATTGACCTTTGTAATCTAGTGTGCTCACACAAACATAGGCTAGTAATAAGGACATAATGACAAGGCACAGTTTCGTTGTGGTCCAATTATGTAGGAATCAGCATAGCAACTTACATTACGCTAAAGGGGAGTTCCAACCACATAAAAGGTGACAAAAACATGTATTAAAAAAAATACCATCAGCTGTTTCATTAATGAGAAGATAATTAAAAAATAAACATTATTCTGAAAAAAGATAAAGAAGAAAAAATATAAATAGCATTTTTCGTACTATACGTTCACGAATATTGGAATGAGAAAAATCTACAATCTAACGTCGAATACTCAAACATATCTCAATTTTAAATGCTCTCATTTATTTATATATTGCATAATGTACACATAAGTTGTTATAAACTAATTATAAACTAACCTGGTACATGACCCTGTTAGGGTGCTGCAAGTATTAGAAGAGGCATCACAGCAGTCACTTTAAAGTGGACTATAGCCACAGAAGAACTTTTAAGAGTATCTTAAAATTGGGTTATGTTTGAGTATACGGCTGTTAGTCTATTATTAATACAATATAATATTTATCTTCAGAATTTTAATTTACTCTATTGTACCGGTTCCTTAGCCCTTCGAAGGCTCTGGGAAATCCTTGAAGGCTCTTTTTTGTTTTACCTTAAAAACACTTCCGGGTGCCATGTGACCATTGTCTCAAATAAAAAATGCCTAAGCACTCCGGTTTGCTTACGTCATTTTGATTTTTGTTGCCGGTGGTGTAGAACCAGACATATTAAAATGTTTTTATATTTCCAAGACCTTGTATGTTAAATAATTTGTCTTTTAGGCTTTTTCATGCAAGAGTATGATAGTAGATCATAAATTCATACAAGTAGATTTACAAGTACATTTCTGAGAGATGACGATTTTTTTTCTAATATCGATCTCGTAATCCCTTTGAGCACACTAAAAGATTTTGAAACATGTAATGAAAATCAAAAAAGATTTTAAACTACAAAACCACGCTAAAAGGATGTTGGATCAACAATTTATAAATTGTTATAGAATAGAATGTCTTTACTTGCCTGAAACATGGTGTTTTTACCATAAACATAATATACTTAGGTATACTAAGTTTATGGTTTTTACAGCTCCTAAATAATACACTTCTTCATTATTACGCCTACTTTACAGTTCCATGCAATTTAAATCTTATAGAAAGTCCTACTTTATTACGGAGGACCTTTTATGAGTTTATAGTATTCATCATTATGAACAACGTACACGATGGGAAGAAGAAAGAAATCGCGAAAAAAAATCTACTGTTCCATACATTTAGTCGAGTACCTAATATTGAATTATTAGTTTATATTAGGTATAAAAATATAATGTCAAATAGGTATACAAATTAAGGCTTGAGCCGAAAACCAAAAAAGATCAAGTCCCTGTGCCCGTGAGAATACTCATATCGGTGCCATGCTAGTTTCCGGTTTATTTCATAGTTTAGTAAATCCATTTATGGTATAAAAACAGCAGTTAGCCATATTTTAAGTTCTTTTGAAAATGTTTAGTCGGTAATTCCCTTATTTCTTTTTGTGACAAAAAGTTGTCCTTCACATAGCTTATTGGAAGATTATAATTATACAGTTATGTAAAAATTATATTTTTTTAAATTTGAAATAGATCTATTACAGTATCTCCTTGGCTGTAGGAAGGGGTAATCCGCAAACATTTTCAATTCTCCTTATCTTGGAGGCTTATTAACGATTCTCTATAAGGCGAATATTAATCCGATTTGTGAACGTCGCTACCCCTATTATTCTCGGACCGGCTCTCCGGAAAAATGGATATAATTTTTACCGGCCATCCCCTTTTTTTCTCGGTTGCACAACGTGAAGGCAAATTGAATTTTTGCCATGCCTCAGTGGACTAATTCGACTAATGCATTTAGTACGATGCATGCTCCGCGTACCAGCGAACAGACTTGTCTGATTTTACCTGAAGCCCAATTCTCGTAATTAATTTATAATATGACTGAAAGTTGACCGAACTGAGATTATATTATGAATTGACAAAAAGTCATGTATTCTACTCCTCTTAAAGTTCAGTCCGATTCCAGTATGATTTGGATTCAATCTTCTTACAAACTCATTTCAATCTCATTTTTGACGTTTGTGTATAGACGAGAGTGTCAATTTTATTATCTGTGTCAGTTCAAAATGTTAGCAGAATACCGATTTGCCTTTTATTCATCTTTCGATCTCATTACAATATAATGTCACATTTGACGTTGTTTGTTAGGGTAGGAGAATACCATTTGTGACATTTATGACATTGGTAGTAGATCGGAATGAGATCCGAACTATATTTTGAACATTTTTAATTACGAGAATTGGGCCTCAGAAATTAACAATGCTCCTTACTTAATTTATACTTATTAGAGATTTTATATCTTAGAGACATAGGTATGTTGTATGTATAATTGTATATTTTTTATAGTTAATAAAATCTGATACGCCTTTTTTAATCAGATAGGTAGGTAGGTAGGTATAATTGTATTTTGCAAAACCATTATGTGTTTCATTATTATAGTAGATCGCTAGTATTGAATCCATAAAAGCATTGTTCATCGAAATAATAATTTATTTCGTAGGTCAACGTTAAAACAGGAACGGACAATACCTATGCAAATTGTTGCTAACGTGATTAATTATATATTGTAATATAGTATAGTAGTATTATTATATTGTACAATATTAATTATTCCAATTTCAAATAAGTAAGTAGGTATATCACTAATCATGTGACCACTAACTAGTTACTCACGAATATATTAATTTACATAGACATAGGTACTTAAGTACTGAAATAAGGATATTTATTTGTAACTACTAACTAACTGCTGAACTTGAATAATAATTTTATTAAGTTAAAATTATCATTTTAGGAAATAGGTCTAATTATTCTACACTAAACCTGCCTGAAATTCTATGTATGTCGAGCGGAAAATTTTATACATTATAAGTGCACGTAAAATAATTTAAACAGTATTCAGTAAATTATGGTAACACAGCAGTCACGGAATGCAGGAAGATGCGGTCTGGTATGTGTATATGAGTTTTCCTTTACGCGTTTTCTGCATAATTTGATAAAACAAAATATGCAGTAAATAAGACGGACTTCGCAATTATAAATTTCTCATCCGAAGAAAACCGTTCTGTGTTTCACACACAGAACATACTACACCTCTTTTCTGTGTTCAGTGGTTTCCCAGTAGGTCTGACCTACTTACTCCTTTTGGGGTTAGTGATGGAATTTTTATGGCCATAATCGGTCTAGAAAATAAGTGGTGATTACAGTATAACTGCTATATCCGGTTGATACTTAAACGCTTGCCTGCCATGCAGGAGGGTCTGAGTTCGAACCCAGCCCACACCTCTGATTTTTGGAATTCATATGCGAATCAGAATTTGATTAACATTTGCATAAACAGTGAAGGAAAACATCGTGAGGAAACCTGCACATCTGAGAGGGCCTCATAAAGATGTGCAATCCGCCAACACGCACTAGGCCAGCGTGGTGGACTAAGGTCCAACCCTATTCTGAGAAAAAGCCCGTGCCCAGTAGTGGGACAGTAATGGACTAAATTTATTTTATCCACTTGACAAAATTCTAAAATCACCTTTTTCTACATCCACGACCACAGAAGGGACAAAAATGTGGGTACAATAATTAAAATTTTATCAAACATAGAGCGTTTGGATTCTCGGACTCTTTATTTATGTATCCTATCATAGCTGGGGCATTAATAACGTCGAGTAGGTACAGTAATAATAGTGCTATCTCTGCTATCGGTACACCTGTGGGTGCAACAGCGACCACCTTTTTAGTCACACGCTACTAAGCCTACTCAATTTGCGGTCACGCAAGTGTCGCACGTTGATGAGTTCACGTTTTGTGTATGGATGTGTGGTCGCATACACATCTGAGGAGTTGATAGTACTAAGCATTTGCCACTGGTTACAAGTAGAAAAGATGACAATCTAAGTTAAAGAGCAAAATAATCACACGCCTGTTAACATTGTCTTAATAGAAAATCTTTGGTAGTGGAACTTCATTTAGACTTATTCAGAATGTCTGGATCTTTCTGGTCTGAATGTATTGAGAACATACAAAAAAAAATTATTGATAATATTTCTAGAAGCTTATTAGAAAGTTCCAACCAATTAGCAGAATTTTAGTAGAAACTATTTTTTACAAAAAATACATTAAATCAGAAACGAATAAGTTAGGTTCATTACCCCATTAACCCCATCGTTTTTATGTTGTGCGCGCCACGTTGATATTCAGCTGATACGGTCTATGTTTTATTTTATTATCTATACCTACATCAAGTGCTTATTTTTATATGTAGGTAGTTAAATTATTATTTATTTTCTTACCGCATATAACTGGCAACTATATATACGACTGACGTAAAATTATTACCTGTAACAAAAAAAAGTAAAAATCAATACAATGTTTCAAAGGAGTTTTGCTTTCAAGTTCAAAGTTCCAATGGATATTTTTAAATCACATTAGGTACACAGACTCACATGACAAATTACAAAAAGGAACACTTTCGTGAACTTAAAAGCATTCGTAATCCCTTTTACCAAATTAGACTCTTAAGCCAAGGACTGAACGTGATAACTATAAAAAATTAACATTCAATCAAGTCCATCTCAGTTGGACAATAGCCAACTGGAGAGTGCAGACGTTTTCACAAGTTTTGCATACAACTTACTTCCAAAGTCATTTGATGAATAAAACGGCGCGGCGTCACAGGAGTGCAATTTTTTGTATTTCCTTCCGAAATTTATTGTTGCAATGTGTATTTACAGTAACTTCAACGTTTGCCAAGTTACTAACCATGTTTCGAAAGCAGAAAAATGTGGGTTTTATAACTTCTTTATTGGATTCACTTTCTTTTCTGTGGACAGTTGTCGGTTTATCGGTCATCGGACCAATTTTGGGTAATAGGTACGAGTGACATTCGTAAAGTAATCGTACGATGTTTCCAGATTATTGATATCTAATCTATCGCTCTTTGGGCTATCGTTCATTAGAGGCCATTGATATTATAGCTAAACAGATTTTTTTTTCGATGCGCGTGGTTTTTATTATCATTTACCTATTCATTATAATTTTTACAGTTGTTTAAGTTGTAAGTAATGGTGCAAACTCAATTAAGTTCGTAGTATCGATAGTGTGTAGAATGTCAGTGCAAACCATCCAAAATCCAAATTAATAGCTTTGTTTTCTTTAGATTAAAATGAATACAATATTTTTTCTCAACTTATGTTGCCTAACAGTTCCAAACAATATCTATAAAAGATGGGATAACTATAATATATCCTACAATATTTGCTCTGATTTTCCGATAGCCACTTTTGTTACTAGCTATATTTTTGCGTAACTAACTTCTTGGTCACATAAAGACGTACAAAGGGTCAGCCTGGATGTACAAAAACACGAAATGAGTGATAGACGTTTAAGTGCGGTTAAAATAGGACATTTGGCACAGTTTCATCCCAGTCCTTCGAGTATTTCGAAACGAGCTTAGAAAGACAGTAGGTAGCTCTTATTTTGAGGAGGTCATTGTTTTGATTGGCATCAAATTGGCAGGGGCCGCCGAGAACCAGAAACGAAAAAAAAAATTGTATGATAATATAATAATTACGAGAAAAACGTAATCGATTTTTCAAAGTATCTGTTTATCGGATATATTAGATAACTCATATCGAGGATAAGTCCTGTCGTAGATGAGTCCC
Source organism: Allophyes oxyacanthae (assembly GCA_932294325.1). NCBI lineage: Eukaryota > Metazoa > Arthropoda > Insecta > Lepidoptera > Noctuidae > Allophyes > Allophyes oxyacanthae. The sequence continues at coordinate 8,248,237 of OW028618.1, read as the reverse complement.
GTCGAAGTTAACGGCTTGTCGCCTGTGTCTTTCGTGGTAGATAGTGTCTATCGGACTTCAACCGTACACTCTTATTTTTAAAGATGCCACGATTTCCAACAGAAATTTTAAATTCACCCAAAATTGTGTGTTAAATTCACCCAAATTAACAATTAATAATTATAATTCACCCAAAATTAGTGCTAGGTACTAGTCGGTGCAGCAATTTTATAATTATTAATTACTTGATTAATGAAAATAGATTTCATATAAAATGTCCATCTATACTACAGTCAAACGAGTCTACTGTACCGTCGCTGCCGACCGTCGCATATAAATTATATATGTAGATAGGATTCCATGCGGAAGTCATTAACGTTTTGTGACCTTCGCTCGCCGCGGGACCGAGTAGGAATTACAGCGCCCTATTTCCCTGATGATGTAATAGAGCAAACCTAATAATCACGTATGCCAGCCAGTACACTAGATTAGTTCACGACAACATTAAACGTTGACCTTATTGCCTACAAATGATAGAATTAGATATTATGATAACGAAGGATTTACATTATTTTATTCTGTTGATTGCCATGAGAGCTAAGCGTTTTGTACTTGTAACTCATTAAGTGGTAAGTACCTAGTGCAGTGATTTAAAAGATTTACTTATGCATATTATTTTTTATAAATTGTTCGCATAACTTTTGCTTCAAAAATTCTGCACTGTGGACATTCCGAATGTTTACCTGTACAATGTTGTGGCTTGCCAAATTGATAGCGTGCAAAATGTAAACAAACCGAAATACAAAACATTTGCACGTTTGCGTGTCTGCACCAAAATCGATCATCTGAACGATTTTCATATCAAAAATCAAAACTCCGAGAAAGCTTATAGATTATTGGTAGGTACAAACGTCATGAAACAATGTAAATAAATAAATAAAGTACATTTAAGTATACACGTGTTACATAAACCGAGTAGTGTAAGTGATTAGATGTTAGGTTATTACATATCTAAAAAAGGCGCGAAGCTTCCATCGCGGCAGTGGCAAGGCCGTTGAGCACGTGGCTGAGGCGCCTGTTGCTAGTCGCCCTCCTCCCGCGACTCCGCTGCCCCATTGCGGTTATTGCGACGTTGCCGTTCCGACTTCTACGCTCTCCGGAATAGCATGAGAATTTGGCTGTAATGTCAAGTCAACGGCCTATCATAACGATACGGTGTGCGTATGAATTTCGAATACGCATACAATTTTAGGCATAGACCAGGAGCTATGCAGTTTTTCGAAGAAAAACTAAGTACCTATGAAAATAAAAACTAAAATAAGTAGGTACCTACCTATATTGCTTGACATAGGGACCTAAGCACCTGGTAACTAATTAAAATAAATGCATATTGTTTAAACATGTGTGTTGATATTGGAGTGAAAACAATTGCATTATAAAACGGTTGTGAGGAGGCTATAAAGAATTCGACCTTCACGATTAAATCCATGATACACAGCTAACAGAACATTTAACTCGATAGGTACCTATACCTACTTATTATGTAGGTACGTAAGAGTTCCAACGTCAAAGGTACTACATTCGTGCAAATTTTACAAGCTACGTACGATCGGGCAAGTGGTCTATAAATTTTAACAAATTTTCTTAAATATCACTATAGTTGAAACTTCATTACATTGACAAGAGATTTTTATACATATTTTAGTTTATATACGTACCTACAAACAAATTGCAACCTCACTAGCTAAATCGTTCGCTAGTAAATCCGTAATCCCAGAAATATCCAGGAAATGATATACCTGTATCTGGCAACCCTAATTCTATGCCAGCATAGAATAGACCGGAGAGAGGGGTCATTCCTTGTGGGTGGCATATAAGGAGAGATTATGTCAACAGATTGGATATCAGCATTTACATGTGCTTGTAGGTAGGTATTTACTAATAATCTATAGCGATCATCAATACAATTTCAAAACATGGCTAATATGATTATTGAAAAAAATGTCCACAACTCTAAACTGGGGGCTTACTACGAGCTCTTATAGCAGGGCAGAAATTTAACTGCCGAGAAATTTCCAAAATAAGCTGACCTTTCATTGTACGAAATGCCTATACAGTGCGAGGTCAGCTCATACTGGAAATGTCTGGGCAGTTCAGCCCTGCTATAAAAGTTCGTAGTAGGGGGCTTCCCCTGTAGCTAACGGACAGCGGTTTACGAGACGACCAATGTTAAGCATCAGGCGACAACGGGCTGATAATGTGAACGTGTTTTATAAATAAGAATTTTGGATTTCTTAACGTCTCAAAGATTTTATATAAAATTCAAATAATGTTTATAGGACTTGCAAAGACGTAAATGCTCAAATGGCTGTCATAGTCAAGTGCAATCAAAAAGCAATTTCAGGCTGCAATAACTAAATAAATTGCTGCTGACATGATCAGATACAAACATTTTTCCACAGACCAATTTGGTGGCCGCTAAACCTTTATTTTCTGTACCACCAGCTTACTTATTACTAGATGTTGCCCTCAGTTTTACATGCACTCTAGGGAAACTATATCATGCATTCATAATCATTTTAGATATGCGGTATGGGTCCAGAAGCCCAATTCTCGTAATTAATTTATAATATGATTAAAGTTGACCAAACTGAGATTATATTATGAATTGACAAAAAGTCATGTATTCTACTCCTCTTAAAGTTCAGTCCGATTCCAGTATGATTTGGATTCAATCTTCTTACAAACTCATTTCAATCTCATTTTTGACGTTTGTGTATAGACGAGAGTGTCAATTTTATTATCTGTGTCAGTTCAAAATGTTAGCAGAATACCGATTTGCCTTTTATTCAACTTTCGATCTCATTACAATATAATGTCATGTTTGACGTTGTTTGGTAGGGTAGGAGAATACCATTTGTGACATTTATGACATTGGTAGTAGATCGGAATGAGATCCGAACTATATTTTGAACATTCTTAATTACGAGAATTGGGCCTCTGATCCCTATGAATAACTTTGACTATGGGACTCAAATGATGAGTACAATAACTTCTTAAAGGGATCGGGACTAGAAAGGTAGGACCTAACACCTACATCTAGGTTCCTACATAACATTATTAATACACATTAAGATGCAGCTTCTCATATCCCTTGTCAAGAATCATCACGGCCATCATCATCATCAGAAACGTACATTTTTATTCACCAATATACGATTTATATAGTCATAAATGTCCTCGAATCTCGAAGGCTATAAAAAATAAAGTGTATTTTTCTCAAATAAAATTATCCTGTATATACCTATATACTCGCGGCACACAAAAACATTCTCCAAGTCTTGAATTTTCCTTTTTCTAATGGTACCTATACATATTTATCTAGTTATCGTCGCACGTACAAAAACAGATACCTACACTAAAACAAATATTTGGCGTAGGTATCTAAACTTCAGCCTTACATTAAAACGACGTATCAATTGATTCCTCTAAAAATAGATCGCTTGTTATCGTTCGCACTGTTTGTAAACATTTATGACGTAATTGTCAACCTTTCAAATTTAACACATAAAACATTTTTCATAAGTATCTACGATTTTCCTTATTTTATTCTAAGAACTGCCGATGGTTCCAGGTGGCACTAGCAGATATGGCGTGTAATTTTGAAACGTTAATAAGCCTGTTACACCGTGAAATCCCTACAGACCAAGGTTACGGACATTTTATAAGGGTCTATTCACACGGCCCCGTAGCGTTAACGCCAACGCACAGATGACTCATTTTAGAAAGAGAGAAAGAAAATACATTAACAATAAGACAACACAACCTGGTAAAAGCGTGCACATGAATATTGCGAATATTATAAATTGATATATGAAATAGTAGGCTCAGTGTGATAATGTGTGTCTAATTAAATAGGCCTCAGCTCAGCATAATGCTGCATGTAACTGTAGCGCCGATTGTCAGCTGAAGTGCGATACCGTGGCGTTGAATTTCCAATTACAAAATGTGAAATTAGGGAGCGCTGGCGCTAGCTTTGATGCTAACGCTAAAATTCTCGTATGAACAAGCCCTAAGTGTCGCGCTATTTAAAAAACATTGTAGGAGGAAAAAGTAAGTAGAAACTTTGCTGGAGGAGCTTTCGCAACGGCACGTGTTGTTACATCATTTGATGACAAAAAGTGTAAAACAAAAACCAATCGCTCCATTAGACAAGCACGAACACCGAATCAAAGACATATTTATTGAGAAGGAATGCCACAAGGTACATGCGGATTTAAATTGAATGCTTTTTATAATTCTCTGATTAATATAAGGGGTGGTTGTTATCAATAACTCAATGCGGTAACAATAAAGGATTGTTATTAAAATTTACCCGAAAATTGTTAACGGAATTTTTCGATTCTGACACAGTTTTTGACTACTTATACCATTTTCAACCAACGTAGATTAGTTGAGTATTCTAATTGAATTTCCATCTAATTGTTTGTCAAATTCTAATTAAGAGCCACATAATATTTATGCAAGTTCCTAAACATCAGATATATTTGCCTCATTCTCCAAATACTTCAAACAAAAATATTATTAACGCGTTTTATTCGTATTTTCGCAGTTATTTAGTACTCGTTGTATCGGCTAATGCGCTCTGACAAGTGTCAACGTCTCTGCCGCTGACCGGCCGTTCTACTTGGATCCAACGGCAATGTTTTTTAAATGGAAAAAAGAAGGTTCTAATAGAAAAGCTGGTATTTATAAACGTGGATTTACTTTAGCTAGTCTCAAACGCTGTAGATTCATTACCAGTATTCGTGATTCTAAATCGTAGGTAAATGATTTTCCGTATCTACTTAAACCACCAACATTGTAAGTCGCATTTTTAAATCTCTGATAGCATTATTTAACTAAACATTTGCCGCTTATCATTCATCACGACCATTCAACAAAACCGTGTGCTAAGATAAATATTTCGAGGAAATAAAACGCACGCGTAAGTCACACGACTTCCGAACGGGCAGATAGCATTCGTAGATCTTTAAAAAAGTCGGCACTATTATGCAGACGCAGATAGACCATATTCACACATTAAATCATAAATTAACACTTCCCAGAATACGGGTACGTGTAATATAAACACAGTTTAAGCAGTCTGCCGTGTGCCATGAAATTTTGTATGAGTAACCAGCTGTTTTCATTTTAATCATCTGTTAAATTGTCGGAGAACATAGCCCTAAGTTCAGATACAAGCAAGCGACACGCGTTTTGCTGACGTGCGCTTATAATACGCAGTGATAATGCAGCGCACGTTTTCGTTTATACTCCTGGGAATGCGCGTTAGCGCTTCTTGTCATCTTTACTTAGAACTTACATTTTTAAAATATCAATACTTCTATAGTCTTAAAATGTATGTATGTAAATTTAATTACACTAGAATGTTCCTTCCTATATATCAAAGTTACTATCTTGTCGACATTAGCAGCCAATCAGGGCAACTGAATGGGACCGTTTTAGGTACGATACCTATCGATAAATTTGTCATGATCGTCTACTATCACGCGATCCCTACATCACTGTTGACGCTTGACTTTGATAAAACTGGTCATAATTAAAGGTTAGGAAAATTAATGATAATAGTGATAACACGAAGTGCACTTGTGTACAGATCTCTATTACCAGCGGTACACGCGAACACGCATGTTATAATAGTGTACACTGTACAATCGTAGGTACTTGTAAGTATACGTACGAGTATGTATAATAATTACATTGATAGCGGATGTTGGTATGTATATTGATAGAGTGAGTTATTTATTTATTCCATTGGTGATTCGTAACCAATATATCTACTGAAAGGCTTAGGTTACAGTGACACAGGAAATGGATTACAAATTATTATGTAAAATTATAAAAACATTATATTAAATTAAAAAAAAAAAAAAAAATTAAAAAATGAATTATTTGATAATAAATTATAAGTACGAGGGTCATTCAATAAATACTTAGCCTACAAAAAGTAAACGAAAATTTTGGAAAAGTGGGAATTTATTTTTCAACATGTCTCCTTTTAGTTCGATACACTTAGCCCAGCGATGCTCCAACTTTTTTAATCCGTCCGAAAAATAGTTTTTGTCAAACTCTGCAAAATAGGCCTCCGTGGCGGCGATGACCTCCTCATTCGATCCATATCTATTCCCGGCGAGTGATTTTTTCAGATTAGGAAACAGAAAGAAGTCACAAGGGGCCAAATCTGGAGAATACGGTGGATGGGGCAGCAATTCGTAGCGTAATTCGACCAATTTGGCCATGGCAACGGCAGACGTGTGAACCGGTGCGTTGTCGTGGTGAAACAGCACTTTTTTCTTCGCCAGATGGGGTCGTTTTTTCTTTAATTCGGCGTCGAATCGGCCCAATAAATCGGCATAGTAAAGCCCTGTAATTGTTTTACCCTTCTCGAGGTAATCGATGTAGATCACACCTTGTGAATCCCAGAAAACGGTGGCCATAACTTTTCCGGCCGATTTTACAGTTTTCGCCTTCTTTGGAGCACGTTCCCCGGTCTGGATCCATTGTTTTGATTGCTCCTTGGTCTCTGGTGTGTACCAGTGGATCCAGGTTTCATCGACGGTCACAAAACGACGCAAAAACTCAGCTGGATTCCGCTTAAACAGCGCCAAACACGTCTCCGATGTGGTCTCACGGTTGCGCTTGTTTTCTGGTGTGAGTAAACGCGGCACCCATCGCGCCGACAGCTTTCTCATGCCGAGTTCCTCGTGAAGAATATGATGCACTGTTCCTTCTGAAATGCCTACAGTCTCAGCTAGCTCCCGAACCTTCAATCGGCGATCTGCCAATACGAGATCATGGATTTTTTTAATGTTTTCCTCCGTAGCAGCTGTTTTAGGTGCACCTGGACGTGGTTCATCAAAAACCGACGTACGGCCACGTGCAAACTCGTTGAACCAATTCTTGACGGTGGCCATCGATGGAGAAGAGTCACCGTACACAGCATCCAAGCGCTCTTTGATTTCGATGCGCGTTTTCCCTTCCAAAAATAGGAATCGAATCACCGAACGATATTGCTCTTTTTCCATTTTTGTTGTTTGACACGTTGGCTTCCATAAGTTGTCAAATTAAAACAAATGAAGGGATTGGAATGAAAATTTGAAAAAAGAATTTAAAAAGAATGTGCTACACTGTGGTAAAACTCTTTTGAAACTACAGCGCCCTCTGGCGATGAGGCTAGGTACTTATTGAATGCACCTCGTAATTGTACCTTGACGAGGGAATGGAAATATCCTTAGTGATTCAGTGGGCAGAATCTAGTCAGCAATGCATTGATAATTACTGTTCACTTCTATAAATAGCTAGTTTTTAAAGGGTAGCAATTTTTTTTTATATTATTGTTCTCATCATTATGATCACCTTTTATTATGGGATCAAACCTGAAATTGCGTAAAGGAAATCGGCTGTTCCATACAAATAATTCAATATTATTAGACTAAATGTGTTTGTTCTATAGGTACAATTATTTCTGAACATAAGATGTGAGCGTAGTAGGTATCAGCTTTTTGTCGCGGACAAGTAAAGCTTCCTTTAGGCTGCCTGTCTACTGAAGCGAAGCAGAGATGAGAAAAAATATCCAATAGAATAACTACTATTGTCATGGCATTTTGATGAACGGAGAAAATATTTGAATCTTTTTGGTTATTTATCTCCGCTCCGCTTCAGTGGACAGGCAGCCTTATACAGGTGTGATACATTGAAACTACGGATGGTGATGATAAATATTATTGCTACCACGGCAAGTAAAGCCTCCTTTACACAGATGCGATACATTCATAGCACCACTTACCATCATCTTTTACAAAACCATCATGATTCAGCACCGTTTTGTTTCAAGCTTAAAGTAATGTTAATCAAATCCATACCATGACCTTACAAGAATAATAATGTTTTGCCTATTCCTTGCTCTAAGAGAAAACGAGTGGAATGATTTACAATGACATCACAAAACTTCTTAGCAATACAGTATTAAAGTAATCTTACATATGGATGTTATAGCACGAAATGCCGATATAAGGTTAAAACGATAGTGCTGTAAGAGATGATGGTAGGCTTCAGGCCGTTCTTAAAAAGCCTAAAAAAAGACGACATTTTGTACTGGCAAGTATACATCAGAGGCCCAATTCTCGTAATTAAAAATGTTCAAAATATAGTTCGGATCTCATTCCGATCTACTACCAATGTAATAAATGTCACAAATGGTATTCTCCTACCTTAACAAACAACGTCAAACGTGACATTATATTGTAATGAGATCGAAAGTTGAATAAAAGGCAAATCAGTATTCTGCTAACATTTTGAACTGACACAGATAATAAAATTGACACTCTCGTCTATACACAAACGTCAAAAATGAGATTGAAATGAGTTTGTAAGAAGATTGAATCCAAATCATACTGGAATCGGACTGAACTTTAAGAGGAGTAGAATACATGACTTTTTGTCAATTCATAATATAATCTCAGTTCGGTCAACTTTCAGTCATATTATAAATTAATTACGAGAATTGGGCTTCAGAATCAGCCAGAAGCTAGAATAAATTCTGTCATTAGCTTTCCATTAGTAAAACCGAAACTACTTATCGATTTTATATACAATGTATCGTTTTTCTGTCGCTCTCTGGAAACCTCTCGTGTTTCATGGTAATCAGCAGGTAAATCCTCTCTTTAGCTTAACATTAGTATTATTCTTGGGCAGGTGGCCGCTCGTTAGCTTATTAGTTGAAATAAATCTGCAGGTTATACTTAGATGTAGTGAATTAATGGAATACTTCTAATTTTAAGATTTAAAAAAAAACATAGATAGAATTAAGTTCTACGAAATCAAATTCAAATGAAGCACCAATTTTAATCCTTTTCAGGGTATTTTTTACTTGCCTTCAGGTTTCATGTAATAAACAGCTTATTAAAATAGTTTTATGTTCCTATCCTCTCCTAATTGTCACTAAGTACATACTTACATAATATTTTTTATTGCAAATATGAACTTAAATAAATCATTGATTTAGGTTCTCAATGTAACCATTATACGTATGTTTTTATCAATTTTTGTATCACTTTTTTATCATGGTTATTAATATTATAATAATAAATACTTTATTTTTTAAATTTTATTTTAGGCTCAAATGTTTTTTTTCACTTGTCTATTATTCACCCCTTAAAAGAACTTCCGCTACTAAAGTAGGACTTCCGACCTTATATAAATGTTATATGTAGATAATATTATGTTTAAATATTCACGATTTAATTTCAACTAGCCCAACTATTAAAAAGCAAAACACTCCAAAAGGTTATGATTTCAGCGTCGCTGTTCCGTTGCTAGGTAACCGAAAGGCGCCTCCGGGGGCAGACGTGGCCACAAAATAAACCCCAGTTCGGAATTATTGAATCGTGCCTTTAAACGATGAAGACTTAGCTAGTTATATAGCGGTTCATGTTAAATCTTCATCAAAATGTAGCCTTAATTCAACTAGATCAAATTCGTTAAAGAGTTTTTACCGTAAATCAATGTTTTCCTACAAATCGGTATTCAGCTAACTTTCTTATTAATACAAATAAATGTAGCATTTATTTATACCATTTTTTTTTACCTATTAACATCTTGTTCTATACGTAACTTAGATATCTTCCTGTAAAGCTTAACATTTTTTCCGGAAAATATAGACGTTCTGTTGATCGGATGTTTAATCCAGTATAAAGATTCTATCCCGTCATTCTTAGAAATAGGAACAAGCATTCTAGGAACTTCAGCTTAGTGTTTTCAGTACTTTCTTAGTAAGTATTAGGCGATAGGTTACAGACTGCCAAACCTCAAAATATAACTAGAATGATAAATAATTCTAACCGTAGTAATTTACGCGATTTTCCGAGTTTATTACGCGTGTAATTCTTGCAATCGAGTGTAAGAGGTAAATTCAGCAGTGTAATTACGCGGCGTTTACGCGCGCATGCGTAATCGCCTAGTAATTGCAGCGTAATTGCCGATCGGTGACATTCGTTGAGTTTCTTATTTCAACGGTTTCAATTACAACGATTGTAATTCTAATCGCGTTCATTTTTCATACAGTTCGTTTCGTACAGTTAGTAGGTACGTTCTATTCTTAAAATTCGTAAATTGTTTCGGATTCTGTTAGTATAAAAAAGATACAACCGGAACTACAGCAGATCATAATTAAGCTGTAAATACGACAAATAATTAAATGACAAGAAATGTTCAGGAAATCTATTATCCACTGTATACAAATACCTAGTAATGTAACATCATAACCGTTGTTGCTATTACTGTACTGTGATAACAGATATCTAGATAACGTACAAAATATAACAGACAGGCATTTGGTGTTAAAAATATCGCCTATTACATAATAATGTGTGGAAATAAACTTGGGTAAAACCGAAGATACACGAGATCAAAACTTTTTTTTTCAATTGCGTATTTATGGAAATTTATTTTTAGAACGTAATAAATGAAAATAGGTCAACGGGTCAAGTTTGCGTGATTGCCATTCCATACCGTGTTTTAATAATATTGTGGTTACAAATTATCGCCTACTTGAGTTATTTTTAGACCATAAAACGGGATTTGTTCACGAAATTGTGGGAATAAACACTGTAAAGACAACGTTTGGCAACATGCTTTCCATAGTCCTCATTAATTAATTACTTGCAGTATGATATCGTCTAGAAGTTACAAAAATCTTCTTTACCGATAAACTTCGGAATTTTGAATTTTAAATACTTACCTACAGGTTTATCGTCAAATAAGTACCTACCACCTACAGTCTTTATTCGTACAGAAAACTGCTAAATTACTGTAACCATGACGACAGTTCAAAAGCAAAACAAAAATCTTTCTACACGTGGTAATGCTGTACTGAATTACCATAGAATAAAAACGCAGAGAAAGAATCTCATACGTGCTCATCACTAAAAACTGAGGCAACAAATGTATATATGTGTGCGTAAGCGGCATGCGATCAATTGCTCGACACGCACACATAATTACGTTTTTACAATCGACTTAGCCATTTATGGCTCCGGTTGACTTGCCTCATGTTGCATCCGCGTACTAGGCTTGCTTTATTATTCTAAGCCTATTGCGTTCTTACCTTCTGTAGACTTTTATTTTGTTATTTTATAAATCTTAAGAGGGGTTTCTTCGAAATTATTAGAAGAATATTATTTGCTCTACCTCGACCTTAGCGTTCACCTCGTATCCAGTACACGTGTAAGTTTTCTTCCATTTATTTTAGTACCACATACTTAGCTTTGACCGGGATTCCAAGTATAGAAAAAACCTCCCTTATAGCTGGTACGTAAGTCTATCGCACCCTACGCAGTAAAATTTCAAAGTTACTTTGCTAGCATATCTTTTCACTAAAACATGAGAAATTCGATATTTCCAGGTGAGAGACACGATTGAAGAAGACCAAAGTAATTTCTAAATCAATCTACATCAAGAGGTTCCCAACCTATGGTCCGCGAGAAATAAATTAAGATGCGCGAAACAAGGTTTTATGTAAACCCATAGTAAATTATTATTTATTGAGCAACAGTATTAGCCCCAGAATGGCCAACTTGTAAAATGGATTATTTTCAAATTCTCGGAATTTTTATTTTGTAGTATTCCCGGCACCGACCAAAAAAGCCTTAGTGATCCTTGGAGAAAAATCGCTGGGATCCACTGCTCTACATCAATGTATGAAAATGAAGGCCTTACTATTATCTTAGTTTTCTTGATTCGATTGCGAAAATAATCACTGATATTGAAACAGTACCCAACCAACAAAAATACTTATAAAATTCTTAGTGGAAAAATACAGCAGTGATTTGGTTTCCTTCAGTCAGACGTAGGGCTCTGGTGCGCATGCGTGTGGCGTCCACTTGTTGCATCCACATGGCGAGGAGGCTCCCCCGTCGGGGGCTGTGGGAAACAGGGGGTGATTGTCACCTGACGGCTGGACTAAGCCTGGCGTTATATTTACACACGCTTTGTGTCTGTTTCGTCTGTTAATACCCTTAACAATAATGCTGAACACCGGTAAATTGTAGACTACCTAACCCGTATTCAACAGAAACAAATTTCAGGACAACCTATTTGTAGTATTTATCAGCTATTCTGTACGCTATGTAGGTACTATTTTATGAATAGAACCTCCATTTTTAATTCGATACATTGAACAGCCTTGAAGATGTGCTTGTAAAAAGATAATAGCAGTTGTCACGGTAGAACGGGGGCGTGGAATGATAAAAAACTAAAACATTATTTAGGGTACTCCAATTACTTTTCATGAATTCTGTATATGGTATCGGTAGAGAACATTAAGCTCAGTATTCAAAGTTAAGGTAGGTAACATTATAGTTATTGAAAAATAGCATTTAAAATACACTAAATTAACTTAATGGACTCAAATAAAGCAATAATTAGTACTCGATTAAGGTGAAACCAGTCCAAGTTGTGTGAAACGAATGCTTAATGTGTATATTTTTATTCGATATTTTTACTCACAGTGTTGCTTTATAAAAATCGAATATGTCGAAGATTTATAAGGATGATATTGATAATGTCTAAGTCCCGGTATAGTAACCGCTTTTTCCCGCGGAGTACCACCTGTTTTTTGCTTGGGGCCATCCTATATATGGGTTTTCCTATACAAAAGCTACTTAAGGATTATATTTCAATCATCAATGTAAATAATTGAAAAATGAGAAACTTGAAATTAAACTCGGCTAATGTTTATTTCAACTCAATGTTTCAAATTAGCACATTAAAAAGTTGGCGTAAGCTAGTGAAAAAAATGTGTATTTATAAATATTATAATGAATCACCATTGTATTTCATAAGTTAACGAATATTGTTACAAACGACTTGTTTTTGTTAAAAAAACGGTATTGTTTGTATGATAAAAAAATCATATATCTAGTGCATAAGTCAAGAAGTTCATGAACATTAATTACCTTTGAAAAGTAAACAAAAAAGTTGATAATTATACATTTACCTATATTACAAGTATTAATCAATGCGACACAGTAGGTACCACTAAGGTAGGTTATACGAGAAACAGAGCTGCTTCTTGTGGATCTCGGAATTTTCTCTAAATATTTCGTAAGTCTTCGTGGTTATTGACCTATAAGGATACGAAGAATTTAATTCGTTTATTAGGGCATGGGGTGTTCGTTAATACCGACAAACCAAATAATTGAAAAAAAATCTCATAGGCACGTAATTTAATTCAGATTGATGGCTCAGGGGCAAAAAGGCCTGCCTTCGTCATTCAAGGTTGCAATTGTCACAAAGTCGGTGTCTGCGCAGCGATCTCGCCTGTAACTGTGCGGTTCAACGACCTCTCCTTGCGAGTGCGTCAGCTAGCTCTTTATAAAGAGCAAAGTGAGAAAATAAACTCGCGATAACCGCATCTGTACTATATTTCTCACAATGTGAGTACTACGGTGAACGAACCATGTCAAATAGGTCGTAAACCGGTCATATAAGTATTACGTCGCAAGGGTACCGCGACACTGTAGGGTTAATTGAAGGTTGACATGACTAATCAATCCCAAAACGCAACGAAACCTGCTGCATAGATTTGCGCATTTGAACTGGATGAACGGTACTACGTAGGATATCACAGAGAGAGGTCTAAACTACGTATTAGGTAGAGGTGATAAAACTATTAATTTATAAGCTAGTACAGCGTACAAGGCGAGTTCTATACAAGGTTGGAGCAGGTTACAAATGTCAAACAAGCGATAGAAGCGCAATGTCAGTAAAATGTCACAGTTTACGATTGAATGCTCTTGCGCCGAGTTCACGGACGCAGCCGGAGGCGGACACGACCAAATGAGTGGGCCGTCGCACTGGAAGAGCTAGTTTTAAAATTATATTACCCGACCACGTTCGTCCTAATACGCCACATATTAACATAGACGGCAGAGAAAATTGCACATCGTTTTACGGTAGATGTTGGCAACTAAACCTCTGCAAGGCTTGCTTTCAAAGAACCTAACGTTGACGATGCCTATAATTTAAGAAAAGATAACGTTTGCCCACAATGTTTGCATTGGTAATAGGATACCTAAGCAATTGTTGCCATAAAGTAAAATAAGGTAGAAATATTATAGTATCTAGTAACATTTCAAGTTCATATTCCGGTATTTTATTTTGAGTAATCATTTTATCAAACCGGTAATAAAACATCCTCATGAATACCCATGACAAGCATTTTTAAATTAGTGTAGTCTCGACTAAGACCTTTTTTCGTCGATAAGTTATTTTGCTACCTTGCATTGAGAAATAAGATCAAATTGGTGATTCTGAAATATGGTACGGAATCATTTTATTCAGGAAGTATATTGAATTACTTTTTTTACCGTTTGGAAAATCGTATGATGTGTCAAGTACCTACGTCGAATAGAAGTTAGTACCAGACTAATTGTTTCATACCATTGTGTTTAACCAGATAAATACATGAAAAGAAATCATATTACGGAGTTTGAGTAATAGTATTATTTATTTATTTGTTTAAACCATAGATATCCGGTTTAAACACATAGGTACAATTACATTTACAAGTTTGGTTTTGTACCATTAAACCAAGATGGTTTGTACTGGTACTCACATTCGAAATTATTAATAGTAAAATTAAGAATAGGTACGCATCTAACAGTTCTAGGTTTAGATAACGTTTTGAAAATTACGATATATTTTATAGTGCAGAATGAGCAATTAGTAGTCTGTAACTGTGTATTAGTAGAAATATTATATTTCATACAGCGTATTTTTTTTCTTAATTACTATGCCGTGCTTTTGTTCTCTATTAACTTATCACACCCTATTATTCTATTTTTTCCCGACGGTAAAAAGTCACCCAGTATAAAAGTCATAGTAACAGACCCTAATGCACATCGTATTACAACAATTGAAGCACAAATTATAGAGAAAAGAATGCCTCTGAAAAAAAAAATGCCGATGGAAACTCAGGTCTAGGCACAGACCTGTTCTAAGTCTATGGGTCTAGGTATTTTTTTAAGTTAAAACGATTCTGTTTTTGAATAGTAAACATTGCGATAACACCGCCACGCCGCCGATTGTACTTTCCTTATTTTGCTTATTGTTTTTTTTTAAATGTGTACTATAAACAGAATTTATATTGTAAGTTATGTTACTTATTACACTGAGAATAATATTTTAAACAGCTACACATTGTCATATTGTTATTGTTAATTGTATTGATCTTTTTTCTAAATAAACAATTTATTATTTATTATTATTTTTGGTATATATTCTTATATCTCGGCAGAAAATTGCCGGACGTATACGTATGGGATAGCACGGGCCGAAGCCAAGTGCTAACCCAGAGAATTGGTGATAACGGGATGATGAGATGAGGGGTTCTGACTGTGTGGTGTTTGTCCACTGACTGATATTTGTGAGTGGGGTGTGTTCATGTTTGTGTCATTCTGCAAGAATTTCCTGACAATTCTGCATGTATTTAGTACAGCAGCTTTTTGTAGGTTTAGGTACGTGTAGGGTGCTAAATCTAGTGTTTTTAAAGATTGATGAAGTTGTTTAGGTATTACACCTGTTGTGGATAATACTATTGGAACTATTTA
The DNA here is from genome assembly GCA_932294325.1 of Allophyes oxyacanthae. Lineage (NCBI taxonomy): Eukaryota > Metazoa > Arthropoda > Insecta > Lepidoptera > Noctuidae > Allophyes > Allophyes oxyacanthae. The sequence continues at coordinate 8,232,587 of OW028618.1, read as the reverse complement.
TTATTATTATTATTATATAGTAATGATCGCTTCTATAGATTATATTTTTAACTGGCCCTAGAAAAACATTACGCATTGCTTCTCTTTAAAACACAAATTCATTAAAATATACCTACGAAATATAAATTAATGAAATCTAGAACAATTGCATGGACTTGACATAATTCAGGCTTCAAGGTTATACAATTACCGATTTATGTGAAACATTATTGGAAAGGCGAACGAGTCATTAAAAATATGTTCTCGATTGACGATATTTGCTGTTTATAAAAAAAATATTCAATGACATCAGCCTGGAGACATTGAGGCTAAGATCTATAGTACATTCTTTGACTTAGCTCAGACTTTACTTAAACTTTGCTAAGCTTTATTATAAATAATGCTTAGCATAGGCCTATACTTAAATTTGTTTTTTTTTGTCATACACAAACGAACAACAAGTTACAAATATTTAATATACACTTTGATTAACTGCTACAGTTATGTGCACCTGTGTATCTGTGTATTTGTCTGTGGCATCGTAGCTCCAAAACGGATTGACCGATTTGAATTGAAATCTTCCTCTATTTCTTTTTAATTGAAACCTAGTTTTATCGGGTATCATCTCGGCTATGTTTAATGAAAATCTGTTGAGCCGTTTAAAAGTTACAGCTCTTTTTCTAGTTGAAGTCGGGGGATTTTTCACGTTAGGTTATTTACAAGACTTGGTTTAAACCGTCTTTTCTTTGTAATAAGACCGTTCGGGTTGTGAGTTTGGATCATTTTCAAGAGGATTTCAAACCGCTACGGATAATTTTAGCTAGGAAATCTAATATCACTTTGCCCGACCTAAGAATTGAACCCTCACGCTCCACAGCTAAACTAGCCACCACTAGATCGACGAGGCAGTTCGAAAATAACCACAGTCCAATTACATAACGTTTTAGTTAAAACGTTGCCATCATGTATAGTTAGCTATCATGTTCGTTTCACTGACAATGCGGAAACCAATTGAGGTAATGATACCACAATTGGTGAAATGAGACTCTTAATAAAAAATCAGCGGGGAACGTACTTAAGATTAATTAGACGAATTAGTTTTACAACGAGGATTGAGTATCTATACACGCCTCGTTATTTATATAGTTTAAAAAAAAAAACGATATAACTTGCTTTAGTCATCCATACTGAACGTGTATGCAAAATTTTCGCTCAATCGGAAACCGGGAAGTGGGTCAAATTTAACTTCCAAGATTTTCTTACATAGTTAGCTACAGGTGAAGCTAATAAAAGCGTGTTAAAGAAAGACAAAGGTTTTATTTTTACGCCCAGTTACACCAAAGCAATCCACATAATACGAAATACCACAGACGCATAATATTATATGTACTTAATAACTTATACATGACGCGTCTGTGATCTAAATATAGGTAATTAAATTAATTAAGTGGCAACTCCGAGTAACCGAGCAAAAAGTATATTAAGAATTAAAAACTTCAGTCAGATTAGGTAATTTATCATGAAGTAAATACCAGATGTTTTTTGCTGTTTGTAAGCAAACGTAGCGAGGTTAAAGGTTCAAACACTTAATGCAACTTTACTAATATTTACTTTAAGCTACTGCGAATGACACAGATAAACTATAATACAACTGACAGAAATAACATATGACGACACAGACAAAGTAATTACGACTTTAAACTTTTATATTGATAATGCTCCAGAGACATTAATATCGATAGTCATGTTTTGTTTATAAAATATCTTAAGTACTCAAAACCATTTTTTATGACTTGATTATAAACAAATTATTAAGATGTTAGTATTATATTATTAGTATATTACGTATAAAATGATATTTATTTATGATTTGGGTAATGTTAGAACCGAACATAAAATAAGGTTTCTCACGATTGCAGTCAAGACATTATGATTCACCATTATTATACAGGGTTATTTGTAAAACACCGGCAATGCTTTAAGGGGTGAAACTACTCATCAATATGAACAACTTTTACTACGGGACCAACCATGAAATCGCCAAAAAAAATTCATTCTTTTCATACATTTTGATGGAGCAAGGTTAATCTTTTGTATGAAAAGTTTGAATTTTTTTTCGCGATTTTATGGTTTGTCCCATAGTAAAAGTTGTTCATATTGATGAGTAGCCGGTGTTTTACAAATAACCCTGTATACAGGTTGCCGCAGATGTTATCACAATCAGATAGTATCACGTTCTGTGATTGACCACAAAAAAACAATCAAATAGTTTAGCCACAGGAACTAATCTAAAATTTCCTAATTTTACACATATCACGATCTCTAGGCAGTTTAAACAGTCTCCAACGTATTCTAATCAAAATTATGTGAATTTGCACTGTAGAACAGATAAAGGTGACAAAAATTTCTACTTCGATGAGTGAAATTCATGCAAAAAAAACTTGCGTAAAAATCGCAGTTTCTTTTTAGTACGGCTTCAGAACTATGAAATACGTGGTTTCATTTAATGTGATAACATCTGCGATATCCTGTATACATATAAAGCAAGAAAAATTGCTGTTAAATCATTTAGATAGAATAAGAAAGAAAGAAAGAAAGAAAAATAATTTTATTCCGTACGGGATAATGACGGCGCCACATTCACAATAGACAAAACACAACAAAAAAGAAATAGGTACACTAATTCTAATAAAAAATTGAAAACATGCCGTCGAGCATGCCCGTACCGAAAAGGTTACCAACTCAGCATATGCTGGAATAAATAATTTTATCGGCAATAAATAAAAAACCAGGTGCAACACGTCTTGTTCTGTAACAAAACTTAATTCTATCGGCAAATTAGCAAATATTCAGCCAGCTTGATATACTTATTATGTGACTGCTAAATAAATGGTCACGATACAAAATTATTACTTGGTCGGCAAGATTACACAATTGGTTAGCAGTAGATTAGTTGGAGAGCGCTTGATCTATGTTGGTCATAGTTACTACATTAGGGCATCCTGAGCGGACACCTATAAAATCATAAATCATAATACAGCAACTATTAAATTAGCTATACGCTATGTAGGTAACAATCAACTTTAGAGCACGCTAATATGACATTGATAATAATCAATTGGATATTTTACTATATTTGCCGACAGAATACATTTTTCTGCTGATCAAAACGTCATGTTATGCCAACCGTTTAAATGATACCATAAGTTATTACGTTTCATAAAAACAGGTCAAACATAGAGCGTTTCAATGAAAAATTCCTTAAAAAGAAATTGTGAATAAAAAAATACTGGCGGTCGAAATACTTCAATCATTCGAGTTTCGAACGTTTTTAAAACCGGTTTTTTATTATGTAAGACGGGTAGTTAGTTACGTAATACGACCTTGAACGCGACATTATTATGGTCAAATAAATTGCAAGGGTTTTATATTAATTTGCGTTTTTATAAAGACAAACTAGGTATATTAAAGAAACATCTAAGTTTATTTCATAACTTATTTAAAATAGCGATAGAATAAACTAGACTAGTTTTTTAATTTTCCGGAAACGTTTATAGAGCTACGAAAATACGGGGAAAAAGACTTTCAATCCCTTTTCTTGACAATCTAGGTATGATTATTATTTTTTGCTATTATGATGAGATTATTAAATTTCTAGTCTAGTCGCTATTTATACACTTAAGTCGCAAAGAACTGTTGACATACTGCCAAGCTATTTTACGTATTAGCTACGCATAGCAACTTAAACCATAATTATTTCGCATTATTTTCCATAATACCTACGTGAGTCTGCTCTGTAACTAGGATTTTATGTTTTTGATCTAATTCTGTTTTTAAAACGCTTTTATTAGCTTCACATGTAACTAACTATGTAAAAAAATCTTGGAAGTTAAATTTGACCCACTTCCCGGTTACCGATTGAGCTGAAATTTTGCATACACGTTTAGTTTGGATGACAAAAGCGTTTTCTCTAGTTTTTTTAAACTATAATATTTATTTATTGTTACTTTGCCTCACGATCAATACGTCTAAGTAGCAAAACATCCAAATAATCAAAATGTTTATTTAGCAATACGTCTAATTTATTATTCCATTTGACCACCGACAATCTCATCTGAAGCTGATGACGAGTGAGCGAGTCCCAGTATGATTAAATACCACGACATGACACAGAATACAATCCAGCAGGTTATTAAAAAAAAAATACCGGTCATGAAGTTAGGACTCCAATCTTCATGATCGGTAAAAAAATTACAAGATAGCTCAATGCTTAGTCTTTCTCGATCGTATTGAAGTTTATTACCAGAGTCGATTTTCATTACCATTTAAGATACGCGGTAGACGCGCTGCTTGAAAACTTGAAATTCAGAAGCAACGTAGAATTTTAAAACTATCAAGTACCAAATAACTTTTATGCCTACAAACAGATAATAATTACAATGCAAACATATCATGTCAATGTATTGATTTCTAATAGGGTTACAACATTTAAGGAAAACAAGAATGATATTGGATAGGTATATTACTAATATTTTGCACATATGAATATTTAATATAATAGCTTGAATTATATTAATGTGTGAAGAGAAATATTTGTACCCGTTTTTAAGCATATTGCGCGCACGGAGGAGTGTGAGATTTGCCATAGTTAAAGTTTATATGGAGTAGGAGTGCAGAAACCTAAATTACGGTCGAATTTTTGACCATAGGGCGACCACCCACTATTTAATATAATAACTTGGATATTGTTAAATGTGCTCCATATATAGTGTAATATTATGGTTTTCCTTCACAAAAGGCGATGTCAGGAGATAGAAGCTTTTGTGGTTTTCCTGTGACTTAAAATACACGCATAGTATGACGTGATGGATTAATGCTTCAAGTAACCATTATAAAATATACCTGTAGCCCGCGATTTCACCCGCGGGTTTTATTTTTATCGAAATAAAATATAGCTTATATCATTCAGGGATAGTGTAGCTTTCTATTAGTGAAAGAATTTTTAGAATCGGTTTAGTGGTTCCACGGATCATCATACTTACAAACAAACAAATTTTACTTTTTTGTAATATTAGTATAGGTGACATTAGACTTAGGCATAGTAGAAATTTCTATACTTGTGTCTATAGGTATTGGAAAAGTCTGGAGCATTTACCTTATTGACAATACACTAGAAATAAGTCAAGAATACAAACTTCATCTAAACTAATCTTGAAAATAAATCTCAGAGAAAAGATTTTATTTTTTGTATGTTTATTTGTTTACCTTAATAACGACTGGACCGATTTAAAAAAATCTTTACTCTCTTAACATAGGCTATAATTTATAAAGATAATATATCACACGGGCGAAGCCGCTGGCAGAAGCTAGTAACAAATAAAAACCATTTTAAGCCAGGAAGTTTAAAATTTTCCGAGATTTCAAACAGATTATTCAAAAAACCAACAAGCTGTGATCAAAAAGAATTAATAGATAACCGTCTCACGAATTACGCAATTGTAATTCTATAGACAACTTTAAAACTATCGACCTTGACCTTGGAAAATAACTCTGTGTGTAGTCATTCAATTAGTTAGGTGCCATAATCTATCGGATACGCACAGTTTATGACTTTTTATACGTAGGCGGTTGTTAATTTAAGACCGAGTAAATACTTCCCGTATGAAATGTATTCTAAGAAGGCAACTGCTATGTGAATTATGGGTAGTATGCACCAGTATCCTAATCTGCCTGCTTATTATGCCATGGATCACGGGAGTCTCCCGTTTTATAAATGTTAACTGACTGGGGTTGAATCATCAACAAATACCCTTATCATCTGACGATAAAACTGTAACAAAATTATTATAAATAATTGGGAAAACATAATTGTTCATAACATTGACACGAGTAATTGTAGTGTCACGTAACTGTGTTTTCAATAACAAGAAAACACAAACTTCTTATACGTAACTAACCTACGTCATTCACATAGAATACTCGTTCAGCATACTGAGTATTTATCTAGAATAGTATAGAGTGCGTTGTTGAGATAAATAAACAGAATTTACAATAAAATATTGATAGGTACAGTACTTATCAAACTTGATACCACTGTCATTCATTTAGCCCTACAGAACATTATGCCTCTTCTACATGCCTTCTGCTTTGCTAAATATAGAGGTGGATGATGTCTTTTTTACACTCTTCCCGAATAGAAAGAGTGTAAAAGTGAGTTAAATGGAGAAAGTAGGGGTAAATAAGTAAACACTTGGTTTCTTCATCCGGTATTCTTCCCATTTTATGGTTCGCTGAATAAACATTACGCAGCTGGAATTATCACTTATAATTTTCTCGATAAACTATTTTGTTTTAAAGACAGTACAAAGTTATGTATAGCAAAATTGTAATTTCAAGTTTTCAGTTCTCTGGTGACTGCTGTTGTTGCTGCAAATTATTTTTAAATATCGCTATCAAAAGAAGCAATTATTTAAATTTATATTGTATAAAGATCGTTCGTATGTTATAGCCGTTAAGAAAGTATTGTGAGTGATATAAGTACCTACTTAATATCTACCTTTCATCTCTAACATGCATTGTCGACCAGACCACTTACAACTAAATACGCAGTTCACATTCCAATAAATTAATGAGTTCGCAACCATCAAGCGCTGTATTTTATAATGTCGTACCTACTACGTATCACGTTCTCAGTGAGAACGTGATACGTAGTACGATTTCTCACTACGTTACACCCAATTATAATATTGAGGCGGATGTGGTAGTGGCGCCGACCCGAAGCGTCATACTCGCATACTACAAAATATTTAACGTTGATATAAACAGAAGATAAGTTTGATATAACACCTGTCCTTGGTGTATAAAATCAAAGCAGATTCGAAATAGATGCTCCAGGATCAGATGTGTAATTAGCTGTTTCTAGAACCAAAACAATAAAAAAGGATGATACTTATATAATTAAATATTTGATTACTACTAAAAATAGTTTAACCTTGACCGAATTTTTGTCGGAAGACACGTGTGCGATAGGACACTTCATTCTATAGAATGTGTAAATGGCAATACAATAACACGGGCAAGCTTTGGTTGAAATAGATATTCCCTAGGTAATTAGCTAATGTGTTTTAGAAAATTCTAGATGCTGTTCTCGTGAAATTAAAGATACAGAGAACATTAAAGTGTTAAAAGTAGAAAACATTGGAAATAAGAAGAAGCTTTGACAACCTTATCACACTCGAAAGAAAATATTGTGAATTTATACTGGGTTAACGATAAAACATTGCATGAACGCTTTGGTCAGATCAGAATAAAAATAACGAGGCAGTAAGCTGTATGATAAAAGTACAGATACAAATAATTGACAAGTTTGTACACAATGATCCACTTTGTCGCCAGTAGTACAGCGCGGCGCCTCACAAGGTCGGCCGCCTTTCGACTCGCGCCTGAATTAACATAATATAACAAATTATAAATAGTTATGTTGAATGACTATGAGGTCGGAATGCCAAGTGACGTTTTCCAACATAAAATCCAGCTATAACTAGGTCTAGTTAGTTTAAACTGCGCAATGAAGTTTCTATCGCACAATTACAGCTTACTTACGTTACGTCTAAGTTTAATTGTACTCAGAATAATTTTATCTCAAGACTTTATAATCTATGCATAAATATGAATATATTATAAATTAAATTTCAAATCAAATCCTAAGGTTAAGGATACGAAAATAGCTGGAAATATACCTAAAAACATCAATAATATTAAAAATCATTTAACATTCATCTGATTCATTTCAAGATGAATAGAAACGTTCGGAATTTTTTGATCGCAATACCCGTTAAGCAATAATCGTTCACAATTTCCTAAAATAATTAAAATTATAAATTTATTGCCGTTTTATTTAAATATCTCGAAGGTCGGACGCCACAAAGTTGGTCAACCTTGGTTAGGTATCGAATAGTTCGCGGTGACGGATGGTCACATCACGCTGTAATTGGGAGATATAATTAGCACAAAGATATACCGGCTGACTATTCAAACGAATGTAATATTTACCCGTATGAGTCACGATTTAATATAGACGTGAATCGAGCACTTTTCAGACCAAGACAGTTTTTGCATGTTATGAATGCGTATTTTGCGGTGATTCTTAAAAAATTAGGTATAGTAAAGAGCGTATTTGATATCGTATGACGTTACTTTAAATTTCCAGCTTACAAGACGTCAAAATGGGAAACGGTAAATAATAATTGACTACCGTCATACTTTTAATAACATTAAAAGCTTATTATTTATATGATATACGCAATTAAAAATATGACGTCATCATGAACAAAGGAATAGATACCTAATTCCGGACGTAAGTAAGTAAGACAGTGAGGTTTAGCAAAACAATGTATTTTCCTTTTGACGTTACATACTATAGTATAATTATTGTTACAAGATATCCCTCGATTATACGATTTTTCATAATTTATTAATTCAAACTAGGACAATGATTACCATCAACTACGAAACTTCACAGTAATAAATACCGTATATCAGAGTAGACATAATTTACGACGATTTTATGACGATATTAAGACAGTAAATATCACTAACATTACGCTTTATCTCTAGAGAGTAAAGGAAATTTTCTTCCACTTTGTTATCTCAGTTGAGTGACGAGCTATCTATTAGTAATAACGTCGAATCGCAATAATTATTATTATCTATCATGATGCATATTCTTTCGCAAATAATAAATAAATATTATAGTTTTTAAAAAAAACTTAAGAAAACGCTTTTGTCATCCAAACTAAACGTGTATGCAAAATTTCACAATTTATCACACCCCTCCGTGCGCGCAATATGCTTAAAAAGGGATACAAAGCTTTCCCTTCACTTATTAAGATTTGGCTAATGAGACGATGATATTTATAACAAACATTAATGAGTACCTACTAAGAATTTGTTGTAAAAATAAAAACTATTTACAGACACAACAAGTAAACCTATTAAAATTACTGCCAAGTAAACAGCCGGTAATTACTGTATTGCCCATAATTAGTTTTGATATAATATTCATTACATATACAATTATAACTCCTTGTAAATGCAATAGTTTTACAGCCGTAACTTTGTCGTAATTACAACAAGACTAACGTGTCAACTATTACTTACGGCTTATTTGAAATTCAATGAATGTTAAGTAGGTAATTATGTATCGCACACTGTCAGTATAAACTAAAAGCATTAGTTGAGCTATCTATAAAGATTAAATAAAGATGGAGAGAATTACAATATCACCTTGAGTTTGATTCCGCCTTCTTAGGGCATTAGATATAACTATATGGGATCTCCCGATGTTTTATATCCTGCTCTTTAGCAGCTTAGAAATTGTTCATGGGTAATTTTATGTGTTTTAATATATTCTACACATATTTAAGTAATGTTCTACGATTTATGAAAGAAAATATATCTTCAACATTTCCGTTCAGCTTGACGAGTTTCATAGCAATAAGCTGCTTTTCTTTTCTGTTTCTTAAAGTAGAAATGTGTAATTTTTCTTCAAAATAATATTATCCTCGATAGTTAAAGCATACGTAAGAAATAAAATTAGTTAAAGTATATAAAATCACGTTTCCAATATTTTATGTATGATGGATCAAAAGTTCTACCTTCACTTTGTGGTGACTAGTGAGTGACTTGGAGTCAATGCATAACAGTTTTTGAAAATAAAATATAGCCTATGTTTCTCAGTTTTAGAGTTTATTCATTACAAACAAAAATACAACTCTTTTCTATTTATAATATTAGTGCAGATTAGATACGTTATGTAAATCTATTGTTGAAACACAGTGGAAAAGATAAAACTATCAGTAATTTTATAAAACAAGTGACGCATTATAGACATATTGTATTTAAATAATAAGTAAGAATAATAAGGCCGGTCACAAGCGATCAGCAAATATTATTTAAGCAATCTGTCCCCGGTACCTGCTAATGTTAAACAAATATAGGACTCTGGATTTTCCTCAAAATTAACGTCAATGCCAACAATTTCAGGAAAATATTCTGGTAACTATGAAATAGATAACACGCCAAATCAATACTAAATTATTATTAAAACTATACCATGTATTTAGCTTTTCGCAGATTGCTTTGTTTAACTATTTTCAACATCAAAAAGTTTTGATAACCCTTTTACTATTAATGCCTGTTCGGATCTGATTCTGATGTCGCATTTTTAATTTTGTATGTCAACGCTCAATACTAAAGCACGTATAATTTGACTAGCGCTAACGCTCGTGTGAACTGGTTCTTAGATCTACACATTAAACTAAGCCAATATTCAATAATATCAAGATCTTCGGTAGATCTGTCGTTCTCATCAAATGCAAATTATTATTGTACAAAATTTTCCACGAAACCTTCAAGTTTATTAATAAAGATGTATTATGATATAGTATGTTATTACCATTTATTAGATATTCTCCTAATCGCATACTAACGGTGTCAAAAAAAGTTCTTCTGTATTATGATTTATGATCACGGCCCACGACTGCTACATACATACATACATAATTATTATGTAAGTATAGTAAAGTATTGCACGCAAACTTTTGATCACGTTTAAGGCACGATAAAATTAAATATAAACTCTTTTGTTATTATGTAAAAGTTTTCCAAGCAAAAGTCATACAAATTTATTGTATGACTTTTGCTTGGAAAACTTTTACAAAAAGTTGAGTATTTTATTTTTAGACAACACAGTAACGATTACGACATAATCGATACGCAGTTGTGTCCTTAACGAGTGCGAGTGAGTGGTGAAAAAAAAATGGCGCTACTTTGCAAGTGAAAGACGCAATAGAACAGGATTGGGCGGCGGCAGGGCGCGGCGATGGCGGCGAGCCGAGCTGTGTGACGCGGCCTGTGACGCGCCGTGACGCCTGCACCGCGTTATGTCAGTCGAGTAAACAATTTACTGTTTGTAAACACCCGCCGCAACCCGCCACCGAACGTAAACATGACCACGTTGCTTAGAAATGTCAATGGCGAACGATTCTCAGAAATACTATTCGTTTTGCGATTAACAATCGCCGTCGCATACGCCGCCGCAATCATCACGTTTACTCAGAAATCCTGTAAGATTAATTAATCTACCATGGATCTAAACAGGGCAACACTGATTTTACCATTTTACTAAATCCAATAGATAATCGCTTCCTTCTACGTAGGATGTTATGCTACGAAAGTAATACGTTTCGCAAACAAGATTTTAAAATTGCGCAATTGTGATAAGCTTTACTACTACGAATTCAGAATTTTTTGCACGAGTTTGTTTTCGAATTGTGCTGATAAGACGTTAGGTATTTCCTTCCTTCTTCACAGAATGCATAAGACAACATGTTGATGATATATACAAAAGATTTTTCAAGAATTATTTTGTGAGTAGTCGATAGGTTTAATGGACTATATTGTGGTCATTCACCTTTAATACGTGACAGTTTCATAAACCTGTGATAAAATCAGAATTATAATATTCAATACAAGTAGCTAGAGTCATTCTCCATTCCGTGATTTAGAATTACTTATTAACAAGTACTTATACCGAATAGCTACTGAATAATAAAATTGGTACCTACCTCATAATCTCATACAACTATACAACATGTTCTATTTCCGCGTAAAAGTATGTATTCGGATAAGAGGGCACTCGACTGGTTTAACTTCAGCCTCTGCATTAATACAGTAATATCGTACAATCTTCAAGATAGTTTTACCAATAATTATAATTCTATTTTTAAACCTGTCATTACTACACCCTCGACATTTTTGAGCTTTCACATAAATAAATCGAATACATAAGATCTGTCTATATCCTGCGTTTATAAATTACTAACGCGTATCTGCGGCGATGGAAATAAACTTCCAGGAAAAAGCAACTAACGTGAAAATCTTGGCGCGATTATGACTAAAATGTACTCGCATACTTCATAGTTTCTCATTGGATCCAGCGGGGATAGCACGGCACAAAAGGGAAGAGAAAAAAATTGATCTTTTTATTTATTTTAATAAAAATAAGTACACACTACAAAAAAGAAATATACATAGAATAAGGAACACTTAAGCACAAAGGTACTGGTTATATCAAAATAATTTTTTACCGATTTCTCTCTCGATTTTTCGTTTTGTCTTCTATCAAGGAGATAATTTTGTCCCTGGTTTATCTGTGGACTGACCTATTTTGGTAAACTCATTGATAACTTAGTTTTTTACTTAAAATACAAATATATTTTTTTGCGATTTAATTCATACATTTTTCTAGGTAACCTTAGAAATATCCGGGAAGTTACAAGCCTGTATCTGGCAACCCTAAGAAGTCCTCCTGTGTGCTACAGTGCTACTAACTCTGTGGTCACCTATCTGTCTTTCAGTGGATAATATAATCATATAAATCATAGAAATAATACCTACGTAGGTACTCCCATTGAAATATAGAGGATATTCCATTTTTGCCATACTAACTATTCATTTACACGCACATATTGAGAACATTCTTTGAGTATCTCTACTCAAAGAGAACATTTGATTAGTCTAGAACTAAACGAATGATTGATATTTTTTTTTAATAAAACCTCTACATTTTTCCTTTCTACACGGCAATATAAATTAAAAAAGAACATAGTTTAAGAGTTCGTAAATTGACGTGCGCCATCGATCAACTTTCACTTGAGGAGAATAAGACGCCAAATCGCTACCGGAATGTAGCGGCCTACAAAACACGATATAATAAAACTAATGGAAAAATTTAACTCTTCGTCATTCATCATCCAAATTGATATCGGAACTTGTAATTTTAGTAATTTTTTCTCGAATCTTCTCGTATGAATAGTAATTATACAATGTTACTTGTATAATTATATGCACCTGTTATGGCATTATTTTAATTGAATCTTGTATTCAGAATCAAGAGCTGAGTTGGCATAAGTCTTATCGTGTAATATTTCAGTACAGAATTATGGTTATAACTGAAACTTAGCTTTATTGAAACTTTTGTTGTTTTGGTGCTAAAAACAACAACAAAAAATGGTTTTGATAAAACGTAAATTTTTTATTCTTTTTCTATCTTTTTTATCTTTGCCCCTCGCTTTGACTTCTCGTGTTTCGTGGGTACAGTTTACAAACATACATCTCACATATACACACACCCAGACCCGGAACAACTATCTGTAGGTCATACAAATGAGTATTAGTTCCGTGCGGGGATCAAACCCGCGGCACGTAAACAGAAAGCCAATCTCATCCACTGCGCCAACCGTGCCATCGATTATGCCACATTCGCCCCACAAAGTTTCACATCGTATAAAAAAATCCTAACACATCTATGGATTTTTTATGCGAAGCGAAATTGTGGGTCGATGGTGGCATAAATAGTGCCGTCATTTATCAATAAAAAATAATGACTGCAAACACTGCTGCAAGTGTCTTTTTAGAACATTTCAGTAATATGCACTTCCTAATGTACCTTTTGAACTTCGACACTTAAAAGCCTGCTGTCTGGATATTACGTATATACGATACGCAGTAGACATAGTATACGTAAGAACCATAAATTTCTTTTCATACACCTGATATGGGGGCACTCTAGGTGGCAAGCTTCGACAAACATATTATGAGAGTATGACTAGTTATAAGTCTAAGTCGCTCACTATAGTGTTTTTACTACGATTTTGTTAGCAATATAGTATTAGTCACCAACTTGAGTTGAATGTGCGTAAAAAGCATCAAATCTAGAAAACCTGCGTCAATAGGATAACCAAATTTAATTAATGTTTTTCTATATCTAAAGATTTCTAGATTTTATTCACGTCCTTTGGTTGGCGCCGTCTTAATTTTGAAAAAAACTTATCAAAAATATGTTCTGAAATTGGATTCACCTTGCTTTTATATTATGTAATTAATATCTTTTAAAATACCTACATTTTTAGATGTAGAGAAGATTCAGGTATATTCTTTCATACAAAAAACCAACCAGTTATACGATTGTAAAAAGGCTCGGCTCGGAAGTTATTAGTCTGATTTAACTTTAAAAATAAATTAACATATTAAAGAACGTTTTAATTTATATTCGTCCTTCTAAAGGGACAAAGATTGGCCGAAGGGCATCCTCGTCGCGAAGGTGTCATGAACAGCCGTAGTGGGTTCAATAAAATAGATGTTTTACTTAAAATTTATTCTTCATACCGAGAGATGTAATTAACATATTTAACATAATCGCTTCTTGCTATAACCGGTTATGATAAAGCTCCAATCTTATTATAGTATACAATCAACTGCACAAGTACAAAAAATACATCAAATTATTTTAACAATCTTTAAACTTGTGACGAATAGCACTAGAAATTAATAAGGATAATAATTGTTTAAAAAAATTAAACACTTCAGCCAAGTTTTTTTAATTCCAATTAATTGTTGAGGTTTAACTAAATTATCTCCGAATAATAAAACTAGCTATATGTAAATCGGTATAAAATAATCAATAAGCATAAGATTTAAATGGTTTGAAATAGCTTATGTGTTCAAGTGTACATAACCCGTGGAGGTCGCCCAGTACCTAGACAGACGCGAGCTCGGAAATCGACAATCTTCTTATTCGTAATTTTATGATTAACGCGATTATTAGACTCTCGTCTAATTGAGGTCGTGGCCCTACAATTATGTACATTAGATTAAACCTCTCTATGTGTATGGTAATGAGAGTAATAAGGTCTACTGTACCGATTGTGATATCAATGACAAATACTGTTAACGAGATGTAAGTATCGTTAAATATTATATTTGTATAGATATTAAGTTATCTTTTATTTACTGTGATATCAGAGTAAATCATTAGTAGCGGATGTACTTAAATCCTGGTTAATACTAGAACAATTTAAACGCACTTATCAAGAAGATATAATTATGTCGCAAATTATAATATCCTAGCCGTTGTCCGCAGTTTTACTGTGCGTTTAATAATAATAAATTCTTTATTTGCCTGAAATATGGTATTTTAAAAGATCTTATAATAATTATATAGTTCTTCATATTTCGCCTACTTAGTTCAGCAAGCAAATTTAACATTGCCAGTTAGTGAACATTACAATAATAACAAAAATTATAAGAAATTATTCAATTAATTGATATGAAATAAATAAAGTTATAATGATAAGTTTTATTTTTATAAAAATAAAATCAGCCTTTATCACTCAGGGATAGTGTAGCTTTCTATCAGTAACATATTTCGAATCAGTTCAGTAGTTCCAGAGATTACCCCTACATACAAAAAAGCAAACAAACAAAAATTTTCTTTATTATATTACTAGCGACCCGTCCCCGGTTTCGCACGGATGCAGTTTCTCTACTATCCTTACATTACATATGCTAGTATTATACATATAAACCTTCCGCTTAAATCACTCTATCAATTAAAAAAAACCGCATCAAAATCCGTTGCGTAGTTTTAAAGATTTAAGCATACATAGGGACAGACAGACAGCGGGAAGCGACTTTGTACTATGTAGTGATAAAAGTATAATAATCTATATACAAACTCGTAGATATAGATTAGTACTATAGAAGTAGGTACCACTCGTTAACATAATACTGCTGAACATAGACCTCCTCGTTGACTGCCTTTTTGAACGGTCGCCGGTCGAGGGGAACAGTGCCATTATTACCATTCTCTTGACATAAATTCAGCCCATTACTGTCACACTGCTGGGCACGGGCCTCTTCTCAGGATGAGACGAGTTAGGCCTTAGTCCACCACGCTGGCCTAGTGCGGGATGGCGGACTACTCACCATCGAGGATTTTATGAGACACTCTCAGGTGATCAGGATTCCTCACGATGTTTTCCAAATTGTGATCCTCACATAAATTTTAATCAGAGGTGCCGCCGGTTCGAACTCAGAACTTCCTGCTAGCAAGCGTTCAACCGCTATATCACTGCTTCTGACATAAATTCTCAATAATATTAAATTTATTATTAAATTCTGTAACGCCCTCTTTAAACTCAAATAAAGTAAGAGCATTGTACGGATTAAAATATCTAATATAGACATTAGTAATCTAAAATGTTTAGATACGGATTCAAACTCAAATAATGGAATTATAAAATTATAATATTCATGAATTTTTATCAGTTTCTGTCAATTATCTTCATTGCAAGACTTGAACAGTTGCACATAATGGTCTTCCTAATCACAAATGATCGCTTATTATAACCAGTAGTGCGTTGGGATATTAATACACTTTTTTTAAGCTACAGGAGGCTTGAAAATTAAGTTGAGATATAGCAAAAATACTTTATTATATTTCAGGGGCTGATTATTTACATGAGATTAAATTCAATTTAATTATAACTAATAATATAAATTTCCTCTTCACCTAAATGACCTAATTGTCACATTTTTAAACAAAAATAAGTAATAAAAAATTACACTGTTTGACAGAATAAAATTTAGTATAGTTCAGAGAAGTGCGAACGCATTGGCGAAGCGATGAGACGTACCAGTAGTTTATGTAGTTTAAAACTTTAAACCGGTTCTACTAGATACGATGGCTCGTAGTGGAATTTTTTCGCTCTAACGCCTGTTCGTTGCCTATCCCTTTACCGTTGTACCTACGTTTAGGTTGAATACACTATGTATACCACACATCTAATATTAAAAGCGAACAACATTTTAAATGCACATGAATTCTGCTTGTATTCGTGATTGTACAAAGTTTAGAATTTTTTAAACATTGCAGTATAATTTTATCTACCAATGTTCAGCAATAAACTGTGAGTATGCATCCCTTCAGTTTTATATCAGCAACACGTGAACTATTTCCCCCAATAAAAGAATGACAGTACTTGGTTGGTTGCATTAAACGGCAGTAAATGTTATGCGATACCCAATTCCTGAGCTGCTCGGTTAATAGCCGCCGGTTTACGACTGTGAGATTTTTCGAGTCCCCAGTATCATCGTTTGGAACTTAGCTGCCAAATCGCGTGTTCCCAGCAAATACGAATAGTGTGCGATCAAACTAAACCAGTAATCCGAAACATTTTATATTTCCGCAATAGGCATTTCGGGCGGCAACACAGTAAACGCTCGGCGATCGCGCCAGTCATTTCACTAAATCCAATACATTTTTTATTCATGAAACGATTGACGTTTGTATGTTAATTCACAGCGTAGGTCCCGGCCCGAAGGATGAAATATTGAATTATTGCCCAAAGTCGGGGATATATCGCGGGGGTCTGCTCGATATTAATCCGTTGGCTGCCCGGGGCTCTGGCAGGAATTCAAATAAATCGGATCTGTGACAAACAAGACGTATAAATCAATCAGAGCAAGGTGGCGTGCAGCCTCTATTGCAATCGCCCCTTAGCCCCGCGCCCCGTAGGTATATCAAAAGTCGAACTAATTTGTATCGGCAAATTTATGGCCAAGGTTAAACTAAACTCGTTATGAGTTTCAGGTGGAGCGAATTTTATTTACAGGTTTTCTTTTTGATTTATATTTTTCTCTTATCGCTGAGCTTGAATAATTTTAAAACTGTCAAAGCGAGTAATTCCAAAGTTATATCGACATGCGCTGTCGATAAGAATGACTTGTACAAGTACATACCTAATTTGAAAAGTATTATCATTGTTACAAGCTGCATATTTATTGACATTATGCTTGATTACTTTTTCAGTACAATTCTGGAAATGGCGTCTGATAGTGATGAATGGAAGAATAAGACATATTGCGCCGACCCCCCCCCAAATAAAATTGGCTAAAGCAAGGGAATGTTAATGATGATGCTTTATTACTTTTTTAGTATTTCTAATGTCTATTTCAATAAAACGTACAGAATAAGAAATATTCTATTTATAATTGAAGCAAATGCATAAAAATTCCCACGTTAAGGTATGATAACACTTACGTACCGACGTAACGCATTATAATTTATTCAAGAGATTAAATTTAAATAAGCACATGAATGCGCCTTATAACTATAATCGGCGGGTGTCACGTTATAGAAACATTAATTGGCATAAAATAAACAGTGTACAGTCGCGACCAGCTCCCGATGTAAATAGCGTAATCGACCCAAATTAACTCAACCCATATAATAAGCAAACAAAATGACCAAAACTTCCCCGAGTTCTCAAGTCAATTTAGGCCTATATCGTTTAAATAAGCGATATCAAGGCCAGTTGCTATCCATTGAGAGTGGTCACACCTTTTACTATAATTACTACTATTTATTAAACAGGACGTCCGATTGCGTTATACGCGTTACATCGCTCGTTAAATACGATTTAGACTATGAAATAGTAGTATTGAAAGCGCAATGTAGATAACGTACGAAATAAAGTGTGAAGTGATAACACAAATCACAGTGGAGCTACTATCGGCCCACGTCACCCGTTGCTAAGACCCGTTGATAAGATACGAAGAAGTATTTATTTCGACTTGGTTGAAAGGTTGGACCGTACCACGAAATTTAATAAAGAGCGAGATATTTCTCGGGTTCGATTAAGATTATAGGCATTCAAATGAAATAATAGATTAAAAAGATAAATTAAGCAACATTATACAAAAGCCTAATCTACTAATACGAAGTGTGGACTTTAAATTAAAAGTGTTTTAAAAAACGCCTTTTTATTATTACAAGATATACAGGTTGGTCTTCTAATAAAAATAGTAAATTAATATCTTGAAATACAAGGTGTTTCGTTCATAGCTTGTGCATATCGATTATCATAAATATCGCCATAAATAGTTCTTCCGGTGCGCTGCTCCTCCCTCATAGGGAATAAAGCAAAAAATATTGAGTATGCATCGCATAACATTTTTGTATTTTAGCTCATGACTATAGAGTATTTACGGTAAGTGAATAGTAATATTCCATCATTTGAAAACACGGACATAATTTGTGACGAGTTTAAATTTTAATAGTTTGCAAATCTTTACTGTTTGAAAAAACCCCCGTCGAATACTTAAACACATCTCAAATTTACGTTGCCATTAAATCTCATGCTGTCACTATCACCTTAAGGTGGACTATAGCGACGGAATCACTTTTAAGAGCATCTTAAAATTGAGTTGTGTTGTGATTGAGTATCCAGCGAACTTTTAACATCTTCAAATAGCCTGTTCTTAGGTAGCTCTCATAGTAAGAAAATCAAAAGTAGGTACCACTTCCAAGATTCTTAAAACGCTACTAAGAATAAGGAAAATTCCTGAATTTATGTGAATGATTACGCAAACCGTAAATAAGTACGTTTTATATCGACTGAATGTTTAATTTTGGCCATCTGTGTGGGTGGACAAAATTAGGAAAATCGCAGGCAACCAAATGAAAATAAGCGTGGGAAAAGCTGATTTAAACAAGAGGGAGATTTTGCCCAGCGGTGGTATTTATAGTGGGCATCCGGTACTTTAATATGGACTCACAGATCTGTTTTATCTTCATTAGAAATAGTAACTTTACAACCTAATTGTTTAATTATTTTATTACCGTATATTAATATTATGATTGCTATAATAATAAGTCTGTTATAATCCTTATTATCTAAAAGGGAAAATCCGAATGTGCTAACAGTACCCTTTAAACTTTTTCCAAGATTTCTAGGGTTGCCACAATGTATTTTAGGAGAAGGGAGCGTACAAATACCACCTGTATGTAACGATATACCCCTGTTTTGATTGTAGTTCGCAGAAATCGCTATACAAACTCTACTGTGCGATATTTTGTACACGTGTTGTTTTATTCATTGCATTTACCATTCATATTGACAACTGTAAATAGGTACGCATTGCACTACTGTTTTTCCTCCATAAATCGTGCTAATATACATCCTGATTCAGACATCTGTCATGTTTGTATTTATGTTTTGTTCACGACTTTTCAAAACAGTTTAGGTTCAAATACTTGACACATGAGATTTAAAATATATTTATTTAACTGTAACCACAGATTTTCCAATTTTCTCAAAGATTTATCGTTTCTTGAAGGGAATGCCGTAAATATATATTATTTATGAACCCGTGTAAAATTATTCTCAGTTTTATTTTTATCCAGATGTAGGTCAAACAGAGTATCGCAAAGCATTTTATTTTAATACTGATAATATAACATATATTTTGTATAGTATATTATATAGGAATGTAAGCCGAGATACTTTGCAAAAATGTGTCAATGTCATATTAATATCTTATCAATAATGTCAATGATAATGTCATTTTATAACCGGCAGGGCTGCTGGTGGTGTCTAAAATACGAAAGATACCGATAATGGTACTTATTCGAATATATCGTATCAATTGGTGCTGCCCAACTTAATCTGTATGTATCTGTCGAATTAATTTTGTATACGTCCTCGATCCGTCGTATATAAACCGACCTTTCTTGTCTTTTTTTTTGCACTGCAATCCCGGTTCTTACGCGAGATAACACAATAGAAAAAGTTCAAGACCAAGAATCTAGATAAACTAGAATGAAATGGTTCAGTTAAAAGGTTTTCATTTGGTATCTGTGTTTGATGAAAAAAGATTAAAGGTTAGGAACCAATCGAATGTTTCTATTAGTTTGAAATAGTATTAAAGTATTAATAACTGAATAGGTACGTGATACTGTTTCAAGTTAGTATCAGGAGGCTTACCACCATCTGTAACAACAGTATTGCTTTAAATTTAAATAATAACAAAAATAAAATAGATTTTTCTCGAAAGGGCATGGTACGAATATGAGTAAAATTACCAACGTTCATGAAATATGATAATTCTATAAAAGATGGTGGTAAGATCACAGATATCAGTCCTTTAATTAGTACTCTTACATATTTATCTCATTAGCTAACTAGCAGACACCTGTAATTGCCAAAAAAACAGATGCGATTCATCACTTAAAATACATTAATTATTATACGTATCATACCGTAAACTTAATAGACTTTTCAAAGTGCTTGCAAAGTATATCCACTCATGTTTTGATTTTTAGAAATTTTTATTTATAGCTGTACTAACTAATTGTTGTATATTTAAATAGACCGTAATTACCCGATAAATTAATATTATTAATATAGGTTCATCCACGTAGCTCCTAACTCCGCCATAAAAGTCCGACCGGCGGGTGTCCCATATTATATAACGTGTATCAGAAATGCGTGTTCATGTTTAAGGGTGTGGATCAGACTATCGAACTGAACCACTTTCTCTATGGGACCAACATCGTAATCGCGAAAAAATTATCAGCTATCCCATACAAAACTTAAATACCTACTGAACCCAAGCGTATGGGATAGCTGATAATTTTTTCGGGATTACGATGTTGGTCCCATAGAGAAAGTTGTTCAATTCGATAGTCCGATCCACACCCTTACCTAAACAACGCATATCAGATACACGTTGTATATTATTCTCAGCCTGCTTCGGGGATTCTACAATCACAAAAACTTAAGTTTGTTTTGACCAATTGATATAAATTTCTTAGAATAATTAATTAATTAATAAAAATAAATGAGTCATTACGGGTTTCCGATTTATAATTTCTACGTAATCTCCTCTACGATGTTATGGTTATGTTATATCACTATGATGTTTGTATTGTAAACAATAATAATAAAATACAGTGTCGACTTCCGTTGGTATAAAGTAAATCGCCATGTTGAATGTGTTGTTTTCATGATATTTAATTAAAGCTTAATTTTTCCTATTGCAATACTTGTTCCATACCTGTCACAAGTGTAACACGATTATTCATAATTATTGTGTACTGTGTACATAACTCAATAAAATGCGTAGTACAAAGTTAGTGAGATACGGATACGTTTTAATTAGCAGTAAAGAAGATAGATCTATTCATAATGCATAAGTCCACCGATGTACATTTTTATAATGACATAATTAAATAAATAAAGCAACCTACACACTAACTTGATTTTGACGTTCAACAAGCTGTGTGTGTTAACAGTGAATTTGAGTACCTATCTATTAGCAGCACGCGTCGATCGAGAAAAATCGAGCAAAGTAAGCACTAAAGAACGGTGCACAAAGACGTATAATTAATTTCACTTGTATCACAGACCACTACATAATTTAATATAATTATGAATGAGTGTCATATGGTTTTGTTATCGGCCTCATATGCCGCTGTGCAAATATAACATTCAGTGTTATCTACACAGCAAGATGGCGACCGTGTAAATCAATGTAACCTCAATTACTTATTAAGAAAGGTCTCGGTTGGAATTTTCCAACGATTAGGTAATGTTAAATGTTCTAGACCACTCACATCGCTTAGAGCGTGCAGATAATAAATTATAGTTTTACGAACAGAATACCAATTACAAACAGGGATTAAGTCCTCTTAAGACATAATATTTCAAAGTTTATTATCTACGTATATACATTATACATAAGGTACCGTATAAGAAGGCTATAAAATTAAAAATGCCACTATTCATAAAAAAATATTATGACAGTGCACCAAAAAGTGAGAATTCATGTAAAAATGACGGTCACAGTGGAAATCTAAACTTTTCCGATAAGAACATCTCGCATCTCGATTCGAATCTCACTCTTGTTGTCGGTTGATATTTAACGAATTGACATAGAGCTGTGATCATGCTTTAGTCATGTTCACAGTGTTCACACCTCCTGGGGGCTTAGGTACTACGAACTCTTATAGCAGTGCAGATATTGAACTGCCCAGCTATTTCCAGTATGAGCAGACCTCGCACTGTATAGGCTATTTGTACAATGAAAGGTCAGCTTATACTAGAAATGTCTGGGCAGTTCAATTTCTGCCCTGCTATAAGAGCTCGTAGTAAGCCCCCTGTTATTAAGTTACGTGTTTATTATCGTATATCCATTCGTCAAATATCAACCGACAATAAGAGTGAGATACGAATCGAGATGCGAGATATTCTTATATAATAGCTATACTAGATTTGTAGACTGGTATTATGCAAGAGTGTAAAAATATTAATTTTCATTTATTTTGTTACTATTGATAGCGACATATATTATAGTCGAGAGAGATAACCAAAGCCAAAGCCAAGATATTTCCATGTCATTTATATTGTTTTTTTCTTATATGGGTTACTTAGCAAGGATATTTTATGAGATTTTGCGAAGGTGTGCTAACGGTCTCGGGTAACGGTAGTGTTCATTTGCTATTCAACTGAACCCACCGCGACATCGATTCGACGAATACGAATTTTTGTTCTAAAAACCAATTCTATTCTCACAATATCCGGCCTTCTAGGATTTACTAGCATTTTTATCAGATACAAGATCAAGATGAATAAAATGTAGGCTATTAATGAAAACAATAATGTAGGAACGGATTATTAATAATAATCACTACATAGTATAAAACAAAGTCGCTTCCCGCTTTCTGTCTGTCCCTATGTATGCTTAGATCTATAAAACTACGCAACGGATTTTGATGCGGTTTTTTTTAATAGATAGAGTGATTCAAGAGGAAGGTTTACGAGTATATGTATAATACTTTCATATTTAATGTAAGGATAATAGAGAAATTGCACCCGGGCCGTAGCCGGGGACGGTTCGCTAGTAGATAATATACTTTTAATACTGTCAGCGCCACCAATCACAAACTCCAAAATGAGAAAGGGCGATTCAATAATCCCTTAATATCAATATACTTATAGCGGCCCGTCATGGCTTCGCACGGATGGTAATTTTTTTACACCTTGGGTTACATTATTAGAGTTAATGTAGAAATCACAAATTTTTTGAAAAAAAAAATGCCTATGTTTCTCGGTGATAATACCTAATTCTACTGGTGAAAGAATTTTTAAAATCGGTCCTGTTGTTTTTGCTTTTATTCATTATTTAATAAACAAAAATACAAATCTTTTTTCTTTTATTAGTGTCGATAAGGTCCTACTTAATAGTGGAGGTCGTTTTATGGGATTATAGAACTCAATATTATGAACAACTTTTTAACAATATTACTTGACTAAATGTATGGAAAAACTGATTTTTTATCGCGAATTCAGAGTTGGTCCATAGTAAAATTTGTTTACAACGATGAGTACTAAGGACCTCTGCTAATAAATTAAGACCTTATTATATGTAAACTTTATTCAAATGAATATGATATATGCAGGTATTACCATTGTCATTTGGTTTTAGCAATGAAATTATAATTCTAACGTAACCGCAGTAACAAACATGTGAATCACCGGTTATTCAACAGTATTTTGTGTTGTGATTGTTAATACCTAAATAAATATAAAGTTCATTCAATACAAATTAGATGGTATTATTTATTACTTTTGTTATTTCTGTGCCTCTGAAATTAAAGTAGAACCGACACAGTAGGTAAACTCATCATAACCAAATCAGAAATACCTTTCATGAAATTGATCATCACTAAAATTGGAGTAAAGTCACATGATTTTACATTAGGTACCTAGTATAAGTCACCAATATACAAAATTGTCGAATTTAGAGTGAAAACCTTTATATCGACGTTTTCACTCTAAAGAACGCACAATTTTTTCTAGTTCCTGTAAAATTACTTCTTTTGCATTTATAAAATAGGTAAATTTAGTAGTTTATGAAACTGTTGCTATAATATTAAAACACTAGTGTGTGTTTAAAACTCGAGCCGCAGGCGAGATTTTTAATACTATCACATGACAGTATGAATACCTAATTATATTGTGCAGTTTCATACACTACTTTATCTATACTCATGTTAACAAATTATAAAGTAGGTAATCAAACACAATAATGGCGCCGAAACCTAAGTCACCGCGCATGCGCCCTAGCGCACGCTACCATAGTCAATGTGCAACCGCTACAATTACTAAAGAATCAAGAAGAAATGTGAATTGAAATCTCCTTGGTGGTTCCGAAGTTTACTATAAAAGAAAAAATGTTAATTTATAGCATTATTTTGCTAAGAAAACTGTATTATAATAAAACTTTTTAATTTTATTATAGTTGCATGTGTATAAAGTCTGTCATTATAGTACTATTTTTGAATCCATAATTAGAATTTTAAGATATGAGTGTAGATAATAGTTATTTGTTATACAAGAGTGCAAAGTTGCTTTTTAACCGCGTGTTCAATTTTGATGACCGAGCAAGCGAAGGATTCTAAAATTGAATCACGAGCGCAGCGAGTGATTCAAAATTAGAATCCTGAGCGTTAGCGAGGGAATCAAAAGAGCACGAGGTGAAAAATCTTTGCACTCGAGTGCAACACGTAACTTTTTATTCCACCTCAGCGAGGAAATGACTAAATGCAAAAAAAAAACGTTTAATTCACAAACTTAGTGCACACGATGTTCTAAATTCAATTTACTTTATCCTCTAGAGAATAAAAACGGCTTTTCCACTCAGATATTGAAGATTAAAAATACTCTTTCCGAGATGGTGGGATGAAAATTTACTTTATCCTCTAGAGAATAAAAACGGCTTTTCCACTCAGATATTGAAGATTAAAAATACTCTTTCCGAGATGGTGGGATGAAAAAGTTTATTAGGTACCACAGCTTATTTGATTATGATGTGCGTTTCAGTGTGCAATTTGGATACGTTTTCAGATGCATAGGTTACAGTCATATTTCATGTTAAATCTTTTCTTGTATGAAAGTAGTGGTGCATCGTGAGGTTTTCTTTCCAAAATTTAATAAAAATAACCAAAATTTACTCCCGAATTTTTACTCTAAGGTGACGAAATTGTTAATCATGCACATAATGATCAAAACTTTAATATATTCTGATAATTATAATAATAAGAGCAGCTTCACTACTACTTTACTACTACTTTTACTAAGTAGTACAGAAAATCGTAACGAGCACATGAGTGCATTTTTGGACATTCACAGAAACGTGACTAACATGCTCAACGAACATGCATTCAATATACCAGATACATTGGCACAAGATAAGAAATTCTCAGAATCATTGTAATGCAAGCAATTCGTGTGATTTATTTTTAATTGTGCATCCTTTATCTGGTTTTGTCGTCCAAAAGGGATGCCGAGGTCAGACTGCAGTTGATCTGCTTAAATTCTGTCGTCAATTGGGTTTATAACTGTTCAAGCGTTTTAAATAAGCACAGCACCACTCTTGCCCAATGACCACATATATTTTGGATATACAGAATGTATATATTTAAACAGGACACCTGCTTTATGGGATTATGAACAACTTTTACTATGGGACCAACCCTGAAATGGCGAGAAAAATCATATCTGTTCCATACAAATAATTAAATATTACTCAACTAAATACCTATATGGAACACCAGATTTTTTTGTTCCCATAGTAAAAGTTGATCATAATGATGACTATATATACAATAATCCCATAAAGCAGGTGATCAATCCTAATTTCATAGGCACCCTGTAAATGTAAACAAAGTTTAAATTAAGATTTGACCATAACGTCCACTCCATCACTTCGGACCTTAATTAAAAATAGTAGAAAATTAGCATCTAATTTAAAAGTCATATAGTTTATATAAAAATCCTCAGGTGAAATTCCTATTGAACCTTCGTAGCTACAAAGTTGCGTACGGCACGTTTTTAAACGAGTATAGTCACTAGCGAGTATTCACGACAAATTAATAAATTGCCGCTGAGCGTCGAGTCTTTGCATTTTATATCGTGATTATTCGTGATGTGTTGGGCTCGCCACTCAGCTTTGCAACGGTAAAGTTATTTTTGTCGAAGTGTAAAAGTATACTGGAATGCGCAACTCGAAAACCGCTTTCAAATTGTAGTAACGCTTCATGAGCGACTACTACTTCGCAAACTATTTTCTACAGGAATTTGTTTAATAAACATTTTTATTACCAAAAAAAGTTTTATGATCTCGGTCGAATCTGAATTAATTTGAAAGAAATTATCGGATTAATTGCTGTAATTTGTCGTTTTTAATTAATAAAACTTGTTAAATAACTAAAATTTGTGAGCACGTGTCCGTAATTGTTAATTCATTCACCTTACGAGGTGTCATATGACATATCATCCGTCTCTTTTATTTTACATCAATCGTGTCATGTAAGAATGTGACGCACGACTTCAACAGTTTGCTAATTAACTAAGCTCACAATGACACTAGCCGTGCTCGTTTGATTTTAAACTTTATAGCACTAGCACTATTTGTTATAATTGCCCAAGACGCGTGCAGCTTGAATGAGCATTGTATGCGTAAACATTAATCAATGCCATGGGTACGCTTGTGAAGGTCATCGAGTTCGTGGTATTCTACGCTAATCTTCGATAGGCGAATAGATTCAATGGCGTATTAAAACACGCGTAACAAATATAATACAATCTACGGGTGAGACGGAGTAGTTCCATGTCTTATATTTTTTATTCAACAGCGTAGCGAGGGCGTGTCAACGTCATGTGACCGCGAGATAAACAGAAATTCAAATTATAAGAGTTGAATGATATCCATCGATGTGACTCTTTCTGTGTATGTAGAAGCGGGCACTGCATAACAGCAATGTATCGGAGGTTTGAGATAATATTGTTGTAAAATCGTGGATTGAGCGTGTAATAATGTTTTTATTATCATTTATCGGTCGTGTCACAGCCGATTGGGATAACGTGTGCCACTGCGCAGTTCCAACAAAAATGCGTGGCGCTTTAGAACTATTTATGAAGTTACGAAGAAGCTTTATAAGATAAAGAAATATTACTATTTTCCCGCAGTGCTCGAGGAATTAATTTAATATAATAGGCATTTCCAAATGTACTTATGTTCACTGTATTACTCGGTACATAACCCGTACTTAGCTTCTGTTCGGATCCCAATTTACCTATAGATTGATATTTGCCTATTATTATTGGGCATCATCATAACTTCATTTAAATTTTATTTAAGTATTAACTGTGGATTGTTTGTCATGAGCAAAAAAGACCCAATGACGGGGTCACGATTCTCGGTAAAGAGGAATTGGATTTTCATGGTTGAAATAATTTTCTACAAAAAAAAACCAGGAGTTGGTATAAAATTATCAACAATATAAAAAAATACAATAACATGTATAAAAAAAAAAAGTTCTTACCTACTTAGTATACCTAATAAGCAAATAATAAGAAAGAGTAAAGATTCATAAATTTTCTACTAAAAGCGTATAATCATGATCCTGATCAATATCTAGTGTTCGTAAGTTATTATAATTTTAGAGGATATTGCGTGCATTATTTGAAGAACGATAATTATAAATTTCGTAAAAATTAATTGAATCCAAAAACCGAAAGTTTAAATTAGAAATTTCATACTTTAAGAACACTTAAACAAAATAATACACTATTGATCAATTACAGAGTAAATAGAGTTCATTCTAATTCAATAGAATTCAAATATTCTTCTTATTTATTTACAAATGTAACCTCAACACAAAATACCTTTGTTACAATAAAATTGGCACTTCGTTGGAAAACTCAACTGATGGCGTGAGCTCGGACAGTTTAGCGTTAAATCACCAACCTAATGTTAGGTAATGTTACCGCGCGAGCGTGCGTGTACGCAGTTTCAATGTCAACGTTAGTAGCCCGAAAAAGATCGGCGATAAAGTACTGAAGGAATGCACTGGTGAAATAAAATAATTTACTATTAATATAGATAAATCTTAGCTATATAAAATATAAAATATAATTCATTGCAAACATTACTCTCATTTTTTTTATGCAGTGATGTAAAAATTCAGTTAAAGTTGCAAAATACTTGGTAATTAATAAAGTCTCATTTGTCCGGCGTAATGTAGTACTATAGACACTAAGATAAGACTAAACTACGAATCACGATACGAAGCAGTCAATGGCATGATGCCCACCTTCTTGCATCAAACAGTCAACCAGATGGACACACGCCAAATGATTCATATTAAGGAATGCCCTTAAAAATATTTTCTAAATCACTTTCTGTACAGTTCACGGAATATCGTTGAATACATTGTAAACAATCTTCTAAAACGCGTTTAGATTTTACGTTTCAATGTTTACAAGAAGTATCGTTTGAAGATGACGCGTAAAACTCGACTATCTAAAGTATTCCGGGTCTAATACCTATAGTAAAGTGTTGCCCAGTCACAGAAGGCGAAGTACGCAATTAGGTTTAAAAAATCTATATTCTCAAAAGAACATTACAGTTCACTTAAAACATATAAAAACAAAAATATTTTTATTTCAAAGATTAGATGTAACATTAAATAATCATGTTAATTAAATCAAATATTTTCACAATAATCGAGTGTGTTTACTATAAGCGTACCACCAACAATCAGTGGCAGTTAAAACTTAAACGCTTTATGTAATTGGGTATTGTCGTATCGAGTGTACAAAATATTTTATATTTCACAGTAAGATATCTCAACACGTGATTAAGGGTAATTCCTAGTGATTTAGGAAACTCAACGCGAGAACGTGGGTACAGATGAACGTAAGAACAAATATTTGTATGATCTAAACATAGTTGTTTCTGGATGTGTGTGCATGTGAAATGTATGTTTGTAAACTGTATCCTCGATACAGGAGAAATCATTGTGGGCAACGATTTAAAAAAAAGTAAAAAAATAACAAAACATTCACACTTGGCTGTTGTTTCAAGCCTCGGTACAGTCACTCCAAAAAATATCAAATCTCACCTTCCATCCTGCCGATGAGTTGCTATCCCCCTTATCCTTAAAATATGGCACATTCTGAACCATCCACTCGTATATTTGAGACAACGTGAGCCTGTTGTCTGGTGCGGAGGTGATGGCTTGTGTAATGAGATCAGCGTAGGATAGGTTGCCCCAGGCATTCCGACGGGATGAGTTCTTCTTTGTGGCTACTGAGGGTAGAGGAGGTGCGCCTGGAAGTAAAGACTATGGATTAGGCTGGTTGGACTTGATTTAATTTGAAAACATAAAGAAGCGTAGGCTAAATTATTTCATACTGATTATTTAAAAACGTATACTGGATAAGCACGTTTTATTTTATGTGTCTAAAGTATCCCTATAATAAAAAATATCCCTATCTTAGTGAACAGAAATATTCTGTATTTGTAAACTATTTATTGAATTCATCCGTAAAATGTAAAGTATTAAGTGTAAAGGACAATCGAGATTTTACTAGAACATTTAATATTTATTTAGGAGTTATAAATTTGTAACGCACTTTATAAAACAGTTTTTTTAAGTACGTACAATGTAGTTCTCTATATAAAAAAACAAAAGCTGTAAGTATACATTCATTACATAACTAGAACTAATGAGGCTTTACTTTCTGAATCACCGTATCATTTTTTTTTAAATATTACTCTTTTTATAATGGCTATTACTTTACAATCCCTTCATGTCTGTTATCTGAGATAACAGATTCGTAGGAGATAACTTATCTTCTACGAATTATGCAGAGGTGTACAGGTTACATCCTCATTTTGCCGATCATAGTATTTAGCAAGGTTATTAAACTATAGTTATTTTATTTATTCAATATAATACATAATATCGTAGAACTAATTATCCATCTATTTTAGGCATGACAGTTCGTTATTACCATTTTTAACGTTGAGAAAATACTTTTTTTTGCCTTTTTTTAGGAAACTTAATCGAACATGATCACTGCAATATATTAAATAATTATTAAATAGGCCTGTATACAGCTTACTCAAAGAAAGCTCTACATAGCTAGTTTTGAGAGCAGCTCTGAAATTCATAATATACAATTTGCAAGTTGAGATTTATTAGTCTAAATATCCAGACAGACAGAAATAACCTGTGAAATTGAACGCTACATACGGGGTAGAAATAAGGTCCATTTGAATTAAATTATTATTAATAGAAATAATTCCAATAACTGAACAAATATTTTCAGTACATTTGGCACTTGACACCACTAGATACAAATTGTTATTTTTTTAATGCGTTACTGAAATACACGTCAGTCAAATGACGTGGATATTGTAATAAGTGACGTAATAATAAAAATAATAAGGATTTGAATAGGTATACCCCATATTATTATTTGTTTTTGACCGCTTTCCGTGATAAACAAGGCGGCTAGTTTATGTCAAACCATGCAATCAATTTGAGGTGCCGACGCAAGCGCAATTATCTAGCTACGAATGTAAAAGCCTTTGGTTATTATTAGGAAAAGTAACCACAATGTTTTTAGTTTGCCGTAATGATTAATAGTTTTATAAGGAAGTTTCAATTATAATTAAACGAAAAATGGCATAAGGACTGTTATGTACAAAGTGCGCAATAAATTCATAGTTACCTATTAGAAGTCAAGGAAAAATGAGTGCAACGGCCTCATACTTGTACTTTTAATAATGTCATACCGACACGACATACAAGGTGCGTGATCAAGTATTAGCAGGTTGATACGCAATGTAGGGTAAATAAATAGTTATCTTTATACAGTAGCTAGTGCTACGAGCTACGAATTATTTATTAGGAAAATTGAATGAAATTTAGAATATATATAACATTAAATTATTTTTCTTTTATGATATGAAAACTACCTATTATATGAAAAAAGGAAAGAATGCAGGATGTAATAAAAAAATTGGCTAATTCTTGTATTACGATGTTTTCATTCGGATTATTATCGGATATTTAAACTTTGTAAAATATTTACCAAGTCACTATGCCTAGTAGTCATTTTTTTTTTGGTAATACTTCTAAAATTATTTCAGTAGAAATAATTTAATCAGTTGTTTCCATGAGTGATATTACTGCGTATGATACTTTATTGTACGAGTATTAATTCGTTCTAACAGGTTGTAATTACTAAGTACTGTTACCAGGTATTTTAACTTCCAGGAATTTGTAAATTCCACACAATTACCATAAAAGTCTTTATAATAAAATGATATTATAACCATAGTCTTTCGCTTGATAAGCGCCTTATTTAAATGTGAGTCCAAGTGTGAACTTACAATCATGTTCGATTACCTATTGAAGCCTGTAAAAATACGAATGATTATTTTAACGCGTTTCCTCTGCATTAATCAACTTGTATGTAGGTAGGTACTTTTCGCAGCTTTTTAATTAGTGCTATGTATTTTGGGAAATTATTTTACCCTATCCTTCATCACTAATAATGATGCAAAAGTGAGTTTGTCTGTTTGTTGATTTGACATTTAAACGTCTTTACGACTGCTATTGCCAAAATTCCGAAAAAGTTCAATATGGTAGACCAGGCGCCTACTATTCGTCTAAGAAAATAAAATATTTTAGGCGGGACCATGGCTAAGGAAAGAGTGAATCAACTTTCAATAAAAATCTTATTTTTATTATGTCATAGATAGGTAGTTACGTATTTTCCAGTACACTTTTTGCTTTGGCTTATGTAGTTGAACACTGACGATATTTAGAATTTTATCCCATATGGCCTTAAATGTGGAAGAATCGAAACGTGGTTTTCCCAAGAGACTACGGCAAGGGGTTCTTCAAAAAGGGAGGGAAAAGATTTTTACAGGGTCGGAAACGCGCGTAGTAGTCCATAGTCTACGGTAACTGCTAACATCAGGCTGGTTTTATGGAAGAGAGCCACCAAAGTGGTGTTAAAAAAAAATAAGAAGTAAAACGAGAAATGGAGAAAATGCGGATCGTAGCACATAGCATTTGTAGTTACACCCTTTGAAAAAAGACGTAATGTTTTGTTATGTTTTGCCTCGAATGTAAACAAGACCTTGTCATTTTAAAGTTCAATAAACTAAAAAGCATACATTGTGTGTGTTGAAGAGCAATTAAGGGTTGAAAATTGATTTTCTTGAGAAATAAGTAAGATTATGAAAATAATTCAGTTTTGTAGATTAAAAAAAATCGGGTCTACTACATTTTCAAAAAATATTCTAATTGGTATTATGATTTTGTATATTATAATTATTAAGTTTAACTATTGTAGTTTACATAATATTTCTGTGTTTTCCTTTAGCGTTAGTAGGTACCTACCTATTAAGATTTATTATTGTAATTAGAACACAATATACATGTGGTCTAACAAATAAATTCTTGAGGGCATGAGATTTTTATGAAAGTAGACAATATGAGTAATTTTGATACTCTATATGAGTGAATAATTTTGTACTTACAGACAATATGAGTAATTTTGTACTTAGTTACCTAAGTACAGCAGCGCCAAATGGGTAAGTAAGTAGCAAGTTAATATAACTTATAGGTACCTACGAATGTCATCTACTCATTTACCTAATTAAATATTCCTTCATTGATAACCCTTGTGCCATTTTATGGGTTGTGGTTTTTTAATAATCGTGGTTTGGTTTTCTACCTCATAGGTCATTATCGTAGACTGAAAGTCTATTATATACATTAATAATTAATTAATTAAATAATTAAGTAACTTATTAGATTTAACTCTAATAAGATACAGATACCTATAAAAGATATTCTGAAAATATTGTTATTCATGGAATTTTATCTACAAATATAAAAAGTTAGTAAAAATCTTTAAAAATATAAGAAACCTACATTACTTCCTCATATTTAGACATTATTGTCATAATATAAATAATAGGTATCTATGCTATAATTAAACTTTATTATAAAAACATAATATATAGATTATATTCGCACACCCTACATGCTTACTAATGTTATCATTTTGTTCAATTTAAGCAACGCAAACAATTTGAAATCATTGTTTTGCGACTTATTTGTATACATAATATACATACGTAGGTACCTAATGTCAATCTTATGGTGGTAGGTGTACGGAATAATCTTTATATACTTACGTATATGTATATAGATCTACCATTATCTACAATCGTATTCATAATACCTACCTACATTCTTAATTATGCAGGTAAACAAAGATTTCTATTTTTTTATTCGTATCAGTGAACTTTATTAGACCGCTTTTGTTTTTTTATTGGAATCTTACACGAGGAGTGCGTCGGACTACCTACGTGGGTCGACCTAAATAGCAGCGCGTATCGCGACTGCGACCTCACTACTATCGCTTCGTTGGACAAATGGTATTTACCACTAAGATTCTGATTGGAGTTCTTCTTGGAGCCGGTGTCGTCAGTCGCATCGACGTAGTTGTCTGGCCTTGGTAGCGGCCACGTGTTGGATCGCGCTCGCGTCTGTGGCTCGAAACCGACCTCTGTCAGTTCGCCTAAAGGCTCCAATTCAATTGTTCCATCTAACTCGGAGTGCCCACCCTGCGAAGACCACGGGCTTTGGTAACCACCGCTCCCTTGAAGAGACATGTTGCGGACTTTATATCGCAGTGGAATTTTTTGGTAGGTGTGTTGGTACAAGCGCTCACCGGCGCGTGCCGATACCGGCCGTTAGCATCTCAGCGCGCTCTCCTTTCAGATTTTTTTACCAATTTCTTTCTATTTCCAGAATCGTCGGACCCGGATCGCGATCCGAAGAGGTTATCTGTCTTTTGCTTATCGGTTCTGTTATTCGAAGCCAATAACATGTGGCGTCTCGTTAACGTTCATAAACAGCGATGTGCGCAAAGAGCGTCGGCCGTCGGGCCGCTCCCGAGAGGCGATTTTCGCTAAATATAAGCGCGGGCGAGGCGGGGGCGGGGCGCACACCACGTGAGCGACTACGCGCCGATTTTCCAATTCATCACTGGCGGGCTAGAGACGCGATAACCTTGTAACGTGGCTCGAATCGGCCAACAACGGGTATAGTATCGCCTAAGGTCGTCAGCGACCTCGAAGGTCCCCAAGAATTCGCAAATTCAGGCGTCCTTCCGAGTTCGGTACACACTTTGTAACTTTTCCACACTGATAAGAGTTATCACTGAGTCTGTTGGGGGATAATTCACGTGTTATGTGGTTAATTAGGGCATATAACAAGTAGGGGGACACTAAAAGTTGTTTCACGATAGTCCACGCGGTCAGCGATAGTTTTAACTGCGTAATAAGCAGAGCAGTGCGCGTGACGCGGCAATTCGTCCTCGGCCGCGAACGGTCGCACGTACACTGAACCGCGTCGCGAGGCGCGCCGCTTGTGCAAATTCCGCTCAGCGGGCGCCGCGCTGGCCGCGGAGAGGAGGGCGGTGGAGGGCGCTGATAGAGAGAAGTGGCGTCGTATGACCGCGCGCGCTCGCCATCTCGGACGCACTTGCCGCTACACTGTCCTCCACACATCTCCACAAAACTTCCCAAATCAAAAACAATAAAACTTTTCTGTCTCCAGTCTGCCTGAAGTACCCATCAGTTGACCTTGATTCATGCACTCTGTTCAATAGCCGATTGACATAGCGGGCAGCGCGTGTGACATTATCAGGCAGTTGTTGCATGCTTCATTGTTTACATACAATTATGTACACGCGTACTGCCGTCTCGTTGAGAATTAATTAATACGTAGTTAGCACATTAAATCGCGTAGTACCTAGGTATATCACGTTACGCTAACCAAAGTAGCAGGTAAGCACGCTATAATATTAAATTTTAAAGTGTTTTGCTGCTATTTTCAGCTCCACACTGTAACGTATTAATACATGAACATTATGACAAATCTATCCGCATGAAGTTTCTTTAAGAAATAATGTAGGATGTAAAGCTACCTTCAGCTTCCTACTCGGTTAATTGTACACTGCACTGTTACTGTTACAGAAGTGATTATGATAGAAATGTTTTAAAATAAAATTATATCAGTAAAAAAATTTGAATCGAATTCTGGCTAGATTTTAGTACTTCTTTCAATACTTCTGCCGGTGTCCCACAAGGTTGCATCTTGTGTCCGTTACTTATCGGGGTTTTTTTTATAAATACCGTCTCCATTATTCTTTTGTTTTCCTATTGCAAAGGAACTTCAAGTTTATTGTCAAGTACCATTTATAAAGTATAAGTCTAGCTTGAAAAAGAGTTAGAAAGCGAGAAGATCGGAAACAGATAACAAATTAATTTTAGTCATTCTAAAGTCGCCTGGAAGAGAACGCTGATAAGAGTGGTCATAGTACAATGTTATTTGAAAATAAGATTAATATGCCTACGCACTTTAAGAGATAAATAAATCAATATCAGTGTTGTTAGACATCGAGGGGTCTACGAGAATGTAGGAACGTGTAAGTAAAACTAAATAATAATAAATATAATACGTCAGATAAAAGATTATTATAGTAGAAATTAAAGCAAAACCTATAATAATCTATTTAAATTGATTTTAATTTCGTAATTCAATAATTTTGAGTACCCTACAAAAGGCTACGCACGCGTAGCATTAGGTACTACGACAAAACTATCCGATTTTTTTTTTATTGGTTACGTAGCTAAATCAGTGAATTAGACTGACTGAGGATCAGCAAAACTTACGTAATACAATAATTTTAAGCAGCCTACGAATGACTACGCACGCGTAGCATCCTGCTACGACAAAACTTTTCCGAAGAATTTTTAATTGGTGACGTAGATAGACCAGTGAATTAGACTGACTAAGGATTAGCAAAAGTACCATAATGCAGCCTACGAAAGGCTACGCACGCATAGCATTAGGTACCTCCTACTACAAAACTTTTCCGAAGAATTTTTAATTTGTGACGTAGATAGACCCGTGAATTAGACTGACGCAGGATTGACAAAAGTAACGTAATGCACCCTACGCAAGGCTACGCACGCACAGCATTAGGTAGTAGGTACCTACAAAACATTTGCGAAGAATTTTTTTTGGTGACATAAATAGACGGGCGCCGCGGTGGTGAATTGGACTAATCATGATCGGCAAAAGTGACGTAAAATATACTCAGCAGTGGCCAGATGTGGAATAAATAGATAATTATAGATTTGACGTAGCAGCGCTTTTCTTCAGAAGTTTGATTTTTATCAGTTATCAGAGGCCCTAGTGTAAGATTTTTTTTAAATCTCGATTTCAAGCATAATCCGCGTTCTGCATGCTGAGTGGTCCGCTTTGAGCTGTTAACCAATCGGATCATCGAACGCGGTAGATGTGTAAATCGAGATTTTAAAAGAAACTTACAGTTATGGAATCAGAAATGTCATTTGTCTCATAAGAAATCATAACATTGTGAAAGGATAAGGAATGGGTTTTTAATAAATGATTTTTTTTTGTTTATAAATTAAATTATTTTACACCGGAACCAAAACCCTTGGATATCAAAACTATTAGCGGTGCGACAAAAAAAAAACACACTCACAACACACACACACATACACGTACACGTATACATTATGATATATTTTGGACTGAAATATTTTTGTAAATATAACATTTACAAAATACTTGATTTACAGTGACTTTTCAATGCATACAATTTTGAAGAACGATTGACGTTATCGTTTTCAAGATTTTTTGGGTTAATTTCGGATAACCTGCAATTTTCCGCTGATAGTAATACAAGATGTATTACTATAAAAAGGTATGTCTAGTGCTCATACGATTTCTACTGTATCTGGGTGTACGAATCTCCGATCAGGTGTTAATGTGGGTCATCAATTTATTTCGGGGAAAAAGGCTTCGGGTACAATTAAATAGTTTAAATGGTCATTACAGAAGATTAACTGGCTACACATGTTGAGGTTCTCTAAGAAAAACGTTTGAGGCACTTTTATGTTACTTGGGTAGAATTTTTTGTAATACTTTTATCAGTTTTCCATAAACTAAAGTGGTGCTCCACGTGTGAAAGATTACGAATAATCTTTTACGTAAGCTTGATATTTACCTCTGTCTGGATTATCTTAAGTATATGTATACAGATGTATTTTATGGAAGTCTTTGTTGGTGGCTTGTAGATGTGATAGTCCAGTGGTCGTGATTGTATTTACGATTCGTAATTCGAAGTTTGCGTCTACCATTTACAAATAAAATGGGTGTATACGACCCCGTTAATAACTGAATATATAAAGTAATTAGGCTTTTCAATAACTAAGTTACTAGCTTTATCAATAAATTAGATTTTGCCCGCGACTTCAACTACGTGTATTCTCGATTTTTTCATACAAATTTCAATACCCCGCTGCACTCCTTAGAGGAAGATTTTTTAAATTAAAGAAAGCCTATTTTACAACGCATGTGTTTTAGTTTCATAGATTACCTGAAACTGAGAAAAAACATACTCTTATCAAATGCTGCATTATACTAGTATACATAAAACTTTACTCAAAGGAAACGATAGGAAACGCTCTTCTAAGAAATAAAGATAATCGCGAAGAGGCCAACCCTTACGTAAGTGTCGTTTATGATGTCCACTTCCTTTCTGCTGTCCCATGATCTTGTTCAGAAGGAAGTAGGAAGTCACATGATATTTCCTACACTCCATCATTAATATTGCTCGTATGTTATGATTAATACTGTTAGGGCAACTGGTTAGATTTACTGGTGGGCATTTGGATATGGCATTTTTTTTAGCAAAATACGTTTGCATTGCTAATGTTTTGATTTACTACGTTTTGGTTTCAAATCTTAATAAACATAAAATTATGACACGTATGTTTTTCTGGGAGATATTTATGTATGTACCAGTACGAAATTTTGACATAAAAAAATAATCATTTCTGATCTTTTATTTTAGGAACACACAGCCGTCGAACAAAAAAATGTTTAAAAATAAAAAAAACATAATATCAGTTATATTTTAATCACTGTTATTTAATGGGTATTTCAAATGAGAATCAAATACCTACTGAATAATTTCTGACTGAATACTCTTAAATTTGCCCCTAGTCCAAAAAGTCACCCGTAGGCGTGTAGCGTAGCGTAGCGTTGTAGACCCTCTTAACCGTTACAATAATTTGTAGGTAAAATAGGTTCACAAGTATTTATTGGATTTGTCTCCTCATATAATGAGCACCTTTTAAATATATATAGTACCAGTGTTTTTAAAGTAATGTGTGTTAGTACGTGTAGTAAAGTATGGTATCACAGGGCCATCAATATCAGGGTATCAATACCAAACTATCTCAAGACTTTAGACAAGACGTCTTGTTGTAAGACTGTCTTACTACGATCTGGAATATGCTAATCGCAAGCTCTAAGACGAATTTAAATCAATTTTCATCATAAGTGAGACTTACCAATAACTTTGTATAAATTTCTTTTGAATTCAAAAGAAATTTATAGAAAAACTATTGATTGTGAAATCTTTTAACACAAACTGAGTTTATTTTATGTGTTTGCAGATATTGTGTGAACATTTTATTTTTTCTTTGAACACCAATTTTGGGAAATTTATTATGTTTTCAATTTAATCGGACCTTAATCGAGTGGAGAGGTTGAAAACGTTGCCGTATACTTCGATATCTCCTGTATCACATTCACAGGTACAGTTTACAAATATAAATGTCACATGAACACACTCAGATCTGGAACAACTACCTGTGGGCCATCTTAATATTTGATCCGTGGAATTGAACCCACGGCACGTAGCGCAGAAAGCCAAACGGTAAGCCACTGCGCAAACCGTGCTGCCGATTTTAATCATGAATTCATCTAAATTTCATTTTTGATGTCGCTATATGTATTAGACGACACGGTTGGCGCAGTAACTAAGCGATTAGCTTTTTACGCTACGTGCCACGGGTTCGATCCCCGCACGGAGCAATTATTTGTATGATCTATAGATAGTCGTTCCGGGGCTGGGTGTGCATGCCTGTGATATGTATGTTTGTAAACTGTACTGATACAGGAGAAATCCTAGTGAGGGGCAAAGTTTATATTGTTCTCGAAACTGTACACCATAACCCTAAACATACTGCCCCCTGAACTGTTCCAATTTTCTCCTCTCGTATGTCAATGAAGTATATTCATGGGATGATAAAGGATCTTATATGGGACTGACTACCCAAGGTACACCGGGCGTACGGCCAAGATCTACCGCGAACGAAACTATGGAACTAAGGCACCGGAGCTAAGCTATTCGCTTATTTGACTTGTTTCTTCTTACATGGCTTAGATCGTAGTGGAAACAGAACTATGAAAACGACTAGTAGCGACGTGAGCTGAGCTAAGCTTAGCTTCCTTCGCGGTGCAATTTGCGCTTCATTTCCGTGCCCCTGATTGAGATTCTAAACCTGATATTGAGATAACAAAGATCTCGTTCAAGATTACTTGATTTAACTGAGCATTATATTAATATGTCACCTTGAATGTCTAAAACTTAATTCTAATCTTAGCAGACGGAACTAAGTTTATTTAAATGAAAATTAATTAACACGTTAAGACGTCAATTGAGAAAAAACTTGCCAGGTGCGTTTCGGACGACGCATACATTTGATACGTTTCGAAGTCAAATCATACAAAAAACAGGAAAATTAAATTATATCAAAAATTAATCAAATAGCGTGTTCGACTGCATTTAGTTTAAGTCCTATGGTTGTTAAATTTAAGAGAGAAAGATACTCATTTTTGTGACGGAAATGACTTGTTTGAATACGGAACCCTAAAAAGTTGTTAAATACCAGAATTCATAATTATAAATTCAAGAGTCTATCTTCAATATTCATTTTTTGCCATTTGATTATTGATAAGAATTATCTACGTCATCCTATTACCTATTAAGTATGCACTTATGTATTATTAGTTAATTGTATATATTTTATGTAATTTTAAGATTAAATTACTGAATAATGAATAAGTAAATAATACCCTGAAATATACAGGATAATTTTTACAAATTATGCGCACTACATAAATAATCATCCTGTTTAAACGTTACCTTTAATGTGCGTAAATTATTTGAGAGTGCAGAATGACTAGTTATTCTGCAGATTACCTGGCTGAATCCGTTAAAGTGCAAAAAAATACATTCGGTTCTCATATGAACTAGGTAACCTGCAGATTCCCTAGGAATATGCAGACTAACGACCAAGTATAAATGTGTTTATCTGTATTAGTTAAAGTGAAGAGAATAGGTTATTTGCTTAAATTAAACATTAAAATTCATTGTAATCATCGATTTAAATGTGTCTGTTAAGTGATTTAAGGCTATGAGCAGAAGACAGATAAATAATTCAATATTACTTGACTAAATGTATGGAATAGCAGATTTTTTTCTCGATTTGGTTGTTGGTCCCATAGTAAAAGTTGTCCTTTGAAAAACTAAACCTGTGTACTTACTACAGGTATTACTGCCTCAATAGATTTCTGGTTACAAGCATGCACGTAAAAGTGAAAACTGTTCTCGTAAAAGATTAAAGCAAGATAAATTACCTACTAGTGATCGTCCAGTGGTCAAAATACCACCGTAATTTAACTTACTGAACTCCTTCTAATAACACACTCCTTCGTGCGCGCAATATGCCTAAAAAGGAGTACAAAGTTTTGTCTTCACATATTAATATATTATGTATACCTAGATAAAATTAAATACCGGTCAAGTGCTAGTAGAACATACTGTAAAGGTTAAGGAGCAAGGAAATTAATATTACATATAACTTGAACCTCTAGTCGATACATTGGTCATAAAGTCATGGGTCAACCTAGCTTGGTTATTTCTATTTCCAATTATGTAGGAGCCCATATTAACTAAATAATTTAATTTAAATAACGAATTATAAATTACACGGACGGATAGACACAGACAGATGGACATTATGAATTTTAGAGGTTTTCTATGCCGAACGAAAGATTTTGTACTACTATTTTTAGATTTCGTACAAAATCTTCCGTCCCGGCAAAAACTGAATTGTACAATGAATTAAGTTAATTACTTAATTATGTTAAATGTTATGCGCGTCCATGAGGGGTCTAGGCTTCTATAACGCGCATTGGAACTACAACTAGTTAGTAATGATAAATCCTATGTGTTTGTGACTAAAATTTAGTTTTGGTGCGCAAAATTGGACAACCTATCTGTACCAAAGGTCGTTCTAATAGGCAACTAAATAATAATACCTAATAATAAAATTGTTTATTTAGAAAAAGATCAATCTATTTAACAAATAAGTATCTTAAAAGCACATTTAC
Source organism: Allophyes oxyacanthae (assembly GCA_932294325.1). Classification (NCBI taxonomy): domain Eukaryota; kingdom Metazoa; phylum Arthropoda; class Insecta; order Lepidoptera; family Noctuidae; genus Allophyes; species Allophyes oxyacanthae. Next base: position 8,190,700 of record OW028618.1, on the reverse strand, counting down.
ATATTATTGTCTTATAGAGATTGCATTTTATTAGTCCACTGCTGGACAAAAAGTTTTCCAAGCTGCACCTCTATCTCTACAAAACCCTATCATCCAAATCCTATATCAACCCACACTTAAAATAAATAATAAATAAATCTAGCTCATTCGGGTGCCATTGCTGGGCATTTTTCAGAATAAGAAGGGTTAGTACAGGACTTAGTCCACCACACTGGCTTGGTGCGGGTTGAGGGACTACACACCGTCGAGAACTTTATGGAGCCCTCTCAAGTATGTAGGTTTCCTCACGATGTTTCTTTTAGCGTTACCGCAAGTGACAATCAAATTCTGATCCGCACATGAATTCGAAAAGCCAAATGTGGGCTGGGTTCGATCTCAGACCCTCCTGCATGAACGCTCACCTTGAGCGTTCAACCACTAGGCTCACATAGATCAATAGGTTTTTTACGCTATTGAAAGCCTTAATATTTATCTTGTCATAACCATAAACCAATACATAAAATTATTGATCCGTTAGAAATGCTGACTAGGTTATCTTTCCGACATAGTATGAGCAAATATTAATTAAGTGAATCAAGTAAGTATGTACTGACCCAGTGCGCCTGTCGCTTTTTTTCAAAATATACCTATAGCCGTGTGTGAACGGTTTCCCTTCCAGTAGTGTACAGACATTTGGAAGAAAATCATGCTAGTATAAGTATTTAACTACCCTAGTAATGCAATCTTAGCTGAAGTTTAATGAATAATTCACCCCATTTTCATAATAAAAAATTGAATTTACAAATACACTGCCATCTTTTAACAACTGTAGAAATCTATCACAATTCAAGTGCGTTTGCAGAGCTACCTTTCAAGCAGACTATTTAGTTCGGAAGTGAACTACAGATGTCGCTTCGAAGTTAAGCGTATTAATCATAGATGTCGCTGAACGGCTAACTTGGCTCCCCAGAGATCAGAGTGAGGCATCCTTCCCAAAGTTGTACTTTCATGGAAAATCTGGAAAAGCCTTCCCGGATACGATTCAGTTGGTTCGGGGCACTCAACGCGCGAACTTCCCTAACCTATTCCAACCCGGTTTAGTACAAAGGGCTGAGTTTAGAGGTTGCGCCTTTACCTTCTACACCTTACATGGACATTAAATTTATAAATTCATTTACTTAGCTGGCATTTTACGGGCATTTATTTGCCCTATTTTCTCTGTGAAACAAAACTTTTTAAAGTATTTTGTAAGGAGTAAGGATTCTCGTAACCGCTGCCGGATATAATGATCGGTAAGTAATTTTTACCTTTATCATTTACATTTTGTCATTTATATTTTAATTTATACCGCTACATACACGTAACCATAATATTTAATATAACATTTTTATCAGTTCTATTCATAATACGGGCTTAAATTGACTAGCTATTAATATAACAAAGCACTTTAAGTTTGAGAAAAAGTTTAATGAAATTAAAATGTGAATGATGAGTATACTAAAACCGTTGTTAAATTATTGATTTCAATATGTAATCTTATTATTAGTGCTGAACAATGACAAAAATATTATTTTGTATAAAAATTAAAGAATAGAATAGAATAGATCTTTATTTCATGTAAACCAAATACAGGCACTTATGAAATGTCGAGACTCTAGGTGCAAACTAGGTAGGTACTCTAGGTAGGTAAAAACGTACAAATTGATTTTTAACTTTGCTAACTATTTTACCTTTGTTGAAACAAAGGATTCTTTAATAAATAAGTATGAAACATACTCACATGTAAATAATTCATCAAATGAAAATTTAATTTATCCAAGTCCGGGTAAGTATGAATTTTCCACGAATTCATTTTAAATGAGCTTTTGTCCGGAGCTTAATTTCGTGGGGAGCAGATTACAGATATACATAGATATATTTTAATTTATAAAACTTATTATTCTTCATGTATACGTATAGTAGATTATAAATAATAGTAATATAGGTGTTAATGATAGGTAAAAGTTAAATGTGGATAATAGATACGGGGTCAAATGGTTCAATTAAAAGTTAATTATGATTTCAAATAATTTATATTGTTTACCTTCGTATTTAATAATAGCGGGTAATTAACTTCAACATTTCGTAAACCGGAACGTAACCGCGAATGGAATATAAAAATTCAATAAAAATGGTTAAAATTTCTAGGAATTGGAAGAAAATGGAAAACTTGTTCACTAAGGCAAAGGATTCACGGTTTAGGTGTTCTTTTCCAGTTAAGGTTTAGTGATTGTAATAATTAAGACCTAGTCGTTTTCGCGTTGACTATAGACAAATGTGTACAGGCCTAGCGTGATTAACGGGTGTTACAGACATAAAACATTATTATTTATCGTTTTCCCAATGCGTATTGTACCTAATAACTTCGAGGTGGACCAGATTGATAGAAGAGATTTTCCCAATTTTATTGTTCCATACGTGTGATCAAATAAAATGGAGTAATAATTTGCCGATCTTCAAAGGTCCGTTTTATTGCAGTGTTTATCGCTCAACAATAAAATTGATGTCGACCTTCAAGCGTTCAGCACCAATATATGGGCACCGTAGGGGTGTAAAGGAAAGAACCGTTCAAGAGCGAGTCAAATTCGTGAGGTAATTGCTATTACAGCGAATTGTTATAGGCGCCTGGGGCATTCGTTTCTGCGTGGTTTTTCGCCAAGCTAACAGATCGTAACGTTTAACTGAGAACTGAGGAACAAATAGGGTATTCGGTTTCTTATTAGCTTGTTCTTTTCTTTGGTTTAGGATTGTCCTATTTAATCTATTGGATTTTAGGAGTGTTAATATTTTTGCAAAGAGGCAGGGAGGTTGAAAATATAAGTACCCGAGTACGGCAGCTTGTGTTTGATTTCTAAATCTCAGGTCGATTAAAAATATTTTAACCGACCGGATTAGAATTGAAGTCTTCCAAAAACGACTTTGTCATTATAAAAAATATACAATAAAATAAAATACAATAAACTTTATTGTACTCCAGAAATACAAAAGATACATTATTTATAAATATAAACATGTACAAACGACGGTATTATCACTAAAGGCATGTATTCTAGAACAGCTGATATTATCTTAGAAAAATAAAAAGCTTTCACCTTAATAAAATATGAAAGATGCTATTGAGTAGACAAGATTATACATTCGTTTCATTCGAATCCTTCTTTCGGACATAAAATTTCGGGACGTCCATCGGATTATTTCCTTTAGAACCGGATTTAGGCCGAGCAATATGTTCCCATGTCGATTGCTCCTCTCATTCCTTTTGCCAAATACCTTTGATATCACACACCTGTTGTTCGGGAGAAGCTCCGACAGGAAAATAAAAAAATGCGTGAATCCTTAAATAAATGTTCCTCAATTTCAATGATTGTACCATAAAACGGAGTGTTAATCCATTTTTGATAATTGTGATTTTAATGATAAAATTAACGATCACTTTGATTTGATTCGCGTCAGCGGGATTTTTTCTTAGACGGAAAATCTGTTGTCTTTAGATAGTTCTTTCTTAATTATTGTCTTCATATTACTTGCTGAATTATAATAAGGAATAGTGTAGCTTAATTATTTGCATATTTATTTAATTGGGCGTTACTGAATAAGGGCATAGGCCTCCTTCCTAGAATTCTGTCGGGAAATGTTAGTACTAAAAAACTTTTACCAAATTATTTTTGCTAACTGAAGCATAAAGACTTTGGATTTCGAATGGTCCAGCTACTCTTCTACGATCTACAATAATTACAACGGTATTAAGAATCCCAATTCATTGTCAGCAGTATGAATTAATTCCTCCGCTTGAAATTGATTATCTGAAAGTTGTGTCACGTTGAAGGTTCCAGCAAACTTATCTACAATTACAGTCCGCTATTGTTTAATATCCGTCGACAGTTTGTGTCCTTGTGCCCTTTAAGTTAAAATTGGGGAACTTAGTTTGATATCGTCCCTTTACTGTGTTGCTTGTTCAAATGTAACTGGAAGATAGTCTCGATATTAAAGCTGAGTTGCTTTACATTATTTTTCCTTCTTTCTTTCTTCATTGAAGATACCTATAGAACATGGTAGGGGAGTCTTAACCATAGAAATACACCTGTAACCCAAAGGGCTAGACTGTGCTGTACCACAAAATAGATAGATACAGAAGTCCATACAATGAGCGTTAACAGGCGCGTGCACACACAAACGCGTACGTACGGCGATCTCAAATCAAGGCAAGCGATGTCAACGGTATATAAAGTTATGTCAATATTATCTTGACATAATTTTATTTAGCGTTAATTAGTAAAGAGGTATATTTAATAAATATTTTATCATTACACTGTGAATTAAACGACATTTTACGTCTGGAGTATCCTGCTGCGCATCAATATTGACTCCGTCTTTTCGCACGTACTTTCACGACAACGCAGATATCGATCGCACTGTAATCTCCAGTGCAATCTATACTTATAATAAAATCGTAACGAAGCGAAAACTGTACATTGAATTAAAAAAAAAAAAAAAAACCGCCACCTGATCTATAATCGACACTGATGCCAAAAATATAGTTTTTAGAATTTTTGTCTGTTTGTCTGTTTGTCTGTTTGTCTGTCCGAGCTTCACGGCCAAACCGCTGAACAGACTTTCATGAAATCATTATTTCATTTTCTTTCATTATTTTTTTATTACATTTTTCTGAAACTAGATGGCGTTAATAGACTTTTTAACCAAGACCGAGATTTTTTATTTCCAGTAAATATTGAGATAAGATAATTATTAAGATTTTATTAGGATTGGGTAGATTTTTTTTTATCAATAGAAGTTGTCGGAATCCTGTAGGATGGGCTTTTTGGAATCGAATAGGTAATTAGGAATTTCAAAGCCTTATTGGCAGTATTATAACAACGTGTGCTTGCTGTTTACTGCTACCATTGCAAATTGATAAGGGCTAACATCGTTTGCATTCTGGAGAACAGCAAATTAAGTTCATAGAACATTCTTTTTACAACATAGCCTTTTGCCTGATGCACGGCAGCTGAAAATTCATTGAATTGAGGATGACTAGAATAATCTGTCGGCTACCAATTTCTCAGTGAAAAGAAAAATATAATTATTACCTATTTCTTTATTATTTTCAGCACATTTCATTCTTCCATTTTTTCATTTCATATTAAATTAAAATATTATTGTGTTTCTTTAAATTTGTCTTCAGTCTCCCTAGATAGCGTTGGGATCGAAATATTTGTTCTTTTAATTGGGTTTATGTGCTTACGAAAACGTAAAGTTTATAATTTGGATGTTTAGCTACTATTGTTAGATTCAAGGCGATAAAATCATTACGAGGGGCAGTAACGGTCACCGAATTCTCACCGACTACGTCGTTGTCGTTGTTAGTCGTTAGTAGAGTGTAGGCAAAATAAAGGTATCGCTAGATCACCTACTTTGTATTTATGGGATGAAAGTCAGAGAGCCAACAAAAAAAAAAAGAAGTTACCCCATCTCGGGAAAACACCGAAAAATATTTCAATGAAACTTTACAGTAATCGTATAGATAATAGTCTAACTTAACAACTTTCATTTGCAACAGTTGACTTGATCCGTAGATACAGCTTGATCGCTCTATTGTAAGCAGTCCCATACAAAGCAGAGATCACGATTGATTGGTTATACAAAATAATGTTGTATTGGACCTACTTTGATGCGACTTTCACTGTAGTATAATTTATTAGGGATCGAGGACTTATAGTAAACATATTTCATCGCAGTATCACTCATAGGAGTCGAGCAATGTAACATATTTTGTGACGGTGATGAAACGTAAGAATTTAACAATTTCAATAGGACTTTCACAGTAGCGCTACTAAGGGGTCGACTTTTTAACATAAATTTGTATCATCACGCTACGCTACGTTCACAGGAACTGAACAGTGTAACATTTTTTTTGTATACACACGGCTACTATCAAGCTATACAATTCCATTAAAAGCTGACCACGTATTGTATAGGCTTCCCTTATTCGGGTCAGCTTATTATACTGAAAATATATAGCTAAATTAACGTTATAGCTCGATATGTATCCGTGGGTACTAAGGTCGATAGTTAAGAAATTTGTGATTTAAACGAGTTTATTTAACATTTTCGGTAAAAAACCATCACGGCAAATTACTATACATATGAAGGAAACTAGATAGTTTTTCAACATTAAATATGTTTATTTCGACACCCATCGTAACTAGCTAAGTGGAGCGGTAAATAGTAGAATAGAAGCCGACAAATATCAGGTTCAAATCCGGTCCCCCTGTTTTTATTTTTTGTATTTAATACTAATTGACCAAATTTTATATTATTAGAAACATGTATTTTCAAAACATAATTCGAGTACCCCTACAGCACGCGAACGAAGTCGCGGGCACAGCTAGTGTAGAATAACTCAGGAAAGATCTTAATTTGAGAAAATTTAATATAAGATTTTTAATATAATTTTAAACTTTTATTTTCTTGTTTGACGTTCTACTTTATAGAGATTAGACAAGACTTTTTATGAATGAGGGCTTCTACGAATAGCAGCCATTTTAACCATGAAGTTGGCCAGATGTAATAGTCTTCGTGCGTAGCGGGCGTAGGCTCGCGGCTACGTGCGTAGCAACGCGTAGCAGTGCGTAGTACGTACGTAGTTGCAACGACTACTCGCACACACGGAGCGCGCGTCCTAGCGCCGTTAAAATCATCATTTTATATGTGCAAGAATAACCAGTTTTGCATGATATGAGAATATATGTGCAGAGTTAGTCTAAGAGTTGGCCACTCGCTCTTACAAGTTTAGCAAGTAAAACAAGCAAGTTCAAGCAAGTGCAAGTTTAGTTGGTTATACGAGGATATTTAATCATACTAATATTGTAAATGTGAAAGTTAGTGAAGATACTCGGATGATTGTTACTCAGTCATGCATAAACGGCTGAACGGATTTCGAAGAAATTTGTCAGACAGATATACCATATCCTGGTTAAACACATAAAATACTTCGCGTACATGGATATTTAAGGAATATTCAATAGGTATTTAAAAAACATCCAGATAGTTAAAAGTAACCTAACTGTTGGTGTTCTCCAGTCTAATAAAAGTTGGTAATTGCGGTGCACGGTGTGTTGACCCCTGCTAGTTTTTTATGGCTTAGTTTCCTTTGTTTCTCACGTATTTTGCAATTCCTTGCGCCACAAGTCCATAAATTAAGACAGCCAGTAAGCAACAACATTAACAGTCCGTTCTGCATGGAAACAAGATTTTATCGCCTAGGTTTCCCTAGCAAACATAAGATACTGGCATTTACAATTTAAACCATTTATTTACAGTATCTATGAAAACTTTCCGAGTCAACTTACCCGTAACAACAAAAAAGAGTTTATATAAATAAGAATATAATACTATATTTTGCTGGTAATACTTTAATTTATAATCTAAAACCATTTGGTTAAAGTTCTTGTATTACGGATTGTTACTAGAATGTCTTCAAGCAGTGTGTACTTAATAGAACTTAGTGTGTAACTTGGCAAAATACCCCTCTGAGTACCAGATCCGTACACTTGCTAATTAAACTTCGTATGTTACACTTTGTGTTTGGAATGCACTACTCGACAAATATAACTTGTCACTTGGCACCCCACCCGTCCCACCCCCGCAGCAGTAGCGTTTGATACACTGTGCACATGTGTGTAAGTGCACACTGTAACAATCTTGTGGATGACAACGTGCGATGAATGTGAAACCGGTAGACGCGCAGTGACTCGTTATAGTTGTCGTGTAGCATGAGTTCGTCAAAGTTTGCGCAACTAACACGTTTCGTGTCGGTAATTACGTATCGGGTAACTGTCACAAGAGTTTGTCGTTCGTCGCGGAATACAATTTGTGGCTGTGACGTTACAACGCCTATTTGGACTCCGTACAGTAAGCGGTCTAGCCGACCGCGTTCAGGTTCGCGTTCTCTTTTATTTATTGCATTATTGCAGAAACTTGATCAATGGAAATTCATATATTATTTCAGTAAGAACAAGCGCCCACATAACTTATGACTAAAACATTGGCCGTTCTTTGATTTCATATTTTTCTGTTGAATTCCGTTCTCTGAGTTTAAGTACGTACTGCGTACTTAAATATCGCGACTCGGGAGGTTCACGTACGTCAATCAAACACATATTTAAATTAAATAAAGGAGTATACATTCCTACTTTTTTGATTTCGCCTAACATTTTCAGGCGACGTTCGCACAACTTGTCTGCAATATCACGCTAATACTTTTAGAATATCGTTCTAACTAAATGTTCTGTAAAATGAGACAGCTGCCACAGATTTTCCAACGTTTTGTTTCTTCGTGAACGGCAATTTGTTTCTGAACTGTTTCAGTATTGTTCAATACTTTAGAGTTGTTGTCTCATGTCAGACTGCCGCTCGTCGTTGGTATTTTGTTATATGGTCCCGTGTGTGTTTAGTAACGTTTGTGAAACATATTTTATCGTTTTTCTGTTCTATTGTTTGTACCAGCTTTCCTGAAAGAGTTTATAGCGGTCTGAAAGAAAACATTCCAAGATCACACATGAGGTACAATTATAAAATCAAGGTTTTTCAAACTTGTTGGCTAAACCTCATTTTGATCAGTGGCGCCGATTAATAAGCGGGCTAGCTGGTTAATAGAAAGAAGTGTTAAGGCTACGACATATACATAATATTCCTTTTTATGTTCATCAGAGCACAAGTAACTCGATATGTAAAACAATGTATGACTACCAGTAGCGAAGGGTGACAGTTTTAAAAGGGGAAGCCGTCCCAAAAATGCCCTCTAAAAATTGCTGCAATTAATGCTGCAAGACAAAAATCCATAACGTCTCTTGTAATCTATATATAGTCATGTCTGGAAGAGCTCGACCTAACTGAATAACAAGCCTTTTTTTTGCCAGTTGGATGAGTAAATAATATAATATTACGTTGGTCTATGCACTAACCAATTCCTAAAGGGAAGCCGATAGGAATCGGGTTGTATGGACTCTTCGCCACTGATGACTACAAACCTCTCATTACGGAAAAGGCTTTTGTTTATTCAGAAAAGGTCGAGAGCTTAATTCACATTTATTTGCATATTAATATGTGAGCATTTTGGGGACATTTATCGTGCGTTCCAAAATTAAATTTATTTAATACTCAACGAACGTTTTGTTGTGTCATAATAAGTGATGCAGCTATTAATACGTAGATGACGCTAATGACTGATTTTTGTTTCATCGCGGCCTAAATAGCGAAGAGAAAACTTTGTACCCCTTTTTATGCATATTACGCGCACGGAGGAGTGTGAGATTTGTCATAGTTAAAGATTATAATTATGGAGAAGGAGTGCAGAAAGCTAAAACCACGGTCGAATTTCGACCACTGGGCGATCACTAGTAATATTAAATTGGTAGCTACTGTGGTATAGGTAGCATTTTAACCAGCAAAAATAAAGTCGCTGACGGGTCTTCGATACAAAATCGGTACCCGATTTTCAATCCTCCAAATAGTCGGTCCTCTTGAGTCTGCGCACAATCGTAATTTACCTAGTAAAACGTCCTTATGAGCTTTATTTGCGTAGAACTTGGTACCTAAAGCTTTGTCCCTAGTGTGAGCTGTTTGACCTTGAATCTTCTGCTCAGCTTTATTCTCAGTACTATCATCCAATTACGTATTAAAAAGGTACTATCGTTTTTAACCTTGACTTGTATGTAATGTTTTTTTAATTGTGTATTACATTTGAACTTTTATTTGCTGAGATACTTACTCACGAAACTAATGTATACTTATCTGTGGCACTTGAATAGCCTACGATTTTGTTGATAGATGTTGGAACTATGTCAAGGAGAATGACTACTAAGCTTTAAGAAGGATCATTTGTGCCTTAATAATTAAAAAAAAGTTAAATAACCACTACTGGTTGACCACCACTATTATTTAGTACTACTGAACAAAAGGAAAATCTCGATCTTGACTTATTATTATCATTTTGCTGTAAATTATCACTGGTAAGCATTTTTAAACCAATTAAAGAAATATGTATCCCAAATAATTACTTTATTGCGTAAAATTAAAACAAATCAACAATTGTACAAATCGTTATTTAAACGTATCTATGACGCTACTAGTGTATAGGCAAAAAATAAGCCTTTGCCAAGCCGCGAAATAAACGAACAATAAAAAAATCATTCATGGGAATTTAGTAATATAATTTTTTAAACATCTCAATTACAAATCATAATAACCATGATACCAGCCAAACCTTAATTCGACAAGTCATTTAAAAAATATTTTTATTTATGTGAAAAAGCTAATTATACCTACTCGGTGAATTTTAATTAGTTTCGGATACGTTGACGAATGATTGTACTCATGATAGTGAATAGCAAAATAAAACTTCCCTTGCGAAAAAAAAATTCGTCCTCCCTTGCTTAATGGGATCAGCTGGTTGAGTTTGTATGTGAATTCGAAAGATTTTGTCGAGGTGATTTTTTTTTTTGTAATGTTGCTCATTACCGTGAGTACAATCATTCGTCAACGTATCCGAAACTAATTCAAATTCACCGAGTAGGTATAATTAGTTTTTTCACATAAATAAAAATATTTTTTAAATGACTTGTCGAATTAAAGTTTGGCTGGTATCATGGTTATTATGATTTATTGGTTATTTATTTAGTTAACGTATCCGAAACTACTTAAAATTCACAGTGCATACAACGCACTATTAATTTAATCTACTAAATACATTTTTTCTTCATTATTGAATCATAATTGTAGTATGCAAATTCAATTTTTGATAATATTTGGCCTGTCATTCCTTAACTGTACATTTAAATAAAATTAAATTGTCTGTTTGTAATGTCAAAATAAGAGCTTTTTACTAAATACATGAAAGTATTTACGGTACTTAACATAAAAAAATTATAAAAATTTGTCTGTCTCTTTATTCCGGTTAATCTCCGAAACGGCTGAACCGATTTTGACGGGACTTTCACTGGCAGATAGCTGATGTTATAAAGAGTAACTTAAGCTAATTTTTCTTTAAAGAGAAAGTAATTTTGTTAAACTCCACGTGGACAAAATCGCGGGCACAGCTAGTTACTAATAAATAACTATGAACTATTTTATTGGGACTTGTAGAAATATAACTTGGCTTCTTCAATGGTCCTTCAATCGCTATCAGTGAGACCTCGACTTTCCGGTACGTGGATGAGAGATCTCCATTACCGTTGAGTAGTGACCGTAACAGTTATTTGGACTTAAGGTACTTTAGTGCTATTCGGTGCCCCCACTCTAATTGTTTCGGTACGGTTCACCTTGGAATTTTAGAGTACATAAAGAAATCACAACTCTATTCGTGATGCTAAAAGGTACAAGTAGTTAATCTTTCTTTTTTACTTTTGTTGATATTTAATAAAAAGGTATAAAAATAAAACCCTTTCCAGTATTCATCAAAAAGATTTTTTATTTATTTATTTAAGGGTTTCCAACAAAAAATATACATATAATATAATTATGTATTCACAAACTATAGTACATAAGATTTAATATTGGTGATATAGTATAGGTACAGGTATAGGTGACATTGATCGCGAACACTGTGCGAGAAAGCGGTACGGGAAATAATGTCTTCTTGTCCCGATAAATTAAAAAAAAAAAAACAAATAAAACCCCTATCCCCACAGAATGAAACCATTAATATAGGAAGCTTTTACTTTATTACCAATTTACTTGAACGCTATATTAGAATTTGATTGATATTAAACATTAACTAAAACGGTTATCGCATCCCAAGGCGCCACTAGGATAAAATTGCGTCTTACTTGATCTGGGTTATAACTTATTTTTATATTTAACCGTTTCAAATTTTTGGTTTAAAATCAGTGCTCACCATAGTCAATATTATAGGTATCTAATCAGAATAGTCCTATAAAAACAAGTCTATTTAAAAGACATTTATTAGATGTCTTCTCGCATCTATTAGATTCCCGCAGACTTGAAACAGTTTTCACACAGAAAAGTTGTTTAAAGTGTGCGCACGTTCATTGTTTTCTTAAAGCAGTAGCCTATCTAACATCACCTGAATCACAATAATACTATAAATGCGTAAGTAACTCAGTCTCTCTGTTTGTTTGTTATCTTTTCACGACTAAACGGCGGAACCGATCTTGATGAAATTTGACAAGGAGATAGTGTGCATCATGGGAAAGGACATTTTTTTTGTTCAAATATTGCAGCATCTGAATTCCTCGCAGATGGAGTCGCAAGTACAGCTAGTAATTCATAGATACAAAACTATCACTCTCGAGGTACTGCTGATTGTCCAAGCCTTTAAAATCTAAACTGTTAAACGGGACGATACACAATAGCTTCTAAAGTTTAGAATTCCTTATCATAGCAAACAGGGTGGCTCTTAAGACAGCTTATACCTTAGATTAATGGGAAGGGTTCAAATTAAATTTCTACTAAACCAGACCTTAAGAGCGACTTTAGTTTCGTAGAGGTAAGGGCCATGTCAGACTAGCGTATTTAAGTTCGTTCTTAGTTAAAGATCCGTAAAACATCTGTGTAGTACAAATGTGACGCATGAGTGCTAGATGCTCTAAAAATACGTCTATACCTGGAAAACTTTTCTTTTTGTTGTACAATGTACTTCGAACCACAGTTTTGAGACCCGTTTGATTTGAAGAAGACTTGGAAAATCTGATTCTTAATTAAGGATTTGAAGTTAGAGATGGGGCAATTTACTTAAAACTTGATGAAGACTACGTTCCTAACATGACCTCCAGTAAATTAACTAAGTAAAGCATTAAAATGTCTGTTTCCATAGATACAGAATATTTAGATTCCTAACCTACATTACGCTCCTCTTAATTCCTATATGTAAATTTTGAGCTGCACATAAAATCTGGGTTATACATAAGTAAAGTATGAGGCGGGTGGATTTACACGTCGACAAATACCCACGTTTTGCCTGCGCTAATCTGATACGGGCGTAAATTCGAAGGTTTTCCGAATTCGGCGTAATATTTATTAGGTGTGAACGGCCCAATCCTTATAAATGGTAATCTAGTTTGAAAAATCCTTGATGTAAATTTTCGTTTCTAAATTTGATTTCCATATTTTTCTTGCGTTCGCGTCGGGACTGTTGACGAAAACCATTACATACTGTGTAGGTATAATATTATTTAAACGTATGTCGGCTCAATAATTAAAATACAAACCGCAATCAAAAGCTTGCAAGAATATCTTAATAGCTAAGTGTTATTCAAACATTATAATTAAATCGAAAACACGTTTTAGCGTGCTTTCACAGGGCGAAACTACGGTTTTAATTGCTATACGTAGCGCCTACACTGTTAGACACGCGAACGAAATCAGTGCTACGTTTGAAAATTACGTAGCAAGGATACGCGCGATGCAAATAACAAGAAAAATCGGTTTCGAATACGCCAACTACCATACTACAATACTATACAGAAGAAAAACGTAGTTTCCATCCGAACCACGTTACTAGGTTGTAAATAACTTGGTTATTTCCAGCCATTACAAACTTGTCAGTGTAGATAATATTTTAACTTTGCAAGCTCCATCCGAACAAGAACTCGTTTATTTCTAGCCGTTACGTTTTTTCAGTGTAACTACACCAGTAATGCTAAAAATAAAAAATCTGCACTCTAAAATTAAAAATTAATTACGCTTACTTTCCCTCCATCGCCCTCGCTAATTCAGACTTAAGTCTGCTGGCAAAAATTCAAAGTTTAATCCTACCATCAGTGGTCGACGGGGTGTAAGTAAATTCTGCAAACTAATGGGCTGCTGCTAAACCCGCCACATTATTTATTATTCAGGGAGCCTTGCTGACCGCGGTTACGGCAATCACTGGGGTGATCATTCAAATAGCCAGTTACGACCCATACCTGCTTTTCTTTTGCCGCGACGAATAAACTTTGATTTTGATCGTAAAACCAAGGATAAGCCAAATATTTTCCTCGTGAAATATTGTGAAAAGTCTGTGCTTACATTATTTGTTTGTTATCCATAAGGGAATTGGGGATTTATGATATGGCTGTGCATATTTTTTTGTAACTTATAAAAAGTGATCACACTAATCAAAATACTATCAAACCATAGTATTTGATTCATCGATATTAACTTCGTTACCTCCCTTGTAAGCGCCTTGTCTCGCTTCAATTGTATTAGATTTCATCCATTCTGTAGCGACTGGGCCTATATTTGTTCGTTAAGCGACAGACCGGCCTAGCAACCATAACAAATGTCCCAGTTAAAACGTAGATAAACTGGCTTCAACCCGCCAGAAGTTTGCCTCGCTTTATTGCGAATTTTATCCTTTAGGTAGGTACTTTATTCCCCACCACTGGACGCTTACAGAGCAGATTGTGTTTGGAAAATATACCCGCTTTTTAATTTGTTCATTTAATAGAACGTAGCGGTGCATATGCAGATTCGTTTTAGATAAGACTAAAATTTTTAGGTGATGGTTTTTCAGTTTTAAATTACGTAAATATAGGTTAGATATAAACCGTTGGATATTAAAATGTTAGCAAACCTGTTGAAAATGTAAAATTTGAACAAAATGTTATATTAAAATTAATCAGAAGGTATTATAATACAAATACAATGCACTGTGTTTATTATTTCACTGAAAGTTCTATGAATTAGGAACTAGGTAAGGAAAATAGGGAAAATTTTACGACCAGTTTTCACTCAGCCAAAAATCGGACGTGAAAGTAAATACAAAGCAAAATATTTATTGTAATTATACATTTCTTCTCTACATAGTATAAAATAATGTCTCTTTCCGCGTCTTCCTGTCTGTCTGTATATCCGCTAATTCCTCCTAAACCACGCAACGGATTATGATGCGGTTGTCACTATCATTTTGAGCATTTCTTCCGGAAGGTTCATATGTATAATACATTCATATTTAATGTAAGGATAGTAGAGAAATTGCATCCGTGCGAAGCCGGGGACGGGTCGCTAGTATATTATAAACAAAACACCTATTCAAACGCAGCAATTCATTTTACATCCTTTAAGTTTGAACCGAATTTCAGGATTTTGTCGAAATAAATCAATTTCTCGGGTCCGATAAAACGGTTTATCTGGCTTTGGATTCTGAGGGAACCCATTTGAGAGGTCAAATAGGCAGGCGAGCTAAGCTCGGTTTGGGGGAAACTCATTTAGAAGGTCTAATGGGATTCGTAGAGCCAGGAACCAATATGTTTAAGGGACATCTATGCCACTCTCTGGGACTCAATCATCGGTAACAATTGAACATTTATTTCATACATACGAAAGGATTGAGTTGTTTTTTATTATAGGCACAAAGTTTGTACCAACTATACAAAATATAATAATAACTTCTGTATATTCCTAGTGTAGTAAATTTCATTTCCAGCACATTTACTAAAAAATAATATTCAAAATTATTTTCAGTAATTATGTTGTTCCCATAATAAAATTTGTTCTTAATGGTGAAAACAATAACCCCTTTCGGCTTTCACATATATACCAGTGGCGAAGAGTCCATACAACCCGATTGCCATCTGCTTCCCTTTAGGACTTGGTTAGTGCACAGACCAACGTAATGTGGCTTGTTATTCAGTTAGGTCGAGCTCTTCCAGACATGACTATATACCTATAGATTACAAGAGACGGTATGGATTTTTGTCTTGCAGCATCAATTGCAGCAAGTTTTAGAAAGCATTTTTGGGACGGCTTCCCCTTTTATACCTGTCACCCTTCGCCACTGATATATACTAAAAATAAATGTGGTATATTCTTAGACTAAAATTAATTCAAGACTGATAATTAATTAAACTAGAATCGAATCTATAAAAAATCCTATCTAATATACTTGCTTGTTTGATAACTGAATATTACTTAACCAAGTTACAACTGAGTAAATAAAGATTTGAGTGGATAAATCAACAATGTCGGCTGATTGTTAGCTAGCTCCTCGACTACGAAGATTTTAAGCAAGTTCTTTTGCTATTGATTTCGGTACTTGCACGAAATATACTCATTTGACTCATTTACACTTCTTGGGATGCGTTTTGTAGTAAACGCTGCTTCGCAAGGTTTATATCGGTAAAGTTACGCTCTCTACTAAAGCCTTGAGACGTCTAAAGGCGATAACTAAGTAATATATCAATTGTGCAACAGTCAACACATAATTTGCGATTCAATAGCAAAAATCATACTTGCCAAATGATTCAAATATTTGCCTTGTATTACGTAAATAGCAATTTCAGTCGCTCATCGCTTCTTCTATTGTAACGTTGTCTAAAGATGAATTAGTCAGCAACGTTCACAACGAGACGGGCTGCCAATGGAGCACAGGGGGCCTAAAAAGGCCACATTGAGCAATTCATATAATGATCTGCTTAGTAACTGTCAAACAGATGATTACTGAATATGAACCTTATGCGGATGACATTAAGAATCGTCAATTAAGTAGATATTTTGACATTCGTAATATGAATCATATTATGATTCATCTAAAGCGGCCTTTTTAGCCCCCCAGCACTTTGATTACGTAAGAAAAATCTGACAGCCACAGCGTCCAACAAACAAAACATCATTTTCTCTCTTATAAACGTTTCCATAAGAAGATACGGAATAAGACGTTTATTTGCGACGAAAACTGTCATATTACTCGTTGTTATATTAATGTCGTAAGTAATCAGGCGGCCGGATTTACTTAGTTAAACGCAGTGCACTGAACGAAGACGTCGTGGCACGGCACCGCACGTAGTCGCAACGACTGTCTGCTGACGCGGAACGTGCCGTCGCAAAATTTGCTGAGTGAAAGATGGAATCAATTGTATTTTATTATGGACATTGATAGTTACAAACAGCCGAGAGGCAAGATACACTTGAGTGTATCTTCCTCCCCTTTGAGGTTGACCTCACTGTCACGTATCATGGAGAGACTAACTGCGGCTCCAAACGTAATTACGACAACGTGCTTATTTTACGTCTTTTTAACAGTAACCTGAAGGTTTGAGATAGCTCAGATGTTACTTTCATTATAATAATTTTATACAATGTTTCTTTCAAAACAATTAACAGTTCTAATTCTCAGTATACAATAAACGAATTAAACGGAAGAACGAGAAGTTTCGGGGTGATGTCAACAAGACTTAAACTTTAGTAAACTTTGTCTTATTAGAATGGTTTAAACTTGTCTACCTACTTAATTTAATTGGAATAGGAACCGAGACAGAGCTAAAAGCTTCGAACAAGTAACTTTGTGATGGCGTCATTCATACTTCTTTGTTAACTAAGTCGTGGCCTTAAGTGGAGCGATTTTCACTAGTACTTAATAAAACAAAGTTCCCGGTCGGGAAGAACTTAAAACTGTTTTTACAAAAAAAACGGATTTCGGAGGCAAGAATAACACAAGGTTGTGATTCTTGGCTCTATATTTAAGAGAATCTTCCGGAATAATAGTGGACCACTCGCTATTTATAATCATGAGTCATTTGAAAATCTGTAGTGAATAAAATATTCTATTTACTTTGTATTCATCTGCCTATAAGTAAAAATCCTACTTTATGTGTCCCGCACTCTCCTTCCCTATCGCTAACTGAAAATCGCGTACCGTAGGTACTCCTCCATTATCCCATATAACGAGCACAAATTCGCACATCATTTTTGGCAGAGTTATCAAACCTCTACAGTCCCGGCACTCGCAACGACCACTTATGAAGGTCTAATAGTCAATAACCATATATAAATACCTTAATTTGGGGTTATCATTCCCACAGACATTACTTGGTGTCTACTTAAGTATGGAGCATCGATCAGTGTTTCTCTTATCTTTATGGCGTTTGGGATATAACAATTTTGTTGACGGCTGTTCAATGTTCATCTAACATACATCAAATTAAAAAGTAGCTTTTGTTTTTTTTAATTAAACGTTTTGTAAACTTTAATATTTACATTTATTGGTAAGTATGAAGAATTTTTATATGCATATCGAGAATAACCTAACCGTCAAAAACCCCCGACTCCAACTAGAAAAAGAGCTGTAACTTTTGAACGACTGAACAGATTTTCATGAAACATGGCTAAGAACACTCGGCATAAAATTATCTATAACACAACACAAAACAAAACTAAACGAAAATCGGTTCGGTCGTCAATGAGCGTATAAAATACGAATTCGTTATTTATTGCTTCATAATGTACAGTTTTACAGATAGGTCTCACGGTCTTATATTCTAAGAAGAGATGTACATCTACCCTATTAGGGTGTAGCAATATGTTTCGAGGCAGTAACATTTTATTAACAAAGTTCATTAACATTAATCTAATTATAATAGTTTTAATATTTTAATTTTTTTTACGAAGCCCGCATCACGCCATGAAAATATAATCGTATCTAATACACATACAACTGTCATCAACTATCATCGTGATTCGGCCCGCCAAGCAATATCACCTCGTCTGGTCGGAGGATCCTCCCTTTTCAATGGAGAAATACCATACCTCGTTCCTCCACAATACCGAAGCCAAAAGACTTTAAGTAGTGGTAAATATCATTCCAGACTCTATTTACTTAGTTGCTTTCAAGATGAAGCTCGATATAGATATTAGATAAGACCCAGACCGACGCGGAGAAACTTTAAAGTAATCTGTGCCGATATACGGTCGGGAACTTTATATTACTTAGCGAACAAGAGAAGTGTAATAAATCAATGTGATGCTAATTTAATAACGCATTTATAAGGTGGTTCTACTTCCAAGAGCTCTCATATTAAAATTAGTCAAACCATCTTCCTTTTTTTTAACGTTTCCCCCACTATTGTGATTTATCCTGTATCGTGGTACAGTTTACAAACAAATCTAACATGCACACACACTCAAAACCTATAATAACTACCTGAAGGCCACACAAATATTTGTACCGTGCGGGGATTAAACCTGGTACGTAGGACAGAAATCCAATCGCTTAGCAACTGCGCCATCCATGACGTCAAATAAATAAATACTTAAAATTTTTATTTTTAGTATTATTGTTGATATCATAAAGATACTTGATACTTTGTGAATTTATCTTTAAACTGTGTCTTTGTATTTTGTGTAAATTAAAGTATAAGAATACTTCTGGGTCGTCTTAAGAGCTTATTGGATACAGTTTTATGATCATAGGACAATAGACACTGCTAACCGTGCCACGATGTCACGTGGAGGCTTTCCCTGTACCCCAAGGTCGTAGGCACATAAGTATCGTCACTAGAGGAGGTCGTGCATTGGAAGCAAATGACCAGATGTATACACACATACGACATTAGGCAATGTTTGTAGATACGGCTGTCAAAGCGAAGTGGAGGATTTAGAATAATGACGGGATTCTTGTCCATTATTACACAAAACTACTCAAGGAAATCGACCACTAATTCGGGTTTCCAATCGGGTACTTCTTAGTCCCAGCTCAATTACAAAGGAGGTACCCACACAGTAACTGTTCAGTTATGTATTAGTAATTTTGTTTCAGTTTGTGAGTACCTAGTTTAGTTTCTTTTCAATACGGTCGTGTAAGAAAAACCTTATTGAGACGTTGTTAGCATACCTATAACATACATTACTTTGAGCGTAAGTGCTACATAATTATATCTTTACAAATAGTACGTAGCTTATTGGATATTTGGGATCAAAATCTGATGCTGCAGTTGGTAGTATTAAAAAGGATTATAGTAGGTACCTGTAATTATTAAATAGGTATATTAAAATCCTTATTACTGGAAAAAAGTTACTACATTCTTGAAGAGATTCTCGGTGGCGAAGTAGTAGAAGATACCTGATGGATAATATCAGTATTTATTTGACATTATTTTATTCGTAACGGGCTGACATGGTATATAATTCAATGATAAAAAAATATTGGAATCAAATAGTTTAATATTTGTAATTTATTGTTCTAGTTTAAGGTTTTTATAGCGTTGATAACAATCAAATTAATTAATAATCATTTTAAAATAGTTGGACATTATTTTATTAGTGACAAGATGATATTATGTATTAATTTGAATTATTAATACATTGTTTTTTTTTAATATATAACTTTAATGCATAACTTTTCGATAACTAACAAAAATTCCATATTATAATGTTCACAAATTAGAAAAAAGATAAAATTGTAAAAACTTTGTAATATTTAATTTCTATTATAATAATTTTTTGGGTATAATATCGGACACAATGTAAAAAAAAATATGTGTAATTGAAATGAAATATTCTATTCACTGACATTAATGATGTACATCTAGATTGTAACACGATATTCGTGCGGGCAGACTGCGAGAGGGAAGTAAGTCGTAGGTAGGTACATGTGGTATCTAATGGTAAACGTACATGGGCAGATAGTAGTCATCGCGATACACCGGTAATGTACGCCCATTAGGCGAAGTTGAAATATCGCGGGAAACTCGCAGACACGTGGTGCGAATGCTGATAAAATTAATCTTTATTTATGATGCGGTGAAAATAAAGTTTGTTCGTACTTTTAATGAAATTCATTGCATAACAACTTATAATATTAACAACTTTGTGTAGGTTTCACATTACTTGAAAGTATTCATGTAAACCCGCTAAGTAAGCTTAATAAGCTTGTGGTAGGAGAAATCCGTGACAATAGTGCCACTGGTGGAGTACTAACTCACGAACTCTCGCTCAGCCATTGAACTATGACCTCTTATATTTTATTACTTACTAGCAATGCCTTGCAACGCCTGTTTTTTACTATTTTTTTATCAGAAAAATTCGCGGGCACGCGCCCTCCTCACCAAAGTTTCATCGTAATCAGATGAATATTATAGGAACGCATAATATAACTATTTATCGCATTTATTTCATCCGTCGCAGCATATGTTGAGATAGGGGTCATTTTTGGCCTCGTGCAGGATTTTTATTTTGTTTTTTTGTTATTATTATTTTAATGTTTTCTCTCTGTATGTTTAAGTAATTTCCTGTGGGAGTCCGAAATAAATCTTTTTTCTCTCCTTCTTTCTTTATAAGATGAACAAACAAACATACATTCATTTTTATATGTTGGTTACACTAGGCACTGCCACTAGAAAACCATTCATTCGACATTCGTCTAATCGTCACAAGCGTGGCGCAACCTCTACAAAGCGAGAGATCAGATAAGAGAATTGGATAAAATAAAGCAGAAAAGTTAACCCTACAAATGGTTATGTATATCCACGGTAGCTAGACCGCATATAAGTACACTAATGTATGCTTAATGCGGGAACTAAATATGCATATTCTACTATATCATACCTTCTTGTGACTAACACCACATTATGTCACCATCACTCATTTGAGTTCAACGAATCCATTAATCAAGTCACAATGCACCTATGTGACTAAATAGTAGCAAGTAATGGTATATTGTTCTAGCTAAAATGGAATATTGTTATAAAACGGTAGCTGATAACAACGTCATCAAAGTCAGGGTGAGTTTATAAATGAGGGACACATCAAAGACCTTTTGGGTAATCAATTATAATTCCTAAAATATGAAATAACAGACATGGCTGTAATTATAGATTAAGAAAACAAAATTAAATACTTCGATAGTGGAAAAGTGAAATGACTAGAGCCAATACGTAAACTAAAGCACATTTTAAGGTCTTTTTTTACGACAAAATTCATATTTTATCTAATGGACAATTTTCTGTAAAACATATTTTTTTAATAAATCATAATTATAAAGATTTAAGTAGAATATGCGTTTTACGGAAATAAAAAAAAACTTTAAAACGTGCCCCTGTGAAATTTACATATTGGCGCTTGAGTCATTTTGCTTTTCCAGTGTCGATTTATAGTTTTGATACTTGGGCACAAAAAGAACCAGAATATCCCTTGTTTAAAAAACTCACTCTATGTTAGCATCATAAAGCGTGAATTTTAATTATTATAAGATTTTCATCTTCCTTTTTTAAAATTCTTGGAACACAGCTTTTCCCTTCTGTGTTTGCTAATTGCATGCTCATAGTGGGACTGTAGAAGATGTACGTAATACTAATAAGGTATCACCTATGAGAAAAATGCTTGTTTCCACAGAAATAAATCGAAATGCTTCATTCATTTTTGCGCTTCCTTCAGCATTCGTGTCTAGGACGCGTACGTAGGTATATAGTAGGTATATTGGAGTCGTTGGTATGCAGATATACAAGGGTACATGACAGCGTCACTGGTGTACGGCTTAAATGGCGGAACAATGTCCTCGAACGGTTTCGGAACGGCTTTATCTTTACCATGACAAGCTGTACCTACTCAGATACGACGAATATTGATCTTAAACATTCACAGAGTGAATGCGAATAAAATGACTGTCAGTAAATCCTTTTGATTTAAGAGTAAAACCAAAAGTTTATTAAGGTATACTATGTAGTTCATAATATATTAGATACACATACTGCCCTATTGCATGTTTACTTACATAGGTCATTATGCCTATGTAAGTAGGAACACTTGCGTTTACTTCTGGTTCTATGTTATCTTAAAAAAAAAGATAGAGTGTTAACCGAAATACCAGTAATACACGGTTCTTTATTCTTATCAGTCTTGCTGTATGGTATTCATAGTTCTCTCCAAAACCAACTATTCTAAAGTATACCAGAATTGTTCTCAGTCCAAGTCTGAGAAATCCGAACTTCAGTTCTGTAAAGGACATGGAGCATAGCATATTGAATCTAAAGCTCAGTGATTGGATTTGCCACTCTACGATACGCTTCAAGAGGGATGTCGTCGACGCGGCCAATAAGACTGCCAAGCTTAAATAGGATTGGATGGCCCACATTTGTAGAATGCATTCAAAGCGATTTGAACCCTTGGATAGAAGATCGGCCGGAAAAGGCATCCAAATAGAGATAATAAATCGTAGATATGTTTCAACTATTTTTTCTGGAGCGATTTTATTGAATATATTCGTCTATGTGACGTGCGTGGATTGGGTGAATGGGAATATATTAGGTTACACTGTGAATTTGATATTTTCGTCTCTAACAACGAATGTTTTGGTTTCTGAGAAAGCTGACAACGACTTTATTTACTCACAGTCAACTAATAGCACCCGTGTCGTGATACTTACCAATTTGGTTTGAACGACATTGAAAGTTAAGAATACCTTGCAATTCCATGGAATTACGAGTGATTTGATTTTTTTCTCTTTCTCTTCCTTTATGACTACTGAGCCGATGTTGACTATTCCAGCCAGCATCATGTTTTCAGTTTCAACAGAGGCACGATAGAAATCATCAAACTTTTGTATACTTTGTAATAAAGTTATCTGTCTGTCTGATCAAATCATTGGCAGGCTGTGTGTAGTAGGTACTTCAAAGATATTTTCGTAGCGTACCAAAACTGATGAGGCGCACATTCAAAAGCCTTCTGCAGGTCCAAAAAGTCCTTATATAGAAATCTCTCTCTGCCCGAGCGAAAAGTCATACAGTACATTCGAAATTTCGAACGCATGTGTATGACAGGGGCAAAACCTTCACAATTTATGTTTTCTAATTTTACCCAACATTAAATATCAATTTACGTAGGTTAATGTTTAATTTTAGACATATACGAACAAAATGTACATTTTATGGA
Source organism: Allophyes oxyacanthae (assembly GCA_932294325.1). Taxonomy (NCBI): domain Eukaryota; kingdom Metazoa; phylum Arthropoda; class Insecta; order Lepidoptera; family Noctuidae; genus Allophyes; species Allophyes oxyacanthae. The sequence continues at coordinate 8,167,042 of OW028618.1, read as the reverse complement.
CAAATAATATATATAGGTGTAGTAAGTATAATTTCTGGTCATTCATGAATTTTCAGTGACCTTCTAAAGAAAGAAAGAAAAGTAATTTATTCCACATAGGACAACACAATAGTCACAAGAAAATTACAACACAAAAATAAAATTTTACATTCAGCATGCCCAGAAAAGGTTACCAACTCAGGATGTGCTTAGGCGTGGGACACCCAGCGCTGTTTTCAGTTAGCACCCCTACGTAACATTCTATATTCGTTTACCGCCCATAGCTTTGAAGTCACAGCATAATTTAAAGAAAGAAAGAAAGAAAACAGTTTCATTTTGGACTCGCACAAGAAAAACACAAAAGAAAATAATTAAGTAACCTGTACAAGTCCAAAAAGACCATCCCATAATGCTGCGACATTTAGAAAATTTCACAGCGCTGGTATTCTGATGGGATGGAATTTCGTACTCATGTTTCTGAAAATCGATGCCATCCATATTAAATCATAATATATCATACCTATTCACGAGATAGCTCCGTTAGATACAGGCATCACCTGCCTGAGCTACACGTCACCATCGCTCAATCCACGTAAATGGTTCTAAATTGCTTTGATCGTTTTTCCGGAAGGCTAATGAATTTCCCGCTCCAATAATTTGCATGGCTCACCAGCGACACGGGAAGGCTGTGTAACTAATATTAAGTCGTCAATTAAAATGGCTGTGTATAAAAGAGATTTGGAACAGTTCCAAATTTGGTAATTTGGGCAACAGTCCGTACTGCCATTGTTATTTTCGCACGTCGCAGTGTTTTTTGTTGGTTCTCCTGACTTTGAGAGCAATCACAGTGACAATTAGACTTGTTTTTGGAAGAATAAACACGTTTTCCAGTCTTGTATAACAGATAGAAAATCATAAGTAATTGATTCTATTCACCAATCTTCAGAGTTTAAATTATTAAATATTGAGATTAATAACAACGTCGTAATTTGAGAATATAAGAAATCTTCCTGTAACTCTATTAAGTTATTATACATTTCATAGTTAGATACTGAATTTAATGTATTGAAAGATATGGCTTGCTATTTGGGCGCGTTGATTCTTTCTTATTTTAATTTGAAATGTATGTGGAGTGCGGATTGCTGTGGATTTGAGTGAGACTTAAAACTTACAGTTATTGAAGCAAGCGCACTCAAGTCTCACTCAATTCAGAAAATTTACAAAATGTTCCTTTTAGTTTTATAAATTTTGCCATAGTAAAATTTCGATAATTATATATTTCTCTTTCAATTAGTATGTTGAATAGGCACTCCAAACGAACAGAGTGCAGTGATCCATTATTTATTATCGCCCTACGCTTGTAAGTGTCAAGCAAGAGGGATGGGTAACTCAATAATGCAGACAGGCGACCGGTTGGCAATCTGTCAATGTTCAACCGGGATTAAATCTGAGTACAGTGAGCGGGACAGCTTGGATCAGCTTGTGGTTACATGACTACGGCACTGATCGCTTGATTTGTGCGGTAAAGCTGCACTTGCCGCGGTCATGTCTTCGATGAGTGACGATTTTTTACACATTAAAACTACCGTGCCTAAGAGTGTGGCGGTCCCTGTTGTCTAACAAATGATTATGACGTTAAAGGTAAACCGAAGCCCGCGAGTCTGACAACCCTAACGTTTAGGAGTCCGATGTATGTAGGTATTAGTCTAATGTTTTCGCAAAATTATTCAATAGATATGTGTTCGGTTCTGGCTTCGTTTTTGGTCACGAGAAACCTGAGCTCGCTCCCGCTCTTCGATATATCGCAATAACAAATTGTCGCTCAAACGTAGATACGTCGCAATGTTAAACATTCGAGTTTATTATGTCGCTAGGTACATATATTATTCTCAATACTGTCCAACTAACGTACCTACCTACATCGGACTCCTCTACTGTAGCCAGTAGCCATATCGTAGAATAGGTACATCCGTATTTTAAACTTCCACATTCCGAAATACAGTGTGATTTAAGTATTTTAATCTCCCGTTTGACTGAAATGACTAAGCATTGCTTTGCTATGCTATCGAGATCCAGATCAGAAATATTTGATTTGAGTTAACCTAGAGTTAGAGAGTAGAGTCATAGACTAACACTTGGTTTAGAATGTCCATTCTTAGCTGAAACTACACGGTGTAATATTTATAAAAACAACGTTATATCTAGATACTTACGCAATAATCTGCTACATACTCGTACCTACTTATTAAATAATGTTAAATTACAGATAGGTCACACTTCGAAGCTGTTAATATCTTGACAAATATTTATTAGGTATTTCAAACTGATAGCTGATAGGTGAAGCATTTGATACTGAAATTCAATCGCGAAACTTGGCACATACTTGGGTAACTTTAAACTAACTATTGATTGACTCGGGCTTCGAAAGTTGCTTGAATCGAAGTTAATCTTTTGGTAATAGAAATAGACGATGAAGTTTGTCTCTGTACGTACAGCAAGTTAATCAAATGGAAAAAATTGATTTAGCGGAAAATCTGTGGAGCTAAATAGTGGTTATGAAAATAAATCATTATGCATTGCACAATTTTTATTATTGGCCTTCAAAGTCTCGAGAGTTTATATTACTGATAGAATAGAAAAGATCTTTATTTCATTTAGACCAAATACAGGCACTTATGAAACGTCGAGACTATAGGTGCGCGGTTCCAAATAGTAGGTCCTAAGGAGAAGAACCGGCCAGAAACTCCACGGAAACTCTTTTAAAACCATAGATTAGAATCTTGATAAGTACAATGTTGCGGTAGGAGCTGCGAGAATAATGTAATTTATTTTTATTCACAATAATGATTTGCTTTTAAATAAGAATGCCGTGGCAATTACAAGCCGACCTCGATTGATTCGAACTCCATTCTGATTAGAACTGGAGATTTCGAATCGAGTTAGAATCAAAAACAAAATTAGATTCTAATCACTTTCGGGGCTAAGACCCCAGGCCCGACAGATAAAATAATATGTCAAAATATGCAATTATGACTTACTGAACTGGAACTAGCCTACCCGTGTACCACACGACACAGAATGTTCTTCCCATTGTTCTCCAATGTATTTAAGCTTAACGATAGCTGTATGAATCGGTACAGAGATTACCTTAAACAAAGGAAGAAATAAAGTTCCTCTCCTAATTTATTATTACATTTTCGTACAGAGCCTATATGTGAAGTTGGAGCTTCAAGTTAGAGCTCCGTAACTTTTACCTCCTCTTTGATGGGAGCGGCTATTTGATGTTCGATGATTAAATTACGTCGTAAGTCCCTCCACTTGCTCCACGTTCCAGTAAATCAGTAACTTGAACTACACGTGTTAAAAATGTCGATGAATCGACTTTTTTGCATAGAGTCATAGACTGTTGGAATTTTGTTTTGGATTTACTTAAATTATTTTTAGTACGAGTAATCTTTCCGTACTTTTCTAGTGTTTTTAATATTTTTTATTAGTTACCATACAATATTTACTTATGAACTAGATACAATGTCCCACAAAACTGCACAAACAGTTTGACTGTGAATAATTACTAGTCTAGAGTAACTTATACTCTAGAGTAGGTAACTTATCTTACCATGCTTCCCAGTTCCGACAATCGCCATGTATTTCAATAGGTATTGTACAGCAAATTCATATTAGTTTCATTTTATCTACGTTTCTCTCCATAATTTCATAATAATTAAAATTTTACATGCCTACCTATAATTTTACAGATGCGTTTGTTGTGAACGCAACTAAACTAAATAAATGTCATTCATAAAACATCTTATTCCTTTAAGAAGAAATGCTTTGCTATTACCTACTACAAGTTAAACACGTTTTATCTAGGCGACCAAAGTTACACAAAGCAGCTTCAACTACATATTTGGGCAACCAGTTTTTACCCGACACATCATTACGACTTACGATATTTAGCTGTTATCTTCCAGAGACTACCGTTGGTTAACTTCTAACACACGTCGATCTAATCTAGCTTGCCACACTTATACTGATGCTGAATTCTCCACTTACAGGTATTTGGCACAATCACGAGAACACCGTCGCGTTGAGCGCGAGCGGCGCCGGGCGGGGCCGATAGTATCAAGGAGCGCGCCCGCGCCGGCCGCATCCCCCGCATCACCGTCCCGCAGCCATGGTGCGCGACAAGAAACCAACAAATAAGACCGACTCGCAGAAATGTAAGTATCTAAATACACCTAGTTGTAATGTATAAAAAGCGTTCGTCAGTGTCCTTTTTTTTTGACAGAAGGGAAGGATGTATTTCAATGGTGATCTAAGAGTACCTCTGTATATTTTAAAGGTTTTAGTGAGTAAATAGGTACTCTAGCTAAGGCAGTCTAGGGATGCCGATTCCCCAATGCTCTGAGATCATTCGTACTCGGAATTAATTAATTAGAATTGTGGTTTTCCTAACATTATTTTCCTTTCCGGAGAACGAGCTATTCGTATGTTCGCGCTTGGATTATAGGTATTTAATGGATATCTATTAATTGCCATTTCGGTTGTAACCTACCACGGTAAGGCTGCCTGTCCACTGGAGCAAAAACGGAGCGGAGTGTAGAAAAATTAACGAATGAATATAAGTATTATCACGTCACTTAGATGAGGGGAGAATATACCGGAATCTTATTGGTTATTTTGTCACCTCTCTTCTCCGCTCCGCTCCGTTTCAGTGGACAGGCAGCCTAATTACGTACTTTTCTTCCTCATCCATAGTTTCATCAGTCTTTTGCCAAGGCCAGCTACGCCTAAAAGAGCAAGCTAATAAGCTAACAGTTAATAAGCAATCTTGCATTTAATTTATCCACGAATAAAGGTTTTGAAATAGGTATGTATGGAATCATTTAGTTCAGGTTTAAGTCCTATCTAATTTTGATTTTATGAGGTCAACGCGTGCTCATCGCCTGATAGCGTCTTCACGTATTCTATAAGTATGTATGTTTATGGTAAATGTAGCAGAGGGACATGGGTACCGTAATTTTTAAAAAATTTCAGATATATATCAAACCAGTTTCAATTGATATACCTACTAAACTTTAACATTTTCCAGAAAGCAACGTTAGGTTTAAAGCTAAAGAATTAGCTGTTTAAAATTCTTTTCAACGTTGAAATGCAAATATTTTCATTCAGGTTTTACTCAAGTTATCTTTGGACTTAATCTTTGTTGCTTTGCAAGTAGACATTTTATATCGTACCTCCAAAACTTGGTTTGATGGAAGCTAAAGACTGATAAGGAAGCGGGCTTACTCTACTTATTTTTAAAGTTTAAACGATCCGACAAACGTGTTAAATGCTTGAGCGTGTTTCGAATTAACAATTCTTCTTATATTGTTAAAATTAAAAAATAAATTATGGACTCCTTCTCCGTGTTAAGTAATGAAAATTATTACCGGCTGGTGTTTTCTTTAATGAACTCTATAATTTAGTAGGTAACCTAATTAAAAGGTATACATTCATTGCCTCTCGAGGGTAAAACGACCTTAACATACGCAGAAATTATGACACCTGTATTTAATAAAGTCAGCAAATTCTATTCTTGGGGCTCGGTTTATTGGGTAATTTTAATAAAAAACAAATAAATATTATACGGTGAAACAAAGGAGAGAATAGGGCGCATTGGCAGTTAACTTTAACGGCCAATAGGCGTAGTGAATGAAATTAAATAACAAGTTATGATGTGCTTTTGAAATACGGCTTTTTATGATTGCAAACGAGCTTACGGGACACCTGGAGGTAAGCAATTACCGCTACCAATAAACGTTGGCAACCTAGTAATTACTAATGCGTTGCCAACCTAGGTCACACTTTGTGTTGCGGTAATATAAGATCATAAATAACCAAACCGTCAAAAACCCCCGACTCCAACTAGAAAAAGAGCTGTAACTTTTGAACGACTGAACAGATTTTCATGAATCATAGCTAAGATGACACCTGATTAAACTAGCTTTCGATTAAAAATAATAAAAAGACCCACCTCTTTTGGAGAAACTTGTACAAACATGTGCGTTTTTAAAACACTTTTATTAGCTTCACTTGTAACTATAATGTAAAAAAATCTTGGAAGTTAAATTTGACCCACTTTCCGATTTCCGATTGAGCTGAAATTTTGCATTCACGTTTAGTATGGATGACAAAAGCGTTTTCAATAGTTTTTTTTTAAACTATAATATTTTTATTTTAATATCACTATACCAAAAGCAAGTCCGACCTGTATGAAAAATATAAATAACAACATGAAATGTAAATACCAAATATGTGGTATTGAAACCTAAACAGCGTCTCACGAATAGATACTGAAACATCATATTGAATACGTTTTCGATTATGAGAATGTTACGCAAATTGTCGTGCTCGTTTGGACTACAACAATCGACATACTCTAAGTTGCTCCTAAAGAAAATAGGTACGTACCTACGTACTCACAAAGTATGTGAAACCCATATCTTCAAATAGTGGTGGTATAGTGACAGCATCTGCCCTCAGGCGTCTTTAATTACTTCCTTACCTTTCTAGGTTTCTAGGTTGGCGCCTCACTATGAGAGTGACGTCAAAGCTGAGAAAGGCCAACAAAGTTTTTCGCATGAAAAGCCGCTCCCTTTGAGTTGGAGACTTAAATAACACAACGATTTAGAAACGGAATCGTAAATTTGGAAGGTGTTCCTTTGACTGTTGCCGGCTATTTGACTAGCTAAATTATTTAAATAATAAAGCAATTCTAATTTATTTAAGTTCCCTTCCCTGTTGAATATTAAATAAAGCTTTGCTTTATTTTTCTTAAAAGTTATAGTAAAGATTTTAATATCCCCGGGTTCAAACACAGACGCTTTTATTTTGACATTATTCATTAATTTGAGATCTATACATTTCCTCACCTCCCGCAGCTTCGTCCACATGATTATAAGTAATTTCGTCCTTTTTCACTTCCTTCCAATGTATTGTCCAAAGAAGTTACCGTTTGACTTGGGCGTAATCATATCAGTCAATCAGCGTTTAATAATTTTTTTATCTATAATTTTACGCAGAATATCTACAATATCATTTGTCCTTTCCTAGACATATTTGTAGTCATCATTGCCTGTACCTCTACCATGAGTTTTCCGTGCCGTCTAACGTTCACGTTCACATGCAATATTTGTATAGTGACTTTAGTTCATTATTTGTACCGCTAGAGGCGCTGAAAAAATTCCCATACAAATATTGCATGTGAACGTGAACGTTAGACGGCACGGAAAACTCATGGTAGAGGTACTGAATCGATTTTTTATTTGGGGACTTTATCATTCATACTGTAAGAATGTCCTATTGTGCTCATATTTCTCTGTTATATTTTTATTACATACCTATTGTTTCCTATTGTGTACACAAATAAATAAATTAGTCTCAGTCTCCAACCGTAAGATGCAAGGCAGCCTATTTATAAAAGCTTTTAGTTTACAAGCATGATTACGTAGTCCTTACTGTACCTACCAAAATTGAAAGCAGCAATTAACCGAAACAAAGCGAGACATGGTTCAAAGTAGAACGCCTGTAGACGTGCTCTTTGGTAACGATCATCTTAAATTTTGGCAAAAGATATTATCTACAACATGTATTTGTAGGTACTCGTATGTAGATTCGTGCTATATAGCCTCCTTCTACTTAATATACTATTATTTTTCATTATTTCACAAGCTTTTGAAGTGGTCTTATCCGGATATGATTCATACATAGACTTATTATCGGGACTTATTACTTGTTATTTCTATGGATTCATGAATGTAGCATTTTCGAATTTCAAAAGAATGAGTTTGAGTTGTTTTGATTTCTTTGGTTTACATACAAAATAGGTAGCATCGATTGTCAAATAATAGGTACAATCTCTGCATAATTTCCTTGTTTTGTTCTTCGTCCACTTTATGTATTGACGTCATTTTACGTGACTCCTGAAATCAGTTCACTGAGAGTCTGTGATTTTATATCAAGGAGCGCATATTACACTTCTATTTTGAACATCATACAATCCTGAAATTTTCCTTTTCAGTTTCTGTTTTGACATTTATAGCGAATAAATTTAAATTTATCTCAATAATACTTAAGTTTTTAAATACACGATTAATTGGTATCACAACTTGGATTCTTGGGCTATTCGAAGCGAACCATTAACCTGTCACATTATTTTATTTTGTTGGGTATTACCGACCAATATAACCCAATCAATTTAGAAACAAAAAACGTAGAAAACGAAATAATCAGTTGGGCACAAACCTGCTTAATACGTACCTACAAAGAAAAACCAACTTTTTTTACGTAAACATCGTTTTAAGTTGTAGCAAATTGTAAAATGAAGCATTTAACGTATAGGTACGTAACGGGGACATCCCATCTCAGGAAACATATCGCTGAATATGTAATAAAAATGTTTACGTGCCAAAGCGAGCCTATTTAACGTTCACAACCTTTATTATAATGTGGATTGTGGAGCATCCCATAATGGTATCGCGTTCGTTTTATACGTGTTACTTGAATATATTGTTATTTTACAAACTGCGATAACATAGTCGCAAAGAGATTATAGGGCTGCCAACAGTATTGTTAAATTGTAGCGCCCACCGTTGCTTTGTTCCGAGGTATTCCAAAAACGATTTTAGGAAAATGTGTAATTGATCATTCTATTTGATACGTAAGAACAGTGAATATAATATCACGATATGTTTTTATACTATTCGTTCATGTGAAGTACCTATATATCTACAGGTTTCATAAATATACAAGATGATTTTTTGTGAAATGAAAAGATACGTTTGCGAGTGCTCCTGTCTTATAAAGAGTAAAAAGGTATCAACTAACATTTCCATCATATCGTTTAGCCTCAATGAGGGAGTGCCTAAAATGGTTAGATAAGAAAAAATATATTCTTGTCAAAAAGGGCATAGACTCAACAAAGGTACGGTGGTGCAGAAATATGTGAAAATATTTTTCCGGGCCCGATATCTCTGCTCTTTGGGACGGGAAGGAAGGCACCTGATGGCTGGCATGCTTCGCCTCGCCTCGTTTTCATGTTTCACTATAGTATGAAAATGACGAGGCAAGATCCTAATATTATACCTTGCTCTCCGTTATGAACATAATGGTGCAAAAGAGCAGTGTCATTTGGCTACGATATTCTGCAAAGTGGATGTACTTCCCCAGTAGAGCAGAAAGTCCCGCTATGCCCTACTCAGCCCTACCTCTCTTAAATATAAATGTGGTATATTCCACATTTATATTTCAACCCTAGCTTTGTTACAAATATGGCTCGTACCAAGCTATAATCTAAGCCCATTCCATATTCAATAGCATGTTCACGTTTCAATCCTTTCTTAAATGTATTTATCGTGACTATAACGACTGCATAAACAGCCATTCCCCGATGTCCGCATCAGTTCTTTTTCGTGCTTGGTTCTTAATAATATACATTTTCGAAAGATACATTTTTAAGGATTTCAAAATGAAAGCTTGAGTTGCTTTACAAGAATATGTCGTTGTTCCAACTGACTAGTTTTTGTACCTTACTAATATTATCTTTTAATTAACTGTGGTCTTTATTCTTCGAAGGAGTATTATAGACAAACGTTCTGCTGTGGTAAAGAAACAAAGAAAATTCATTTATTAGAGACCACAAATACTAACACACACGAAAATAAAATAAAACATATATATACCCACAGAAAAGATAAGAAATACAAACAACAATAATCAACGCTTCCAGGCTACCAACAAGACAGTGGTGACAGTTTGATCCGGCGATGCGTGGCAACATCATTGGAGCTCCTCAAGTAATAGCGTGCACCTGATATTATAATATGTATTGTAATTGCATTAACGGTTGGTCGACGCTACGCGTGACCCGAGGGCTGGCCTATTCTTTAGTCAAAGAATAAGCATTGCCATCCAACGTGGAATGCTGCCAGTCCTCTGGGCGCGCTACCAATTGAAAGCGATGAGGAGGAGTACTTTGACGCCTAGGTGCTAAGTTTTATATTTGTATTTTTTATATATAACAAATAAAGTGTTTATCTGTTTATCACCATTATTAATGTACTCATTGTACACATGAGATAAAGGACGAGACCACATTGCCCAACACTCGGGGTGCGACTGCATTTTATTCAAACAGTTTATCTAATATCTAATAACATATTTTATATCATTGAAGTGATTCAATATGAGTTCATGAGTACTAAATTATTTTTTTAATAATCCTTCATTTAAAACAAACGATAAATAATACAGTCTCGAAATAATAATCGAGATAACATAGCGCTATGCGCAACCCCAACGCTCCTAATGACAGAAAATCAATGAAGTTGGACCTCCAAACAATATTGCCACTTGAAGAGACAGCCAAGTGTCCAATTCTCTCCCATTTCTCTTCATCGACGTTCCATCCAGTCGTTTTCCGTCTCATAACATCACTAATGAATCTTCTTGTCATTTGGCCGACGTTTCTTTATGACTGCCAAGTTCGTAAGTGCGGTAACTAAGCCACTTCTCGCTTAGATTTGTTACATTTAAGTTAGGAGTAAGGAGGAATAAGTTTATTCTATAAGTCGGCAAGATATTTATCAAATATCTTTGTGAACATATTGTGATGTATGAGTAATTAATGACCATCAAAGTCATGTCGAAGCTGAGCTTAAATTATTAATATTACCACTTCCATAGCTATTCAGTAAGCCGAGCTCGAATGTTTCGACGTATCGTAATGTTAACGTAAGCTAATTTTGAATTAAAAATACTCGTTTAATCTATCATTATTTTTACATTTTCATGAAAAAAGTATGTGTATTTCATAAAATGGAACAAAAATGCGATAGATTCATTGTATTTTGTAATCAAAATTTGCTTACGTTAATGTTACCAAACATCTTAAAAATTCTTGCTCGGCCCTCTGTAAGAACATCTCGCAACTCGATTCGAATCTCACTCTTATTGTCTGTTGATATTTGACGAATTGACGTACAATAATAAACGTGTAACTTAATAACAGGAGCTGTGAACATGACTAGAGCATGTACACAGCTCCTTTAAGTTATCGTATGTCAATTCGTGAAATATCAACAGACCACAAGAGTGAGTTTCGAATCGAGTTGCGAGATTTTCTTACAGGTTAATCATGCTGGATAGCATCACGCTTGTATTCTCCGTAAGATAAGGCAGAGGTCTGTAGTTCTAAACCCACATTTCGTGGATGCCGTTTTTAAGTTCTAGGAGGCGAGCTAATGGCTTTCCACTGGGCTACTTCTGATAATTTCCTAACAACATACCCAATACATTACATTCAACCCAAGAATCGGACGTAGGCAGTTGAGCACGCTTGCCAGCACTATTATAGACCAATGAGGCAACATCACCTCTATTTTACGTGTAAGTTTTCTTTGACAAAATTCTTTGGTAGTAGATTTTTATAGTACGTATAAAGCCTGAAACGCCAAGTTCCTTTGAAGAAAATGTGATGGGATCACCGAGAGTACATAGTGTAACGTAGCTTTATATTTTCTCATTTAGCTTCGCTAAGTTTTTTCATCTTTTACAAACGATCGAAGCTTATTTAAAGGGCGAGAGCTTTCTATTAGAATTCTCGTTTGCATTTCCTGTATCGAGTCCTAGATAGAGTGATTAGAAGAAGGCTTCATTTACTAGTTTTCATTTTTCATTTCGTATTTAATTACTTTTTCTATATGATGTAGAGAATATTAGGGATACTTATACTTGAAACCCATAGTTTGATATTCGAGTTAAAAGGTTTTTTATACAAACATGACAAATTGTCGGTAAATGTTTGGATCATTTGATCTCAGCTTTGCATGACGTCGGACGTCCATCCGGCTGAAATACAATAATATGAATGAACAGATAGTTATTACTTCATATAAAAAAATGCTATAGAAAGACAAACATTAATTAGCTTCGAAGCCACATTAAGGAAACACGAAGCTGAATATAGCTTTTTGAATAAGATTTTTTTTGTTTCTCGTATTGAGACTCCAATGCTAGCAAAAACAAAGAAGAACATAATTATTATAATTTGCTTTTACTTTCTTTTTATTTTTCTTGACATCCGTCGTCAGAGTGATGTATTCAAACGTCGGAAAATTGAATTATATTTGCCCAGAGAAGTTTGTTTTATTTGAGGATTGCACCGAAGGTATGTCTTAAAGACTGACATTTTTATATTAAAAGTTTTTAATAAAACCATTGAATAAGAATTTATTTCTTCAACTGAAAATTGTCTGCAGATTATGAGCTGCTAAGTAAGCATGAATCACTAGTATTTGCAGCAATTCTTAATATTTTCCCTCTAAATATTTTCAATTTGTCATTAGTACAATATTTGATAAATATTAATTTTGGTTAAATTAACAAAGTTAGGTATACTGGGACCCAAAACTGTAAATTGAACTTAAATGGAACCTAAAATCTCTTTGCTCCGCAACGCTGTACAAACTTTTGCCACTTTTGTCTGTGTAAGTAAAATCCTATTAAAAGATTACAATGTAATCACGCCGGGCAACAACAAACTAGTTACAAATCTTATTTCGGCCTAGTTTGTGTTCCAGACACTGATACTTGAGTGATAAATTGTAGCTAGAAAGGCCTGTTCTGTTATTTTAGGAAAGTACTTAGGTTTAGGTTTATTTAGGCTTTATATTTTAGACAACGTTGTCTTTGTTTGCAAATTACTTTGAAATGATTTTCATATGAAAATCCTTGCAACGCTTTCAAGGGAGACATCAGATTTACCAAAATATATACATTTCACACTTTTATTATTTTTGCTCCCAAATTATTTTTTATTATTTTGAGGGGATAATTTAACACAATGGTCAGTAAGTAGAACTCAAAATAATAAAAAATATTCTATAAAACGTTTATTATACAAATTGCATACAATATATTATTATATCTTTTCGTAGACCTGTAGCATGCTAGAATATTAGATAACCTTTAACTCGCCGATGAATACCTACATCTACCTTAGCAAAGGAAACGCTTTAGAAACCGTAGCAGGCCTGTCCATTATCTTAGCACGACCGCTGGGCGTGGCGAGGAATGAAGACAAGGAAATTAGAAGATGATGGAGCGAAGAGGTCAGTTCCTCACTCCCCGTCTCGGAAATTTAGTTCAGGCATTGCATTAGTCTATAAACCTATTTGGATGTGCCACAAATATAGGCTTCTGGCATGATAATCTACATTTCAAGTAGGTAGGTATAATACAAGAGTTGTCCATGCGCGATATTGGGTTAAATGACCCGTGATGTGACAATTTGTGGGATTTCATTGTTCGAAGTGCTAGGAGATAGGTACTTATATAGGATCACTATGTAATGTATGTATTGTCTCTACTTACATTCTATATTTTTATTAGGTGTAACAATCTTGTGTCACCCTGTATCTCCAAAGTCTCTACGCACTTGATGCTCAACAGATTTTTATTTTTTTTATTTGCGTCTACAAGTACAGGTCCCGACTGATGGGAAGTGGTTACCATAACTTATGTCCGCTTGCAACATCCATGGCTATCACTCGCACGTTGATTCGAACTCATAAAAAAAGATAAGTTAGATGAACGGAACATGAAACTTCTTTGTTAACTTTTTTGCACTCAACAAGGGATCAAATGTCAGCCGAGATATATATTACATCGTAGCCAACTAAGAGCAGCGCTCCATCAAGCCTCACAGATTTACTGATCCCTCGGGATGTCGTTATTACGTGTCGAAATGGAAACCGATAAGGTTTTCTTTGCATAAAGTTTGCAGAAATGCTGATCGGTAAGTGCTTATTGAAAACGATGGAAGTTAACGTTATTTGAATATTTACAAAATATCGTGTTATGCTCTGATGGTGAAGGAAAACATCGCGAGGTATTCCAAAATTCTGAGGACTTTTGACAGCTACCAATCTGCACTGAGCCACTGAGGGAGGAGACCCCAGTGCAAGCAATAGAAAAAAATAGTAGACACATGCGATCAGTTTCGATGAGTCCTAATTTTCTTTGATTTTTTTGATAGTTCCCGTTTGCGCAATTATAAGTAGGTACCTCTATAACAACACAATTCGTGACAAGTTGCGGTTGCGCCATTGAAAGCACATTAGGTAGTAATTTTATGTCAACATTCGTTACCTTTTCGCTCTTGTATTGTTCGCGGTCTTTGAACCTAACAAATAAGTTCAGTAAAAAATTGTTAGGAAGTAAGAAACATAAGTACATATTTTATTTTACTTTATGCCTTATTCATGTCATTAATAAATTTTCATAAAAAAAGGATTGTCTTTAAAATTGTAATGGTGATTGTGATCATAGTATGCTTTATCACTTAATCACAATTATTTTTTAAATACGTATTTTTGCTCGAGGTATCCGCGATGCGATATATCCTGCTGCCATGGAAAAATGTACTTGTTAAGTGACTCTCTTGAGTCTTGAAGCCAATATATTAGAAGCTTTTGCCATGACTCAGTTCGTTTTTCATAAGTGGATATCGATACTTATTTCGACCTATAATATAATATAATATTTCTAAACTCCCAGCTTTGTTTGTACCTAAGTAATTGAACACAAGCAATTTTATAGATATTTCGATGTTTTTATGTAAAAGGGGATGAGCTTATTGCAATCAACCGGATATAAAATACAAATTTTATGCTGCTATTGAGAATTTTCTAGCAGAAAAAATAAATATCCCTTTGTCCGATTGAGAATCGCACCTAGGCGCAGCGCTTGCGAGCACTAGACAACCGAATGACGCAGGGGAATTGCGAATTACGATTAATTGGTACTCTTTCGAAATGGGCATCCTGTTTACATCAGGTTCAATGAAACATAAATAGGTATTAAGTGGACAACTTCGCTTTAGTTTTTGTACATTAAATCTTTAATTATGCAGATCAGTAATATGAGGAGGATGATAATTCGTTTATTTCTGTCAGGTTATTCCAGATTCGTGGTTTCGATTGACAGCCCTTTTAAAAGGGTTACGATTAACGAATGATTTAGAATGCATTAATACGTATTTTAATGTGTCTGCATACATAATTATTCTTTGGGGAAGGCCAATATACTGATTTTCATATCTTAAATCATATGAGAATAGTCACGACGAAGATGAATCATATACTATCTTATTAAAAAAGATGGTTTAAAAAAGTAAGTCTTGTAAAACCCGGGTATTAAGTTAGCCCCGTCTCTTATTGTTATATGACGTTAGAAAGTAACCTGTATATTTAAAACCTGAATAAACTTGCTTCAAACCATTTTTTGTCATAAAAGGGTTTTGTGCGGATTACTATTAGGTATTTAATAATCGTGTTCTCGCAATGCACTTTTTATTGTAATTTTATGCCATAAAAGAGAGACGAAAACTACCTAGATAGTGCAATTCTTCCACACGTCCACAAATCCCCAGAAACGCCATGAATCCCCGGTGATAAATTATTCAGCCTAATTGACGGCGGCGGCCTGTTGCTCGGCGTTGATGTTTCTTTTAGCGTTACCCACAGGACACGTGTAGGGTTGAAACCCTTTGAAAAGGGAAAACTCCTACGGACGCGAACAACCATAATTGTTGATGCATCTTGGATTGGTTGATGGTCTTAGCGTGCATCAACAAGAAAAATCTCCTTGTTCTTAACTAGTTATTAAACTGGTACAGCCTACTCGTAGTTTGACGACACGTTTGGCGCTGTGGCTAAAATGATTAGCTTTCGCTACACTAAACATTGCGGTTTTTTTACGAAAAATGGTTTTATTGTTTCGGCATTTGATTACAATAATGTAAATTAGGTAAAGGTTGGATAGATATTCGTATCTTTAATCGCAACTCAAGTGGTTAAATGCTATTAACTAATACCTACTACCTATTACACATATCGGATTCTATAGTTGGACCACCCATAAAAATCATAATAAATATTTTAAAATGTCAACCAATCGGCGGCGAAATGGACTTCGTCTACTGTTCATAAAAAAAGTTTTAAGAAACCCCAACAGAATTGATTTTTAAGCTTGAAAAGTTTTGTGGATTAAAAAAGATAAATGTCGATCTTTTGACGGCAGCAAAAAGTTTTTGAGCTCTTGTATCTACAAAGATGGGAAAAGGCGTTTCCTTAGAAAATTAATTGGAAATGGATTTTTATAACACCACATTGGCCTACTAGTCGCACGAATGTTCCTTAAAGCTTAAATTATTTTGATAGTAACGACTTAAACGTTAACTAACTACAGGACTCACAAGGGGGCGATATTCGGAAATTATCAATTTAGTAGGCAACGTTGGAACTGTGCTTCGTAAAGGTCGACAAGCTCGCATATAAGAAGAAAGTATTCTTCAATCGCATGGCAAACAGTGCTGAGATGAAAGAGTTTGTATTGTGTAACTTTTCGACCACACCTCCAGAATGTCTCTATTATAAGCTCGCCGTCAATCCCTGGTGATTCATTTTTAAAGCCTTGACCCTCGACTTTTGTGTTTTAAGCACCATTTGGATGACGCATGTAATGTTTCAAAGGACAAACTTCTACGAACGTGAAACGTACAAACTATACATCGGGGCATCGCATGTAAGCTAATACAGTTGCTGGTACATTCTGTAAATTTGGATAGTAGGTACCACAGAACACAGAAAAGAGTAGGTACCTATAAAGCTCAGCTCTTGAGGGATCACATTTACTACGGTTTTTTTATTGTATTTTGTTTCACGTAACTCCCAAATGTTTTAGAATGTCACAAAAAAAGAATTCTCTTGCAATATGCATGCAAATATTTTTCGTCAGGTTTTTCGCGGATGTCAAAGGAGTAACCGCGTTTGCCTTTTGCATGTTACATTGTAAAGCTTTGGAGGTTGTACGATACTTTTCACATCGCTTTGTTGACATATTTGGGACTGACATAACAACAATGTTTGTACAATGTTTGTCCCTTTGAATTTGCCTGACGTTATAAAGCCGGGCTTTTTCCAGGGTCCATGTGTATGATTATCCAATTGGCTGTAATGAAAAATTTACTTTGAAATAAAATAAAAACGTATACTACTTACAGGCATTTATGAATAGTCAGACTCTTGTTGCTACGTTCCAAAATGATGTTGTGTTGGTAGTGGGAGCAATCTTATTCTTGAGACCAATTATGATTTTTTTATTGATTCGTAATTATTTTTCGTACTGTTACCTGTGTTGTGTGTGTTGGTGTGTGTTTTTTGTACTGATAGATACCGTACGCAATGTATTATTGCGGGTTATAAATTACTCTAAGGTAATTCATATACAGTACCTATGTGGAAAAGTTTTGATTGGTTATACATTTATGGCTTTACAATCAAAATTTCTGTGTTCAATGTAGGTATGTATACGACATGAATTTGACATTGGATTGGCACACACAAAGTTATACCAGTCAATATCTACTTGACGAGCAAGTTGGCTTCTGTTCTGCGTTTGCTTTGAATTTAGATCGTAAATGTTAATGTAACTGTATTGTATGTGCTCAAAATTAATTTGCTGCTAATATACCATTTGCCAACAATGGGGAAATAATTATAGGGAATATGAGAGCATGCTCGAATGAAGCAGTTCTATGTGCATAATATTATATGGTTATGGCTATATAATTGGCTTAATGTTACTTATGCTTTCTGTCTATTTACTTTTGTACAGCTGTTGGTTTTCCTAATTATAAATAAATAAATAAATCTGAAAAGGGGATTCTTGAACTTAAAGTGTTTTTTATTTATTTAGTTAGTTATATAAGTACCCCTTTATAACCCTGTACATGCAAGTGCGTGTTGATATTGAGTAATATAACGTAACGCACTCCTACTACTGAATCTGCACCCGTAGCATGTTGCATGACCATGATGCAGGATGTTATTTTTTAAGTTAAATGTTCCTTTATTTTAATTTAGTGCACCGCTGACTACCATTTGTCTATTCCATGACAGTCCAGTCCATGCAATGGTTGTCTGGAAGAGATCGCCATGTAGCGATAAAACCGCCACTTGTACGCATACCTAGTACTAATGACAGTGTACTATGTTGTGCAATAAAAACGATTATTATTATGCCCATTTCCATTTACTTTGTTTATTCAAAAATAAGCAAAGCTCTTTCTGTTCATTTCGACATCGAAACTCGTGTTTCGACGTAGGTAGGCATAGACAAAATATTTTTTCCATAGCAACGGGGACGTAGTTAATGATGTATTTATTCTACCAAATCCTATCGTGATATTACGAAGAGTAGTTTTTTTCCATTCTTCCGTAGCCAAAAACCGTTTTTATGGTGGTCATACTACGCCTGCTGTAAACAGTAGAGCAAATAATAATATTCATAAATATTACAAGTACGGTATAGTGAAATACTTTTGGTAAGCGAAAACATGACCTTATTTTAGCATAAAGTTAAAATTCAAGGGTAGGTAAGAAATATCATTACGACGTAGCTGTGAGTGTCACCGCATTAATGAGAGCCCGACTACGTAGCACCAGTGGCAACGCTTTTATGATGGGACAACAGTCTTATAATTGAATTTTGTACGTGCATCTCTTGGATTCGATTTAAATAGAATTAATTTATTTGGAGAGCATTTCATTCTATCGGTTTTAGTTGAAACCTGGGGGCCTACCAGTGGTAAATAGCAAACGGTTAATTTTCAAGGTATTTCGTTATAAGTCCCTAATATGAATTGTATTCACTTCGTACTAGGATATCTCTAAATCATGTCTGTTTTGAGTCTGCTGAACGACTGAACTATTTTGGAATATAGCGATAACTTGACAGGAGACTTTTCAAATATAAGTTAGTATGATGTCAATGTACCTACTGTAAAATGGAAAATTAGTGAACGTAATTTGTTATCAGCGTTTTTGCAGCTTTTATTCCGTCAATTTAAAAAAATCCTATAACTAAGACATACTGGTACGAATAAGCAGAACTTATCATTTCAAGCTTTAAACATATCTACTATAAGAGACAATAGGGTTCGTTCAGTTGACACTACGAACAATTAAAAAAATCATTCTCAAAGATTTCCTTTAATGTGCGTATAAATCTTCTGATGATTGTACAAGTCTAAACGATATAACTTTACCAATTTGCACAAAATATACAGATATACATCAGAAATAATTTCCCTACCTTAAATTGCTCGTTACGTCATCGGTCGGAAACGGAGAGGGGAGGAAACGTAAATTTGGGCAAATTGCTCTCCAAGCGCACATCACGAGAATATATTCGTTTCGTCGACAATACATCGGTTGAAAACGTGTTACAGATTATTTGCCTCCTTCTTTTTATGCTGTAAAGCTATAAGAATTTAATTTAGTAAAGTGCCTAGTCATTGGCACTTTTTTTACAGCTTAACGTAATAAAATCTACGTAAATGTGATTAACTTTGTTGTATAAGTCATGATTTTTCCATATAGGTACCTAATACATTAACTTTTGCAAAAAGGAACATGAGTATCAAAGCGTATCACGTAGTATTCCGCTACTACCTTCCTACTAAAATACAGCCTTGAGCCCCCAATTAGAGCACCAACATATTTTTTATTCATCGAAAATTTTCAATAATTTAATTTATTTTCTGTCAAATTGCTATGCAGATTGTCAGCACAATTCTCGTGGGTAATTACTTTAAAACACAAATAGATTGATGTTTTGCATAGGTAACCGAATGCAGTTGCTTATATTTTAGGTTAATATTCTCATAAATGCCTCTCTTCTTGAACAAAACACGCGCGTAGAACTATTGTACCAAAAATTAATTGAAATATTATTAATTCGTTTCTTTTCTATGACACAGTTGGCGCAGTGGCCAAGCGATTCGCTTTTGTACTATGGATTGCGGGTTTGATTCCCGTACGGAATAAATATTCGGTCTAGAGATAGTTGTTCCGGATCTGGGTGTGTGTGCCTGTTAGATTTATATCTGTAAACTATACACACATTAAAGTGAGAAATCCAAATGCGGGGCAAAAAATAATGCCTTGTGCCTACCAGAGAAGAGGCCTACGTCCTTAGGAGAGGGATCACTAATAGGTTAATGATTCAATTTAATATTAACGCTGCCATTTCATACCGCAACTACACTATGCTAATATTACAGAACACTTAACTATTCACAATCATTATCCTGTGGGAAATGAAATTCGGGCCACCGTGCCAAGCAGGTCGAAGTTGAACTATTTCGATAGAGTCGTAATGGGGAACATTTATGGAACTGGAAACGAACCGACGGGTTGCGATATTATTCCAACTTCCAGTAGCGGTTGAATATTGGTGTTTTGGTAAATGATAACAGCTATTTAAGCAGGGAAGAATATTCATTGATGGCAATTTATTCTTATTAGCCTGTAAATGTCTACGCTGAACAACCGCCGGCCGGCTTAGGGCCATTATCCACCAAAGTGGAGAGGAGCGAGGATGTGTTGTAACAATGAATAGTATCGTGTTATTGAAGCTAAGCAGAGAGATGTAAATATTACGATAATCTATTAATTGTTAAGACACATCTCCGTTCCTCTCGGCTTTGATGGATAAGGCCCATAAAGATAATAACAACTAATGTTTGTAAGGGATGTTTAATCAGTGGTTGGTTAATCAATCTTGTGATCCAAGTATGTATGTAGTACCGCTTACAATTTCTTAGTACCTACGTGTATTGTTTTATTTACCAAAACCAGAAGATCTTAGATGATTCTCATCCTGTCCAATTCATATAAGTCGACTGGGGGAGAGATTTGCTGTAGAATAAGGAAACAAGCTATTGAATAGGGGGAAAAAAAAAAAAAAAGTAGACTTAATAAATAAATAAATCCAGCCCATTACTATCCCACTGCTGGGCACGGACCTCTTCTCAGATTGAGCAGGGTTAGGCCTTAGTCCACCACACTGGCCTGGTGTGGGTTGGCGGGCTACATACACCATCGAAATCTTTATGAGGCCCTATCAGGCGTGCAGGTTTCCTCACAATGTTTTCCTTCACCGTTAATGCAAGTGATATTCAAATTACGATCCGCACATAAATTTGAAAAGTCAGAGATACGGGCCGGGTTCGAACTCAGACCCTCCTCAATCAATCAGACTAAACATAGTAAAATATTTTCCCAAATTATCGACGTGGTTACAGTAATTCAGGTGGCTTTATAGGACTTCTGGGCGCTGAGCACACAACGGATTTTTTGCCGGCGACGATAGACCTTAAGGAATCCTATACAACAACGTACAAGGCAGACAAAAAGTCTGCCAATCTACATCGCTAGTGCCCGGCGACGACGGACGGTAGACAAAATGTCCGTTGTCTGCGCCGGGCCTCATCCGCTTGAGATAATTGATAGAATAGAATAGATCTTTATTTCATGTAAACCAGATACAGGCACTTATAAAATATCGATACTCCAAGTGCACGTTTCCAAATAGTCGGTCCTATGGAGAAGAACCGGCAAGAAACTCCATGGAAACTCTTCTATAATAATAGATTACAATCTTGATCAGTATAATGTTGTGGTAAGAGCTGCGAGAATAATTTGATTTAATATGAATAAGAATAGGATAATAATAATGATTTGCCTCTGAATCAGATTGCCATGGCAGTTACAAGCTGACCAGTTCCGACAGACGGTACCCGTTCACGATAATTAGTAGTAACTCAATAACTCTTAGTGTTTTAATCATTAGATATTCCCCAAGTTTGTTTGAGACCCATTTCCAACACTTGAGTCTTCCAACCGCTAATGTCTACGAGCTGCTACGTACCATTATTTACGGTTTATACCTTTTGTTGTTATTTCGATGGGAGGCGCGAATTTATCATTGCGTAATTATAACGGTACACAATATAAACTAATTGTAAGTCTGAATTCATTTACTAAACTGACCGTAGGGCAGAGTTGGGCGAAGTTAACAAGGGTCTGAAGTAGGTGTACAGAATTCATATTCGTTAATTTGCGCTTCTTAATTACATTACCTTTATCCATAAAACTAGGCCTCTAGGTACTGGGTTACTCAGAATTCATACAAATCTAATAATACGTGTGTAGGTTATGTTCACGTCTGCCGTATAGTGTACAAACATTAATATAATTACTACAATTAGAAGTAAAATATCATGTTACTTTAGGAATTAAGTTTTATATTCAGGAATTCTGTAAGGAGAGCGCTTCATTACTTATATGTCGCAAAGTAAATTTTTCCCTTTTATTATTATTTCTAGCAGTGCAGTAGTAGTGATAGCCTAGCGGTTGAACGCTTGCCTTTCATGCAGGGGTGTCTGAGTTAGAACCTGGCCCGCACCACTAACTTTTCGAATTTATGTGCGGATCGCAATTTGATTGTTACTTGCATTAACGGTGGAGAAAAACATCGCGAGGAAGCTTACACACCTGAGAGGGCCTCAGTGCTCAATGGTGTGTGTAGTCCGCCTACCCGCACTAGGCCAGATTGGTGGACTAAGGCCTGACCCACCTTCTCATTCCGAGAAGAGGCCCGTGACCAGCAGTGGGATACTAGTGGGCTAGATTTAATTATTTTAATACTTATTTATTACTTCTAAAGATTGAGTCACCCAAAAATGTTTAATGCAGACTCCAAATATATGTTCTAAACGGAACATTAACCGGGTAAACTTTGTTGCTGCCAATTAAAGTGGCGGGAAACAAAACAATGTGCTAACTGTCCCTAACAAGTGAAGTTTTGGCGAATTTTCCAACCCAGGAAACAATTAGATGGAGAGGATCGGAGTTTTAATTACAAACGGTGTGTGTTGATGGCCGACAACTCAATTACTATGGTCAAACGTGTGGAAAGATGAGGTTTTGACGCGAAAATTCATGATCGTAAGGTTTTGCGAAGATACCAAAGTTTGAAGGACGTGACAGAAATAAAATTGTAGCAATTGTATGTGAGGTGAATACTACATGTAGTTAAGAACGAGTAAGTTTCGTACTTGCTTTCCCCTTTGAGATGAGATGCGGTATCAGTCGCCATCATAAAGCATTAGGTATTGCTTTGAGCAGCCAGAAAGCGGTATTCCATTATTTCCAAGCTACTAGTCAATAAGAGTTGCAAACCAAGAGTGTACCCTCAGCGTCTGTACCACTGACGCTACTGACTGGCTAATATTTTCCTTATGGCAACAGTGATTCTCAATTTATAGCTTGATACGAAAAAAGAAGAAGCAGAAGTCCTCTTCTTTTAGCGTTTTTTGCAGTAACAAAGAGAAAATATTTTCCTTTGTCGAGACCTATGTTAGTATAGTTTCTTAACTCTAATAACAACATACTGATAAACAATCCGTTTGTACACCGTAGTGATTATGTAAATATTGCATAGTCACGAAATGGTCACGAGTCACGATTGTTCATTGAAGCAGTATTTTAAAAGATACCTTTATACCTGGGTACCTATATGAAACAGAATATCACCTTTGTCCTTGGATGATGATGATGATGATGTTTATTCAAATATACTGACTGAATTATATGAGCTAGTGTTCGCCTAGTGGTGGAAATTCGATCGGAATTTTAGCTTTCTGCACTTCTTCTCCATAATTATAAACTTAGGTAACTATGCCAAATTTCACCATCTTCCGTGCGCGCAAAGGGGCTCAAAGTTTTCTCTTCACGTATTATTTATTAAATAGATTATTTAATTTCAATTATTAAATTATTGTTTGACATTTGTTTATTTTATTTTAATGACATTTATAATTTTATTTAACATTGCATCATTTTTATTTGACTTCTAACCATCCATTGATGATATAGCAAAACTTTTGTCTCTACTTGGGATACGAAATTCAACAAAATTTTATGTATTTTTTTATGTGTGATTCTTTTAAAACTTTGTAGATGTTTTGAAGCTTAGCTAATTATAAATCTAATCTTTATCTAACCTTCCTTGTTATTTCAGATTATATTGTTATTTTTTTTAAATTAGCTAACCAAATCACCTTGGCCAAATTCGATACTAGTAGCAATTCAGAAGGGTAAAGACGATCAAGATTAATAAAGTTATACCGTGATTTGCTATTGTTTAAGGTTAATGGGTAGGTATTACTATAATATTTGTTTTAATTGCTTCCTTTTGAAGTATATTGATTTGTTTAATAAGAAAAGCAAATAATTAAGTTTTCTCTATGACGCCTCTCCAAATCAGAATGACAGTGAATTAAAAATTTCTCAAATAGTAATAAGTAATACTTTACGTATTCAATCGCATAGAACACTATTAAGCCTATTATACCAGTTTTGCACAGCTTAACAAAATTGTAGAGTTTGTACACACAGTAATGGTTTTATAATTACCTATGTCAAATATACTATATATTGTTTTTCAATTAGTTTTGGTACTTCCACCAGTTGTTTGTATTGATTCGTTACGCTATATTGCATGTAAATTTGTTCACATACTACAATGTTTTTGTAATACAAAACTATGACCCACGGTGCGTATAAATTGTTTGTACCATAATACTATCTCAATGAAAGTGATGAAACGAAACAAATGTCTCAGATATAATTCTGAATCTCCTGCTCCATCATCCTCTTAATAAAGTCCCTCATTCGTTATATCCACAGAAAGACACTGATTGGTAAAAAAAAATCCAACCCGCGGTGAGTTATGTAGTACTACTAACTGAGAAGTAGAATTATTTTTATTTTGAAAAAATAAATGCCCTTTTTGTACGATAGTATCTATCTTCTAATAAAATAAGTGCAATTACACCTCGGGATAAAAACGATCGTAATTTCACGGTGAATTTCCTTCCAGACCCGAAACAACTATCTGTGTAGATCATACAAATATTTGTTCCGTGCGGGGATCGAACCCGCGGCACGTAGCGCAGAAAGCTAATCGCTTAGCCACTGCGCCAACCGTGTCGTCGTTATTAGGTTATCTTATGTCAATTTGTCAAATATCAACTGACAATAAGAGTGAGAGATGGGAGATGTTCTTACAGAATTGCTACAGCTGTTTAACAACTCAATACGGGTACATAGGTTACTTTCACCCTTATTTTATGTCACTTCAAAGCTTACAATTTAGATGCTTCCGTTCTTCAACGATCCAGGTTTTATAGCTCCAAAATAAAAGGTTCCTGCGAAACAAAACATATTTTAAATGGTAATAAAACGGTTTCAGGTTGCCAACATTGTTCAGTTTACTGCTTTCAGTAAAGGACGCTGATAACAAGCTACTGTTATGGCATCATTACCAAAGTTTAGGTCATAAAAAGCATTTATATGGAATTTAATACATTGTGTATTTTTAGATTTCACTTCACTAAGTTCCTCCGTTCAACGTTTTTCTATGGTTTTATTACCTTGATGGAAAAACTTCAAAAGCGTCATACTCGTAATTGGAATCGCATTTCGTTCTTGTTTTTATTAAATTGTCGAAAGTAGATATTTTTAAATTATATACGGTTATAATTTAAAAATATCTACTTTCGACAATAGTTTGAAAGTGTAAAAAGTTTGAAATATCTCTCTGTAAATTGTTGAAGCGTCAAAATTGATAATATCACGAGCCATGGTGCTGAGATTAGCCATTGAACAAAGAGATAGCATAATTAATGATTCAGACTAGTTAACCAAAAAGGATCTGGGCGGAGTTAGGTTAGGGGAATGTTGGTACCACAGAACATAAGAATTAATTTTATATACAATTCGTTTTGAGCTAGGAGCTTTATTTTCCGATATTATATAATTACTAAGATAATTTTACAGTAAAATGTGGTCTGGACACCTATAAAGGAAGTTTTATTATATATCTTAAACCTCCTTAATGTTTACGGTAAAATAAATATTACAAAAGGATAATAAAACGAGCATAGAGTGTTCAAGTCATATTTTTATATTGTCATTTTCTTATTATGTATCACTTTCCACTAATTGCTAACAGGCGAACTTAATTAACCCTTTCACGGTCCAGGGGCAATTCAGTGTCACTAGGTCCCACATGACGGACCCTGTATTGTGAAAGGGTTAATAATAGCAATAAACAATATTTTCTACGAATACTCTAAATCTATTTTATATTCCACAAGAAATTGTATTTGAAATCTCCATTGTGTCCTAGCGGGACATTATGTGAATATAAAAGGAATAAAAAATATAATACATTTATATTATTTTAACGATCACTTGTTGCCTCCAGCGAAGCAGCTTGGCTCCTCGCCAAGAAAGCTTTAGTCGATTTAAATTGTGTTTTATCCGACCCACCCAAATGTTTTATTTGGCTCATAGATAAAAAGAAAAAGAAAAATTTTGTAGTCTAAACTTAAATATTTTATAACACTGGTTTAGTAATAATATGAAAAATTAAATTCTGAAATCGCAGTTTTTAATTTATAAATAAACAACCAAATTAAATATTTTAAATAGCACACAGATTGGTGGCAAGCAACGGCCTATTTTTTATAATAAAAAAACATTAATAATAGCTCCAAGGATTTAAAACTAATTTAAAAACACACCAAACACACTTATTTTTATAATAAAAAACATTTATAATAGCTCCAAGGATTTAAAACTAATTCAAAAATACTCCAAACACACATAATGACCTGCTATTTAGACTCTACTATAGACTAAAATAACTCATACGTACAATTAAAACATAAATACATCCTCCTTCAAATTCCAAAATAATATTATTAGTTTGTGTAGTGTATTTTCAGCTCTAATCTCCTTTACACTATAAATTATGGCAGTGAGGACTATAAATTACTATCCTGTGCTGTCATCCTACGAAAGCTGATCCTCTTACTGGGGGATTTTGGGACACCCTTGAAAACTTGTAGTGGCTATCACGCCATCTACGTGAGCTGGGAATGATTACTACAAACTATAATAATATCTACAACTAGCTTCTGCTCGTGGCTTTGTGTGTTTTTTTTTTATTTACCCGGATAAAGTCCTATATCCTTACCCAGGTTGTATTCCAAATTTTGTTGAAATCGGTTCAGTAGTTGTGAGGCGCCACGAAGGAACAAACAAACACACTGGATTTATAATATGTATGAAACTATGGTTGTAGGAGTACTTTTTTACCCGTCATGGGATGCAAAAACACACTAGATAACCTATTTGCGAGCAGGCGGCGGCCAACCTTTTGCACCTTTGTGAATAAATGCTTTATTGAAGACTCTTATTAGCGCAAGTTTGAAAAATAAAGTGTGTCTTCTTCGTCCAAGTATGGCCGTGGTTAATGGAAACAATTTAATTAATAATCATAAGTATTACGAACAAGCCAATTTCGTGGCTCTCACTAAAGCGAGATATCTTATCTCGTAGTGCAGTCCGAAACAAAAGTCCTAGGCTTAGCCATTAAAACACAAGTTAACATTGTTTTAAAATAATACGTGTCTCTTAAATCTTAATTATCTAATAGTGGTAGGTACGGCGGCGACGCCCTTTTCATTCATTTACTCTGTTTCCAAAGCCGAAATGTGTTCGGAAAATCAAAGTGTAATAAAATGTCGAACATATATTGAAGTAGGTACAATATGTTTAAAAAATTACGGTGAATTAACTATATATTTTTTTTTTTTTTTGTTCATTTTTGACATTTAATTATGGTAATTAGTTATATGCTGACTCATAAACTACAATATTATCAACAATAAATGCACAAAATAACTGGAACAAGGTTCACAATACAAAGAGCCACTACAGCCTCTAAGGTCGAAAAAAAAAACGATAAAAGTACCGAGTGCGTAAAGCAAATTAAAAATAAATTCTATCCAAGTTTGAAGCTACAGGACACGTCTTTTTTCTTTTAAAAGCTTACTCATGAATGGGTGTCGAATCTTAGAGCGAGCGGGTTAGTACGTTACAGATAGTTTAGCACAGACTTTCACCAATTCCACTAAACCCTGGTTAATGTAATTTTCTACTCGAAATCTTCCAGTTGCTGGTAGAACTTTTTCGCCGCTTTCAATGCATCTACTATAAATGATTCGTCGCAAGGATTGACGTCAAAGAAAAACGCTCCACATTTGAGATCTTCGGAGCAGGATTCATTCATTCGGTTGTCTTTGCAGCAGCCAAGGATTGCTCGTGCGCAGGGAGATAGAACTATTGGTTTCTTATTGACGATTCCATGCCTCGCTTGTAGTATGTAAAAAAGTTCTTGGAAAGTCAGACTGGCCGGCGCTTTTATTGTACTGCTAATACTGTTTCTGTTAACCTCGGGCATGCAAAACGCTTGCGCAAACATTATTGTAACGATGATCATTATCGTTCTGTAGGTCGCCATCTCTGCAATAAAATAAAAAATAATTTAGTCTTATGTTGTGCGGATTGTACGCGTGGAGCGCAATGAATTTAAAACCTCATTTTGGATTGTATATTTCAATAAACATTGGTTTTGCTGTTTTGTATGTAAAAAATTAAAATACAAACAAAAATAATTACGCTACTGTGATTACGTTAACTTTTGGTGTAGTGTTCGGGATTCTTAATACCTTCCTATTGAACTGTTTGTAGTAAATCTATACGTAGATACTGTAATGTCCGGTTTGGAAAAGTAACAAAAATCATTGCAAGTATTTTTTTGAAAAATATGTGTGGAAACCTCGCCTCGATTTTAAAACCGTAGCAACTTGTATGCGCAACGATCCTGAGTAGAAACTATTTGCATACAATTTGGATGCCCAGAGGTTTTCCTGCAATTCATCTTCCGATATTGCTGGCAATAAACGTTAAGCTGTGCTACGAACTTTGCTTACTGGATTTTAAATTCATAAAACTACAACGCAATTCCTCTGGAACTAAATGTCAACTGAGAGAATCGATGTATTATACTAGTATGGTATTCCACACTACAAACATATAAAGTTATTTTCTCCAAATAAGTACAGATGCCAGTCTACATTACTATGCCCTTACAAGGTCAGTTGTATAAACATAGAACATGTCGCATTATATAATTTAAATGTATAGTCACGTGACACCAAACGTGGACTTGTATAATAAATGCATTAATGTTGCTATTCGACGCGGTCGGTTTTCCCAGATCCGAGGACAACGGACGGCGCGCGTGAGTCGATTGAGCCAACTTCCAATACACAAACATTGGATCTGTACGATTTTTTCACTTTTGCGATGATTAAATTATCCAACATGGTGTTGGAGCAAATGTTGGCCCTATAAACCTTTTAAGGATGTGTGACGTAACGTATACAATGTCAAGGTCACGAAGGTGTGACCGTTAGTTGGCCATTCATGTACTTGTGTAAACATTACTCATGTTTGTTTTCTTAGAAAAACTATATTAATATAGTAGTAATCTTAAGTCGCATAATATAAGTTTCATTTGCAACATTGTAAGAATTAATAAAAGTGTCATTTACGATAAAAACTTTACATTCGCCTCCAAACTTTGCATCATTTAATAGATATAAAATATAATTTAAAAAAAAACTATTTGTATGAGCACCTTTGCAAAGGTCAGTTATAGTGAATAAAAAATGCAAATCCACGAATATAACATGTTCAATACAAGATTCAGTTGTTATAACCTCCAAAAAAATTGTGTAACAAGTAAACATTTTGGAGTAACGTGTTAAAACTCACATAGCGTGAAAAATGCAATTAAACAGAAAATATTACCTTTAAATACGAATAAACATTACTTACTTTTATTCCTCTGTTTATATTAATGTCTGTTCTTGTTATTTACACAGATTTTGATGTATTTTCTTTAATTCACACGATACGTCCTCCGCTTAGTTGACTCCACTATCGTCTGCGGACAGTGAATTTATAAAGGCATATTTACATCGTGTTTCTACAGTCATGTTTCTTTTCGATAACCTGGGATGCGGGATTTCATTGATTTGATACGGCTTGAAATTTTGGCGTGACGTCAATGTTGCTTCGGGTTATCGTCGAGTCTGTGTTTAGAAATATTATGAATTACTACCTACACGGAAAACCCAGCTTTATAAACGATTTATATCTATCGCAGGTGTTTACACCTTCCGTGTTATCTGATTTGATACGTAAAAAAATATACCTACTTGGGAATTAGGCATGTTTTACTTTTGTTTTTATTATCTAGATTCCTAATGTATGAACGCTATTATAAGCTCTTACGGTTTGCAACTAGGTATACGATTTTTTTTATATAACGAACGTTGCCCCCACATTCCCCTCACTGGGATTTCTCCTGAATCGAGAGTACATTTTACAAATATTCATGTCATATGCACACACTCTCAGACCCGGAACAACTATCTATAGATCATACAAATAATTGCTCCGTGCGGGGATCGAACCCGCAGCACGTAGCGTAGAAAGCTGGCGCAGTGGCTAAGCAATCGCTTAGCCACTGCGCCAACCGTGTTGTCATTTATGTACCAGTTTAGTACATAAATGAAAATTACTTGATTAATAACACAGACCTATTTTTACTGTCGTCACTGTCGTGCCCTTTTCTTATTTTAACAGAAGTTTTTTGGAAAAGTCAAACATGACCAGCGGTATAATTTACTGTGATTCTGTTTTGCTTGACACGAAGCTTGCTGCTGGGTTGCCGCTTTAGTGAATATCGCCCTTAAGAACACAAAGGGTAATTTTGCATGAAACTAGAAAATTTCCACTAGACGAAGCGTTTTAGCAAAGTGTGGTAGGGCCAGATGAAAAAGTTTCTAACGAAAGTTTAACTGTAAAATCTGCTATGGTATTGAAATAACAGAATGATGTGGATATCATTGCTCTTAGTGATAAATTTAAATAATCATCATTTTTTAATCGCCCTTAAAAATTATAATGGCCAGTGCTTAATATTGGCCATAACTATTACCATGATAACATAAAGAACAAAAACCATAAACCTAACCGTCAAAAACCCCCGACTCCAACTAGAATAAAAACTGTAACTTTTGAACGGCTGAACAGATTTTAATGAAACATAGCTAAGATGATTTCAAATTAAACCAGCATTGAAATCTGCCCATCCGTTTTGGAGCTACGATACCACAGATACACATTACAAACTTATAACATCCCTCTTTTTGTCGGGGGTTAAAAATACAAGGAATTACCCACCCAGGCGGATGAGTCACCGCATCATGCTGTTATTAGCACACAAGAAGACTCTACAAAGATAAATTCCTTAGTCACTTTAAAACACCAGCTGGAATAGTAGGTACCTACAGCAAAAAAGGGGAGAGAAAAATCAGGGACAAAACCATCTCCTTCCCGTTCTCTCATAGCGTGCTAGCTCCGGAGACTAATAAAATGGGACTTTAACTGTCATCTGTCATAAAGAAGCAAAATATTTTTATGCCTTATCGCTGCGCTTGCAAAGGGGAGATTTTTTGTTTAGTCTTCTATCATATTATTAAGCATATTTTTTGCTTTTTAGTTTTTTGAAGTCGGATTTTACTTTTTTTTAAAGCTTATAGTATGTGCTGTTAGACGGAAGAAGACCGAAAACCGCAATCGAGTGCAGTGCGCCACACTAGTTTACCCATAAACTTATTACACCGAGTATAATAAGTTTATGAGTTTACCGGTCGCCGTGGCGTGTCGCGTCACCTATCTATCCACGGATATCTATGGTATTTCCGCGAAAAGTGATCGAATACATCATAAACTTATTATATCTACTAAGTATAGGTAATACCTAAGTTTATGGAATACATATTGCTAAATTTTATTAAAGTTATACCTACCCGCGGCTTTTATAGGTAATAGTACCTATTTCTCAATTATTAGTAACTATCATGTCATTAGCATTTTTTGTGAAACATTATACATAAGTGTTTACCTTAAGTAGGTCTTGAAACATAATTTAGGTATTTCTTTGAGCATATTAAAATTCTTTATTCGTATGAACTCTGCAGTCTTTGGGAATTCCAAGTTTATTTAATGCATGAGTAATAAAATTAACTTTTAAATGTTTATTGGGACAAGATATTACAGATGAGTCTGTTCCTGCCATAAAGTTTCTGCTATAAATAAACGACTCCATTGATTTGGTTCCGTGTTATTTCAGGATGCGAAGAATACCTTCGTCACACAAGTAGTGGGTAGGTAGCGGGATCGCTGTAGACCACTGCATCCGTCCCGCGGGGCTATCGCGTAATTAAAATGGTAATGAACATCGACTCTGGTAATAAACTTCAATAGGATCGTGAGAGATAAAACTTCGAGCTACCTTGTTAAAAAATTACCTATCATGTACTTAAGATTCCCATCTTTATGACCGGTAATTTATTTTACAAGGTAGTTCAACGTTTAGTCTTTCCCGATCGTATTGAAGTTTATTACCATCACCGATGTTCATTACCTTAGTTACGCGGTAGATTCGCTGTTCCCAATCCGCTCTCGTCCTCTCATGTTGATCGACAGACACCGAACGTGCTGTGCTGGGACGTTCGGTGTCTGTCGATCAACACCAAATATTAATATAAATAATACCTATCTGATTTCGTATGGTAATAATGTTAAGTAGATGTGCACGCCTTTTTGTTTCAAATGGGATGGGCAAGAAAATCCATATTATAAAGTCACATATAAGTAATGAGTTGTGCATACAATGTACAGAGTGTTTTAAGTTCTTAAATGAATGTGTTAGTGCAAATTTCATTACTTTTTGCTATTCATTATTATAGATTACCGTAACTTTATCGATATAATGGCAAAGAACAATAATTATTTTCTTTGATTTGTTAAACTTACGAAAAGTTCATCTATATCTTACAAGAAGACTTCCTATACAAGATATTGGTTTGTTAGTTTTTTAGACACAATATCTCCGTTCTATGATTTCTCCCATGGGTACAGGGGGCCTAAAAAGGCCACATTTAGCAATTCATCTACTGATCTGCATAGTATGACATTAAGTGTCGTCAATTAAGTAGATATTTTGACATTTGTAATATGAATCATATTGTGATTCATCTAAAGCGGCCTTTTTAGCCTCGCTGTTTACAAACAATTATGTTATGGGCTACAGATAGTTGTTCTAGGTCTATGTGTGTGTATGTATGTAGCCCATACAAATATGTATATATTTGTTTCATGCAGGAATCGAACCTGCGACACACTTGTACATAAAGCCAAGAGAAATCGTGCCGTCAAGCTCCATCATCATTGCAAATTATTGGGTCAATATTTACTAACTTTTTTTGGTAGTTAATTCGGTACTTACCTACATTTTTTATTGGACATTCATCACGGAACACGTCGCTGCCATTGTTGCACATTGTCCATAGCTGCTGCGTTCCTTTGAAGTATGATTCAAGGAACTTTTTGTGTAGTATATAATAAGGCTGCGTTCAGACGACATGCGCCCGCTAAACGCACGCCACGCGCGTCCGCACCTGTGTTTTTTTGTATATAATTTGAGTCTTATGTCTCATCAATAGATCTCAAATTGCATTTATCGAAGTCCAACCGCACACGCCACGCGCCCGCCTCGCACACGCGTTGCACCCACCCGCCTCGTACGCCTTGCGCTATTTTGCTATAGATACATACGCTGATTTTACGCGTGCCGAGCGCGGATATAAGGCGGGCCCTGTGCGTGGTCGGCGCATGTCGTCTGGACGCGCCCTAACTGTTACCTCTTCATTATACCCTTAGCTTACCTTACAAAAATAAATTATTGATGGACCTTTGAACCTTTTTCCATTTTTCTTGACTTTGATCAATCTTTACTCAACATTATACAAGCATATTATACTAATGTCATTAATATAGTAAGAACAAATCAAATGAAGCCATAGCTGTGAGTCGAATAAAATTGGAAAAACCCAATTTTCCTCCTATAGAACGGAGGTTTAGCCATTGACTTATTATATTTATATTAATAATAAATCCAGCCCATTGTGCCATTACTGTCTCACTGCTGGGCACGGGCATCTTCTCAGAATTAGAAGGGTTAGGCCTTAGATCATCACGCTGGTCTGGTGCGGGTTGGCGTACTACACACAGCATCGAGGACTTTATGAGGCCCTCTCAGGTGTACAAGTTTCATTACGATGTTTTCCTTTCAATTCAATCCATTACGATAGCGATCCGCACATAAATTCGAAAAGTCAGAGGTACTGGCCGGCTCAGTCCCTCCTGCATGGAAGGCAAGCGTTCAACTGCTAAGCTATCGCTGCTTGCATAATATTATTATTAGGATTTAAATCTGTACATCTATCTTGCAAAATCTAGTATTAGACTCAAAAGTGCTACCGCTGACTGTCAAAAAGAAAACAGTAGGTATATTATTAAGACAGGTCAGGAACGCATACACTCGGCGACTTCCCGTAGTTATAATAACTAAGAAATTGGGGGTGGCCTCTGCCCAGCAGCGGGATAGTATAGGCTAACTTAAAAAAATCTCTTAAAGACAAGACTTTTTTCATTGATCATTATTTTTATCAGTATTGGGATTTTCTATTGTGTCTATGTTTTGTCACTTGAAGGGACGATCTTGTTGGGAAAAAGCTTGACTTTATTTTGCCTACAATGATAATTATTTTATGTTATTCTTGTATGTAATAAGAATAACAAATCAAGCTGCAAATCAAGTTTGAAATAATTGAACAAGTCTAGAATAAGGTAAATAAAACCAAAGTCAACTAGTCTATGACGTCTATTTATTGTAATGTATCCAGTTTTAATTCATAGGAACACTGTTTCTATCTTAACGTTGTACAGTCATGTCTAAAAATAAGGTATGCTTAATATATTTTAGTATTCGATACTAACCGCTATTTTTAAGGCTAAGCTATTAGCTTTCTACGATACATGCCGCAGATTGGATCCCCGCACGAAAGAAATAATTGTATGAGCTATAGAGTTGTTTAGGATCTAGCTGTGTGTGCATGTGAGATATATGTTTCTAAACTGTACCCTCGATACAGGAAAAATCCAAGAGAGGGGTATTTTAAAAACAAAAAAAATCCTATCCGTCCTACAAAAATTATACGAAGACAATACAAAAAATTTCAAACATTTAATTTTATAGGTTTGTCCTATAAATAATGTCCCCACTGATAGATAGGTTATTGAAAATGGGTACTTAAATTTTAGCTATTCGCCCTGAATTTCACTACCTACATGTATTAATAGACTTGACTATAGATATTGTATGAGTATAAAAAGGTATAGCTAGAGTATTTACATCTGCGACTATACAGAATACCTATAAAAATAGGACACCACCTATAAGGGGTACAATAACTCATCATTATGAACAAATTTTACTGTAGGACCAAGAGCGAAATCGCAAAAAAAAAACAAAGCTACATTTAGTCGAGTAACCTATTAATTATTTGAATGGAACAGCAGATTTGTTCTTCGTAATTTCAGGTTTGCTCCAATAGTAAAAGTTGTTCATAATGATGAGTACAGTAATTCCTTAAAGCACGTGTCCTATTTAAATACACAACCTGTATCATTAGCTACGGTAATAACATGCAATAATATAAATAAAATATGAGACTTCCTCAACATCATTTTATCAAACATTATTTATTTTACTTTCTAAGTCCATTCTGAATAACACAACTTTTTATTTTATATTCTATATCATCATAATGATTATAATTATTAGACAGTTGATACAAGAGTAACTTTAAAAAATAAGATTTTATCCGATTTTATTGATTGCCCTGCTTAGATCTTCCGCTAAAAAGTAAAATTAAGAGTTTGATAGCACGAATGAGCACACTTAGTTTAATATAAATAATTATTTCAAAATTAAGCTTTTGTTTTGCAAACAGGCATTTCTACATAATATGACAGGTCTTCGAACCTCATCCAGCTTTTTGTCCATAGAATGTTTGAAATCTTTCAATAACTCGCAAGATAAGGCTAGAATTACAAGGGTTACCGTACGCGGTAAAGTCAGGACATCCCTGAATTGCGAAGCAATCGTACACAACTTGAGGCTGATGACAGCAAGTTAGAATAGCACCGTCACAGCGGCTTGGAGGCGCTACAGCTCCAGGCCTATTTTGCGATGGGGATGAGTTTTGAGGCCTATCCAGAAATGGAGGTGCATTTTGCGGTGGAGCTGCCGTTGATTGGAAACTTGTTTCTGTTGTCTCAGGTTGCTTGTTGTTATTGATACCCTGAACGCTTCCATGCTCCACGGGTGGAGGAGGTCTTGCCGGTTTATTCAGTCTAATAGGATCAAACGAAATGGGCCTGTTGAAGTCTTGACCTTCTTCCGTATCAGTATCATTATCAAATAATCCCCAGTTCTGTCTGTTGTCCTCCATTACAGGCCAGCGGTTCGCTATCGTTGGTTTTGTCTGGTCATTATCGGTTGTGGGGCTATCGCTACCTGGGGTGGTGGTTTCGGTGCAACGACAATCACCAGGAGGTACAAATAGCACTGGATAGAAAATAGGAAAGTGCGACGGCGGTGGTGGAGGTGGTTGTCTCACGATGTTGGCTATCTCTTGTACTCGCCTATGTATTTGGGCTATAGGATCTTCTCCTCCGTAAAAACCAGTATTAGGTCCTTCGTCTCGTTTATTGAAACTTGGATGTATTGGTGGATTGATTGGAGGAAACCCATATCCATAAGGATTATACCATCTTTTTTGTCGCTGTGTGGAGTCTGTAGCTTCTGTCGCCGTGTGGTCGGTGGAATTGTTATCACTTTCAATTTCTTTTGGTTCCAAGTCAAGTTTTGACTCAGCTTGTTCTACTTCGGCGATATCTTCAACCTTGCTGACGTCATTTGGTGCGGCATGGACGTATATTTGCAAAATGAGAATGCCAAGAACAACGCTATTTAGTCTCGCCATCTGAAATAGAAAAAATAAAGCGTTAACTTAAATGTTGTGTATATTACCTTTAAATGGGAATACTAGTCAAACTTAAAATATACGATTCTAACGGTTTTAATTTACATAATTTTCTGTGATTTTCGTTCAGGTTTTTTAGTATCTCAAACATCATCAAACATGAGATGCGGGCTAATTTTACTGATTGCAGAATAATTAACAACTTAATTAATATTTTCGCATCTTAAATCAGATTTATCGTAAGAACGAGTTGCAATCTTCGCTTGGAAGTTGCACTTTTTATGTGAAACAGGTCACTTCTAATAGCTCTTGTTGCACTATTTCCATTGTTTTGAAGAGAAATGAAGCTTTGGAACTAGTTCTTAATTGTATGCCAATACATAACAGTACTTTTATATCTTTATAGTACACTAGTGGGGTAGCAGAGAAATAAGAAAAATGTACTCTATGTTATGTGGAATATTTTATTTTATTTGATGGTTAATAGACATGTCTGTGCCTAGAATACATACCTAATTATAGATTTATTATATCTTACTTTTATGATGTAGGAGATTCCACGACAGAGTTTAACACCCGGAGAATAGTATTAAATTGTATAGTTAATACTTATGTTGACTATACAATTTTATACCACTCTCCGGGTTTTAACCCATCATTAATTCGAGACTTATAAAATACCAATATTCTCTATTTTTAACCGCCGACAAAAAAGAGGGGTTTTATAAGTTTATAGTGTGTATCTGTGTATCTGTCTGTGGCATTGTAGCTCCAAAATGGATGGACCGATTTCAATACAGTTTTACTTTTATTGAAAGCTAGTTTAATCGGGTATCATCTTAGCTATGTTTCATGAAAATCTGCTGAACCGTTCAAAAATTACAGCTCTTTTTCTACTTTGAGTCGGGGGTTTTTGACGGTTAGGAATTTAGGATATTATTTATAACCATTAATTTAAGTTCATGGGTATGATAGCCCTTGTATTTATTTGAACGTCGACGGAATTCTATGTTGTATGGGTAATCCATCCAAGATTTGGACCTTATAAATTGCATATGGTACACCATGCGTTTTTTTTTCGAACGGCTAATCGGTAATTTTATATGGAAAGACGATTGATTCCACCAGATGTAAGAAGAAAAGTCGTCTGTTGTAACGGGTATAATCCAAGCCTAGAAAACTTTTCGTAACCACTAAAAATGCCCGATGTTCAGCATAATGCTCACCCCGTTCCCTACAAAAGATCCGCTCTTACATTTAGGTAAGCTGTCAGCCTTAGAGTCAAAGTTTTTTCAGAGCACGACCATTGTCTGTCTCACAATCCGGCCGCCACTGTTCTTATTCCCATTACCAGCACTGAACTACTCTATCGGAATGAGCACGGTGAACGGGTGAATGGCTTCCAACTTATTAGTACTTACTTAACTTTTGTGTCAGACTTGCTCCTAATTATATTTAATCATCGGAATGTGTCGCCGTTAGAAACCTTTTGACTGATAATGAGGACATTTTGTAAAGTTCAAAGACTCCTTAATAGCTGGTAATTGGAAGTTTAATAGGTTTAGGAATATGTCTCTGTTTATCGCTGTGTTTAAAACGACCTAGAAACTTTCTGCGCGTATTATTGACGAAGGAAATTCGGAGACAGTTCCTTGCTTTCTCATTATCTATGTGGATTCAATCGGAAATTTTCGACTCATTTAATGTTTATGAATGATTATTTGAGTTTATCACAGCTTCTCTTTCGGTTTGCCGCAAATTGTAGAAATGTATTGAGGAGTATCGCTGAATGATTTCGCAGGAAAAGGTGCAATACAATCTCAATCGTAACGTAGGTTCATAGGTATAGATTAATTTACAATGTGTTGGCTGTAGATTGAAGTGGGTACTAGACCTTAAAAAATACCAGAGACTTGTTCATGTAGTTGCCTATGGATAGGTACACTATTACCCTCTTACTAATGTATGATATTTATCTAGACTATCTCTTAAATCTATTGCCATTTCTTTTCATTGGCATAGAAATGACAAGAACAGGTACCTACAATTTAAACAGTGTTTAAAAATAAGTTTTTTTAGACCCCCTTATGTGCGCGGGTATTATTAGTCAATATTGTACCTACCTAATAAAAGTTATTTTTATTGTGTAGATAAACAGTAAGTATATACAGAAATATGACTAACATAACATGTTAATTCTCGCATAAGATAACTAATTACATATCCGAATCATAAAAAATCATGATTAGATAGCTACGTTTAGGTACGTTTACAGCAATCCGAGGCGCTCTAAATTTTTAATAACAATAACAAGGGTCCAACACGTACAACAATAATGACCTTAGTGCTGTTAAATTTGGTAGGGAAACCATATTTGTATCCGTTTTATACAATATAACAAGAGTCTTATAAAGAATTTTCATGTACCTAAGAGAGTGGCTGAAGTACTTCCGACTTATTCTATTACATCTTATATATCGTTAGTCGTGACGTGTATTTACACTCTAATTTTGCGATTTGTCGGTTTATGTGCAATAAGAATGACATGTATAAGTTCAAGCTTCGCGCCTTGAAAAGATTCAATTAGAATTACTTAAATGTCGTTGCCTCGTTCAAGTAGGTTAAATGCGAATATTTTGTAGTAAGTATGTTACGAAGATTTCTGCCATCAAAAACAAATTAACGACCAACTATAGTGAGTCAGGGAGTCAGGCGTACGGTTTTAAATTCGATCTAGCTTTACGCACACTCGTCAAACCATGTTAGATGCCTAACGGGTCAAGCTAAGTTACAGTTAAGTAAAGCTAAAAATATACTAAACATGGATATTTTGCCAAAATGTCAGTGGTGGTTTACTTTGTGTTTCTTATTTTTGTGAGAACTTAGTATTATACAGGGTTGAATAAGGGAAACATTGAAGTAGGGTATTGTACCCATCACTATGAACAACTTTTACAATGGGTCCAGTGATGAATTCGTGAAAAAAAATTTGCTGTTCCATATAAATTATTCAACATCCAAACATCTTCACAAACTTTCATATTTATAATATTAAAGTAAAGGATGTTGCATGTTGTCAAGGTAGTCATTTTTCAGGTAAAGTTTTGTTAACTCCAGAAGAAATGACAGCTTGATGGCCTGCGTCAATTTATCATTTAAGTTTAAACAGCGTAATGAAGTTAAAATTAACTTTACAAATTACAAGGCAGAGAAAACTCGACGACATACATTATAAGATACGCCAGCTGAAATTAGGTCAGTTTAGACATTACACGAAGGATTTCGATACTTTAAAAAATCCTACTAAAATAAAAATGGACCTCATCGAATATTTGGATTTTCATCGAATGCATGGTGCACAGTGGCAGAAATACGTATAAATAAATTATTTCGCTACTACAATCTACAATGAAGTTAGTCCAAAAAAAGCAGACAATCATTGTGTTTTGTCATTATGCCATTGATTGTTCCTTATAAGAATTTGGTACAAAAACCGTAGTCACATGAGCTGAATACATTCAAAGTAAATTGCTTTTGTGCCACAATTATGGGCGTATTCGTGAGTCATTTGAATGGGTCCTCTATTAATGTACTTTTGGAGTAACAAACGTTAGAAATAGTGAATTAAAGCTGAAAGGCTGCAATAACTAGTAGACAGGTAAACTACGACACGGTTGGTGCAGTGGCTAAGCGATTAGCTTTCTGCGCTACGTGCCGCGGGTTCGATCCCCGCAAAAAGAAATATTTTTGTTATCTACAGATAGTTGTTTCGAGTCTAGGTGTGTGTGCATGTGAGATGTAGGATGTATGTTTGTAAACTGTACCCTCGATACAGGAGAAACCCTAGGGAGGGGCAAAAATAAAAGATAAAAAAACTCTCTTCAGTCGAAATAGCGTAGGTAGTGCAAATTTAAGGCGAAGGCGGTTTTTGTTTTATGTTCTCTCGTAATTTCCTCATGGAGTATTTTCCACTTAAGGAAAAACAAGGCAAGGCCAATAAGGGCTTCCAACTGAGTAATTTCATCTAAGTAACCAACAGCAGCGAAGATGGCCCCCTAGTACACGGTTCTCGGCTGAGAGAATACCTTGGGAGTAGAATCCAGTTTTCAAAGCGAAGCTGAACCATAATATGCCTTTCATAATATTTTCTTCTGCTAATACCAACGCAAGACTACGGTGCAAACCACACCCCATTTTTATATGCGTCTGTAACTCATCGCACGTTTGCCGTTACACTTTGTACATAAATTATTTTGTATCGAAAATTTCGATACAAAATAATTTATGTAGGTACAAAAAAAAAATTAAGTTATATTTCGATTCGAAATATAGGTAACTTAATCTTTTTTTTTTCGTCTAAAGTTGGCACAGACTTGAGTAGGACCTATGTTTTTCATTCAAATATTAATCCTGCATTTTTTCTCCGGGTTTTATAAAACAATTTTTTAAAGTTGCTTCATTTTTAACTAAGCGAACCGGATATTAGATTTTGATCTTAATAATAAGGATTTCCTGTCGTTGTAAAATAAGGATATCCTATTTTTTATAAAATACAAATCAAATACTCAACGATCTTGTTGAAGGACATATTTAAATCCACCTCAAAACTACTACTTATAAGCCACAAAACCATTCGGTTTTAGTGAATCCATGAGTAATGGTGTTAATATGTCATCATTTTCGCACTATTGCAATGTTAAATTCAACACATTACCGCCACATGCGGTTTCACAGTCAACCTTGGAAATGCTTATGATTCTATCAACATTTTAGAGTTAAAGGGCACTGTGTAGTAACTGATTGTTTTTTTTATTTTTTTTTATTTGAAACAACAGTAGTTGTTAGAATAATTAATAAACATAATATACCGTCATTATGAGTTTTAAGGCTTATTGCATAATTTATAAAGGTGTACACAGCATGGACAATCAAAAAAACTTGGATACTTAATGAAAAACTAAAAATGAAGTACCAAAAAAATCCGATGGCAATCGGTATTTGTAGAGTATGAATAAGACGAACTATAATGCAACGCGCATCAACGGTAGTATGGGCCGTAAGGTGCGCCATACGCAAGTGCTATAAGTAACACTGCATAACAAGTCACAAGTCAATTGGTTAGGTATCTGCTACGAGTTGTAGCAGATACCTAACCAATTTGAAAGAAACACAATATGACATTTGAAAAAACAATTTAAAAAAAGAAACTGTTTTAAATTAGGTACTTATCGATGTCCAGCAGTATAAAACCACGTATGTAAGTGAAAAACATAAAATTTTACAAGAGGAAGAAATAAATTTTGTCGATCTAAAGAACAAATAAAACGGCTTTGAAAAAAAAAAATTTTTTTTCACTGCTGTGCGATTTATGCGTTATATTTAGGAATTGCAGGTGTTACTACAAAGAGGCTACAAGCTTGTTGCATAGTTAAAATTTAGAAGACCTGCCCCCTAATTACCGATGCAGCAGACAGTTTGCGACAGGCGTAAATCGCGCGGTAGCTGCTGTCAAACATCACTTTGGTATCATGTATTTGTCAATAGCGACACGACAGCCACCGCTTACGGGTTCGCCCTTTGGCGGACAATAAACGAACTGAAAAGTGAGTACTTGGCGCTTCAAACGCGACAAGT
Source organism: Allophyes oxyacanthae (assembly GCA_932294325.1). Lineage (NCBI taxonomy): Eukaryota > Metazoa > Arthropoda > Insecta > Lepidoptera > Noctuidae > Allophyes > Allophyes oxyacanthae. Next base: position 8,124,597 of record OW028618.1, on the reverse strand, counting down.
AGCCATAGGCGGACGAATGCCGTACATAATACGAATTTGTTTGACAGTTCGCGACCGATAGCGCTTCGTCTGCTGTCGCGTGGCTGTCGGGTCGCTGTCAGGTGATTCTTACGTAATTAGGGTGCCGGGCTCCATACATCGAGCGAGGGATAAGATAACAGACGCATACAGACATAGACGCGTACGTACGGCGATCTCAACTCTAGACAAACGAACGTTCATTTGGCAAGCCGTTTATTTAACTTGCTTTTGTTTGTTTGAGTTGCGCCTGTTATTGCTTGTGGTATGGGGACGGCCTTCTGTTTCTATCTATTTTGTGGTCATAGCTACTGTTAATTACAAAATACTTACTCAAATGCGAATATCATTTTTTATTATTATTAAGCCGCAGACATTCAATGATAATATGTTATGTGCTTAACCATAAAATAAACATTGCACATATTACCACATAAAATAATATTTTAAAGACAGTAATTACTTATAATTTAACTTACGATTCGCCTCGCGATTTGTATATTAAATGTTCACCTTCAGTCAGTGTTAACATATTAAACCTAGGGTTAGGCAAGTAGGTACATAACAGTCTACATTCCTAGATAATTATGTTTATTTAATTAGTAATACGGTAGAGCTGCATTCGCTATTTTATCACATCATGTTACAGTTATGATTCGCCAACAAAGTTAGAAAAGTATATGAGAAATTCGCATTAACAGACCAGTTTGAAACTCCGACAACAAACAATTTCATTTCTATTCAATCCCATGCCAAAGGTCCCAAATCTTGGGATGGAGCGTATTTTTTACTTTTCCAAGAAACTAGAGTCACATGAAGTAGGACAGTCATGTTTTGTCCATAGGCTATTGATTTTTTTACAAATATAACAGGTCCTTAAAAAACGAATTAAATTAATATCTTAACGATCAATTTGTCCTAAACTCGATTCGTCGGTAAAAAACAATATAGAGACTGAGTTTCCGTAGTAAAATTTTGTGTCATAAACGTGAAAACAAGAACTACCTATAGTGTACAAAACTACTTCAACTTACGACTAGTACAATCAACAAAACAATTATTTGTAACGAAATGCGCGTAGACGAAACGACGGGTCGTACTTAATAATATACCTACCTACCCTGGCAAACTTTAAACTCAATTTGTTTTGCTGTTTGTAACTCCAAGAAACATGGAAGCCTTTCCTTGTACCCCAGAGGATTAGTTTTCTACGTTTCCTGCCACTCACTATAACATTAAGTTCATAAAACTCTTTCAACTTTTAAAAAGAAAAAATAGGTAGGCTCTCCCTAGACGCGCAGAAAAGAACAGATTTAGTTCCTCTGCTAGGACAAGGATAATTGTTTTCGACTTATGTTTTTAATTTACTTTCTTAAATTATATTATTAAAGTTTATCAATAAAACTAACTGCCGGTCGATTAAAGTGGTATGTGGGTGTGAAAATTATAGCAAAACCGATTAAAACACTTTGATTTTAAGCAATTATCTAAACTAATAGAATGCTAAAAATCGAGATCCTTGGGAATCCCGATAAGATACAATTTGTATAAGCAACTGTCCCATCTGTGGATAATACGGGTAGAATATACAAGAAGAAGAAATAGATTTACTAAGAAAACCCGGATTTTTCTATCTAGTTTAATCAGAATTATTTTAGTTAATATTAAAGATGGACCGACTATGGACTTTGCCGATCAGCTGACTAGTCGGCAATGCCGATCATTCTGACTTCTGTCAAGTTCATGCATCTCCGCTCCCGGATTACAGAGCCGCGCACGACGCACGTGTTCGTCTTGTACAAGCAGGTAGAGGTAGAGTATTGTTTTTGTTTTTTACTTTTATATTTCTTGTTGTTACAACTTTTGCGGTTGGGAATCTATAAATAAAAAATATTAATTGGACAATTTAGTTGTTAGAATAATTGTTGATTATTACCTAGGTTTATTGAAATAAATCCTGTTAATGTTGATTGAATAATTATGTTGTTTTCTTTATTTCCTTAATTTTTTAGTATTGAAAATAAATGCTGAGTATTCGACCTTTTTTGGCGAATATTCGCTGACTAGGAATCATGCCGAATAGTCGGTGTGTAGTCGGCCCACCTCTAATTGGTATTCTACAGTATCAGCGCTATATTATATAGCTTGTAATAAATAATCTACAAAAATAAGTTGATAAAATATTCTATTTTGTCATCTAACATCGTTATTTTATACGCCGACGATTAAAGACACTTTTCCAAATTACATGCGGAAATGGAAGCACACATAACAATACGATACTCGTTGTTCCACTCACAAGTTTTCCAACAAATAAACACTGTGCTCCTAAAGTTCTGGTGTGGTTATTGTGCGATGATAATGCTTTGGGATCAATGCACGGTGTATGACGTATATGCTAATGGGGATGACGTGATCAAAACATAAAGAACAACGTGGTGTTTATATTGTGTTTATGTACAAATCTTAACATAATTGTTCCGAAGTAGTTTTGTGTTTAATACAGGTTTTTTTAAGTTACATCATCTTTATAGATTTTCCGGCTACGGATAACTTAACACACTAAACATGTTAATTGTATCTACACGCTTATATATTGATATGATTACAAAAGAAAATTTGTTTAAAAAATCTAAATAAACCTTCCAGTTTACCCTGTTTCTGTTATATGCGCACGGCTACATAATAAGCTAAACATTTAGTAAAAGCTGACTTCGCATTTTACGGAAAGCCTGTACAATGCGAGGTCAGCTTACACTGGAAATGTGTAAGCTTGATATGTTCTAGCCGTGTGTACTGTACATACGTAAATAACGCCGTAGAGTTGGCAAACTTCTGGACTGGTGAAATTTAGCGAATTACCATCGACACGAAGAAGAAGTTAGGTACGTGATTCTAAATATAAACAAATAAAAAAATATAATCGGCTTTAATCGAACCTTGACCCTGAGTTTATGGATGCGCGCTGCGTGAGAACATTAGTCCCATGCCTAATTACAATACACACGAGTGCATTGCTTTTGTGTTAACACGCGCCAGGCTTCAGGCGCAGGCGGAGGCAATCTAAAAGCATCTTGACCTTGAGTGACATTACGACTTCTGAAATTTAAACTAACATAACCAATAAAAATTAGTATACTATATGTAGGTACGTGTTAAATCACTTTTTTAAATGTATGAATTTATGCATATTATAATATTGAAAATAATGTTTATTACGCCATTTATTTTTATTTTAGTCATTTCTAAAACGTTTGAGTTTAATTATGTTTACCTTCTATAGTCGTGTAAATCCTCCATTAAAATGCACTAATGCGCTGCTGCAACCTTTAAACAAGTTTTCAAGGGTTTTGTTCGCATCTGTTAACAGCAATTGGAGCTTCATCACGATACTATCTTGGTTGTTTTATTTGTCTATTATTGTTAGAAGCTATAATTAAACCAAATTGGATGTACGAAGAACGATAACAATCATGATTTATCCTAGGTGCTTGTTTTTTAAATGCAGTTTATTTTTATTTCCTCTGAATTAATTATTGTAAACCAATCTAAATATATCAAAGCTGTCAGCTGACTGTGTGACTGACATATAAAAGGCCAAATCGGCCAAACGGCTTAATCTTGAAACTTGACATTTCGCAGTGTATATTTTTAAACACGTGATCTTTGAAAGAAAGCATAGACGTTTACGCATAAAGAGCAACGCACTGGTATCTACTAATGTACAGAGTCGCGGGCGAAAGGTTAATTATAAGTAATAATAATAAATCCATTTATATGCACGGTAGTGCATTCTAATCACTGGTAAAGGCATGAATCATGATTATAAAACGTCAATGACAAAGACGCATGTTGCACAGTAGGTTTTAAACTATACTATTAAAAGTAACACTTTTTATTAACATATAGGTACGTATTTCCCGTAGATCTTTACTCGTTGGAAAATTTAATAGGTATTATAAGTTTTGTAATATTTAAACTCAATTGCAATGAGTGAAGCTAGTGCAACAAGCGTGGGACTTAAAATGATAAATGTATTTCTCTTAAAAAAATATTTCATGAACTACCACATTTCTTATAGGTACTTTGCTTTAATTTTATAGGCAGGACACTATATATCCACCTCCAATCAATCCACCAATCTTTCTTTAACCAATCTTTTTATTCGTTTTCCTATTGAAGATTATCACCTTCTATTAAACGACAATATTTTTAGATACCTATTTCCGAGGTTCTCTATAATGCGTACGCGCCATATTATTAGGCGTGTTAAATTTTTACAGCCTATTCACCTATATATATATCGTCATCGGAAAGCCAAAACTACTAAAGCGCCAATTCGTTGCCAAACTAATTTAAACTTTAAAATGTGCCTCTTTAAAGTTTAAGTTAGTTTGGCAACGAATTGGCGCTTAAGTAGTTTTGACTTTCCGCTGACGATATGGTCAATAGATGTTTGCCTCATTCACATGGTTAGGCAAAGGCAAATATCTATTAACAAACGTTTTTGCATTTGTGGGCTAATTCGTTAGGCATACGTGGGATATTTAAGGCACAAAATTATCCGAAACGGGCATTAAGGTTGTCTGGTTTTGGAAACACGTTTTTTTACTAAAAGCAGATATTTACTCCAGTAAACTAATATGAAAATGTGCTTCGTACTAGAATCTCATAGGCACAGAACGCAGAAAACTGTGCTCATAGGCATATGGATGATAGGTATGACCAATGGAATATGGAAAAAAAAACAAACATACAATCAATCGCATTGAGACCCTCCTTCTTTTTTTGAAGTCGGTTAAAAATAGCCCGTGACTTTAATGGATTATGTGATTAATTAATTCTAGTAGATTTAAAACTATATAAATAGTTTTAATAATGCACTGAAAAGGTAAAAAGATATATTTTGTACTCTATAATTAATTACAAAGCTATCTTTTATGTTATTGATCCAACCTATACAATAACGTCTGATAATTACTTTCTTAGATCGTTACAAATTAATCTTACAATAAACGTTAAAACAACAGATTTATGAAGACTGGAAAATATAAGTCTATTCTTTACTGAATTTAACGTAATTAAAAGAATTCATATCCTCAAAATTATTACAGTACACTGTTTCACCTCATAAATTTTGAATAAATTTACTAAAAGTGCTAATAAAAATTAAATATTACATTCTTAAACTTTTTTTAAAGGCATTTGTATATTTTGCTTTACATAGATACTCTTTTAATAACATGATTGTTCTTTTTTCAATTAGTACTTAAAGTTTTTTTAAATAACATGACCTTGAACTTCGCTTTAAATTATTTGATTTAATCATTGATGCACGTATTACTTTGGGCTAATCACGATTTGGTAATAATAATTGATCGCCTCATTAATTTATGATAGCGCATCAGGATTTCGTGTTCTCACGAGTTAAGGTATAGGTAGGTACCGCCTAAAAAATATTTATCGTGCATTCATAACTTTATTGTACTTGACTGCCAATCAAAGTTCCTGCTAACGTAACCCTATGTCGCTAGGTAACGACAATGTGACCTTTTAATTGCAACTCGGGGTTTTAATAAACCTATCTTCCTAAAATTCAAAGATTAAACGTTCTATTGGGGCTCATCGAATGTACTTTAATTAAAGGTCAAAAGAACCTAGTAGCAAGTTAGTATTACTAGAGGGTAAGAAATAAAAATCTTAGATTTGGAAAATCACAATAATATTATAAAGAAAGTAATTTGTCTCTCTGTCTGTTTGTAACCTTTTCAAGATGAAATGGCTGAACCGATCATGATGAAATTTTACAAGGAAATAGTGTGTATCATGAAGAATGACATCGGTAAGTTTTTATCTTACCAAATATCCATTTAAAACTCCACGCGGGCGTAGTCGTTGGCACAGCTTTTATCTACTCTATATACAATTTAGGTATTATCAAGCCATTATCATCATCATGAAGCCATTAATGTTCCCACTGTTGGGTCTTTAGGCCTCCTGTCTGGGGCTAAACTGTAGACAAAAGCACAATAAAGGATTTTTTTAATGTAGTGCGCATAATTTGTTGAGTGATTCAGTCTCTGTTCCTAAACGCAACCGCAGTATTGGGATTCACTTTAAAACAAAACGAAAAGTCGACTTAGTATGTGACATGCATCATTTACAAGCGCAAGCCACACAAAATCAATTTTTTTTGGGTGAATTTTCGTTCTTCTGTTGTATTTCGGAATGGACACTGAATCACTCTGCCAATTGTGCGCACTACATAAAAGAATATCCTGTACACAGTTACATTATATTCCATATTATTTGATAATATTACAGTGTGTCATCATCATGAAGCCATTAATGTTCCCACTGTTGGGCTTAGTGTTTGGGTTAGACAAATTTAAGTACAATGTACAATCGCTAGAGAACGAAAGCCAACAAAATGTACCTACTGAATTAACATAAGCTGTCGATTAGTCACGTGATTCGTTAGTGTTAATCCCATACAATTTGCCGGCGTTTCTATTCTTTAGCGACCGTAGATTGCAACTTGTCTAAGAGGACCGTGCGGTTTTATGGAGATCACAATTCTTTGAATCTTTGGTTCTAGGAAATGTTGTCGCTTTCTCACAATGTTTTCCTTCACCATTACGTAATTAAGTAAAACGGTGATTATGGAAGTGACTTCTTTTTATTCACAATTTACATTGGCTCGATCGTAAATGGCGTTTCACTAGGGCTACGCCTTAATACAGGCTTCTACGCTTGTGACATCTGGGCACGAACATTATAAAGCAGTTTACGAAACTATTCTTTGTACCTATCTAAATTCTATTGATATTGAACCGCAATGGGTTAAATGTACAATAATTAATGAGTTCGTTAGAATTCGTCATAGAAGGCATCAGTTCTCCATAGAAATCTTTACTTAACTACTTAGTATAAAATTGAGTCGCCCGCCGCGAATGTCTGTTTGTTCGCTAACTACTTCTTAACTATACAACGGATTTTGATGAGGTTTCACCATTATTTTGAGCATTTCTTCTGATATGTTAAGGTTATATTATGTATGATACTTTTATATTTAATGTACCTAAGCATAGTAGAGAAATTACACCCGTGCGAAGCCGGGAGCGGGTCGCTATATTGTAAACAAATAAACATATATCATAATGTCATTAAATAGGCTTACGTATCAATTAAAAATTAATGCTATTAAGAAATAACTATAAGCAATGTAAAGTTCAGAAAAGAATATAGTTTGCAACAAGTTAAGTCTTTTATAATTATACATTATTTTCGCAACCTACTTTAATGACGAAAGTATTGAGAACTTTTTCATTCTGAATATTTTAATGCGTTACTCTTACAAAGGAGTTAGAATCTGTCAATGCTCGCAGATTATTGCAAAAGCACGGAATAACAAAAACGATGTCACGTCATTACATAATTATCTTTACTAGGTAATCAAACTGACGACACGGTTGGCGCAGTGGCTGAGCGATTACTACGCTACGTGCCGAGGGTTCAATCCCCGCACGGAGCAATTATTTGTATGATCAAACTCAAACTCAAAATCTTTATTGCGCTCATATTATGTTCATAGGATGACAAAAGGTTTGGTGCGTATCGCGTTAGGGCACAGCAATTTTACTATAATACAATAATATAAAAGTAGTAGTAGTAGGTATTTCTTACATTACAATGTTATATGTTTATGATCTACAGATTGTTGTTTCGGGTCTGGGTATGTGTTCATGTGAGATGTATGATTGTAACCTGTACCCTCAATACAGGAGAAATCCTAGTGAGGGGCAAACTTTTTAAAACAAAACAAACAAACTCCCCGTGTTTAAGTCCTTAGTCTGACCCCCTCAGTGAAAGCGGAATTTCTCGTTTAAAGTAACAGTTGAGATTATGCCCGAAATCTTATAATGGTATATAATCGATTTAGTTATAAGTTTAGTTCCAAAATCAATTATAATATAAAATATATAATAAATAATGATTTTAGAACATAAGCAGAAACTAGAGGTATCAAAAAATGAAAAAAAAATCCTTTTATACCTAATGATGAAATCATTTTTCGTTTCGATCGATTACGATTACTTTTGGGTTCGATTTACGGTCGTAACTTCTGTTTTTATAGATAAGACAAATTTTATTGGCGCCTCACATAAATATGCATTAGGTTTTTATTGCATTCTTATGCGAACTACCTGTTTTTTAACAACAAAGGTTTCGCATACCCTCGTTTTATATTTCGAAATGATGTGTATCAGTATTCAAATTCGTTCTATATTTATGCCCTCTTTGTTCATTGTAAGAAGTATCAAGATCATTATTAGTATTTGTAACAAAAGATTGCATGTCATCAACATCGATCGAGACTTTTCTAATAACTCTTCTACTCCCTTTGACTATACTGCAGGGCTGGCACGGCGGGTGGAACCCTTTATCTCCTTGACAGCAGATAAAATGAAAAATCTATAGAGGTAAACGGTAAAGCGATTGTCCCCGATTTTTCTTTCGCTAAACCCGTTTTCTCCACCTTTTGTCTCTTTGACAGAAAACAAAACTTAAAAACAAGAGAGATGACGCTATAGAGATTGTTTTGTCCCCGATTTTCATTCTCTCTTTTTTGCCGTGGTAGCCCTGCTGGAGTCGGCCTCCATTTAATATGCAGATGCGGCTGAACATCAGTATAACCACGGAGTGACTGTCATCTGTCGTCTACAAACTAAGTATAGATTCTAGGTAATACCGATATTGTAAGGTTAGACTCGTGGTCACACTTTCGGGATTCAGAATGCGCGTGAGACTGCCATAAAATATATTTGAACGACCACTGAGCGTTCCGTAACCTAAAATAATGTCTTCTCTGTCTATGCACCTGTCCTCTTCTTATTACCTGTATCTGTCATTCCAGTGTGTCTTGTTTTTGTGGCAAATAAATGAATTTTCTTTCTTTCTTTCTTTCTTTCCGTACAAAACATCGAGTACAATACGATATTATTCATAGAAATAGTAAAACTATATATTATCTCTATGATATTATTATACATTTTAAATTGCGAACACAATAGCGTGGATTTAAATCATGTGGCCAGGGTTTAGAGTATTTACGACTAAATTGAGAGAAAGCTTTCATAGGCTTGAGAAAGTAGTAAAGATTAGCAAATAAATTGCGGACGGAGCTAAGTAATTTTAATTAATGGCTCAGCTATTAGTCTAAATAAAATACATAAGAGCCATGAACTCGAAATTTTAATCAGGATTTATTTAGACTAAATCGTTCTAATCTATTAAAGAATATCAAATATTAAAACTTATTTGACAAGTTTATAGACCTTTACCTACTTGCTTTTTTGTGTAAAAAACTACTATTTTGTTATTTTTATAATAATCTCCTCACTGTCAAGACAACAAAGTGATCTATTATGCGTACCGTTTTATATTTTAAAGGACTGGAGCTCTAACAATGCGTTGTTTCATTCAAAATTTCCTTAATCTTACCACACAATTGCGTATGCCCGCGATCGTGAATTTAGTAACGAAGAAGCGAAAAAGAACTTATTTTCAAACTTTTTTGACGAAAGTTTGTATTGCGTTTATTCAACCCTGACAGTGACTATAAAAAAGCATCTTGTATATATTTATCATTCATAATATTTATGGCCTACCTATTTATAAAAATGAATATGATTATTTTTGTCAGAATATTGAAATTCTATAAATTATAATCATTTAATTATACTATGCATTTATTATTATATGAAAAACAAAGTAAAGAAACATCGCTTTTAAGTCTGGAACCCTACGTACGAGTACGATAAAAAACGAGTACGTATATTTACGGCAGGGTTAATCTTATGTACAAATAATAAAATGAGAAATGTCTAGCGTATGTAACTACAAAAACATTAACAGACTTACTATAATCCTTTCGTTTTTAATTGGCATCTCATGTATTTCATTATGTGAAAGTGAAAACAGGTAGCCAGATGAGCAACCCTGTGTTTAAAAGTAGGTAGCTATATTACCCTAAATTCAAGAAGTCATGAAAATCGCTCCTCTTTATGTTATAATGAGGACAATAATTATAACAAAAAAAAAATGACTCAACAATTTTAAAACTAAAACAAATCCAGTGTTTCTATTCTACGTAACCCTAAATTACTTAAGTCTGCGGAGGAACGATGGACGGTATTCTTCCGCTGAAAAGGGAGGACCCTCAGACCGATTATAATTATACTACCTATTATTAATATAATAAACTATTCAAAACCTTAAATTTAATTACATTATAAGGACAAGTTTTTTCTTTACCTATTAAACAAGGTTTTTATGTTAGTTCATTATTTACCCAGGTTAGCTAATGGTTTTATGTAGGTGCTAAAGATTATTACCAGATAACCTTGATTAAAATTGAGGAAACGATATTTTCAAGATCACGTTGCTAATAATATGATATTGTTTTTTAAACTAGTTCATTTTTTGTGTATCTACTAATTGGATTCTTAATTCAAAATTGAGATGCAATCAATCTAATATTTATTACTTATACCTATTTATTTAATGGTACATATTTTAATTGGGTTTTTATTATTTTGTATACCTATATTTCATTAATATAACCTACTTACGTAGATATTTACTTTTCTTTTTAAAATAAAGTCGTTTTTAGTTTCTAGTAATTATAACTTTATTCGAACTTGATGCCATAACTTTTTTAAACTCCGTTATCTGTACATACTTTATTTATACCCCATATATAAAAAAATGCGAATAAAAGAAACGTTCAATAAATAAAAATACTTGCTAAAGTCTATTATTCATAAGAGCCTTTCATACAAAAACTGTATGAATGCAATCTCAATAAAACTTACGCTCTCACACAGTTCACTAGTCTAATATCAGTTGCTCAATTTTTTGCGAAATGGGTAAATATCGGACAAAAACGACGGGTATTTTTTTATGCCGCGCATTCTCCATCATGTTTAGAAAATTTACTTTAGTGTTTTTTTTAAATGGTTATTACATAAATTATTATAAATTACTACATATTAATCTGTTGATAATTTGTAAGTAAACAACTCTATTTATATTTTACAAAACAACATTATTCGATGAGTCATCATAGATAAAGAAATCACTGAACTCGATGAAATCAAACATCCTCACCTTAACCACAAAGAAATCCCAATTCCAATAATCTTTACAACACGTTAGCACTTTCACCAAAATTTAATAAAATCCTTTCAGATTTTTGTTATGTTACGAGTATGTTCACGTATCGATCACAATGAAAATGTTTGGACGAGCAGGCACCGCCGCGTCGTTGGGTTATCTGCGACTGACACTACAGATACAATAAGAGTGGTTTATACGAAAACGTCTGTTGCCCATCACGACGCCACCTCCACAGACCTGTATGTAGCGGCTTTTAACACCGTTACTCCGTGGGAGATAATGTCTATTATTTGTGTTTTTGTAAATTTTTCTTGTTGTATTAACTCTGTTATTAAGGTCGCTACGTGACAGTTCATTCTTAACCCATTAATGCAGTGTGGGATACACGTTGATTATTATTTTCTAGGGCAGTCTCAATCAAAATCAGTACTTGATAGACACGTATTTTAAGTTCTGATCGCGTCAAAATGTTTGTCACCAATCAAGTTAAGATATGGCAGCAGGTGAGATAAACAAGGAAATTCTATGTGATAATAAAATTACAGGTGTTATAGTATTTTTACGGTTTTCCTGTTGTAAAAGATTACTTAATTAATACTAGTCATTTAAACAAATGTAATTAAACTCTTAAAATATTTATTCTATAAGCTTCGCTTCTATAAGTTAAAAAATGTTTCTTTTTACAAATTTTGAACATTATAAGTATGAATATGAAATAAGTACGTTTAACATCTTGTTAGTTTGCCTTTTTGGAGACCGGATACGTATTGTGGTTTCAAAAGAATTTGAATAACATTACTGTCCTATTTTATGCTTTCACCAAATATTATGAGGAACGAGTTTTGTATACTTTCTTGCAGTGTGACTCACGTACGATTCGAATAAACGAATAATTTTATTGAATGTAACAGTGGTTTTTAGAGGGTTACTTTTTTATTTAATTTTAAGGGTTAATAACTACAACGACTAAATTCCACTGAAGTGAAGCTTCTAGGTTTAAGGTATTTTCCGGTGTAACTCAAGAGTCACTCGTTCATTGAGCACTATTCATCAAATATACAGGACATATTTACTAGCACCCCATCCCCGACTTATGATATTAAATAACAGTATATAAACCATCAACTTATTATACTTTACCAGTATAATAAGTTTATGATAGATAACCACTGATGATAAACACTTTCTATCTAGATACTTACGTACCATGCTGTAATGCTCAGAAGAATTATAAAAATGTACAAAAACAAAATTCTTTAGTTTCCCAAATTGACCGAATATGAAATACAGACGGACCAGCCCACTTATTCTAAAACATTCCCGCAATAGGAAATGCATTAATTTGACAGTTCGTCCAAGTTTATGGCTCTGTTATCGATATCAACAAGACAAACAGTTTGGTGACGAGAGATGTAATTTTTAAAACAATTCTCAAAAGTAAACAATAACATTACCATTGTTGGACTGTTAAAAAGAAAGTAATTTCAATTACGAGACATCACTATGTAGCGCAAGCAGCGTGCAAGTTGCAATGAATAATTATTAAGTATAAAATGTCATAACGCCTAGCCTTAGTACGTTAGCAAAGTAATACAGAGACGGAACAGATATTATTTCAACACAGGAATTATCATGCCAACATTCGCTAGTCGGAGAGGAAATTACAGAAAAAGAAAATAAACTCTATTTTCAAAAGTATAGGTGAGCGGTTTCTGTTTTTTACAGCATGTAGGTATGATCTATGTAAGCTTTTTCCCTAAAAAGTTCTACGAACATGAAAAACCAATTGATGTAGATACACAAAACATGTAATTTTACCGAACTACCTTTATTTATCTGGGAGTGAACGCGACCTCGAGTTCATGGTTCTTTGTCATTATTCGATGATCACAAACCCTGTCCATGTCAGCTATGTGATTTCAATAACCAAATGCCAGGCGATATGTCAAGAGCCTAATGGCCTATTCAAACGGAAGTTGCAAAACTTAACAAATATCTACTTAATACTTAATAGACGAAAAGTAATAGCAAAGTAAACAAATTTCCAATTTACAATTTACTCGGATAAAGTCTACTTTATCCGAGTAAACTGTAAATTGGAAGTTATGCGTATGCGTAAACTTGTTTCCATATACATATAAAAGTCTAGACAGTGGTATTAATTAAGTCAACATAATTATTTTCTCTGCCCCAGTAGGAAGGTGACTACAATCGTTAAGAATCTCACCGAAATGTTCCGGATTAACATACCCACAGTATTGAACGCTCACGTTATCTGGTAAAGCATTAATTTCATGGATGTTTCTATATTATCATTGTTTATCTCTCCTGACTCACTGGTTGGCTCCAAAGAAATGACGCACCCGGCTCTTTGGGAGGCTTACGTCAGGATATGGGTCTGGCACGCAGAGGCTCTTTGGATAACTTTAATCTAAATTGGAATGGAATACTAACCAAGGAGTCTCAGTGACTGTAGAAATTCAATAGTAGAAAATCCTCGGGGTATATGAGGTGGAAGCAAAAATAAATAGGTCTATTGTAATGGGTGCTACATGGGCTGAATCATAGGTAATGCCTATTAACGGAAAATACGGCGCTTGCCTATCAACTTTAATGCGAAATACTGTGGCAGCCGTAGACTGGCCACTGATAAGATGGTCTCCCTTAAAGCCACTACAAAGGGTTTAGAGAGGAGCGTGCCAGGACCATCGCGTGTCTCGAAGACTCGGATTGCGTTTCTCCGTAGGTAATTATGCCCTTAGATATGCCATTCTTGGGTAAGTTAAGACCTAGACCAACGCACTTTATTATTATTTAGTAAATATATTTATTTATGTCCCCATATCTCAGTGTCACACCGCAGACTACCCGTATCATTTCGCGTCCTGTTCTTGTCCATCCCAAGGTTGTCTGGAAGAGATGGCCGATTGCGATAAGACCACCCTTTGTACACTATTATCTTTTATTTATGCATAATTTGTATTAATTTATCAGTGTACATGTATGTGTTCTTAGTTTTCTTTGACGTTGTTGGGTCAGACTTTGTTTCAAATAATAATTATGTATATTAATAACTAATTTTACTTTTCAGGTAAGTATGACACATCTCCGATTATTCATCATTAAGAACATTCCGTGAGTAATAAATATAAAAAGACTATCGGTATATCTTACTATTCTTTTCAAATTGATGCTGATAAATGATTCATTTCATGTCGTGTCTGGAAACTTCTCAGCCAAGCTTTTGAGAACACATGTTTACTCTGGCACATTGATTGGATTCTCGGAACAATTTAAAAGCGACCGGTCGCATCTGCGTTTCCCCATGTTAGATAGACTATCACATTTCTCTCGTAATCTATTACGAATGTTATAGGCTTCCCAATTCTGAATAATAAAACAATTGAACAGCGTACTTACAATAATGGATTATTCGACGAATTTATCGTTTTAAGTGAATTCGATTTTCAATTCAAAGATATCTAAATTAAATTAGGTGGGTATCTTATGTACTTTCTTCGGGGCGTATTACCATGAGCGGCCTAATAAAATTCCAATAAAATTAATTGACGCTCCTAACTACGTTGTATGTTGTATTATTAATTGTACTGGAAAGACGGAAAGACCCACCTTTCTACGGGTGCTAGCATACCTACAACTTCCTCTATCCTGGTTGATTGGTGAAATTGATACATTTATAGAATAGAATAGAATAAATTTATTCCTCAACTGTGTACATTTACTTATGTAGATATTAAAATAGTTTAATTTAGTATCAACAGTTTATTATTATTAGGGGGAGCTTATTAGAACTTGTTCCCGTATTTCTTTAGATTTAGATATTTGAAAAATCTGGATGTTTTTCACTTCTCCCCTTGTTACACAATCTGATTTGGGAAAAATCCACTATGTTCGCGAACCAGTAGCGCTCCGCGATTGCTCTTAGTGGATATGTTCTCGCGGCTCGGGTCTACCGCGTAACTAAAATGGTAATGAACATCAGACTCTGGTAATAAACTTCAATACGATCGTGAGAGACTAAACTTCGAGCTACCTTGTAAAATATTTACCGATCATGAAGATGGGAGTCCCAAGTTTATGATCGGTATTTTTTATACAAAGACAAAAAATATTTGATTCTATTTAGCCTGTATCAAAATCATTCGGTATTGTGGAATCCATTTTGTGAACCGTGTTCGCAAACCACGTCTGCATTTGGATCGCGGAACTTCTACGGGTTTGCAAACATAGGTACCTAGTGGATATCCATCCACCTTAATACATACTTACATAGTACTTTAGTCTACTAGTTTAGTCACTTTTTCACTGTTGCGATGCTGCAGCGCTGTAAGCCATCTTATTGATAGGATTTCGGTCTCCACTAGTAACAGAGAAGTAATTAGTTCTCATTTACGAACATGATCGTGTTCGTTTCGCTCATTTAACTTTTACAAGTTTTGCAAAAAGATAAGTATCATAAACGAGTACATCGTGCTTTTTTCTATTTTGTAAACATTAATTACCCAACTACTTTACTTAATGGCCTCATCAGCTTTTTTATGTTAAGTATTAGGGTTTTTCTGTTCTGTTCTTAGAAAACTTACATGGGCTTGTTTTGAAACCATTTTAATCTAGAAATATAGTAAATTTAATTACTTAAGTGACGAAACACAGTCATTACTTCATTAGTATTGTTATCGATCACTGGTGGCCCGCTCATTAGCTTATGAGTTCTTTTTTTTATCATCCAGAAGATGCCTAAAATATACCGTGCTGGAATTAATGGGGTCGTGGCAGAATACCATATTCAGGATGGTTGCACTTTGGGGATCCTTATTTGGTTCAAAGTTATAGATTCGTTAGGAATCAAGACATTCAACATGAGTTATCTATTAAAGCTTACCAATGATGTTTGAAAACTGTACAAATACTACCTACGCGTAGCAACTAAAAAATATTACAGAAGACTTCAAAGTTAATAACATGATTTGCAAATAATTTCCTCACCAGCTCGCCGTGCGAATGTGCTTTGAGAAATACTGTTTAACTAAACATGAAGATCGTGGTTGATAATCTGGTTCCCACCTTTTTGTTTCTGAATCAGACTATTATAAAATAAACTTAAGACGTCCAAGAGTACACAGCTCACAATTTATATACCTAAGCTAGCATGCATTATTATGTCGCTATGCATTTACAATCAATTCTCAGGGAATCCTTTTCGCTGCACAGTGATTCTCATACAAAAAGAGTTTCCCCAAGTTGCAAATTGAAACTGCCAAGTTAATAAGTCCATACTTATGAGGAGGGTCTGGCGAAACCGATACCACGTGACAATATAAGCCGAATTAAAAAACGACGGCGTCATCTATATTTGAATCACGTCAAGTTAATCCTATTCAGCTTAAGCTGCCAAGTTTTTTCTAAAATAAAATTTTATTTACCACTTGTTAGCACTTTAATAAATGTCTCCTTCGTGATTCGCTAGTAGTACGCTCAAATATCAAGGTTTAACGTCAAGTCGTGAGCGGGTCTTCGGTACAAAAGCAATAGTATAAAATATAGTTGTAAGTATTTCGCTTCTAATAAGATTTTAAATCGATAGGTTATTTTTTTGTGTACATCCTGTTATTAATGATATCGTCACGAAAACAAAAATAAGGCTGGTATATAGTATACGGTTGGCCTGAAAAAAATATTTCATTAATTGGGGATTTTCTAAACACAATTTTCCAATCCTCAAAATAAAACCTAGAGGGCGTATTGATCAAGTCGTGAATGAATTTTTATATTTTATTGGTTATTCAAACATTTACACAGCAAAAACGACTTTGCAGATTCCATCCAAACCGAGTTATCCGGTTGTAAATAGCAATAACTTGTTTATTTCTAGCCGTTACGTTTTTTTAGTGTTTGTAAGCAGTTCTTCACTTTTTCAGAATTTTAACACAAACATGAGTCAATAAAATCTTTCCTAGAATACCCACGTTTCGACCATCTATTTGGATTTTTCCGTATAAATTCCTGTACCTACACCAAATATTACATAATAGTAGTCCAATATAAAAAGGTACATACGAAGGTGACTGACAGTTCTAGCGGATAGCACGTACGTTCGTGATGTCTGCCGCAAAAACATTTGATGCGTTGCCAAAAATTGTTTATTGTTTATCGGGGCTTTTGGAACTATTTCTAAATCCGAAACGTTACTACGCACTTATCTCCTTCATTTATTCACTAATAGTACTCAATAAGTGAATAAATGAATATTAGTAGAAGTGTAAAAAACCCCAAGTACGTAGTTCGTATGATATGTTTTTTTTTAGAGCTTTCCTGTTCTGGTTCAATCGGTTACGGGGGTTATCCATTCTTTACCGGATATCCTGTACAACGATTCTGTAATGCATTCGTTTTGTAAATTTCAGAAAACTTTACGTAGACTTGGTGTGACAGCCCTTAATGTGAAAGCACACACAAAAAAGGTTAAAATAATTGAGGTTTTTTCTTAGACTCAAGCTATGGACTCCACCCGTGGACATAGTTTCCGACTGAAGGTCAGTTTTTGGCCGAAGCCGAAGCCGCTTCTTCGGCTTCCGCCATAACCTTCTGCCGAAGGTTCAATCTTACTTAGAAATGTTAGAATACGAACTGAAAAATACGTAACAAGGAATGAAAATTCAATATATACCTACTGCTGATTTAGTTTGATGCGACAAGTATAGTGTTCATAATAACACCACAATAACCTCCGTCACCATTCCCTGCAAAGTGCGCACAGCGATCACGGTCGTTCATTTTCGGCGACTGGAAACAAAACTTCAGCTTCGGCTAAACCTCCGGCTCATTTTTAGCCGAAGCCAAATATGCGTTTGAAAGAGCGTTTTTTGGCTGAAGGTGCCCGTAGGTCGTACACTATAATTATACTATAACATGCGACCTATGACACAAAAAATCTTTGATACAAATTATCTCACTGACGGAACATGATTGTTATTTATGTGTACGTCTTACAATAATGTCGGAGCGTAATTTTGATTAATGCAGGATGTGATTTACCCATGGAATTAATTAATAATTATTATGTAGCTACTTACGTAACTACACGTAATTTCATTGATTTACCTCATATCTAATGTTATGGGTCAAAATGTCATGCTCCTTTGTAAAAATAAGCAAGGAAGTGGATAAGATCACAGAACACAGAAAATTGACTTGGATCAAAAAACTTATAATAAATAACAATTCGTCAACTGTTTTTAATTGAAATCCAATTTTAAATTATTAATATAATCCTGTAAAATATGATGGCCATTCATCAGAGTTTATGTTCAACGTCGGATTTTATTACTGATGGATATACCCCAATTTTTGTTAATTAAGACTCGAATCAAGAGAAGTGGAGGAAAGGGAGGCCTTTGCCCAAGAGGGCCGTCTCGCATAGACTTTTAATAATACTGCGTACGTGCGTGGACGCACTCCCAGGTTCTAGAATCGGTTTCCATCAAGGTTTTCCTAAGATACAGCATGAGTTTCTTCGAAAAGTGAGTGAAAGATGTTAACATGGTCGGCATCGCGTGGTTTATGCCCCTGGAGTTGCAAACATCCATAGGCTTCGGTTACCGCTTACCATCAGGCGGGCCGTATGCTTGTTTGCCACCTTTGCGGTATAAAAAAGATTCAGTTACGTCTATAACTGTAAGCCTATAGTTTCTCCGCATACATCGATGACAAATATCATAAAGTAGCGTCTCAATATATTTTATCTCAATACATTTAAATCTTTACCCATTTCCTTCTATCATTCACAATGTACTTGTATCGTTTTTTTTCTTCTTAGTTAAGTACTTTTGACGCCGTTCCGTTTAAAGTCTGAAGACGTCTGTTGAGATTAGGTTCATCCATCTCTTTTGCTTTTTCTCAGACAGATTACTTTTCTTCTTCTTCGCTTGTCAGATTTTTTTTTATTTGTTTTGAGGAATAAATAAGCTTGCGTTGACAAAGAAATATTGTTTGAGAAAATGGTTTGTTTGATATGAATACTATATTTATAATATTAAAACAGTTGTGAGTTAATATTAGATTGGTATTACTTAACACTTATTTAATAATGTCAGATTTGGGTATTATCGCAATATAATAAACTCAACATTTACCTACTATAAAATTTGTTGTAATAACAACATCTAGCTAATTTCCATAATACTTATACCACTATAAGTATGTTTGTCATATGGATGGCCGTTTTCTAAAAGTAAACGTATTAATATACATGTAAAATTATAACATGCAGTCGAAGGCATCATAGGATGTAACAAACGCCGTAAAACATGCGTCCGACTGCATATTATACTAACTTTTTTAGATTTTTTAATTATTAGATTTATTTATTTACACGGTAATAAATGATTAACGTTGGAACTATAATTTTTAAAACAAGTATTTAATTACCTATACCTAGCGTTTTTGTTTGCAATATATCCGTATAACGTGTCGATGACATTAATTATAATTAGCGATATAAAAATATTACGAAAATAATACATAAATAAAACATGGGAAATGGTAATTACTAATTCCCACTTTCTTTGGAAATAACGAATAATTATATTGTTCTATTTCCTATTTAGAATAGGCGGTAAGTATTACGCATGTAGTAAGTAAATGACGTCGTAGTACGACGAATACGGGTTAACACACGGTTTGGTGGGTGTGTGCACAGTCATGGTTGAGATTGGTCCTACGCTTGAGGCTTATGTTATTACGTTAGGTTAATTTGTGGTAGGATTCGGGGAAGTAAAACAACGGATTTCCCCAAAATATTGGGTCAATGAATGTATCCGTCTGACACGGTTTTAAGTATTTTTTATGGGAAAGTACAATTTAAAAGCTTTCACTGTTACGAGTTAAAAGAAAGCCATAGTAATAACGAATGCACTTATTAAAAGATTATGACGCTTGGGGTTCTACTACGATTACCATTAGAAATAGTGAAGTTATGCGTTTAATTTGAGTGTTGCTTTCATTTCATTGTTGGAATAAGATACTAGAATTCGTTTGTGAGTGCATTCAATATTAAATAAAAATAAATTACTTATTTATGGATTATTTTTCGGACTTCTTTTCTTCAAAAGAAAATATTTCAACTATTTTACTGCGTTTAAAATATACACTACAATGGTTAGCTGCTGATTCAATATCTTCAGTTATTACTAAAGGTAAATAAAAAAATACATAACCCGAAATAGTTTGTGACGAATAATGGTTAGTCGCCTTCCACCGCTGATGCTACTGCAACTATTAGATAACGGCTTGAGATCCAGATGTAGACAAAAAGTAATGCTTAACAAAGAAAATATTTTTCATGTTCCAGTGACACAATTTGACATCATAATAGATAAATACTGTTGGGTCATTAACACACAATGAAAATTGTTATTATCCAATTAGATACAAAACGAATACAATGCTTTGGAATTTGATAATTGATAGCAATTGACGATACGTACCTAATTAGGCATCTCCCGCGTACCTTTTATAGGAGTTCTTTAATAAGTTATAAACACAAATAAAAAATAAAACCTCTAATTATTTGGGAAATGTTTTTAGGTATTTCTAATCATTAACGTAGTATTAGACTGCTCTCAGTAGAAAGGTCCTCTCTGTTCTTTTAATATTGGGAATCGCCAATCAATGGATGTTTCTCGTGACAATGTAATTTTTGCCATAATGTTCACGCCATGTGGATTTGGTACACAGTAAATCCTAATGTATGGACAAAATGTTGTTCACTGGTATATTGAGATCTTCATTATGACTGTCGATTGCAGAGCGGTCATCAGGCGGCCCATATTCAGCCGTCTTCATTTAGTGTATGATACCTTTTTGTATCGTGGTACAATGACCCATTGGCATGAGTCATTTAAAATTCGTAAGGTGATTCATATTTCTCCAAAAAGCTATTGTATTTTTTGGAAAATGTTTTTCTTTGATTAATTGCGTTGATATTAAAACAGGATGTTAATTCTTATTTAATAATACCTGTTTTTAATAATAATATGATATTAATTAACATATGCAAATTAATTTATGGTGACATTTAAATTTGATGTTGCTATTATGATCATTTAACGTTGTAACTCAATATTTCGAATGTTCACGTTATTTTAGTATGTCGTTAGCATCATTTTATATCTATTGGCAAATCAAAAAAATTGAGAATTGACCATGTCTATTAGCAAATCGAAAACATTTGGTGAATTGACCAATTCTAACCGTGTGGTTCCCGGCATAGAATAGGCCACGTTGTCATTATAAAGGGTGTCATGAAAAGGAAGAGAAGCATCCTTCAATATCCTGAAGATAATATACTGCGAGTCTGCGATCTGCAAACCGTTCCTAATACCGGTGATTCTGGTACCTAATACGAAAGAAGACGTCATGTTGAGTAGAATTCGCATTAGGGCTGATGCATCATAAGGATACTGCACAATAACAATGTATCATAAGTCTATGTAAACAATGATTCATATTAAGGTTGAGTGACTTTACGTTCGGGTGGATTGACCACAACCGTGGTAAATTTACGTAATTACATGAGTTATTATTTTCAACGAAAAGTTTATTTTACCTATGTATGCTAAATAGATATTATACTTAAAGTATTGTTTGGTATTACAATGCACTTTTATCTTGAGATAAATCATTGAGAATTATAAATAGCAGTGATAGCCTAGCGGTTGAACGCTTGCCTTCCACGCAGGAGAGTCTTGAGTTTGAAACCGGCCCGCACCTTTGACTGTTAGAATTACGGTGAAGGAAAACCTCGTGTGGAAACCTGCACAGAGGGTCTCATAAAGTTCTCGTTCGTTGGTGGCCAATCCGAACTAGGCCAGCGTGGTGGAATAAGGCTTAACCCGTCTCATTCTGAGAAGAGCCCCGTGCCCAGCCTTGATATTATGTATGTATTTGAGCATTGTATCTTCGCTATGTTACGAGATGACAAGACCAGCCCCTCGGGGGTACGCACAACAATTTCAACCGTCAAAATAAATTCAGCGAACAATTTTCGAAAGTGATTATCATAAATAATAAATGTAAAAATGTCCGCCAGAGAGCATTTTCCCTGTTCAGAGGGCCTGCAAATAAATAATTCAAATAATTTCTTACTTTGAGGCAAAGGGATTTTCACTTAATTTGCGGTAATACACAAACGGGTTCCATTAATCATTACGCGTCCCCGCGTACTGACCTACAGAATAGAAGAAATTTTAACCGTCATTCAAATAAATATTGAAATTGAAACTTCTTTTATAAATATGAAATGTCGAGACTCCAGGTACACAGGTCATAATTTTTGTTTGAACCCAAGTTCCGTGCAGCTTGGTGACTATGCCAGCGTCGTAAGATCGCTCTTATACAATATATTATACATATACACCTATCATGTTCTTTCGTCTTGACGTAGCTTCACTTCATCCCCAACGTCTTCAGTTCAGCAAAACAATCATTTACTTATTTCACAAAACAATTACGAGGGCCTAGTTTCTTTGAAAATTTCGAAGATGATCTGCGCACGATACTGAATATGACTATCCATCGGCAATGTTCTATAATTAAGGGGATTAGTCATAAGTGACTTTAAACTGATTATGAACTCTAAATAGGTAGATGCATCAACAACAAATATGACTCAAGTGATACAAGTCCTTTTATATCAGGAAACTGTTTGCCCTCTCACCCCAAATGGTGATTTATATTTGTCATTAATTGCATTTAGACGGTTTTATAAAAAAGATAGCATTAATTTATTAACTTGTAGGTATGATTGTACGAACACAAATGCAATGCAGTGATGTCATGTTCGTTACATTTGGATAAAAATTGAATGCTGCATAATGAGCAATATGTATAAGGTGACTCGTCTTCTGTCTAGACTTTTATTTTTACTTCTTAGGTTTAAAATGTACGAGTACCTATCTCGCTTTCTCAGCAGCATGTTATTTTTGAAACAGTAACTGTAGACCCATCTAGTAATTGTACCTGTATCGTGAGCGCGTTGACAGACACAAATCTCACAAATAAACCACCCGGAACAACTTTCCGTAGGCCATAAAAATATTTGTTCCGTGCCGGAATCGAACCCGCGAGACGTAGTGCAGCAATCGATCGCCCAACCACTGCGCCAAATGTGCCATCAAGGTCGAACAGAATTTGATTTTATTAGGACATACTGTAATTTTTTCTCCGTAAACTAATTAGGTACTACCCAGTACCCACTATGATAAGGTAAGACCGTAAGACCTGTCCTTCATCTTGCATTTTTAAAACATTGTGAATTCAGCTCCCCATCGAGGTTTTCTCAAGAGACTACAGCATGGGGTTCTTCATAAAGGGAGCGAAAAGATTTTTATAGGATCGGCAACCTGCGTTTTATGTCCTGGTATTGCAAGCGTCCTTAGGCTATGGTAACCGCTTACCATCAGGCGGGCCATAATGTTTGTTACTATACCGTATGACCTAAGAGATATAAATTTAAAAAGTGTGAATTCGTAAACTACTAAAAGATTTTTCAAATCTAATTGTAATTTTTTAATAAAATAAAATTTGTTATCTTAATAAATTAGATAATCTTGGTAAATTATATTAATTTAACTATAAGGTGATGACCGTTCTACAGATTTGCTTGTTGGGTATATACTTTCTAAAACTCTATTTTTTATTTTTTTATTAAATTCTTTATTTATTTATTTTATTTATTTATGTACACACAAGGAAACATGGTAATAAAAATGTTACAGACAAATGAGCACAATGGAACTACTTATTTCTAAAGAAATTTCTTCCAGTAGTCCCGCGATTGGAAATAAGGATGATAGACACGTAGACACAGTGTGTAAAAATTACAAAGTAACTACTTTAGACTTTAAATGTTAGGGTTTGGATTATATTTGTATTAAAATAATAATAATAAATCTTTATTTCTCTTCACAAAAACAAGACCTCATGATACAACTTATGGAAACAGTTGAATACAGAGTAAACAAAATAAAATTTAAATAATAGCAAAACCATTATCTGATGCGGTGATTGAGATTAAATTTTCATGAGTAACATCTACGCAAGTGACCGAGATGGATTGATAAAAGGAGTAAAGGTCGCCAAATAACAATAGAGTTTTTTGAATAACATAAAGAATAGCGTCAACATCTCAATTTATATAAAGTGACAGTTACCTACGTTTTGTTAGATTCAAGAACCTTTGGTTAGATTACATTATCATTCGATCTTATTATCAAAGTCTATTCAAACGGGAACCAGTTGACCTTGAAGCTCATTATTAACCATAAATATACTCAATATAAATCCATATTATTATCAATATTCACAAAAAATCTATCAAACAAGTTTGTGATTTGCGAAGGTTATAAGGATAACGATTGTGGTATAAGTTCAACAAAATCACGACATTTCTGCTGTTTTTGGATCGTTAACCGTTTAATATAACGATATAATTTTGCCTAAGCAAGGGTGTCTCTTTTTTAATCAAATGTATTTAAATCTGATAATGAAATCTTTACACAATGTCAAACTGACATTGTACGATTTTATTTATTTACTCTTATCTTGTTTTGTTCAGATTTTAATAGTATCTACCTACACAGAAAAAATGACTTTACACGCTCAATTCGAACCAAGTACTCGGTTGTAAACAGCAATGACTTGTTTATTTCTAGCCGTTACGTTTCTTCAATGTAGGTACTTTTAAATTATTATTCATTTGATGGGTAAAGATAATTTAATAAACACGACACAACTAAGAAGTAACATCGATGTGTGTGATCAAACAACCAATGGCAGTCGCTCGCTTAGATAATTTTACAATTTATTGCGCCAACGTAAAGATCATGGTTTTACTGCAGTAGGTACTAATAAACATTCGTGGTCTTGAAGACACTCGGTTCGGAAGTGATCGGTTTTACGAAGTTTGCCGATGCGAAGTCTTAGTTGTGTCGTACTATACTTGTAAGTATCCACTAATTAATAAGAGGATTTGAACTGACAGCTAAATAAGAGAAATTGTTTTGGTTTCTGTACTAATTGAGCTTTTTTGTTTCATTTCGCAAATTGGAATGCCAATTATTTGTAAATAACTTAATAAATATTAGAGTGTCTACATATTCTTCATTCTTAAGAGTCAACAATGTTTATATTTCCTTTCTTCATCTTTTTGATCTCTTATATTTAGAGAGGCTTAACGGGACTTTCTGCTCAAAATTGGAGCTGCCCCCCTGGGAAACTACCTCCACCTTGCAGAATATCGTAGCCAAATAACACTGCTCTTTTGCAGTGTTGTATTTCTAACGGTGAGCAAGGTCGCTAGTGCTCCTTGGGGAGGCATCATGTTGGCAATAAGCAGTACGGGTATCCCCTACTACCAGCACGACGCTAGTAGTAGGGTCAGCAACGCGTTAGTGATACCCCTGGTGTTGCAAACGTCCAAAGGTGACGATAACCGCTTACCATCAGGCGGGCCGTATGCTTGTTTGCTACCTTAGTAGTATAAAAAAATTAACGCCTGAAAGAAGTTTTAATTTTCATTCTATTTTGGGTATTGCTTAATCATTCTAAAGATATGGAAGTATATTAGATGAGAAGCAGATCATTTAATGTCTTTGCAAAACACATTTTGATAAATCTCTCCAAAGCATAACGACATTTTAAATCTTTTATTACGTACCACAAGAGTCATTAAACTAAAAAGTATTACTTATTTTTTTAGATATACCTACCTAAGTATTGTCCAAGTGAAATTATAATTCTTCATTAAAAATCAAAGTCAGTATCTTAATCTTGCTGGATGATGCTGAGCTAGATGGCGTGTGATTGGAGAGGCCTATGTCCAGCAGTTGCTTTGAGTATATACTAAAATAGCAGTGGTCTGATATAAGCTGATGATGATGATCTAAATCTTCAGCTGCATCATTTATCTTTTCTGTAACTGAAAACTAAGATCCCGTGATAGATTTTTGTCAAGTCTTCATATTTTTTTGGTTCCAAATCTGTTTTATTTAGTGTATGACATCAACAAGCTCCCAGACTGATGGCCAAGTCATTCATCATCTCACATCAGATTTATGGCTATTCATGATGAGTATGTTCCATTAAATTGTTCCAACAATTGTTATTGGTACAATCAAATGTTCTGTGGAACGAGCAGTGATATCACGATTGGATGTGACAGTTTTAAGTGATATGAACAATGTATTTTGGTTGATGACCTTTGTAAGTAAAGTGGTTCAATGGAAATAATACGCAGTTTAAATTTATAACGGTACTAAACCTGATAGAAAGTATTACATTGTCGCAATATTGCGATACACATTATTTTTTATTTATCACTAGGAATTTAGTATCAACCATAGATTTCTTCCGTGATGTCGTTAGATACTTTACTTTATCCTTATATTATTTCGTTTTGAAATATTTTTTATGTATTTACCAGCTGTGCCCGGCCTTGCAATGCCTCGCGGGCGCGCGCACTTTGTACTCACCAAAGTTTTCTCATAATCGGATGATTGGTATATGGAACCATAAAAGACGTTTTCCTTTTTTAATGACAGCATTATTCGTGGAAAACCTGCATCGTTACATTTAGTATCTACGTACATGGTGTCCATCATTAAACAATACAAATAAACACTGCACAGAAAAAGTCAAATGGAAGTGTATGTCCCTCAAGTGGAAAAAAATTTATCGCCGATCATCATTGTCATTGGTTGTTACTAATAACAATGAACTACAATAGACGGACGTCGAATAAAATCAGCGTCATTTGTGTTCGAATGACGCTGATTTTCATCGAGGTCTGTCTTTGCAGTTTTCATATTCATAAACCCGTATCAATATCGTGTTTATCCTTATTCTAAACACGAGCGTGACAAATAAAATCCACCTTTAATCTTTTTTAAGTTCGAAGTGTACGACTGGAATGTCGAACTTGTATCTATAAAATAAATGTTTACTATAAAATAATAAATTAACGATCGTTTTAATACCTTTTATACTATTGGATTGACGTTATCGTTGTGTAGTCAAATCTAACGTAGATGTGTGACCTCTTCGCTCGATTAAGGTCCGATTAAATTGCGAACATCTGCAGAAGTACAGTCTTGGCAAATTATTTAATTACAGCTTAAATATACAGAAAATATGTAATTATCTAATACAAACTATAGGTATACAAATAAGGTGTTACAATTTTAAGTGCGAATAGTTTTAGAGCATTATATTAACATCATTATAACGCGCACATATACACGCGGGCACAGCTAGTTTAGCTATAAACTAATTAGAAAACCTAATATTTTGAGAAATCAAAGAAATACATGTTGATTAGGTAAACATGAAGAGATCACCAGCAAAACTGATCTAAATAACTTTACTAATAAGGAATTTTCTGACAGTTAAAAAAAATACTTTCGTCTCTAAGAATCGATGGCGTTGCATCAACAGAAGGTGTCAAAGAAAAGAAAATTTCTAAAATATCAACAGAAATAGTTGAAAATAATAAAAATATTGTAATTATTATCCTGCACCTGTATTGTCATCGCCACTCATCGAGCTATTAGGAACTATTTTTTTTTATTAGCTGTCGGAATATCCCTTACTTAAGATTAAGATACTGGCCACTGAAATTTTTTACAACTCATCATCATCATCATTCTCCTGCCCTTAACCCATGTTATTTGGGGTCGGCGCATAATGTTTACAAAATTTAATAAATAGTGGTGTAACCACATGAATTACCCAAGGCGTAGAATCGAATAAGTTTAATCATCACATAACGCTCGAACGAGGAAGGTCGTGTTTTAAAAATTGGTAGCGCAGCGATGCACATACTCGGCGTTCTCAACATCGGCGTTTTATCAGCAACAAAATTCGGAGCTTGGGTAGACAGCTGGTTCTAGAAAATTTGATTCCAGTTGAAGGCGACATTGATTTGTCATTTAATCAAATGACAAAGCAATGTCGTTTTCATCAAAACGTTGAGAATAACGAGAAACAGTTTAGTTACCTTTGAAAGTCTAAGAACAAGGACAAACAACAAAATTATCTTTGATTAAAATCGATATTGATTGAACTTAATTACCTATCTATATTTTTTGCGTACCTATCTATATATTAACGTACTAAGGCATTACTTACATCTCCATGACCGCTGCCTTGCCCCATCATTGGTGGAGGAAGTCGCATCGGTGGTAACGGTTTTATTGGTCTAGCGCCGTCCTTTGAATCATCTGAATCTTCCTCATCAATTGACCAGCTTTGGCCGTCCACATCATCCATCCATCTGTTATTGACATTCGGTTGCCCATTGTTCCTCATTGTTGTCTGGTTTTCCGAACAAGGAGCGTACTGAAGGACGGGATAGAAGACGGGGTATGGGATGTAGATGAGCTGCGGTAGTGGCGGCGGCGGAGGACGTTTAACGTAGGCCAAAGTCTCTTCGAGTGACTTAACTATTTGCTGCAATTGGTCCTGCTGATTCCACTCGTCCCTTTTCTCCGGGTAGTTATAGGGATCATTGGTTGGAAACGGGTAATCATAGTCATAATTAATTTGCCGCCTCCTCCGCCCATGCTGCGTTTGTTCAGCTTTGTGCTTTTTGAATCCATTGTTTTGGTCCTCAACGTCAGATAACGAATCCGGTTCATTACTATTTTCCAAGCGCTTAGCGTAGACTCCAACTAAACTTAATACCACGACTAGGAGAGAAAGCGTTTTCATCTGTAAAAGAAAAATTAAAATATTTTAATTAATAACTTCTTAATGTCACATTAATAAAACCAATACTTTATAATAACTTTTAACTTGATTGTAGCGCAGGAGTTCTTCTGCACTTTCCCTTTCAATCCTGGCTTTATGGTAGATTTCTTCCCTGCCTTTACCAAGTCCTCCGTCTTTGCTACCACACTTATTAAGATCATCAATTTTTATCCATATAAATACACACCTTAAAGATTTAAATTAATCACCGGACAGAAATAAAACAAGTTTTGTTATTACATCACACTTCACAAAATTTATTAAGTCTTGTTCATAATCTATATGTTAGTTTATGGTCTATTTTGTTACATTTGCGTGTGAATGGCGCAACGTTCTGTTAAACACTAGCGTGGGATAGAGGTCCGTCAAATGACTTTGAACACTTTGAATTCCAATTTGGGAGGATTTTTTTTTGTTCCCCCACCGGCATTCATTTAATGTATGATTACTGACCTGTAGAACTGATTGCAGTGGCACCTCCAGCATCAAATGTGGCCGCATCACTATCGAGAGTCCTGTTAGGGATAATAGAAGATAATTTTGAAAGAACTAATACCTAATATTATTCTTCACTACCCTAAAAAACTCTGTCAGTTTCGGTTCGCCGTTATGTTAATATTACTATTTTGTGAAGATTTTGACTTTGCAGAATATTGTAGCCAAATAAGACAGCTCGTTTGCTGTGTTGTGGTTCTAAAGGTGAGCAAGGTCGCCCGTTCTCCTTAGGGAAGCATCGTGTTGGCAGCAGGTGCGACAATGCGCGAATGATGCCCCTGATGTTGCAAGCGGCCATAGGTTACGGTAAGCGCTTATCATCAGGCGTGCCTTATGCTTAAGTAGTAAAAAAATTAAAAATAAAGGTTTGTTAGGATAAAAGGAAGTTTCAGACTATAATATAATAAAAAGAATAAGATAATGTTAAGAGTGACGCCCTCAACCGTCATCTTCACTTTTTTGACTGACTGTAGGTACATGTGTATTTTCCCGCGTCAACCTGCGTTCCTATTCTTTAGTAATAAAGTGTAAGCTGTCAATTTGGAACAAAACCTATTGAAGATATTCTCTACGATCTTAACTTGAATCAAATTTAATCCAATTCGGGAATAAATTACGAAGCAATTTACAATATTTCAGAATTGTTAATAAGACATAAGACGGCAGGATAAAAAAGGTTCAACCCAAGTTGAAACAAAAGGGAAAGAAAAGATTTGCTTTGCACTCAGTAATTAAAAATAAATCCTTGGCAATATTTTGTAGAGCTCAGCTTATGATACATAAATAACGATTCTATTGCAAATGTTCGCATGTTGTAATATTCACAATTCTCATAATACACTACTACCTACTACAACTTAGTTAAAGTTGACTGCACTGAGATTATAACTATTATGAATTGATTAAAAATCGGTATTCTACTCCTCTTAAAGTTCAATCCGATTTCAGTAGATATGATTTGTATTCAATGTTCTTACAGAATCATTTCAATCTGTACTATTTCTATGCTTCAATCCTATTTTTGACGTTTATGTAGGAACGAGAATACCAATTTTATTATCTGTGTCGGTTCGAAATGTTAGCAGAATACCAATTTGGCTTCAATCAACTTTCGACATAATTACAATATAATTTCACGTTTGTCGTTGTATTTTAGTGTAGGAGAATACCATTTGTGACATTATATGACATTGATATCTACTAGATCGGAACTATATTTTGAACATTTTTCATTTGGAGAAATGGGCTACTGATTATATAAAAAAACTAAACAATCTAGAAACATACGATTCTAATTTGGATCCAAATTGTACCTAACGCCTTTAACTTAACCAAGTTACAAAATATTTGTAGGTTGCACTCGAAAAGAGCAAGTGCCAGACGTGTTGGCAGACGACACCCCTATGTAATTGAACAATGCGGAAACTCGATAAATATCAATGTACTTGTTACCTCCATCGGTCAAGGTTGAAAATCCCAATTAATTACCTACTTAATGATGGCGTTACAATCGTTACCTTATGAGAACGCTATACGATCTCAGGTATTTTGTAACGACGAGTAAAATTCTTCCCATGACACGAACGTGACGATTCCGCCTTCACAAAAGAATGTCGAAGAAAGCAATAATATTTAAAATAAAAATTACTTAAAAATATTTCGTATAAACACTTAGATACTTGATCCGTTCTTGGAAGTATTATCAGTATTTGCACACTTTAACACCTAACATCTAAAACCAGTGCTATAAAAGAAATGATATGACATTATCATGACAACATCATCTGTATTGATGATGTTGTCATGATAATGTAATAGAATGCCGACCATGGCACAGAAAGAGATGACACAAAGCAAGCGAGATAGCTGCAACCCGTTCAAAACGTTATTTGCTCGGGCCCCATACGACAGTGATAAACGGTGGGAACACCATAGCAACACCACAGAATTGAATCAAATGTTATGTTTTACGATCCCTTCCGCCCTGTGATTTTCCCACAGGAAAAGTTTAACTTCTGCGTGATGAAATAAAAGCACTTAAAACTTTTTTTTTACTCTCGCTCGGATGAATCGAATCGGTAAACGCGTTTGTGGCAGTATACATTTGAAATTATTTTCACCCAACTTTTTACGGTTTCGGGAACATAAAAAATTATTGTGGTTTTATTATATCCCTTCTCAAATTACGTTAAAACCTTAATTAATCTCATAGCTAAGTAAACAAACAACTATTTTGTGTAATTAGTATCATATTACTACACATTTATTCAGCCTCTGGACGTGGTGCTGAAAACGAATGAGAGATGTGTCATTTATATTTTATCGAATTACCACTTAATCGAAACAAACGACGTGAAATTAAATAAACATGTGATTTAATTAATTAACATTAAAGACGTAAACTATTAGGTATTCTTGATATTCATTACCAATTTCCTACCTACCTAGAGTTTATTTTATCGTAGACCTCAGGTACGTAATTCATTTTACTAGAGGTCGCTCAGTGGTCGAAATTCTACCGTAATATTATTAATATATTTTAGGTTTCTGCACTCCTTCTCCATACTTTAACTATGCCAAAACTCCTCCGTGCGCGCAATATGCTTAAAAAGGGGTACAAAGTTTTCGCTTCACGTATTAATATATAGATAAACCCGACGGTATTATAAAAAATCCCAAAGCCTTTGCAAGACCCATACATAACCTAACAAACCTACACCACCGTGACGAGGGGAGCTATTCTGTAACAAATCGCATCTCGTTATGAGTCGAATAAGATGCGAATCTGTCTCTTATTGTCGGTTGTTATATGACGAATACCTTCTAAAAAAAGTGTAAGTTAACGTAAACGTTAAGTTATCGTATATCAATCAATCCGTCAAATATCAACCGATTATAAGAGTGAGATTCAAAACGTGATACAGATTCAGATTCAATTTTTTTATCGTAATTAAATAATTACATAAAGTCATACATTCATATTATTATTATATTATTAAAATATAGTAAAAAAAATATTTGAAAGAATTATTAATCACAAAATATAAATTATAAACAACATTAAAACATAGCATTTCAATATAATAACATTACAAATAATTCATAAGGATGATTCGTGTTGCAAAATGTTCTCACAAAATAGCTGTCATGTGTGACCTACGTGTCACATGCCTTATTGGCAGTTGAGTTCGATGAACCAACCTGTAAACCTGTTTCGGGATAGCATAATATCTCATGCAAAATAAAATAAAACATAATAAGTAGGTTCTCGTTGCTGTTTTTAATGTTTGGTTTGGGTTGGGGTGTGTGTGCATGTGAGATGTAGGTGTGTTAACTGTACCCTCGATTCAGCAGAAACGCCAGGGAGGGGCAAGGTTCTTAAAAAAAACACCTCTTATTGGGCAGGCTTTCTTCTGTATCCCGAGTTTTTACTATACATACACGTATCTTTTATCAAAACATACTTAATATATCATACTGAGATACTGCCTAGCTAGGAACAAATATCTGAAGGTCATACAAAATATTTCCGCATTTATATGGCAGGTGCTTATGATGATTTGGTCGTTTTTCGTCATCGTAAATGTCTCATCGTTACGTTTTCGATGACGACATTGATATCAGTCGAAAGAACACCTCGGCAAACAAACTAAAACGGAAGTAACAAGTAAAATTATTGTTGTATTTACATTCCTTGACAATTTTAGGTTCTATAAAAAAAAGAACAAGTGCACGATTCGGTTTTAATAATGAATGAAACCTTGTTTGAATCTTTTTGAAGGATATTTAATGTCATAGTTATACAGTTTATTAAATTTTCTTTTACTTTAAACTATCTCTTGAACAACAATTTTAACGAAAGTAAAATGTATCTATCATGTATCAGTGTCTTAATGAGCTCAATGTCTTGTTTACATTTTGATATAAATATATTATAATGTTTTTATATGTATAGATATAATTACGGTATGACTCAACTTGTATCTGTCTGATCCATGTGGGTTCGCTACCTTGGCTGATAACGATGCAGTAAGTGTGAATCGAGTCACCAGCGTTATCTATGTGGGACACACTACAATGCCGCCATTTTCACTAACAACATGTATTACAAAATGCAAATTGTTGTGAGCGCCCCGGATAGTCTTATTTTCACAGTACCTATAAGGCTGACATTCAGAGAAGACAGAAACGAGTCTAAGCGTGAACTTACGCTTCCACCTGTCAAAATTTGTTCGTAAGTTTGACAGATGGAAGCGTAAGTTCACGCTTAGACTCGTTTCTGTCGTCTCTGAATGTCAGCCTGAGTGTTTATATGCTGAAGTTTAGACGTTTAGGAACGTAAAAATACTCTAGAAATAGAAAATAGAGTGGGCTACGATTAATTGCAAAATGAATCCAGAGAATATTTAATAAATAAATATTAATATTTAAATAAATAAAACTAAAAATAATAAATATGAAAAGGTTTAAGACAAAACAAAAAAAGAGCCTACGCCATCCTAAAAGGTCGGCAACGCATCGGTGACTCCTCTGGTGTTGCGGATGCTATGGGCAGAGGTGATTGCTCGATTGCACCAATAATAAAAAAATCATAACCTCTCCCTCATGGGTCGATGACATATTCCCTGATTTATCCACAACCCGTCTTACAAATACAGTGTCTTTTCCAGAAATATAAACCGTCTCTGCCCGTGGGTATTGCAAAATACCAGAAAGGTATGTGTATTGTGTGGCATCATTTTCCTGTGAGCTGAAAAACGTACTGAAATCACCTATCGGTATCGGTATCTATTTGATAAACGTAAAATGGTTTGCGATCTCCTATCGGTCTGCTGACCGTTGTGATTATGGCCATATCCAGCTATCTATGGCCATATCCGATCATTTATGGCCATAGACAGTCCATTGTACCGGTTTGTCTGGTGTATGAGGTCCATGTTCAAGACTTGACGTTTACCGACTGATAAGACGTCATCTTTTGATTTACCGCCAGTGATATCGAAAATTAATCTTAGGATAACAGTGACGTTCAAAATGCACCCGAGCATTTCGATATGACGTTAGCGATATGCACATAAAAGTAACAACTTATCTTACGATATAAAAATTTATGATAGTATCTACCAATGTACCGCAATATCATGTCAATTGTCAATTGCAAACGGTGTTGCTATACCGAGTTTTACTCGACCTGAACCGTAGTTACTGTAAAGCCAAAAAATGTATGAAATGTGTGCGCGAGTTTTCGATAGAAGTTCAATCAAACGCGCGCACGTTGCTTTCTTAAATTTTTGGCTTGACGGTAACTATGATCGAGAATATTTACTATATCGAGGTCGAGAAAAACTTGTAACATGTTTACGTATGTATGCTGTCTTCAGCATTACCCAAGTTCGATGGCCAAAAGCCAACTTCTCCAAGTAGATGCAATGAAAATATTGATACTATACTTATTGTCAAACATAATAACTACCTCAATGACTAATGACAATAAAATTTTGATACTTGCAATTCTTTTGTTAGTCATTTCCGTGTAATAAAAACTCGATATTGTGTTTTTTTTTTTTATTCGTTACTTGGACACACTAATACTAAAATACAGACTAGGAAACACTTATTCGAATGCTTAGCTGCCAATAAAAATAAACTAACAAAATATTCTTTGTAAATGCTATCATGGACTGTTGAACGCTGATCTGTCAATTAAAATCTCATTTGGCCTTAATTTATTGGGTCAAAAACAAAGGCGATAAACATTATCAGAATAATCCAAAATGGATAATAAATATGCTTTGACAAAATAAATGTGATGCAAGTGAATATATCGTAATTTTCGAGAATAGTTCGATAAAAAAAAAATGGACAGAGTGAAATCTCCTAATAAGTATAAAATTCTCGAATACAAATTAAGGATCATTACCCAGAAAAATGTGTAGCAGTCTATTAAATAATATCTATTTACACAAGCACAAGGAACAAAATTCACATTACAATATGGCATCGAAAAAAGTATTAAGATTAATTAAAAAACTAATATTATAATTAATGTACTATTTAACATAAACTTCGTATTTAATTTAATGAAGATAATTAGTTAAATTGATTAAATGTTATTTCTATTGTTTATAGGTGGTTTGACTTGAATAAAGAATATTGTTAGATTTACATATATAATATATTTTTCGCTATTGATCTCTTCTATCTATGCTTTTGATGCTGAAAAAACATATCGTTTCAACATTCCCAATTACTTAAAAAAATCTTCTAAGTTTTAATTGTATCTATTGATATTAAATCTGCACTGTGTCAATGTACCACACAATTCATTCTACATATATTGATTCAGTCGGTTTCATTTGAAACTAAATTGTTCAACCTCCGGGCTTGACCGAGGTTACACGTGAATTGACGGATTTTATGAAAGAATTTGCTACATTGAATTCTCTAAAAATACATTTGAACGAATCGTAACGTTATATTTACGAAAACCAATGATCAACATTTACATTAGAAAAATAGGCACCTACATTTTTTAAATACCTTATAGAAATGGTCACAAAATATAGATTCCTAGAATATTTCACATGCTACATAAATAATAAATTTTGGAAGTTAATATAAACAATTGTAAATAATTACAAATACGTTAAATATTAACATAAAAACCACAGATGCGGTTGACAATACTGACAATGACTATCATGAAGTTATAAAGACTCACTGCACGGGCGAGTAGGCTGTCTTGAACGACTCTAGCGCAGCTGATATTGCCTCGGAGCTGCAGGCGTTTCCATTGTCATATGAGACTCCACACCCGAATCCATTGAAGCACATTTTCTGCTGTTGTTTGTCATCAGCACAACACGAGAGAACCGCAGCGTTGCACATATTCGGCGTTCTTAAGATCGGAGTGTCATCGGCAATAAAATTCGGAGCCTGGGTAGATGGCTGGCTCTAGAACAAAAGATTCCAGTTAAAGACCACATTCATGTTGTTATCAAAGAATTACCGGCTTGTGCGCACACGGAATCAGAAAGTGGAAATAAGTAATGCGTAAATAACTGGATAGCAGACTTCGTTTTTTGCTCAACAGGTGATAATAACAACGAATTTTATTAGGCTTGGGATAATGGACTTGGGAAATTGAAGTGGACCAAAGTAAACATTTAAACTAATCGTGTGAAGAAATTGCGGGACACATGAAAATGGTATTGTGTTGATTTATACCGACAATGAAAACTTTGAATATAACCAACCTAAGGTATATTTATTTAGGTTCGTTGAAGGTCTTGACAAGGAAATATCAGTGCACCTTGAAGGTTCTTCAAACAATGTCAACAAAATTATCTTTGATTACTTAGGATCGGTGTTGAGTGAACTTAATAACCTATCTAAGTATAATTTTTTACGTCATTTATAAGTGACTACTTACAGCTCCCTGACTACTGCCATGCTCCACTTTTGGTGAAGGTACCTTCATAGGTCGTATCGGTTTTATCGGATCGAAGGAAATTGGCCTGGCGCCGTAGTTTGCCTCTTCTGGTTCTTCCTCGTTTGAAGCAACAAATCCCCAGTTTTGGTTCGAATCCTCCATTTCGGGGAATCTGGTCGATATATTGGGTTTCTTCATCTCCTTATTCGAACAAGGAACATATTGAATAACGGGGTAGGGTACAGGGTACGGGATGTAGATGGGCTGTGGTGGTGGTGGCGGTGGTGGAGGATGTTTTACGTAGGCCGAAAGCTCTTCGAGTAACTTAAAGATTTGTGGCAACAGATCTTGCTGATTCCGATCATAGTCCCTTCTCTCCGGGTAATTATAGGAATAATTTGGTGGAAGCGGGTAGTCATAGCCGTAGTTCATTTGCCACCTCCTCCGCCGATGCCGGGTTTGATCAGCTCCATGCTTTCTTAGTCCATCAGTTTGATCCACAACATCAGATAATGGATTCGGATCATTTCTGTCTTCCATGCGTCTAGCATAGACTCCAACCAAACATAATAACACCCCGACTAGTAGAGTAAGCGTATTCATCTGTAAAGAAGACAAACAAAATGTAAGGAAATAAAGTTGCTTTCAATATCGACGCGGACATGTGGACGTAATAATTCTCAATAACGTGATGTAAAAAAATTGGTCCGCGTAGGTACGTATAGTCTCTTACCTACTGTGTTGTTAGTCAACACTCAACACAGATAATGGGGTCGATTCTGTGGCACACTTTGATAGGACAAGGGCGATTGTCTCTTTCTGTTTCAGTAGAAAAAGAAAGTGACAGATGCGTTAAGTCTAGTTTAGTACTGTCAAAATGCGCGACAGAATCGACAGTAATGCTATTTATACTACAAAGTGTTTTGTTAAACTATTCGCATGTTTTGTACTACGGATCTAGATGAAGAGGCCCTGTGATGCAGACTTCTATTTATTACGTATTTGACGTCGGCGTCGGTGACCTTACTGCTGGATTGAATTTTAATTTATCTCAAAATGGCACACATGACATTTTGTTTACGTTGTCAGTCCGGTGTAAATTCATTCAGCCGGTTTTAAAGTTGTAGACCGACTCGTTATGGGGCCAAAAATATGAATATTTAAAATGTAGTTTCACTACATAAGTTGTTCTTCTTCTCAGAGTTTCATTTTACTCTATAAATGGGTGATTAATTCGTACACCGTTAATTACAATACTCATAACAAAATCAATGTTATTGTGATTATGAATCGTTTACCCGTTTACCTCATAAACATAACTTACTAATGACTTTAATAGCAATAAAATAATGTTTCCTTCTACGTATTTCTACAGAAAATTATAGTTTTAATACTCAGTCTGGCATGCCAACGTTAATATAAAAAAAGGAAAGTTACAAACGTTAAGCGAACAATAATGTGCAAGTGATAATAATTTTATAACAGTTATTCGAGTCCATCGACACTGCTGTCTGCCTGTAGTCTTTATAAACAGCTACGCTGCTTTATCATAAAAAAACTGTTATTCAAACTATTCAATATCTTCATAAAAACCAATATTTCTCAAAAACACATTCATTCACAATCTGTATCTTGTATACTGTTATTCACGTCAAATTCCCAGTCACAAAATTCACATAAATACGCACCTTGACGCTCTATTTTAATCGCCAGACAGAAATAAATCAAGTTTGTTATTACGTCACTACACAACACTAGTAATTTAGTTTAAAATGCAACTGTTATCATATCACTGTTAGTAAATGATTTATTTTGTTACGTTTGCGTGTGAACGGCGCGAGGTTATGTTAAAGACTGCCGCGGGATACACGCGACCGTGGCAATGAATGCGCAGGAGCGCTCGCTCTGCCAATATATATGATGTGGACAATTCTAGGTATATATTAATTGTAGGCTTGGACTGGCCCATTGATTAAGGGTTGACTAACGCTGAGGCTTAACGTTATCAGTTGGACGATCTAACGGAAATTAGTTTACCTGCAATAAATCATGCGTATGTTGTATAGACGTGACTTTTTATGATAAAAACATTACACACCTTTTTGGGTAATCATGTAAATATAGCAGATCATCATTATCCACAACACGAATCTACCCACTGCTGAATATAGGCCTCTCTTTGCTTATTGTATCATTAGCAGATACGGAAAAGAATATTTAAACGGTTCCTATTGCATCTTCTAATAGTAAAATGTATGTGACAGACGTACGAACATACTGTCAGACTTTTACTGAGTTGAATTTATATAACAGCACTGATTATATTAACAAATGAAATAAAATCTGCAAATTCAAAGTCAGAAACAAAAAAATACGTGAATAAATCGTAGGGTTTTAAAAATAATTATATATTTAAACTATGGCGTAACGTTTATTTGGATGTTTGATTATAATCAAACATCCAAATAAACGTTACGCCATAGTTTAATTAAGTATGTAGCCATTGTAGATATTTAGGTCATTGTTCCCCACCAATAACGCCTACTATCAAATAAATTAAGTTTGATAGCCTCTGTATAAGATTTTATAGATCCAAATAAAGATCTAGTTACAAGGTGCTTTTGTGCCGTGTTATAAAAATTAATTCAGCCCATTACTGTCCCACTGCTGGACACGGGTCTCTTAGGTTAGGCCTTAGTCCACCACGCTGACCTAGTGCGAGCTGGCGGACTACACACACCATCGAGAACTTTATGGGACCCTGAGTTGTGCAGGTTTCCTCAGGATGATTTTCTTAACCTGCATGGATCGCAAGCGTTTAACCGCTAGGCTATCACTGCTATTATTTATTAATTTAATGCTATAAGCACATGTAAAAAAAGCCCTGCATAAAGGCGGACTTAATGCCATAGACATTTTCTGCCAGTCGACCAGATGATGTTGATGCAGAAACAAAAATGTGGTGGGTGCAAAATAATTTGAAAGAAAAAACAAAATTTAAGATCCAGGAATAAATACATGGATTCATACATACTTATAAACCATAAAAGAAAACATACATACTGATATACTGCGTCAAGATACACAAAAATACAAAATAGTGAAAAACTAATCCAGTAAGACACCGCTGGGCCAATTCTGCCAACTTCTTAGGAAGGTGATCACGCGCCTTATTATTAAAAAGCTAATTTTCTTGAAACAAGTGTGTCTGTTGCATATCATTGATCAAAAATACTACAGATTAATTGTATTTTATAATCAAAACGTTAATGTTACCATACGTCAAAACATTCGTTCTCGGCCCTCAGATAGTTTTTTCGTTTTTTCGCTATTGCGATGTTGGTCCCTTATAGAAAGTTGTTCAGTGTGATGGTCTGATTGACACCCTTAAATATGACCACGCATTACTGATACACGTTGTATAGTTTTTCCGATGTATACCTACCTCATAAGAATACTATTCCTCCGTAATAAAAATAGTAACAAACGCCATTCGCTTGGCACTAGTCCATTAATACGAACACTTTTCGTGTCATTTCCTATTATACTGATTGCTACGCCAATTTGCTGCATCATTGGAAAGGTCATTAAACCATAATTCAGTTTTCTTCTTTGTCTTTATGCTTGGCCAGGTTTTTAGGCGTGCAAGTGTAAGTCAGTTTTTGCAACCTGACGTTTGTAATAGTTATGAAATACTTAGCTGGATTTTTCGGTATGATGATTTTAGTGCAGATAGGTATAGGTGGTCACTGTGACGGGTGCTATTAAAGTGAAAGTAAAGGTGGTAATGTATATGTCGCAGAGAAATGCGGATATCAGGCATTTCGTAAAATCCCTAGGGAGACTTCAAAATCACGAAAGATGTCGATATCGGTACTATCAAATAAAAAATAATAACCGTAATCTACTGAACCCACGTAGGTTGCTTTTTATGTTAATTAAGAAAATATTACGTAGTAAACACAATAGAATCGAATCCTTTCGGCAGACCATGCTATTTGGAACATTCGACATATTCCGTGATTTCGGGGTATCCATAAAAAATTTCACGCAATCCCTGCGTCATCGCAGGGAAATGCCGAAACCTTATAAAATTCACTGTATTGATTTATTTACATTGTATATATACAATGTAAATAAATCAATACAGTGAATTTTCGATTAAAATCACTATTCATGGTTTAATATTGCGTGAAGTATTGCATAAATTTTTCAGCATTGATAACCTGTTTAATCCCAAACTAAAAGAAATTATTTTCGGACTGATTCAGAATATTGTTTTGTTTACATTCTTGAAATTCTATTGAAATTAACTTTAGGTAATTTTAGCAACACGAGCACACGGCATTATTACAGAAATTACATACAACATTGAACCTTCCATTAATTATCTTATTTTACAGGCATCTGAGTCGATAAGATTGAAGTAGGTATTTGTTTTTAGACCAAAAGATATGACCTGTTCTTTTCTGTTTGGGTAGCACACAGATTAAATAAGAATGTATTAGTCTTTTTAATTTTACTTTCATTGTTTTGAAGTGCATGCGAGTTATTATTTATTCTAAAATTAAACTGTGGATTAGATGTGAGGGTTTCAATAAATGAATCAGTGAGAAGTTAAAAGATAAATTTTATATAATCAAGATCTTTCAAACGTTTTCCTAACACTATTTCAAGCGATAAAATGGTAGCGGTCACGCAAGGCAGAACGTGTGACCGCGATATATGAGATATGTGAGAGATCTATGTCTCTCTATAGAACAAAAAATACGATCTTTGGCGCGAGTATTCTAAACACGTAAAAAAATGCACCATTCAGTGACTCTTTGACGTCATTGCCCGTTTAGGAACAATCCACATGTGAACGCATATTTATGCATAAATTATACACTAATAAGTCTTGCAAATAGAGCTCTATTTGTTTTGCCTAAATACTGGCCTCGCTTGCTAGCAATTAAGATTTATGAGTCATAAATGCTCAGTCTTAGAAATATCAACTGCAAAATCTCGGTGGTGGAAAAACGTATTATACAATTTGGAGCTATTTCAGTATTCGCAGACTTTTCAGGGCTTTAATTTATTTTGGTAACAATTTATAAATATTTTCCGTTGTAAATGGGACTCTCCTGCTCTGCAAGAGATGTAGGAGCCCTTTCCTTAGCCCGGACACATCAAATCAGTCGATAACCATGCTGAAAATAAGCCTATCGTAATATTTGAATAATGTCTTGATCTATAGATATAGATTTAATGAATGAAAGCCTGATTCACTTTACAAGATTATTCGAATTAATGACATAGGTAATTATGTCCTTACACTCAAATCACTTGGTCCAAATATTTAGTAGCTAAATCCAAACAAAGTCGTACGTCGTATTTTTGTCGTGCAGTAAGGTTTTCCCAACATTTTCATTATTTCGAATGAACACCTGTTCGTCATAACAGTCATTGTCAAATTATCTTCTATTTCCGTAGCCAAAAAATTAAAACCGGCCAAGTGCGAGTCGCACGCGTGCACGAAGGGTTCCGTACCATGATCTATAAAAACGGCAAAAAAATCATGTTTGTTGTATGGGAGCCCCCTTAAATATTTATTTTATTCTGTTTTTAGTATTTGTTGTTATAGCGACAACAGAGATACAGCATCTGTGAAAATTTCAACTGTCTAACTATCACGGTTCATGAGATACAGCCTGGTGACAGACGGACGGCCGGACGGACAGCGGAGTCTTAGTAGTAGGGTCCCATTTTACCCTTTGGGTACGAAACCCTAAAAACGATCATTATACATGTCTGTTCACGAGCATGTTCTAAGTAATATGACTCATGCATATCTCCACGTGGTGAACTCGTATTTCAAATGAAATGCCTCGAGTGATTGGCATGTACCTTTCAAGATAATACGAGAGCTATAAATACGCAAATAATGTTGAAATCACCTGTAACGCATCCGTTTACATAATCAATTATTAGTACGAATCAATTGACGTTGGAGGAAGAATAAGATTACGCTATAATTATGACGTTACACGTGCATATCAATGACGTCATCGCACTTTGAACTTATTTGCGATAGTTAGGGTCGGACTGAGAGCAATGTACAATTGTACAATGTGTCTGTTTGTAAATTGTTATTGGTTTGTGGGGTTACGTCATTTTCGCGGTCAATACTCTCGAACACAAACCTAAATTGGAAGCAGGAGGTCGATTGGTTGAGGCGATTAAATAGCGCATTTTTAATACCACATTTCAAGCTCGAGGCTTTGACCCACATCAGATTGAAGAAGCCCAAGGCTTTAATATTGTGATAATTATTGGACGAGTTTTAGACTGCCTGCACATTAGAAGTCATTGTCTTGACTAAATAAGCATTTTTTTCTGAAGTAGGCAAGAATTTTGTGTTACGTGTCCTACATTATAGGTACTCAAGCCACGATATCTTAAATAATTAAGACACACTTAATTATTTAAGATATCGTGGCCTGAGTCCAGACGAGCCATGTCGATTCGACACAAGACATAGTGAGTACGATAATAGATATTGAATTTCTTATGCGGCATGTGTCTCATAAGACACGAGACAAAGTCTTACAATGTGCAGCCGCTCTTACTGGAACGAACGGTGTTATTCAATCTCGAACTAGGTAATTTAAGTTGAATCGATTCCGATTTTTTGTTCCAACGAAACATGGTAAGAATAATACGTAGCATTTAAAGTTAGTCTTCTTTTTTGTAAATTAATTTATAAAGATCATCTGCATCATCGCCAGGAACTGACCCGCAATCCACGGGCTGTGAATTGATGTATATTACAAGTCAACGATTATTTTATTTTAGGATAGTTTTTATGAAAAAGGAAGATCCTCCGACCAGGAGAAGAAAATATAATTGAAGCCGAGACAATTTCCAGTTTATAGATCAGGAACTTTTCGAGCACTTTGACTAGACTGAAGAAAGTACCTACTCACCTACTTCAGTGGAAACCGTGGACCTGCTCAATCGGATAAACTGAGGACGTGAATTTGCAGGTTTGGAAAAGATGCAGAAGGTGGAGATCAGAACAAATAAAAATTAATAAATCCAGCACATTACTGTCTCACTGCTGAACACGGCCCCTTGTCAGAATGAGAAGAGTTAGGCATTAGTCCACCATGCTAGTCTGGTGCGGGTTGGTGGACTACATACACCATCGAGAACTTTATGAGTCCCTCTCAGGTGCGCAAGTTTCCTCATGATATTTTCCTTCACCTTTAACTTTTAACTCAAGTGATCATCAAATTCTGATCCGTTCATAAATTCAAAAAGTCCGAGGTGCGGGCCAGTTTCGAACTCCTGCATGGAAGGCAAGTGTTCAAACCCAGGCTAACTAAAACCAGTAAAGCAATCAAATCATTCGATCGAGTAGTAGGCCTAGCCCACAGTTGGACATACACCTCTTTCCTAGGTGACGCCCTGATCATCTTTTCCACCTCTGCGAATTCAAGTCCTTGGTCTATTCTCATAATGACGTAAACATGATTATTGTGATGTTATGCACTTGACATAGTTTAACTGTTTACTCGGATAGTAAATTACGGTGACACATTTACAACTGGATTATGTCTATATAACCAGCTGATTTAGGGATTATCAAGAGGTAGTTAATTAGTTAGGAAGTTATTTACCCGTATCAAACATAATAAAATGATTGGTGGTTAACAAAGAGAGTAATGAACAATAGACTGCACGTCCGTGGAAACACTTTGACCTTCATCTGTTATAGTGTAGTAGGTAGTTTCAATAGTT
Source organism: Allophyes oxyacanthae (assembly GCA_932294325.1). Taxonomy (NCBI): domain Eukaryota; kingdom Metazoa; phylum Arthropoda; class Insecta; order Lepidoptera; family Noctuidae; genus Allophyes; species Allophyes oxyacanthae. Next base: position 8,079,860 of record OW028618.1, on the reverse strand, counting down.
TATGCAAGGCCTGCTTCTATTAGTTTTGTTTCCACGTACGGCTTACTGTACCATCTTGGGCTCCAAAACAACGTTACGCTAATTCTTGGAAAGTAAATAACAGCTGATAAAATAATACAAGAAAAGTTTTATATCTACCTAACCTTAAATTATTGAAGTTCCAAAATGAATTTCAACCAGTGTAATGATTACTTAACAGCAATTTTAAGCTAAACGTCCACATTGTGGGGCGGATTTGGCCGCATCGAATTTTAAAAATATTCTCTTGATTTATTCTGTGTGAAATCAACCGTCCATAGCGGAGACGAGCCGCAGCGAGAAGTAGCGGAATCCGTCGACGGCTTTTATTGGTATTTTTACTGTCACTGAGATAGTGCAGCTGTCTCTTCTGGACGCTTGACTTTACTCTGCTAACTCCAGTATAGATTGTACCACAGAACACAGGATTGTACCGTAATGCTTTGCTTGCAGGAATGAAAATATAAACAGCAAGTGTTATTTTTAAATCTTCTTTAAAAATCTGCTTTTTTACTTAAAATAAGCACGTATCGCTTGTTCTGATAAAGTCATGCTTTTTGTACGTACTCGTATGACCTAATCATCAATATAATAGGTACACCGACCGTTTAATAACTAGCAATTACAAAAAAGGTTATATTTTTTGTATGTTTTAAATGTTATAAGATGATCTCTTTGATGTACAGCTAATTCCACAACACCACAACGTCACCAATAATTCCACAACGTCATGGGATTTGTAATAGAATTTAATATTATGATATTCTTGAAAATAATTTTATTTTGTATGGACTCCTTCGTATCTCGCGTCTGATCAGCGTCTCTCTAGAATTAGTACTTATTGGTTATAACGGACTTAGGAAAAGTTGTCTAGTTTTACAGATTGCACTATTGATCTGACATGCAGAGGTTATTAATTATTAATCATTCTTTGTTTTTTATAAATCGATGCACCCCTCTTTTGTACAGATTACGGATATAAATGTCACACGCACACACAAATATTTTTTCGGTGCGGGGATTGAAACCCCGACAAGTAGCATAGAAACAGCGCCAATCGTGTCGTCAAATCAGTCAGCTTAAATCAAAATGTTGCTAAAGTATTCCTTTGTTTACAGTGATGGAGGAGCGACCGCAGACCGATGCCTCTGAGAGTGTTCTGTTGTCCTTACTTCCCCTATTTTGTCTCATTTTATTTACAAAGTAATGCCCCTTGAGCAGTATTGGCACTCGTTTATTTTTATTTTAATCTTATGGTGTTTTTGGCGTACTTATTTCTTATTTGAATTTTGTGTCTATTTCAACAAACACAGAGTGTTTTAAAAACATCTAGTGCCTGTTGTACATAGTCGTAGCACCATCAATACTTCATCGACAATACATGTTTGTCATGTGCCCTTTCCTCCTTAAAATTACTGATACTGATAGTTTTCCTACTGCCTGCAATCGTGAAAATCTAGACATTTACCAAGGCAAAGGCCTATATTCACAATGGTCGGTCATGTGCAGGCAATCAGCAGCACTTACTGTATGTGTCCAATTCGTCCCCAGTCCCACGAGTTGTTAGAGGTACTCCATATTACATATTTTAGGAAAGTATTGCTAAGAAACTGCTTCTTGAAAAAAACTTGTACGTAGTATGAATCAGTTCTTCGGAAATTGTAGAACAATTGATGAAATCTTTATTTTGCAACTAGATCGATCTTTTCTCGTCATTTTTAAAAGCTAACTGTGCTATAGATTCTAAAAACGAAAACAGTAACTCCAAATACGTGATAGACGTGAATACGTGTTCTTTTTAAGTGATTGACACTTGATAGAAAACGTTGTCCTCGCACAGAAGAATCCGACCGTGGTTATCAATCCAATTAAGAATACGTTATAAATACAATAGCTTACCACAACCAGTTTTTATCGTAACTCCTCTAATATTTTTAATTTAAATGTTCTGGTTTCCAATACAGAACTTTGGTCGAGTGACAGATTAATCAGAATTTAAATTATATTTAGATTGAATCCACATGGACCTTGTTTATTAGATTTTTCAGCTCAGAACTATGGTTCAACTGGTTTTATTTTATTGTTCATTGTTTTAAATAAAACTAAGGCCTACTTACGTCAACACGAGTTACTTTTAACTTAAAGTTAACCTGACAGAAGTATTAATTTTCTACTTCACCTAGAATCATGACGTTTTGAAAGTGCCTGCAAAGGCCCAGTTGAAATAAAAACCTTTGACTTTGACTTCGAGCTATCAAATGGGAATCGCTCATCCATTTTCTATGAAAACCAAAGACAATTGCAAATTAGATAGGTACAAATGTATCTATGTTCCCGTGTTATTTGGTTGTTGTTTCTGTCCTAATTACGTATATTTTTAATTAGTTTTACTTTTATTATTAAATTTATTTGTTAATAATTTTTTGTTTTATGCTATTTTTTTTCATTTTTTCATTGCTGGTTACAATTTCATGTCTAATAAACGTTTCTTTCTTTCTAATTTAGAACTTTACCCTGGGTTAGAGATAACACGCGTTGATGCAAGTGGGCCTTCTATACCTAATTAATTTAAAACAATCCCCAAGCCTCTCTAGTTTTGGTCTGTCGCTATTAAATAGACACTTATTATCTACTAAAAAATACTTCAATATAGTTAACATGTCCATTTTCGGCGAAACATTATTCTAAACACATAACAACTGTGAAATACTCGTATTTAATTACCATTCCATTATCTTCTTAAATAAGCGTATTATTACCAAAGTCATTTTCTATTGTACCGTAGAATGAGGAAACGATTAGAACACGAAACTAATTAGCATTTATAATATAATTTGAATGTGTTAATGTCTTCCTAAGTTAGAGAAGATCAATACAGGATGGGAGATAGGTCGTTATAGCACGATCCTAGGAATAAGAGACTTCGTTAACTGTTATTATTGTTGTGATTATTTTTATTTATTTATTTAAGTTCTTACTTATAGCTGCCAATACATTTTCCCAATTCGATTGTGCAGTTCATATTTACAACAAAATATTATACATAATATACATTCACATTCATAAATAACATAATACATATAATGTTATAGATGTTTGCGTCCGTACCTATAGATAGGAGTTTGACATTTAAGCCCCTTCGTGTGTCTCCTAAGTTCCCGCAAAACAACACCAACGCCGAGCAACAGGCGGCACGGCGGTCAATTAAGGAAAAATTTGTCACCAGACATTACTGGCGTGCCCAGGGAATTTGGATTAGAACCCAGGCCGGCTATTAAGGCTTACGCATTAAATATTCACGATAATAGGTATTGAACAATCCTGTATTTCTGTATTCGTTACGTTTCATTTGGCGGCTCCTAACAATTTGACCCCGGGGATGTTGCAAAAGGTCTGCTGCAAGTAAATTCACAAATATGATTAAGTAATTGTTTGCCCTACATCGCAAAATTACAGGATACGATGATGCATAATGTTTCTATAACATCAAGACTGGTTTCTGTAAAGCATCGGTTGAACCACTGTTTAGCTAAACAAATTGTGAAGTAAACATTTTTGGTATTTACATGAACTATTTCGACATATGACCTTGTGCCGTTTAAAAGATCTAAGAATAAAAACTGTTTAATGTTCACCTCTGAAAATTTCTGCGGTAAAAAAATAAAATATTCGCATTTAGATCCGAGTTTAAATAACAATTACGTATGCAACGTGCATAAAAGAATTGTCTAGTCGTGGCTGGATAAAATATATTTTTTACAATTAGTATTTGATTCTTCTTATGACGACATGCCCATGATTGTAAGGACATTTAGAGGAAGTATTTAGGTAACTTTGACGTCATGATTGGCGCAATGACAAAGCACTTGACTTTCTACGCTACGTGTCGCAGGTTCGATTTCCGAACGAATTATATATTTGTACGGCTTACAGATAGTTGTTCCGAGTCTGGGTGTGTGTGCATGTGAGATAAATGTTAGTAAACTGCACCCACAAAAAATCCTAGTGTACCGAATTTACAGAACTGGATTAATTCATAAAATTAAACAATTGCATTTAATTTAGGTAGGTTAACTCGTCAATGTTTCGAAACGAGTATGCAGGACTAACGTTAATTTGATTGTTCGGACATCATTGGAACTCTGCATAATACCGAATTTTGTCCGACACTAAGGTGAAAATATATTACTGGCTCATTATAAAGTTCAGATCTAGGCTTTAATTAGAACACTAAAACACTAAAATATACACTACTACTAATTTAGTAAGTAAGATAATGTGTACGACTGAATATGTCTGACGTAGTGCTATGCTGTTAAGCATAATAAAACAGTTGAAGCTCGCTCGGAAGTATCGTTAATCATTATATATTTTTGTGTTTCAGAGTAGTTCATACTACAAAAATTGAAAAATTTCTACGGGCAGGTAATCAGTAGGTTATAGGGATCTCGTTTATGATAAAACTAGTTGTAATTACCTTTTTTTTTCTTTGCAATAAGTATTATAGGAGCCTACTAAGCAAACATTTGACCACACCTATATAAAGTAGTGGCTATTTCTTTGCCGAAAACCTCACAACAATAAAATAATTATAATCCAACTAACTGTGGCCGGCGGTTTCACCCGCGCGTACTATTTTTATCAAAATTCAATAAGCCTATATATGTCACTCAAGGATAGTGTAGCTATCTATTAGTGAAAGAATTTTTAGAATCGGTTCAGTAGTTCCAGTGATACAAACAGACAAACAAATACCTCTTTTTTATTAGCCTTATCGTTCTACAACTATTAATAAGTTTCCATAATGATCGCTAACTCTAATAGCAGATCCAAAATTACATGCAATTTCGCCATTCTTCTTTTACTTCTTTATATTATTTTATAGTAATCCAATAGATGCTACATATAGGTACTTTTGGATTGTTAGAGTCAAATAATAGACATACAAGATGTCAGTATTATATTTAGATTTATAGATAAGATGGGCAAATTAATACGTGCACTCGAGAAACTAGGTTATGAGCCGTCGAGTACCCACTGCAATTGATGCGTATTTGCTAAACTTAGTACGAGATTTAGCGAATGAAATACACTTACACACAACTTAGATGTTCCTATAGACATGATACTGTTTATATTTTTACGAAGCGTTCGCCATATCAAGCCGGAAAAAGAATCTACTAACAAAGACGATAATTTTCTTTTTCTTTTGTATGTATTTTTTTATTTAGGTAACTCATTAACTAACGAGCGAATACCTGGGGGCTTACTACGAGCAGAAATTGCCCAGAAATTTCCAGTATAAGCTGACCTTTCACTGTACGAAAAGCCTATACAGTACGAAGTCAGTTCATACTGGAAAAGTCTGGGCAGTTCAATTTCTGCCCTACTATAAGAGTTCTTAGTAAGCCCCCTGTAGCCAAAAACAATACTAATGTCTATTATGTTTCGTCACTTATTGATCGAAATTGTATCCCTTGTGTGGCTGTTATAAATTTATTTTAATTTATTTCTAACTTTATAATACAGAAAGCTATTCCCCAACGATTTCTCAATTTCATCACTTTCAGCAGGCTTAGCACGGCAAAAAAGGGGAGAAAGAAAATCGGTGACAAAACCATATCTTTACAGTCTTTTCTCTTCATTTATCGTTTGGTCTTCTGTTAATCAGAATCAGTATCAGAATGTTCTTTATTTTTAAGGTGACAAATAGTGGAGAAAATTGGTTTGTCGACGGAAAAGTTGGGGACAAAACCATCTGTTTACCGTTTCCTTTCTTGTGTTTTCGTTTTGACTTCTATCAAGGAGACAAAGAGAGGAGAAAACAGATTTGTTCGACCACCATGCTAGCCCTGCTGATAGGTATACGATGGACAGCCCTGTAGCTATAACTAAGTACATAATTTCCAAACGATTACATCTTCCAACCAGGCGGCTGATCGAAAATTGACAGCGGCCAGTTTTACCAACATTTTCTTTTAAACCCTTTGTGACTCTCAGATACTTACAAAAGCTCCCTTCAGATACGCCTTACGAGTAAAAGGTTTTCTATGTAGCAGAAAGGTTTTTTCGGGACAGTAATTTGAGCTCGTCCTACGTTGCTATGTCCACATTTGTTCCATTTATCTGCTGTCGTTATTACTGTTTAATGTGCTGTAAAATTGGAGATGGACTTTCGGGCTTTCATTAATCTATGATTGTGGTTTTATGTTATTTTAGCATTCTTATCTGTGAAACATCTCTTTGCGGAAATTAAATGGGTGACAGATACTAATATGATTGTGAATTCCTCATTTTCAGAAGAGTTAGGTATAAAGTCTAGTGATTGCCCAATAGTTGAAATTCGACCGTTATTCATTAGCTTTCTGCACTTCTCCATATAAACTTTAACTATGCCAAATCCCATAATTCTCCGTGCGCGCAATATGCTTAAAAAGGGGTACAAAATTTTCTCTTTACGTATTAATATATAGATAAGGTGTATATAACAATGGTATAGTGTCTTTTTTTTTAGAATATAACTATCTAGTTTTGATCGCACATATCAAACAACCGGAGATCTATTAAAAAATGGCGTAAACTATGTGAGATTTTGTGCCTACGTCCTAAAAAAATGGGACGATATTCAATCGAAGTGAACGATTATCGGAGTTACGAAAAGTAAAGTGATCTACCTTAGAATAATACGACCCACCATACTTCTTCTATCGAGTTGGCACGAGCTGTCACATGGAAATCGCTCATGCCCTACTGCAAAGATTAGCCAGTCAGCAGTAATGGTATCGAGGCTGACTGCCCAGGGTGCGCCAGACGAACTAAAGTTTCTTACCTACCATACTAATATTTATAGTATAAAAATATAAAAGATTCTGCAGATGTTCAAATGTTTGTTACCCAATCACGTACAAACGGCTGAAAGGATTTAGATCTAATTTAGCACACAAATAGACCATGTCTTGAATAAGATAGTATACTTTTTATCTGGGTACATAAAGTAGTTTCCCTAGGATGCGAGTAAAACCGCAAGCAACAGCTTGTATCATCTATATATTAATTAATACTTTAAGAGAAAACTTTGTACCCCTCTTTAAGCACATTCCGCGTACGGAGAAGATCTGGCATAGTTAAAGTTTATATGGAGAAGGAGTGCAGAAAGCTAAAATTACAGCTGAATTTCGACCACTAGTTTAAGTAATTGACTCAAAATCTAGTGATGTACCTCCTACTTGCCCTACTTACTACCTTCTACATTGTTCATTAAGTAGTCGAAACTGTTAATTTGCCACCGAGCACTAATTTACTCTTTGCGAATTCATCAAAAAATCCTGGTGTCGCTTTCAAAAGCTTGGTAGAATTGTCAAATCGCTTAAAACCAGATGTGCTGATTGGTCAGCATCTCTGCAATCCAGGTATGCATTTTCATGTATGCGTGTGTTAGTGGCAATTCAATCAAATCTGGAGTTTCCCTATAGATTCATTCAAGTTATACATTATCTATTACGAATGATAAAAAAATTGTACTTCACTGATAAAGACTGATTCGTTGAAGTATCAACGAATCAGTAGATTTTGGGCAATTCATTTATTTTTTCGTTACAGCTTCTCATTCAGCTTTATTCACTACATTACATAAAACTTATTCGCTGAATCTTGTTTTATAGCTCTGTGTAATTTAATTATTAATTTCAGCAGCATTCCCAAAATCACTAACCATTTTGTTACTATGGCTTTAATACCAGCCCATTGAGCACATACGTTGCAGAATTAGCACCAATTCAGCAATAATTACGTTCATGTGCGTCATTTCCTTCTTCCATAGAGAAGTAGCAAATGGAGTCCTGTGACGCATGCTTATTATAATTGAATTTACTGATTAATTATAAACCATAAGTCAAATAGTATTCTAAAGTCAATTTTTAACCGCTTCCTTAAATATAAAATGTTATTGTTATGGCTCTTATACACCGCAATTTGAGTCGACATCGCACATTACGTATCACTTCATTTGCTTCCTAATCTGTGTCTTCAACAGGGCTCTTGTATTTTCATAACTAACTCGGAAGCATTAGTAGACGCAATTTATATAAGCACGAGATACGTAACGTATAGTAATGAATGAAACTCAAGGACTAATAAATCAAGTGTTTAGTAACTCAAGTATTCAGTAAATGTACCTACTTTTAGAGACGCCTAACGAACACTTATTTAATCCAATGTTTGGTAAGTTTTCCCTCCGCCTCAATGATGGTCTGGGGGTTTAAGCATGCCACTTGTCCAGGTAGACAAATTGTAATTAGTTTTTTATATTATGGTAATTTTACGTAGTAAATGGCATCACAAAGATATCTATCTCTGCCTTTATAGGTTGTAAGATTTTACTAACACAATAATAATAATATAATATTTAATTTAATTAATTAATTTTAAAATCATTGTAATTTTGTATTGTTGTAATTATGGATTTAATATCTGAAATAAATGAATAATAAATAATTTATTTCGGGGAATACATGAGAGGTTTTTTTTTTTTTTAATTTGAAGCTAACGTAATTTTAAAACATCACTTCATAAATAATTTTTACTATCCTCTTTACAATTCTCACCAAAACGGGTGTAGGTTCTTCTTCTTTTAAAAAAACTTCGCCCCTCACTAGGATTCTCTTCACAGATATAGTTTAAATCTATATCTATGATTCTCTTATTTAGAAAATGACTGCCATCTTCTTAGCGTGTCGATGGCAAATTAAATGTACTTGGCCCAGTATTCCGCCACGCGAATAGCTGAATCAGTTGCAGCCATAAGCTCCTCACGCGTGCAGGTGGTAGGGCATGCGGCGCAGGATAGAAGGTGGGCAATGGTTTGCGGTGAGACACCACACTCGCACTGCAGGTCCAATCCACCTGTGACTGCCATTCCAGAGCATTAATAAAAAAAAATTGTTACGTCAAAACATACAACAGGACATACAAAACTTTAGTTGTTCCATAAAACATGTATCATTGGAAAAGTTTTTAATTCCTTCCATTAGAGTACCTACAAACAGACGCATCCGGGGTTTATCATAACATAAATGTTTATGCTGCATATTTTGGTCACGGATTAATTTGGGACACCCTTTATGTAACGATGTCCATCCGTACCTAAAGTTGGAATTGCTGAAATTACTCGAGGAGGAGAATTTAGATTATCTAAGTTGTTTCACGTTATTTATGGTTGCGTAGATTACTTGTTACAAACTGAGGGTCGGAAGGTAACAATCTTATATTTACGGCTTATAGCAAAATGACTGTAGAGTGCGTCGTATAGTGTATAGTGCGTCGTATAGTGTATAGTGCGTGGTAGAGTTTATTTATTTATATATACCTTATACACTATGTACAGAGGCGGACTTAAAGCCTTAGGCATTTTCTAGCAATCAACCTAAGGGTGACGCAGAGAAAAAAGGAAGGTAAACATATAAGCATAGTTACTTATAACTATTTCATACGAATTTATATATTATACACTGTGTAGTGTATATATATAAATTTTGTATTTACTAGTGTAGTAGTAAATACAAAATTTATTAGGGTAGGCAGTCTCTTTTTGTACCTATTTATGGAGTGCAAACCAATGGGAGTTATTGTAGTACAGCAAATAAAATGCATAAGCTTACGCACTAGGATCACAGGGGGGCCACGTTTACAGATGTTTTTCTATAGGTAAGCGTGTAGGTACTAAAACCAAACGTTTCCATGTTATGCCAAATACCGTCGCACCTGTGACCCCTGTCACAGATTGTGTCGCATTATCGGCCTTCGGGCGGCTATTCGAACTGTCACTGCTGGCGAAAATATTTTCCAATTATTTGCTACATTACTTGTATTTGGGTTATAATATTACATATTATAAATGCAAAGGTAACTCTGTCTCTCTGTCTGTTTGTTACCTCTTCACGACTAAACGGCTGAACTGATCTTGATGCAATTTGAAAAGGAAATAGTGTGCATCATGAAAGACATAGGCTATTTTTTTTTTATATTCGCAGCATTTATAGTCCACGTGGATGGAGTCGCAGGCACAGCTAATAAACTAATATATTGTTTCTTATTCAAAATCATTCATTTTCATTCTTGATTTGATATAAAGTGACTGTGTAGGTTAAAATCCAGATACAGTTTCACTAATTCTAGAATGTAACCCCAAACCTCAGAAGTGGTTGCTCTCCGAAGGAATTCATAGGAATGTGTTTTGGTTTAATAGCGTTACTTCGGAAAAAGTACAACATTGGCGTTTTAATTAACTCAACGACCGAAACGGCAATTTTATGCCCTTTTTGTGTTCCCACGGGACAAATAGAGACTTCAGGCACCTAACAAATTGCTCTCATTAGAACAATGAATTGTTAAGTCACATAAATCGATGAAACACCGAACTAAATATACACAGACATGGAATCATATAATTAAATAATGATAATAATATGTGTTAGTCATTCTTAAAGATCAATCAATTGACCTGAATCTCCTTAGGCGAACTTCTTTGTCACGGATTAGTAAACCTAATGACGAATCAAGTGACATCATTGGTCGTTATCAAAAATCAAACGCCAATGATGGGCTCAGGAACTCGTGACTTGATAGTCGATAAAAATATCTGTAGTACGAATTGTTCCACTTTTTTAACTGACTATATATAGTCAGTTAATAAAGTTTGCGGGTTGCTATTATAATAGCAACCCGCCCGCGGTTTCGCACGGTTGCGAAAGTTGGTTCTCTTCTATCCTTACATTAAATATGAAAGTATTATACATATAAACCTTCCGTGAAAAATTATCTAACAGATGGTGAAAACCGCATCAAAATTCGTTTCGTTGTTTAGGAGGAGTTAGTGGATATACAGACAGACAGACGCGGAAAGCGACTTTATTTTATGCTATGTAGAGAAGTAACCACTGTAGTTGCAAGTTGCAAAAGGTGAATGTAACGATCGTAGCACGCACCTGCGCACCTGCTATTAATGTAATCATAATATAATAATAATATTATTAATGTACATCTTGATATTCGCATGTTACCACTATGACCAAGTGTTATGGATCTAAGTATTTTAAACAGACCGAACTGTACCAATACTTACAGCAAATAAATATATTCATTCATTCATTCACGTGACTTTCTGTAGTTTCGACCTACCCTTTTTTTTTGTTGCAAGGACGTAATCCTCTTGGTCTCCCTCGATCGCAAGGGCGACGAAGGGACTCTTATCGGCTAAACCACCGCGGTGTTCATTACCATTTTAGTAACGCATTAGACCCCTGTACCTCTACCATGAGTTTTCCGTGCCGTCTAACGATCACGTTCACATTCAATATTTGTATAGTGACTTTAGTTCATTATTTATACCACTAGAGGCGCTGAAAAAATTCCCATAGAAATATTGAATGTGAACGTGAACGTTAGACGGCACGGAAAACTAATGGTAGAGGTACTGGTTTAGTTTCTACCAACCCAGGGAAAAAAGCGTGATGTTTTATATACAGGATTTATATTTAAATAGGACACCTACTTTAAAGGGGTTATTGTACTCATCATTATGAAGAACTTTTACTAAAGGAATAAACCAGAAATCCCGAAAAAAAAACAGTTTTCCAGACAAATAAATCATTTGTTATTTGTGTGTATAGTATATTCTTTATTGAGAGAGCTTGGGAATTCTCAAAAGCAAACGTTTAAACAAGCTGAATGACATAAAACAAAAGAATATCACCAGAGCTGCAGCACGGGTCATAAAAACTGGACGCACTACTACTACGGCCGTTTCGGCGTGCACACCTCTTTTTCATTTATGATCAATAAAACGAAAAAAACTTCGTTCAGAGTAGAATGCCTGTCTTTTTCTGTGAAAGTTGTTCCAGTGGCAATGATTACGAGTATATTTTCGACGTTTATTCGTTCGAATACATCACATTTTCAGAAAAAGACTAGGATTAACCTTCAATATTTTATCTTGGGCCGTACATTTGTGTGTCAATAATGGCCTTTTTATATTCTCGGTACCATATATAATGCACAAACAGTAACCGCTTGTTAATTTAGATTATCGGTAAAAGAGACATAAAAAAAATACCCGTTTATTTTCTTACAAGGGATAATTTAGATTTGTACAGTTATTTAACATTATCCAAAAGAAGACGCCCACTTCACGAGACTCTATCAACTCAAATCCATATTTTTATGTTTTTTTTTTTGAAGACTTCTACATAGCTAAATGTAAATTAATTAATTTTGTAGCCTCATGAATTCAGGTCAAAAGTGAAGCCTGAAACATGACGAATAAAAGTGCTTGTTTTATTTATATAAAGAATATTATTGTGGATTTTCGAAATACATTTTGCTGAACGCGGCATATTTTTCAATTTTGTTACAAAATATAGGTACTTATTTAATTGAAATAAATGGCAGGATCCACGACTTTCTACGTAAAGGGAACGATCTTTAATTCCCTTTATTAAATATTCATCGGTCGAGCTTTATCCTTAGGGAATATATAACAATCCGAGGAGACATTTCTCCTGAGAGGATTTTCGTCGCGAATATAAAACAAAAGACTGGGTTGGGTTAAGTAAGGGAGTGGTTACTTACACAACATTTCGATCGTACACTCAAATTATGAATAATAATAGTAAGTAGTACATTATTTTCTAACTTATACAATGTCTTGTGACATGTGAGTTTATATGAATTTAATCAATAGGGTACAGTAATATCAATTTTGTGTTTATGTTATATTGTATTGCTATAAAGTCGGCTTTTTTAAATCTAGGGGTAACTGCTGCTCGATCTCTATAAGTAACCGATACATACTACTCCGAGATCTTGTCGGACCGTACATGACTACTGCTAAAAATAGGATTACTTATACTACCATAAAATGCAGTCCTTCAACCCTAATCAACACGCTTTGATAACTGATTGATGTTAGATCGTATTATGCAATCTCTTGACATCATTCTTAAAGTCGCCTTTACGACACTACGCGGCAAAGGTATACAGTTATAACTCCAAAATATAACAAAAAAACTTCGATCTAATTTTTGGACGCCGCACCGCTGCCTGCGCTTGCTGCATCAATGGTTTTAATTAAAGGTGCCATTGAGCCCGAACCAAACCACACATGTCTGTCAATTTGATATTCGCGATATTCGGTTTAAATAAAATACGAAAAGCGACAATTTTTTTTTTACTTTTTTATTTAGGTACGTACTATACTAGTAAGTATCCGTATTGGATATACAACATGCCTGCATTCAGAAGGGCATATTATTATGTAGCTATAGCCCCCCATCGCATATGTATTATGTATTTCACATAGATCTACTTCCATAAAATATTCACCCGTGTTTCAACATTTAGATCAGGTTTTATGACATACTCCATAATCACTCGGATATGACAACAGTTTTTCGGCTACGGAACCCCAAAAACAAAGCAATTTCCCTCAGCAAAGTAAGATAAAAACTTCTTGTTTCTCTTCAAATTGCCTCGTAAAAGATTTACACCACGTGTACAAATCCAGACTAACCGTTTTATTTCCATCAATCGTAGCTAAAAGACCGTTTCAAAAATCCCCTGTATATCCACAAGAAAAAGCCGTGGATTTTACGCAAATGTTAAAGTAAATATCCCGAAATATCCCGGCTCAGCGAATTACCCGAATCTAGCCGAAAGTTGCCACTTAAAAACATTAGCCCCAGTAATGGCCTGTTTACACTAAATCGCTGATTAAACATAAACGCGTGCCAACGGTTATTACTCCAATTACATTATGTCGGACGCTCGAATTCGTGGTTTAATAATGTTATGCATTTATGCTCATCGGGAATGGTAGTAAAACAGTGTTTCAGTAGATCTTCATCTTCTACAAGTTTGTCAATATTTTTGTGTAGATGATGTAGTTAATCCTACATGATGATTGACGTTTGTTGAAACCAGTTATAGTGCACACCATCTCACAAAATCGGTGGTCATTAATTACTGATGATTATCGTAAGTACTTAGTTGCTAATCAAATAAAACACTAGTGCCTTTGGGAGACTTCTACTCGGCGCCCTACCAAAAATGACTCATAATTTTAACGAAAGGCATACAAGACAAACCGAGCAAAACAGCTGGTACCTGTCCTTTTTAGTTAGGTACTTATATTCGTTCCCAAAACAGTTCCCAAAATTCAGTACAGCTTTGTTAATTCTAAAGGGAAATGAGAATTAGCAAAAGCAGGCGTAATTTAATTCCATCATTGTTTTTTAAACCGAGTGTTCGCAATTTGAATGCCGGATTTACGGTGTGTGGTCACCCTCAGCTTTGTTTATTACGAGTACTGGCCGTTTATAAACTTAACATTTTAGTGTTGCGTTAAAATCTACATCAATAGGTAGTACTTAGATACTACATAATTTCTAATTTCAAGTAAAAATCTGTTAACTATTTTTTATTATATTTATGTAGGTACTATCTAAAGAAAGCCCAACAGTTTTCTAGCATCGGAATCTTCATTTACGTCAAAATAACGAACATGTACATTTTCATTTTACCATTTATCATTTTGTACATACTTTATTTGACGTCCTCGAGAAAATTCGCAATAGAAAATTCAAACCATTAGTAACATTCAGCGAAGTATTACATTATGTACACATTTTTCAAACTTGTCTTGTCTGCACTTACTGGGTAAACGCGAATACGAAATAACTATAGCTACTTCATTTTGCATACACTGTCTCATTCATAATTCAAAAGCTGTGTTCTACTTAATTGCAATAAGCAACTTTAATACCACTATCACTTGGCTTTCAAATAACGAATGAGGTAGTTTTCAAAAACAAATGAAGTGCTTCATTATTAAGAACATTCCCAACTTACCGTATTCATCCATTGTTAAGTGACGTATTTGAGTTTTTACAAAGACCATCAAACAGTGACACCTTTACCAACAAATATTAGTGAAATATCAATACTTGATAGCTATAGTCAATTCCATAAATTTCCATTGACGCAAATGTAAATTGACCCTTCGTTTTAGGTTCTTAGCTGTCGTGTATAGAATCGGATGCAGTACTTCAGATGCTATTGCTCTACCACTCGATACAATCACTTAGTCTTACGTCACCCACGGGAATAAATGCAGTAGTAACCGAGGACCACCCACCGTATATATTACGTACAGTCGCATACAAAATGGTAACTAATGAATTGAAGAAGACGTTTTTATTAAGTACTAGCGGCCCGTCCCGACTTCGTACGGGTAGGTACAAAGTTAGCGGTAGATAATTTTTAATATTCATCAATTCTTGACCTGTTTTAGTGTCAAATTTCAAAGAACTTTTAATTTCTCTTAAACCATCGATCGTTTCTCACTTCAAAAACAATTTTCACCCCTATTTAGCACCTTTAGGGGATGAATTTCCAAAAACGCACGAACACGTGTTTCTTTAATTCTAACGAAAAGCCTAAATCTCAATTTTCACGTTTCTAACTTCAAAATCAATTTTCACCCCTAATTTGCCCTTTCAGGGGATGAATTTGCAAAAACGCAGAAACACGTGTTTCTTTATTTCTAACCAAAAGCCTAAATCTTAATTTTCACGTTTCTAACTTCAAAATCAATTTTCACCCCTATTTTGCCCTTTCAGGGGATGAATTTGCAAAAACGCAAAAATACGTGTTTCTTTATTTCTAACCAAAAGCCTAAATCCCAATTTTCACGTTTCTCACTTCAAAAATAATTTTCACCCCTATTTCGCCCTTTTAGGGGATGAATTTCCGAAAACGCGGTAATACCTGTTTCTTTATTTCTAATCAAAAGCCTAAATCCCAATTTTCACGTTTCTCACTTCAAAAATAATTTTCACCCCTATTTTGCCCTTTCAGGGGATGAATTTGCAAAAACCCAAAAATACGTGTTTCTTTATTTCTAACCAAAAGCCTAAATCCCAATTTTCACGTTTCTCACTTCAAAAATAATTTTCACCCCTATTTTGCCCTTTTAGGGGATGAATTTGCAAAAACTCAAAAATACGTGTTTCTTTATTTCTAACCAAAAGCCTAAATCCCAATTTTCACGTTTCTCACTTCAAAAATAATTTTCACCCCTATTTCGCCCCTTTAGGGGATGAATTTCCAAAAACGCGGTAACACGTGTTTCTTTATTTCTAACTAAAAGCCTAAATCTCAATTTTCACGTTTCTAACTTCAAAAACAATTTTCACCCCTATTTCGCCCTTTAGGGGATGAATTTCCAAAAACGCGATTTTCTTTATTTGTAACCAAAAGCCTAAATCCCAATTTTCATCTTTCTCACTTCAAAAATTAAGGGACTCCCATACAAACTTTCACCCCCTTTTTCCCCCCTTTAGGAGCTGAATTTTCAAAAATCCCTTCTTATTGCTTGCCTACAATACAAAAGGGACCTACTCTCCAAATTTCGTGACTCTAGCTTCAGTAGTTTCGGCTGTGCGTTGATGATAAGTCAGTCAGTCAGTCAATCAGGATTTCTCTCTTTATAATATTACTATGATGATATGATATGATTGTACGCACAGAATTAGCCAATAGTTAAACTTTGATTTGTGAAATATTTATTTTTGTCAAAAATCACTTTATTGGCACTTTGGGTATGTACTCGTATTTGCACTTGACTGTACAAATGCTCTCATAGTGTATGTGTTGCACATTGCACACGATGTTTTCTTTCACAAGGGAATCAAAATTCCGTGCACTTCGAACACGGTAGAGCGCACCGCAATTGGATTTTAAGAACGTAGTGCGCTTTGTAAATCAAGTTCCTAACTTATTAGCTACGTACGAGCGTAACATTTTCTTTTTGCTGGCGTACGTTTTTGAAGGAGCTAAAACTTCTTCAGGCAAGAGTTTTTTTAGTTGGTCAATTACCTTTTACCTATTTGATTCCAAGCTAAATGAGCATTGTTAGTTTCCCATTCGGAAAATATTTGGAACTTAATTATGATCTCTTCTTGATTGCCAGCCAACAATAACGCTATAGTATTGTCGCTTCAAAAATTAATCACAGATTTTTCTTTTCTACTTTCGGTCATAATTCAATCATCGAGCTTATGTTTAGTGGGTTCATGAAAACCTTCCAATATACAATAGTCTTCATTCGATCCCGGATAATAGATCCCACAGTAAAATACCTACAGCGGTTTTATGAACGCTTTCAATAAACCACAAGCAGAAACAACGGCGGGATCGTGCTTGGAACGAATTCTAAATACAGTGTGCATGTGTACATTTGCCTGGTGCGTTTTACTAACCAACTGCTGGCAATAAATGCATGCTTTTAAAGACTTAGCGAGTTACTGAATTTCGTAAATATGCGCCCTCAAAGTTTTATAGTATAAATATTGGATTTAGAACAAGGTTAAATGTGTTATAAAATAGCATCGTTGTATTGTGTCTGAATGAAAATTATACTTGTAACTGCTTTCCACTTTTGCATTGGAAAAATCGAATCATTCTCTGCCTAGCCTTTCCCCAACTACATTGGGGTCGGCTCTTTACAGATGCGCTGAATATCAGTAGTTTACAAAGAGCAACTGCCATCTGTCCTCAATCATCCAATTACTGGGAGACGCTGATACCCTAAGGTTAAATCGGTTGTCAGACTTTTTGGGCTGCTGACTCCTGTATCTAACAACTTTCAACCGGGACCAACTGCTAACGTGCTTTCCGAGGCACAGACGGGTGACGATGTTCGAAGAAACGGTCGCCCATCCAAGGGATAACCGCGGTAAGCACTACATAAACCTCGCTGATCGATCGTAGCTACATAATTGCTACGAGCGTCTCTAATTGGAAGAATCTAATGACAACGTGAAACGGCTTTTTAATTTTAAACAGTTTTTAATATGACAGTAACACGGTAGCTTGGTTGCATAGTTTCCCAGAGGTTGTGGTTGCGAGTCTCGCCCGCGTCCATCAGTTTGCAAGATTTCGTTGAGAAATAATTATACTAGTGCAATTTGAAGTAAGTGCATAGACTTAGGATTTCACTTACGGTCAAAGTAAGTACATTGTAAATCCACTCCGATCTCATTACGTTTTTGTTTTGATTTTTTTTATGAGGTTGGTAAGATTTAATCCCTCTTGCAATATTTATATGACAGTATAAAACTTTTAAGTAATTTTCATTCACATAAACGACAGCGTATAATATTGCTTGAGATAAAGAAATGTTATAGCACGTACCTACATGAATAAAGCGTAAAACATGGTAATGAAAGAGGTTGAAAAATTTCAAGTACCTACAAAACTGAGCAATATCCAAACTTGTAAAACTTCGCGAGTAAAGTAGGTTATTAAATGTGAGCCTAAACATTAAACTTTAATGTAGGGTATGTAGCTTTCGTTTATGTACGAGAGAAAACTATGAGAAAAGGTTTTTAGTTGAATGTAGAGATTACTTTTAAAGTCATATTGTATAATGTTAATTATAGTTACATGGTAATTGAAAAAATACCCGAAACCTCTTACCACTAACTTTATATTATGATCCTGAACAACAATTTTTCTACAAATTGTTGTTCAGGATATATACAATAATTCGAAACCTTTTTTTATACAAATATATGAAAATACTCCGTAGGTTGCATGATGTAAATGAGAGAGCCGAAAAATGGAATGCAATGGAAGGGAAGATCCTTTGATAATTCTGTACGTTAGTGTTAGTACCTACTATTAGCTATTCTCTGGGTTTTCACGTCGAAAAACTTTTTTTGACTAACTCCCTTTAATTTTGCTCAAGTAGGTATGTTACAAACGTTTTTCAGGATCATGATACGAAGTTAGTACCTACTAAGGTTTCGGGTATTTAGTTTAATTACCATGTCATGTATAGTTTTATAAAGATTTTCTTAATATGTATGCTTAGAATATTACACTACTATTACTAATCCAAATGCGTAGATAGTAGATACTATTCATACATCGAAAAAAAAAACTCGTTGTACCTAATTATAAAAATTCTCGTGTTATATGCAACAATAAGAAGCATTTCGTATCCAAACTTTACCTTGTTGCTGTAATTAATAGGTACCTTTTTTGTTAAAGTTAACACAAAGGATGTTTTGATAAAAAGAATATTCAATATGGAGTACCTACTAATGTTTAGTTGATGCAGTTTAGTAAGCATTCTTGTAGACTATTGTTATCACAATATATTTCTCCGTGTACCATACCTACATCATTGTTCGTAGCCGTCTACGGAGAGGTCCACGCAACCTGTCTGCCAACTACCTTTTTTATCCATTTTATCGCATAAAATCTACGAAGAGAGATTGAAATCTTGATACAATTTACATATTCCATCAATTTCAAATTAATTTAATAAAAATATAATTTTTCCCATTAAATAAACCTAGTTAGGCAGTTTAGGAATTACCATTCCTGTGATAATTCGTACCTTGTTACCGTAATCTTGTTAATATCAAGGCTCAGGTAAATAGCTTCTTTATGACGGTGGTGGCAAAATATTTGCATTTACTATCTGTGTTTACTCAACTAGTCATAAGGCCCGCCATACTTGCGATATGTAGGTACAGGTACTAGTATTTAATCTGTGATAGAGGTAGATTCCGGGAAATAACCGAACCTACATGCCTTCTTTTGCTTGCCGCCTTTGTACATTGTACATGAAGCATTTTAAATAAATAAATAAATAAACCTAACACATGACAAAATTTACGACTTTTTTTTTCATTTGTCATTATTTATCAGTTTATAATAAGCCCATTGATATCGTTATTTGTATGATTAAGTAAAACATGTGACATCCGATTTGCGTGCCTACATGTATTTTTATTAAAATTAGATATTTATTAATTACTTTTTTAATAATTATTCTTATAATAAATTATCAAATAGTAGTGACGGGAAGAACTGTTATTAGTTGTTTATAAGTTCCAGTGGCGGCCTTTCAAAATCTTGAAGTGAATTGAAGGTTAATTATCGTTCACTTTCATGATATCAACAATTTCATATTTAGAGAAGTGCATTACAATCATTTCCATTAATCTCGCTAATAAGAATCATATACTCGCTAATCATATTATTTGAAAGGTCAATGATTCTAAAATTGTGAGAGGTATAATGTTTTTAAAAAAAAAGTGTCGAACGAGTCTACATCCATCAGTTTCTATCTAATACCAAAACTATACAGGATAATATATCATAATAATATATAGATAATATATCATAATAGCCTCTATTGAGAAGAGCACAGCATCAAGAGTCGCTTGCAGCAATTTGACAAATGATGCGAATTCATGTCGGCCTGCAGACGCGTCGATGCGGACAACACATTGCATTGCAGCTGCATATTTGCACTCAGTCGATTCCGTACAAAGCAGAGATAATGCAGTGCCAATTATTATGCAACAGCTGCACTGATATTTCAATTTACTTTTTTATTCAGTTGCGAATGTAAAATATTACTGTAACATAAAGCTTTGTTAAAATTTAATGCAACTTTGTGCGCTTTTTAGTGAGTCACATCCAAGAAATACAATCATCGGATGCGTGATAAGCAGTTATGTCGTAAAACATAATCATTGATAGTAGCGTGCATAACGTATAGTAGTAGTATGGACTACATACATTACGTATTGACTGAAGTCACTGAACTCCTCGTTGTTTTTCAAGTCAATGATTACGATAGGAAAATTTTAAACCTTAGGACTTTCCACAAGGATAATTTTAATACAAGGTTCCCGTAAACCTTGTATAAAAATTCATAATTATTAATTAATTAATATATAATTGATGTCATATTATTTGGTAAAAAAAACTAGAAAGTTTTTAAACTATCCGTTTTCATAGCATGACATTTAAAACTGACTGTACTTGTACTATTTGAAATTGGCGATCCACAACAGTTGACCGGTTTGAATTTAGGCTCAAGCACCTGAATCATCCATCTTTTACCCAAAAATATGTTGTATTACTAGCCCATTCTTACATTGCAGCTTAGCCCAACTGTTCTCTGAATAACTGAGCGACATAGAGATTCCTCCACTATAGAGTTGTAGGATACAGAGCTACGATCTAAGGAGCTCTCTATAATATTAATATGCACGGAGCGCAGCGTGCATCCAAAACAGTTGTTATCTAAAAGCTTGCTCATCTAAGCAGTAGGTATCAGCTCTGAGTGCGTCCGGTACGTAAGTCGAATAATCTAGAGCAGGTGCATTGTCGAAGTGGTTTGTTAGCTTATCGCCTTAAATATAAGCATTTCTGCTACCTTGCCTGAAGAGAACTTATAGGTTATAGATACACTTTAGTAGTGAACTAAGAACCGATATGGACCGAGCTATTATTTTTAAGCCAACGAAAACGAAATGTGTTATACGTCTGACCCTTTTTTCTGTGAGCTGTGTGACATCGTAGCTATTAAGATGCAGTTTGTTACATTTGAACGAAATTGTAATCATCAAAGTAGGTATCAATTAAGTATGTAAATATACATTACAAATCTTTATTTTATCTTTTTTGGAACATGTAGGTAATTCTTTGAATATGTTCTAGATACTCAAGGAGGTAATTGCTTTAAACTTGTTTCAGCAATCCCGATACACCCGGTTCAATTCAATTAGATACTTAGGTCGTAAGAAGCGACTACCTATGTCTTTAATATATTATTTTCTACTCCCTCGTGAAAAGGTACAGAGGTTTCGACTTCATGCCTCAAAATTGCTAAAGCACATAATGAACTGTAGGTATACATAATATTACACATATAAATATGAGCTTAAACAATTTAACTACACGATACAATATCCCACATTAACCGCCATTCTTAAACAAGTTTATCCCATTATAACAATTAACAAGAAAATAGTTTAAATAATTTGCAATAGTTACCGCAAGACAGCAAGAAAATAATAAAGCGCGATCTTAAAGTTCGTAGTTTTAAATTGTTGGAGCCCCAAGTGGTTGAAGTTTGTAGGGGCAAAGCGCTCGACACGGCTAGCGTTTATATTAACCCTATATTACCCTCGTATAGCGATAAGTGCTTGATTTTGCCATAAGTACCTGTTTGCCATGCAATTTTCATAAGCGCTGACACTAATTTCGGTATTGGTAATGGTAGTATCTACCTATTAGTCTACAAATTGGTGAAAATAATATGCGTATCGGGTTTACGTACGGTGTACGATTAATCGAATACTAATATTGAAAGGTTTAAATTTTATTATGTAGGTACTGTGTATTACTACTGCGGTACTGTTGTGTGTCACTTCAATAATTTACTGTTATAGTTCCATTCTGATTGCGAAATAATTTTACATTTAACAGTTTCTATCACAATCGGGCGCCTGCGATCGAGAACAATACAATTCATGATACGTCGCTTAACTTGGTCTTTAAAAGTTCAAACTCAAGGTTTACCAATTTTCGATAGAGCGCAATATTTTAGGTACTAAAATTGACAGACCATGTTCGAAACACCACACTGCGATCAAAAACACGAATTTTTGTCATAGCTTAAAAGCCCCTTAAACTCAAGTAGGATTGGGCTGGCCACGTCTGCCGTATACCTGATGAGCTATGGACCAAACTGACCTTTTTGTGGAGCCCTGACACAGCTAGACGGTCGCGGCATACCACGAAGAAGATGGAGGGACGAGCTAGACAAAACAAATAACGAATGGTCCATACTAGCTCTGGGCCAGAAGACCTGGAAGTCCCTAAGCCTTTTCTCAGCAGTGGTATGGTATGGGCTAACAGTACGTAACATCGCTTATGATAATTTTGATATTATCAAATACTTTCCACCTTGACGGCAATTTAAATTACTTTTTATAACACAGTTTAGCAAAATGAGAGGTGATTAACTAAAGGGATTTATAACGGGAATTTACGTGGAAAATTTGGAAATGGACGCCCTAGAATGACTTATGCTGATCTCATTGGTGATGTCCTTCAAAAAGGTCAGGTGCGTAGTACTCGCAACCGGTGTGCATTTATAAAACGATGTTTGAATGTACGTACCTAGATGAATCAAAAGGATTAAGGCAAGGATCGTAGCACATACCATAAATTGATTACCATTACCAATAAATTGATTTATGATTTATTTATTTATGATTCATACGTAGTTTCTGCCTACCCCCATGAGAAAAAGGCGAGATGTTATGAATTTATGCAAATAGAAATAACGTTGTAAAAAGCTATTCGAAATGTGTATTCAGCGCAAGCTCGATAATTATATCGGACTCAGTACATAATTAATATCGGAACTCACAATACGTTGTGAACAATTTTAATCGAAAGTTAAATCCTTATTAACATCCGTTATTTGCAATCATTACCTTTCAATGGATTGATAGTACTGTTTTTGACATCAATATTAATTTATTATTTGCCATGTCACTATCGTTAGGATTATTTAATTTCGCTTCACCTATCTTTCAGCCATTTTTTATACTTAAATGGCACAACACAACATAAAGCTCTTATGAAATGCAAAATATTATTTTTTGTCGGACAACAGAATTCGAAGGAATATAAAAAAATATATATATAATCATGTAAGCAAAAATTCTCGCACACGAGAATAATACCTTAATTATACCTCATCTAATATTGTATTTCATATCAATCAACTGTTCTTGTATCTATTGTTATCTCTATTCATTGGCATACAAATGACAAGGACAGGTATAATTTTTATCAGTGTTTAAACATCTCAAGTTCTTATTTGTGAGAGGTTTAAAGTCTATGATGGTGATGTTCTCAACTCAAGTACCTAGGGTCATCGCTCTTTCAGTATAATAGTTATATTTTACTGCTCACCATTTTCAAACATATCTTTTTCAAACATCCAAGATATTTATTTAGCGAAAAGAAAATCTATTTAGGACAATATAAACCAGATATAATACCTACAATCTACATAATCCGATTCGTACAATCTAGGAATGTTCAAGGCGAGAGTGAATAGGCATTATTTGGGATGCGTGATCCATCCTTCTCGCAACATCATCATTTACAATCCGTGTTGCTAAACGTACTCAAATATATTTAAAAAAAATACTAACTGCACCGAAATACCTTTATCTGAATATTGCATTCCTTGCGTGCATGTGCATCGAAATTGTAGCAGACTTTAGCTAAACTTGGTACCTACGTGTCGATTCGGGAGACTTTCCTAGACTATTTCGTTTTACATTTTCCGATCCTGTCTATGCAAACGGTGTGCATAGAATATCTTAAAGAATAATATCCCCTATGGTAAACTAAACAAAGGTTTTCCAGAATATTGCCTGTGAGCTGCTTTGTATGTAGACAACTTAAGTGTACTGTAATCGATGCAAAATTGCCAAGTTTCAGGATTTTTATAAAAGCATCGAAGAAGTTGGCTGTTCTCGATTAGTATACTAGACCTTTAAGATCGACTTGCAACTCAATTACGTAGAAATTAACTGTTACTTTTAAAAAGTAAAATAGAAAAAACGTTCCCAGTTATAGGTATAGGTAGAAATAAGAAGCAGCGCAATCATGTCTCGATATTCTGCCCTTTGCTATATCTGCCTCATCCGAAAACCTTAAAATAACTACTGTTTTGCAATTATTCTATTCTATTATAAGCATTCTTTATTGAAGGAAAAGGGGTGTGCTTTAAAAGTGTTCACGAAATTCCTGTGTCAACAATCGCCGTACAAGCGAGATTGTCCTCGAGCTTTGGTATTTACTCATTATTATTTGTCCAATTTCATTTATAAATTCCTTTTGGACAGTCGCGTCGTACGCAATAGTTTATTCCTACGTTATTCCGGAAGTATTGGAACCGTCAGGTATCGTATGTATGAAAATACAATGGATAACTTGTAACATTTTGAGGTAGTAGTTACAAAACAAGCAACATAAAAACATAACTCAAGCATTCTTTTTTTAAATTTATTTCTCCTAAACGACCTTATAATAATATCGAATATTCCTATACCTAGTACTTGTATTATAAACTGTTGGCACATTGTTTGCAAGACCACTAAAAGTGCGACTAGTTTAAAGCCAGTCAGCTTCAACAAATCAAGATGCTTATACAAAATATGCGAAATCATTGTGATTTTACGATAAAATCAAACAAAAAATTAAGTATATAAGTTGAAGTATCCACTACCCACGTATTACTTCACACTTGCATGTTTTATTGAACGGAAAGTAACTACAATATTTTAAGAAACCAATTCAAGAACTTAGAAGTCATTGCCTTTGATTTAGAAATAATAGGCAGGAATTTTGCTATCGTTAAAACTTAGTAGATATAGTTATTTTTTGTACAAATTGCAACCAATTAAGGTAGTGTAGAAACGGAAACTTTAATGACTGTTTCATGTCAAAGACGGCTCTGTCCTAAAACAAGACAGTTTTGTCTATCACACGATGTTCTCGATTACTACCTAGTTCCTCATCCGTAAATATGGCGTGGGTAACCTAGTGGGTCTACAATCTAGGGGTGAGTCATTGACGGTTTTAGTGGCAATGTAATGTAACCGTTTTTTTGAAAAAGCTGTTTATTTTTCAACAGGCTTTATAATAATATAGTGAACGTCATGATGAAATAAAATTGAGTTGGTTTTTTGAAACAATTTATTCGCCAATTTGTCAGTGGCTTACATATTGTTTTTTCAGACCCTTTTTCAATCAATGGATAACAAATCGTTTCCGATAGAAAAGCTGTTTTAAACTAGCCGTTCGTTGATTCAATGCCCACCGCTACTACAATCACGACCACGTGATGATAACACGGGTCCTTGAGCGGGTGAGGCGCTAACAGTATTGTCGGTAAGTAGCTGAGTAAGTGTGCGTGCTTGAATTATACATATATCACATAGATGTTAGACAATTTTGTCTATGGTACGCTATGTTCTTAGTATCGTGTGACTCTGGTCTGCGCAAGCCTACGCTACTGCTACGCTATAAGTCTACGTGAAGTTACAAAATATCAGTAAGAGAAACGCGTAAAAATATTAACGTAAGTATAACACCCATGTAAAAACTGCATGAATAGACATTTTGCTATCTATAATCCTAATATCCATTTTGTTTTTTTGCACATTAGCCGCCATGATGCGGCATTATTTGATTACTTAACAGGGACTTCAAATATCTTCTATCCTCTAATGAGGATGGACGGATATACGCTTCTTTTCCTTATTGGTTTCAGTCCGTAATTAAACACCATAACAAACAATGTCATTGTTAAACAATGGCTTTATCTAACAGTGACTGTCCGTGAACTTGGTCTGTAAAAACAAAACAGGATGACTTCATTCCGCCTTCGATCAACAGCGCTCGTCAGAACCATAGTTAATAATGATTTATTCGTCTACATATTATACACATACTGAGTATACATGTACTGTATTATAAGAAGACAATTTTACCTTATACTTACTCCTTTAAAAAAGAGGGTTAGGTATAAGTTTGTAGTGCCATGTATATCTGTGTATCGATGTGTCTGCCTGTGTTATCGTAGCTCCAAAACAGATGAACCGATTTCAATGCAGTTTTTTTAAATGAAAGCTAGGTTAATCGGGAATATATTTGAATGTATAATATGAATGTATGAATGTATGTATGTTTGAATGTATGTTGTGTGTAATATGAATATGTTTCATGAAAATCTGTTTAGCCGTTCAAAAGTTACATCTTTTTTCTAGTTGGAGGTTTTCTACTTTTTGACGGTAAGGTTTCTTTTTTTTTTCTTCTTCTTTTCCTTATTTTTTCCTTCCTTTTTACTCTTCATCCTAGGGAAGGCGAAGGGTTATGCCGGACTCTTACCGGCTAAAATAGCACGGTCTTCCTCGGACGACCTATGGACACAGAATTCACTCACGGACATGCGCTGAACCCCCAACAGGTTAACTTATACTTCTGTCGCTCATGGAAATCGCTCATGCCATAGTGAAAAGATCATCAAGGTTCAAAACTTGGCTGTATACCCAGGATGCGTCGGACGTACTTGGGAAATTGGTATTTACCACGCGGAGACCCATTGCCTGATAACATATGATAAATATTACAGTTGCTGTCGCAAATAAACGTCCTATTCCGTATCCTTAGAAAACATCTCTAAGCGAGAAAGGGATGCATTATTGGTTGGTCGCTGTAGCTGTTAGATTTTTCTTACGTCATCAAGGCACCGGATGTATAGTACTCGCAAATCTTTATAAGCCCTGAACTGAGCTCTGAACTCTCTCTCTGTCTCCCTCTAGCGTACTATTATGGGTGCTAGAGGGAGAAAGTTCAGAGGGCTCATAAAGATTTGCGCGATTTACTTATGAAATATTTATGTAAGTACCACGTGGAGTTTTTTATGCTTCCTAGAAAATTTTGCCGAAAGCCATAATATGAGACAAGACTATTAAATGTTAAGACCGTGTTGCCACTATGTTTTTCGGGATTACGTAAATGCTATGCTATGAGTTGAAAATAATTATTTTATATCGTACAACTTCCTACATTAACATGTTCTAGGCTAATCTTTGTCGGACTTAGTAGATGACGATTAAAAAAGAAATACAAAGCAATGTATGCAATTAATCCGTTTTATTCTTATCGTGAGGATATTTATCTCCACTCAACAATCGCATTAGGCACATAAGTTATAAATGCCATACATATGATTACTGAAAGGTTGACTTGACTTTTTAAAGTGTGCATAAAAGCTCCTTTAAATTCTTTGCTGTAATGTCAAACCACAAATTTATAATGACAGTCAATTATTACAAATAATATATTTTAGAATTTATATTCTACAGATGTATTATTTGTAATTGGCTAATGACTTTTTAAAATGCAGTTTTTAAAACATCCTTGAATCTATTAAATCATTCCAGCTCTATTAGTTCCGTCGGTCACCGACGTGGTATTTTATTGCAGGATTAATAAGAAGTTAAAACCAAGTAACATTTATTACTGATTTTACGATTCTATTTAGATAAACTAGTAGCCGTCCAACGGTCGAAATTCTTCCATAATTTGAGCATCCTTCACCTCCTTCTCCATATAAACGTTAACTATGCCAAATCTCACATTCCTCTGTGGGTGCAAGATGCTTAAAAAAAGGGGTACAAAATTTTCTCTTACATAATTATTATATAGATATTACGGGTGAAGCTGGTAATATGGGAATGGAAGCATTCACTCCTTGTTTGATCATCCTACACCACGATCACACACTAGGTACTTATTTACCCACTAATTAACGATGATTAAAGGCCTGCACAGCCGCGTTACAATGCCGATATTATCGCAGCGATATCTATTTTAATACACTATTCTATTTTATTTTTATTTTAGTACATTTTTTATTAGGACGCATGCGATCTTATACACTGGTGTGATAATGCGTCTTAGTACAGAATGTACTAAAACAGATATCTGCGATATTTTTTATTTATATATCCTTTATTGTACACCAGTAAAACAAATATACTCTATATATAGTAAAAGGCATGCACGAACATAAATTGTACAATGTTACTATCGCGCACGGCAATTTCATCCAGACAACCTTTGGATAGACAAGAGTGAAATTAATGAACATGTTATGGGGTAGTCAGTTACGTACTTAATATATATAGCACTTACAATATTAAATAATATACTGTCAGAATAAATAAATATCGAATATAATATATGCAGCGAATATAACGCTGCTGTGTAGAGCCTTAAACGTTAGTTAACGAAACTAGCTCTTAGTCTAAATTGACATTTCTATACATTGGCATATAAATGACAAGGGCAAATAATTATCATTTATTCAGTGTTTCAAAGTTACAAGTTTTATTACTAAGAAGTTTATTTATTTATGTATAGTTTAGTATAATTAGGCCAGCTGACGAAGTCTTAAGTTTTAAGTATATTGTCTGCATATGTAAAGTTTAGGAGTCTATTACCTACTAAATCTAACTTAGTGACCGACTTCAGCACATGCGGAGGAGCACCAGGAACTCCAGTGGACCTGTACAGCACCACAACACGTCCTGAGGAAGACAGAGATCGTCTCCCGCGACATCCTCACGGTGTTCACACCAGCACGTAACCACTGCGTGCTGCCGACGTCCCTGTGATTGCTTAGTGGACACCCAGAGTTCCACTCTGAGCGCCTGATACCCTAAACACCCCCTGCTGTGTCAGTGGTAGGCCCTCTCTTGATCCTGACTTAGGAATCTCCGGCTCTTATGCTCTGTACATTCAAGAATCCGTGAAATTCGATTTTCCAAAGAATAAGGCTCTATTTTCAAATAAATAGGAAGCAGCTCCGATATAAAATACCGGAAGAGTCCGATTACTGTTTGATATTTCCCCAATCAATAGAGCCATTACTTTATCGGCTTTTATTGAACCCGGTCATGCGAGACGGCAACATCAACCATATTTTAACAATTACAATCAATATTGAAAACGTTTTCCACATGAACTGCATAATGACTTTTAGGGTTCCGTACAAAATACATTCTCAATCCTCAAATTTTCACCCCTATGAATTGGTTCCATCGTTGCGTAGAAACTTCAAGTAGGTAACTATTAAGTGTATTTTCTTCATATATTTTTCCATTATAAATGCGAAAGTAACTCTCCATCTGGCTCTCTGTCTATCTGTTATCTTTTCACGAGTAATCAGCTGAACCATAAAATTCGACAAGGAAATATTGTGCGTCTTGAGAAAGAACATAGGCAATTTTATTTTATTAATATTCCCTAGTTCACGGGGACGGAGTCGCGAAGACGCAAAAAATAATTTTTCGTTCCGGTAGATCTATATATATATTTCTATGTATCTATCGAGAATAATTCCATAAATAGGTAACAGAGGACATTTATTTAAAAACCACAGATGTATGGCAAGGTCGACAAAATTAACCAATTGTAAAAGTTAGTAATTATATTATTAATACGTTTAAAATGTAAATGTTGGCTTTTTGAGTTATAGGTAGGTACATACTTTACACAAGTGACAAGTGTGTATTGTTTTCAGTTCTTGCACGCAGTTTTAGTCATAAACTTTCATGGCCAAAGTGTGCAGAACCAAGGCATACTTATAATCTTTTCAATTAAAAAAAATTATATCAGTATTTATATTCTACTAAATATTTTTATACATCGTGTAGAAAATTCTAATAAAAGCTAAATATTGCGTGATACCCGGTGAACAAGCGCCTAATTGCGCAATAAAACTTTCATTCAATAGAATATTTTTTTATAATCAGTTTTCCTTTCATATGTGTTTCGATTATGACACACGATTATGATAATCATGGATGCCGACAATACATCAAAGACCCGTAATACAGTAATTTGACTTACAGAAACGAATCACATCAACAGTATTCCAGTAAACTATTAGAATGATGAATCCATAAATAAATAACCTTAATGATATAAACGACAAGCAGTCGTGTCAAAGTAATAATTGTATTAATAAATTAAACTTACAATGATTGCTTGACATTGGCTGATGATTGGAATCTGAATGATCTTCCTATATGTAGATCACTATAAGTTGATATAAGAAACAGTATTAAAGTGTATGTTGGCTATGAAGGATATAATTATCACGCACTAAAGAAAAAAAGTAGTAATTTTTTTTTTCATCCCACCATCTCAGTAAGCGTATTTTTAATCTTCAATATCTGAGTGGAAAAGCCGTTTTTATTCTCTAAAGGATAAAGTAAATTTTCATCCCACCATCTCGGAAAGAGTATTTTTAATCTTCAATATCTGAGTGGAAAAGCCGTTTTTATTCTCTAGAGGATAAAGTAAATTGAATTTAGAACATCGTGTGCACTAAGTTTGTGAATTAAACGTTTTTTTTTTGCATTTAGTCATTTCCTCGCTGAGGTGGAATGAAAAGTTACGTGTTGCACTCGAGTGCAAAGATTTTTCACCTCGTGCTCTTTTGATTCCCTCGCTAACGCTCAGGATTCTAATTTTGAATCACTCGCTGCGCTCGTGATTCAATTTTAGAATCCTTCGCTTGCTCGGTCATCAAAATTGAACACGCGGTTAAAAAGCAACTTTGCACTCTTGTATAACAAATAACTATTCTCTCTATCATAAGATAGAGAGAACAAAAATAATACTACTTTTACTCATTTTTTACTTCGCTTGAACTTGGTTATCCAGTTCAAGCGAAGTAAAGCAATTACCAAAATGAAGTGAAAGACATAATAAACGAAGTACATAAATATCAGATCAGAATGAATAATTGTAATCGCTGACTAAAAATTAAATAGAGATCCCTGCGGCTAACATTTTCAAAGACGTAACCATTTAAGAGAGCCTCTTTGCTTATCATATTTAACAATAAATTGAAGTTCCCCTAATTGCACACGTAAATATCGTAATTATTTATTAATGAAACAGTGCAGCGTGATTCTCGTCCGAATTCGCTAAAGGAAAAGTGGTTATCTAATAAAAGAAAAAGATGATGCAGATACGGGTGATTTGACGTT
This sequence comes from Allophyes oxyacanthae, assembly GCA_932294325.1. Taxonomy (NCBI): domain Eukaryota; kingdom Metazoa; phylum Arthropoda; class Insecta; order Lepidoptera; family Noctuidae; genus Allophyes; species Allophyes oxyacanthae. The sequence goes on along the minus strand of OW028618.1, from coordinate 8,048,322 downwards.
GTAGACTGAATTTTGACAACAAACCTACTTTTAATTTTAATATTATCTACGCTATGTTATCGGTTACCTTAATTTATGGTAATAAGGGTCTGAACTTACAAGCCTTCAGTTTTACAGCAAAGCATACATACTAGCGAACCTTTCTTCCTGCAAAGGGTCATTATTCGTTCCCTTGGTGATAAACGTGATGATACATAGCCTGTTTCACTCAGGAAACCATGAATTTGTTAAATTTATGGTACTTAAAAACGAGCTTTCTTTGAAACATTTAACTAACTTTGCTCTTGTAAAACGGTTGTACAGTCACGAGCATAAAATTTATTATGTGTACATAATTATGTATAGCAACCTCAAAAGTTAAACTTAGAACACTAGTAATTAAAATCTTTAAAGTCAAAGTCAAAGATTTTTATTTCAACTGGGCATTTGCAGGCACTTTCAAAACGTCGTGATTCTAGGCGCACGGTTCCAAGTGGGTTGGTCCTGGAGAAGATACCGGCAAGAAACTCCATGGATACTCTTTTCATAAATCAAGCTTAGGTAAATATTGCTCACATAAAGTCAAAGTTGAAGTTCTTTATTTCAACCGGGCCTTAGCAGACTCTATTAAAACGTCGTGATTCTAGGTGCATAGTTCCAAGTGAGTTGGCCCTGAAGAAGATACTGTCAAGAAACTCCATGGATACTCTGTTCAGAAAACAAAAGTCACAGTAGGTACCTATAACTGTGGCCGCGGGAATGGCCCCGGCCAAAATTCAACCTGAATTACAATATTGCAAAAATAAAAACAATTTGGGCACAAATATTTTTCTCAAAACTTAAAATGGTAATACTTGATCTATTTAAAAAGTAACAATGCTATTTAATTTAATTAATGTACTTACAATATACTCTTAAGAATAACATCATCAAGTTTATTTGTTGAAATAATAATTCCCGTATTTATAACTGTAAATTGGATTGGCATTGTGGCCGATAATTGGTGATTGGTTCGTCTATTCAGAGGACGTAATACCTTCATCAACGGTGGTGGATGGACAACAATACATTTCCACCCCAATAGGGCGGAACGGTTATATTCTGGTGGGAACTGAGTTACTTACATATATAGTGTAATCAGAGGTATAATGTAACATTGAATCATACGCAGTGAGTGAACACACTGTTTATTTTAATCGTACCTACCAAGCATTACATTTCACGATCGCTAAACTATCCAAATTACCGAATTTAGTTAAATTTCTACACTACTGATTTCATTGTAGTCTGCAAAAGGTACCCACCCTTATAATTATATTATACTTTATAGATAGGTACTTATAATTATAACTTACTTTAGGTAGTATGGATTTGGAATTCTATACTCAATACTCCATTACATTAGTAACTCCGAAATATGATTCTAAAATAAATATGAACAACACCTTGAAAAAATTCATACTATTCGCAATAAGAAAAAAGCTCCAAGACATTTTAAACAAAATTCTACCTTTGAATCTTCTTACCTTTAATTACAGATCACAAAATGCTTAAGATAAAAGATCTTTACAAATAGGCGAGAAAGGGAAATTTAACTGTAATAAAGAGTTATAGGTACTTTTTATTTGAAGGAAGAGGTAGAGTTAGGGTACTAAGGCCAGTATTCAAGAACTATACTTTGCGGACACACAGTAACTTTCGACCCACAGTGGACGAAATTAAAGACAGAACGACCAATCAACTCGCCGCATTCTTCACTTTCCGTTCACTGAATACCTAAAAGATGATCTTGAATACGGGTGTAAGGCCCTTTGTCACTGCGACCTGCGAAGATCTATTGTGACGAATAAAGAGTATACAAAAAAAAACAAAGTAGCAATGTTCGCGACACTGATTACAGAGGAAAATACTTCTAAATTCACAACAATATACCAACGTTGGTAGTATTTTCAAAGCTGTGTATTTTCAGGAAACGTCAAACGAGTCAATCAGAAACTGTTTGTTCTTACCTTCTGTTGTTAGGTCTTTCAAGATTTGAAGGTAATGAGACACACATCAATAAGAGATACGACTTATGATTTTTTTTATGTGGTGACTAAAATTGCACTGTTTGGAAATAATCATTAATCCCTTTAACGTTGATGAATATCGTATGACCTTATTTCTTATGAGAGGAACCTATTTTAAGCTTTAAGCCATCGTCATACGTGTATCCACTTCATAAATCGTATGAACGTATGTTTTTATATGCAATAATAATGATTTATTAATTTTATTTATCCTCATAATTTTATTCTATTCCTATATTATATTTATTGTAAGCCGTAAATGCAAAACATAACTTTATTTTTGTAATTCAATGCAATTTACATGCCCTGTATATTTAATTATGTATACTCATATTTGAAACAAATAAATTATCTTGTAAATAAGCAGGTAACAGAATAATAACGTTAAGTACTAATTTAATAAAAAACCTAAGCCTAAAAAGGCGTTTCCATACTTACTTTAAAATAACAATTTGTTAATATACCTATAATAATACAAAATGGAACTGAACATAAACTTACAATATTTCAATATCGTTACTGAGACAGGATGCTCTAAAATTTAACGGTCTGTTATAATATGCAACCAGAAAGAATATTCCGGGCCTTAGTTTTGAAGATGATGACTCATCTTCAAAACTAAGGCCCGGAATATTCTTTCTGGTTCAGTAAGCTGGTCATAATTTACTAACGAAATGCATGCATGAGCTAGCTATTTCAAGTAATCTACATAATTACTTTTTTCTTTCCATCTGCATTTCTCGTTGCTAAATATACTATAGTTAATTAGAGGTTATCTTGTTAGGATAGTTTCTGAAATTAAGTAAGTTTTTAGTACTACGTAACGAAAGTAAAAGCGTGTACCCGCTTATATACGTAATTAAAATGATTTATCTTTTAACACATTTCATATTCATCACAGTAACTGGAATATCTTCGTTCTAGTCGAGTACCCTGGCAATCGATTAAATAAATGCTACGGGGTCACGCAACCAACAGTTCTGTTTATCAGATGTGAGCGATCACCGGCATCGTCTGGCCACCGTAACCCCTCGGGAAACTCGACCTTATCGCTGTAGGGTGTAATAAATATTATACTCGCATAGCAGTAACCGTCTAGTACAAATACACTAGTACAATAGGACGTTGCTGCTCAATCTTTAATTCATAAGTTGCTGTGGCTTTCGCGACATTTCTATTCGTAGCAGGGCCTACAAGACACATAAGATAAAGTATTTTTGGATGTCTTATACCCAGAACGTAAAATATTTTCTGTGTTATTTCAAAACATGGTTTAAAGCAAGTTTTGTAAAAACCCAGGTTTTAAATATATCCGCTACTTTCTAACGTCATATAACGAAAGGAGACGGGGCTATCTTAAAACCTGGGTTTTACTAGGCATGCTTTGAAATCATCTTTTGATAGACAGGTATAAATGAGCGTGAATCATCGCAAAATTTGGTACACGATTCTTTTTAAAATCTTATGGACATTCTAACGCTCCGTAATTTATGACTGTTTTATTAAACCTGTTACGAATATTAACATTAAATTAGACGCTTTTTGACTCCAATCTCGACAGTTGTGTATAAAATAAAACTATATGTAAACTACGGAAATGATTTTACTCACATGAACTAAAAAGTTACTAATGGTGATAAGATCGATAGCTATGTGTGTCATACTAGATAAAATTTTGGATTTATTCGACTACAAGACTTGCATTGTCATTTGCAAGGTTGTTAATCATTTCGTTCAATTAAACGTGCACGGTTACCGGATCACGCTCAGTCGAACACGAGTGAAACCAGCCGGAAGTCTGCCAGACATCGAAAACAAGAGGAATCGTCTGGTTCTATATGGACTTAAGCCTTGAATGACCTTCACTTATTTTTTCTTATTTTTTTATGTCACTTGCTAATGGCTGTTTTCTTTTTCTTTACCTTAAAAATGCCCAGCGTTGGGACAGTAATAAGTTGAGTTAGGTACTTATTATTATAATTTATACTTTTTATCTCGGAGTTCAAACACTCCTTAACTGTACCACTGAAGTAAAAAGAGTTAAACCTTAGCCACATACACCGATAAAACACTCAATAAAAGGAAAATAAACAACAATATCTGCATCCAATTTTCCTTCAGCGAAAACGCCAGATCATTCGAAGTATGTGTAAACGATCGATGTTTTAATGAGCGAAGATAATTGATGCTGGGTTTTCCCGCCTGTAACACTTTTAGACACGTATGGGTTTTTATGACACATAACCCATCAACAGCTGTGTACATGGGCTGTTAAAGTAAAATTATCGTGAAACGATGCCATAGATCATGAGTAATTATGGTAACAGATATGACTCTGACCTTAAATAATCGTTAATTTTAGACGTAGTTCTGTCTGGCGCTCTGAATAATTCAAATGTCTGGTTAGATTTCCAAGACATATATGCGTATGTCAGAACATGACATAATCGAATGCCTGTTCAACAGATTTTAAGTAGGTACATTTTTATTATTTTTATGGAACTTTATTCTAGTAATTAAATTTATTGTTTATAATTAGATAAATGATTGAATATTAGAAGAAGCGGCTATTAATTTTAATCTAAATTCTTTTCTTTTCAGGTATGTATGAAAACGTCATGACTATAAAACGGAAACTGTAAGTATTTAGCCTGAAGTCATATAGTGATGACCACCATAAAAATAATTAGGTATATAAAAAATACAACGATATAGACATGTCAAAAATGAAGAAACTGCTTGGAGTATCGGTAATGGCTTTAGGCGTATGACATTTTTAAAGTAAAACTGATGCTAAAAACTAAAAACCAAAAATATGGGGTATGGACGAAAATGTATATTTATAAATGTATATTTATAAATGTATATTTAACCATTTCTTCATTGTGGGTTGGCCCATGCTCAGCACTGAACTACATAGGATGAACGTGTAGTTTTTTTTCTTTCAATACTGTCCCACTGCTGCCAAATGTCTCCTCCATAGTTTTCCACATTTGTTTCTCCATTGTCCCTCTTACTTGTGATTAGCTGTACGTAATTTCGCACAACAAGTAGTTTGAAACAGTTAAAGGGCAAGACAATGAATGCTTATTAGATCATGATTGAAACTTCCACTCCATGTCTGTTACTGTCTTTGAAGTCAACCCTATTAATAGTTTCAAGAAGTTCTCAAAGACTTCGTTGTTAGATAGCAGTTCTATACGTATAATTGACACATAAGCCAAACTAACGAAAACGCGTAAAGTGGAAGTAAGAAGTCATTTTGAAACTACAGTCCGCGCGCGAGTTCCGAGCAATCGGAGGCTAAAGAAAGCGGGCACCGTGCACTGCGCCCACCGTCGCGCGTCGGTCATACCCCGCACTCTCCCAGTACAGTGTCTCGGAGTACCGCTGGTATTGGGTACCTAGTTGTGCCAATTAGTTTATCTATCATGACAGGTGTTACGCCAGGCACATATTAATTGACTGCGACTTTTTCTTTTAGTCCACATCCGTACCATCCTCTGCAAATCACACATTTTTAACAATATGAATATTTTTTTAATCATTTGATTACATTTTACTTTATTTGCCATCTAAACTGCCTAATTATTTAAAACAGCGGTACTCTAAGTGTGTTCCGCGGAACCCTAGGGTTCCGCGATACCCCTGTAGGGGTTCCGCAAGAATACTCCTTTTTTGACCTCGTCCCCTAGTATATGGGAACTACTATAATCTTATCAGTTATGAACTAATTTAACTGTGCTTGCCATGGTTTAGGTATCATACACAATGTGTATCAGAAATACGTGGTCACATTTAAGGGTGGGATCACACCATCAAACTGAACAACTCTCTATGGGCCCAACATAGTGATCGCGAAAAAATAATCATTTGTAATAATCCTTTTTTACCCAACTTGCAAAAGCCCGAAAGTATGTCAAACGAGATATATGAATGTCTTTTAGAAATGTCATCAGACACAAGTATGGAATCACTGTTCAAAACGACGCCTCTCAACGATTTTTGGTGCAGAATCCGTGATGAATATCCAATGCTTGGCAGAATGGCTCTGAATATTCTTCTCCCGTTCCCAACAACATATTTGTGCGAAACAGGATTCTCAACCTATGCAGCCACGAAAACAAAATATCGCAATAGACTGGACGCCGAACCTGATATGAGACTTCAAATGTCTTCTATCAAACCTGATATCAACCAATTGATGAAAAATAAAAAACAGTTTCATACCTCCCATTAGTTAAGATTTTTTCATTTTTAATATCTTCTATTATTGTACTTGCCATGTGGTAAAGTAAGTAAATAATTAGTAACTGTTACATTGTACTTTTATTATGCTTATATAATAAAAATAAAGAATACACTTTTAATAACTATTGTTTTATTGTAGGGTTCCGTCAAGTATTTTGCTTGTCAAAAGGTTTCCGTGACCAAAAAAGTTTGAGAACCACTGATTTAAAACATAAAATAAAAATATAAAACTGAGCACATAAAGTATGAAAATACATTTTATTTTTCAAAACTGCTCTGATATTAAAGGCTATAAAATTCTCTATAATTTATCTTCCTCCTGGTTCCTTACAAACAAGAGAATCCCAAGTCAACAATATCCCTTTTCATCCCTTAATTCAATATCGCTTCTACGAAGAGCTAACCCTTGTACATGTTATAGGTAATTGCGTAGATACAAAACGATACTTACGCTCATAGCGTGTCGGTGACATGGCCTCAATACGAGCAGACGTGCCGCGCCGAAACGCGTGATTACATCTAATACAACTGCTGGCAAACATTGCTGCTATCTGCTGGTAAACATACACTAATAAACAATATCGTACTAATAATGGGAGAAATTTGTTTGTTGTGGGTTAGCGGTTATCTTAGAAACACAATTCCAGATCAAGTCAGATATTGGATAAATGGACAGCTTTGTTGATAAGAAATGCTGTAACTTATGCACAGAAAAAATATAAAGAATTAGGTCATAACTTTAATTCTTAACATGTGTTTATTTATCGGTGAACTTGGGCCTAAGTCTTTAACTGTATACAGGTCGCAGCTATATATAGTTAGCGACCGTAATATGTGTCTACCCACAGCACAATAAAGGTTGTATTAGACTGCTCTTTTACCTTCATCTGTTAGTAAGTAGGTACCCTACTCACTCGCAACACTTACATCCAGCACGATACATACATTAACAGTGCCACTAATTGCCTTACTTAGTTCCAGTCCAATTTGAAGGTTCTGTGTACAAAGGTCGGCAGGCGTGACACGACATTTTCAGCCCTTTGTTAGGCGTTCAGTGACACTTAAACAACGGCCCTCTTTCACTTAAATAGGCCTAAGGACTCGTTAGCTGTAACACTAACCTCTGCTAAATGAACAGTAATTTAACGTTAAAATATTGGGCGCGAGCCCGTTTATTTTATACAACAAATAAACTTGTGTACCTGTCTAATTAGCTTGTTTGGAGTGACAATTATTGGGGCTTAGTTTTAATAGAAGACCGTGAAATGAAACGTGAATTCTTTAATTAATTTTATCCGATGTTTTTATTGCTTGTAATATTTGGAGTGTAAGAATAGGGCTTGGAGTTTCTTGCCGGTCTATAGTAGTCTAGTCGTGCGTAAGAGGATTGCATCCCTGATGCATCGGGTGCGGGGTAGTTCCAACAGTCTTCTGGCTATTGTGGCCCAGGATTTCGAGAGTGTTATCATGAGACACTGGCTGACTATGCAAAAGCCAGCAGCCATGCTCGTCTCAAATAAATAACTTTTATTTTCTTTTTATTTTCTTAATGTGTGTAAAATGTAATTCTATGGACTGATGTTTGTTCGAAATAAATGATTTATTATTATTATTATTATAGGAATAACTGACCAACCCACTTTGGAATCGTGCACCTAAAGTCTCGACGTTTTAAAAAAGCCTTTAAGGGCCCAGTTGCACTAAAAAACTTTGACTTTGACTGTCTGACTGGCAAGTCTTGTGAACCCCAGGTTTTAAGATAGCCTTGTCTCTTTTTGCTGTATTACGTTAAAAGGTGGCGGTTATATTTAAAACCTAGGTTTTACTAGATTTGCATAAACCATCTTTAGTAATAAGGGGGTGAGGTTGTCCGCGAGGCCATGCTCAGCGCATCCCTTAGTAATCAACCTGGCTAACTAACTAATCTTGTTATGTGAAGTATCCTTCGTGCCAATAACAGAATATAATCCCATGTCCCTTATCGAATTGTAGAAACGAAACAACACAGTACCTACCTCATTTCTGTAGTCGTCACATTCTGTTGTATATGTTCTATCGATTTTTGATCAAACAATAAAGGTCTCAGTCCTATCGCGCAAACAATCAACGCAATTAAACCGCCGTCTGGTGTACAAAAGAGTTGCAATATCGATACCCAACCAACAGCTTGATTAATGGTTAGCGTACCTATATCCCTAGAGACAAAATCTTTATTGGATTGGGCCTGAACCGTAGCATTCGCTAGTTTAGGGACTGAAAACAATCAACTCCATCTTGTAAAAACATACAGTCAGTGAATATGTTCCTGCCAATTCTATGTTCAATAAAAGATGAAGAATAAAAGAGTCAAAACCATCCCAATTTAGAAAAAAAAAATGGAACTTGTGGTGCAGTTTGTGTGACGTTTTTATGTCATTTTATCATTTTATATTGTCATGTGATAATGTCATTTTATTGTTTAGTTCTTATGCTTAATGTACTATTGTCGTATCGGCGTGACCTCTTATATTGGAATAGCTCAAGCCATGGCGGAAAGATGAGTCAGTCAGCGAGATTCGACGCTGACTGCCCTTGATGCGCCGAAGGTGCTTAGGTACGATGACTTGTGAAGGTTTTTGCCATCGAATGCTTATCAATAATAATTATACTAATTGTTCCGACTTTACCTAGAGACACTACACAGTAAAATGTTGCTTCATTGTGTTGTAGTGGGTGTAGTTCTATTAAAACGTACGCACTTCTGACAAGCAACGGCACCTTTAGACAACAATGAGAAGTAGGCCGCGAGCCTATAGTCGAACACATTGGGGACGTACGGTTTACTTACCTTTTGTCACAGATTTGGATAACTGTCACAGTGTCACTTTACAAAGGACCAATAGCAAGTAACTGTTATTTTTTAAAGAGGCATTACTACGATCTACCTATCAAACATTTTATATAAAAAAATCACATCGCGAAAACATAAATCTGCTGTTCCCTACATTTATTTCAATATTACTCGAGTAAATGTATGGAATAATTGATTTTTCATCCCACCATCTCGGAAAGAGTATTTTTAATCTTCAATATCTGAGTGGAAAAGCCGTTTTTATTCTCTAGAGGATAAAGTAAATTTTCATCCCACCATCTCGGAAAGAAAATTTTTAATCTTCAATATCTGAGTGGAAAAGCCGTTTTTATTCTCTAGAGGATAAAGTAAATTGAATTTAGAACATCGTGTGCACTAAGTTTGTGAATTAAACGTTTTTTTTTGCATTTAGTCATTTCCTCGCTGAGGTGGAATGAAAAGTTACGTGTTGCACTCGAGTGCAAAGATTTTTCACCTCGTGCTCTTTTGATTCCCTCGCTGACGCTCAGGATTCTAATTTTGAATCACTCGCTGCGCTCGTGATTCAATTTTAGAATCCTTCGCTTGCTCGGTCATCAAAATTGAACACGCGGTTAAAAAGCAACTTTGCACTCTTGTATAACAAATAACTATTATTCGCGATTTCAGGGTTAGTCCCATAATAAAACTTGTTCATAATGATGAGTACATTAACCCGTAAAAGGGATCGGAACTGGAAAAATAATATAATATCCTGTAGATAATTGGATCTTCTACTGTTAAATTTTCATAGAAATATCCAATAGATACAATCATTATAAATTATTAATTCATCACGCTGGTAATTTGTTAAAGAATAAGCAAAGACAGAAGCTCTGCGGGTGTTGAAAAATAAAACAACAAATATTCCTTGTCCCGATAACCTTGTGGTGGATGTAACCTAACATTTTCGAGTATAGCTCGATTTATAACTTGTTGAGCGAATTTGATTTATGGAGTAACTACTACTTTAAGAATTTTGAAGGTCCTGCTGAGTTATTGAAGCCAACCTAATCGGTAATTACATGGTCGGTGAGGAATATAAAAACAAAACCAAAATGGAATGCAAAATCTTTAGAATTACTGGAACACGGAACGACCAAAGACTTTGATTTTATGAATCATGCAAATTTTGTTTTTCCCATTAGCAATGAGACTACATTTTTGCTGTTTTCCATCATTTGTATTCCGTCAACGTCTCTCGACCAAATTATAATGAATTCAGCTCACAGTAAAACAAAGTACCTACATCCAACCTTCAGCTGGGCACAAGTACTTATGATGTACTACTTATTTTACCTGTCCCTGTATTAAATATTACACATTACATTACATGTTTTGACACCAATATGTGACAAGCACTTATCTTGATCCATTTACACTTTCCGTGACATGATTTTACATGAAAATTTATGAGTACCTACATACTTAAGTGGCAATTAACGTATTGGTAAATAGTTGACTCTAATTGCAGAATGACGCAAGGCCATAGCTACAAATCAACTCGACACCTAACTACTTTTCTCTCGTTCGCTTTTCCACCGAGCGATCGGTCTTCGAGTGGTGTCAGTGTGTGATAAGAACTATGATGTATCGCGGCCGTAACTTCGATCTTACGTCGTGGTATTTTATGAGTACACCGTCTTACTAAAGCTACTAAAAGCATCTCAAGGAGATTGGAACAAGAACAATATTGTACTGTAATAAATAGATATATCTATTCAATCAGGTATCGTGTAAACATGTCGATACCTCTGGGCTCAAAGGTCGTAAAGGACATTTGGGCGAAAATGACTTTTTGATACTGTTTTACTCAGTTTTTAATTCTCTATCGATCTGTATATTCCGTTTTACGAAATTCGCAAAAAAAATGCCTTTACGACCCACATAATTTGAGACGTTAAACATAGTTTACCGTGAAAATATGGTTGTAAATAACACTCAGTTACCAGAGTGAACTCATTTTGGTAGTAAAGCAAAGTTTATACCAACTTTTTGGTGTAAAATACATAAAAAATATGAATTGTCTTATAACACCTTAGGTGGTTATTATAATTCACCTCAAAAATTTGGATGTAAAGGACATCGTCTTGGCAAATTATCCTGTACACCCTTACAATTGAAAATAAAAAATGACAAGTGTCCTTTACGACCTAGTTTCATTTTATTTGCTTCCACTAAGGGCGTTTATAAACGTAAGTGAGGATTTTTTATTTTAAAAAAATAAAAAATTATATATATTATTATTATTATATGACCTTTATTCAATTTTTAATACTTACATTCTTTCATATTTTTAAATAATTTTACAAATAAAATAAAAAATAATAAAAACATTTAAAAATACAAAAGAGTAGGTAGTAGGCCACCGGCATCGGGAACAGGGTCCAAGCTACCGGCGGCTAGGGCTGCAGAGAAAGGAACCTCCTCACAATGCGTGCCGTGTCAAGGAGTACCGCTTTCTGTATCAAGCCCTAGATCCAGCCCCCCAACAAGAGCCTCATAAGATGTTGATCGAGGCTCTTGGCAATTAAGCCATTGGCCGTCACAACTATCGGCACTATGATTGCTGAGTCCACATCCCACATGTCGACAACCTCGTGAGCCAAGTCAAGATATTTAATTTGTTTATCTTTCTCGGCTTTCACGAGATTCTCATCATGTGGGATAGTAACATCAACAATCATCGTGCGGCGCGCTGACCGATCTATCACCACTATATCAGGCTTATTGGCAACAATAGTCCTGTCAGTGATGATAGATCGGTCCCAGTACAACGTGGCAGGACCATTTTCGAGAACTGGGTCGGGCACATACCTATAGTACGGTACTTCAAAATCCACAAGGTTGTATTTTAAAGCGAGTTGCTGGTGAATAATCCTGGCTACTTGGTTATGCCTGTGCAAATATTCGCCGTTAGCAAGACGTGAACAACCAGAGATAATGTGTCTAAGGGACTCACCTGGGCGGTGGCATGCCCGACAGATGTCAACCGTGCCGTCCTTCACAATATACCTCCGGTAATTATTCGTCATGATAACTTCGTCCATTATTGCACATACAAAACCTTCGGTTTCCCCGAATAGGTCCCCGAAACGTAACCAGGATACGGACGCTAATAAGTCTACATCGGGCCCATGAAGGGCCCGATAAAAGCGTCCGTGTAGTTCCTTGCTCTGCCATACTTCCTTGCGATCATTAGTAGTAAGTATTACAGGTTTGCGCCAGTTCTCTTTAGCCAATGAGAGAGGGGTGAGCCCTTTGTCCACTGCGACCACATCTCGGTGCATCCCCACGTCGGCATGGAGAAAATATTCTCTAAGATTGTACACCTCACAGTTGTGTAGGGTTTTGGCATTTAAAAAGCCTCGACCCCCACATTTCCGTGGGATGAACAATCTCATTACCGAAGAACGTGGGTGATGCATGCGATTTGTGGTCAGCAATGTTCGGACCCTTCTGTCCAAGGTATCCAGTTCTGTTTGAGTCCATTTGAGTATGCCGAAGGAGTACATTAAGACTGGCATGACCCAACCGTTGTAGGCGCGCACCTTATTTCCGCCTGACAAAAGACTTTTAAGTACTTTTTTCAGGCGGCCAAAGAAGCGCTCCTTCAACGATTGCCTCATATCAGCCTCACTGATGCCTAACGCCTCCGACATACCCAAGTATTTATAGGTCTCAGTTGAAGAGAGGGATCGTAGGTTTGTGGAATCCGAAAGATGAAATCCATCTGATTCCACAATCACACCTCGCTTCACATGCATGACTGCGCATTTGTCCACACCAAACTCCATCCTGATGGAATTACTGAAGGTATTATTATTATTTATTATTATATATTATTATTTTATTTTTTTTGTGTTCAATTAAGTAAGTACAAATAAACGATCTCAATTTGATTACACAAATTTTAATGTACGTTTTATTTGTATAATTATGTTATTTCATGAATATTCGTAAAGAAAATACAGTAGTATACACATAAATACATACAAAATTACATAATCCATTTAATACTTAAGTTTAATTATTAATTTATCCTTCTTCTTAGCGTGTGCGAAGAATTGCGAAGAATTTATCCGTTCAGAATACCTTAGCGGGTTATCCTTAAGAACCTAAAAAATATTACACTTGTCGATTATTTCCTTATTTTGTTTAGTTTTGTACAGTAAAGTGGATTTACGCCCTTAGGTTATATCATAGGGTGAAAATTTGAAGGGTGTAAAGGACTTTTATTTTTAAATTTATGGTCGTAAAGGAAATCTATCTCGGTAAATACGTCACTAGGGTAATTTTTTAACACTGCACTAGATAATACTAGAAATTCTAAACACTTTTTTCCTAGGTTTCATTTAAATAGCTCAAGAAACAAAAAAGTTAGAGTAAAAAAATATTTTTTTTTTTCGTTTTTTGCTTCTCCTGAAAAGTCGCATTTTGTCCTTTACGACCTTTGAGCCCAGAGGTATCGATGTGTTATAATGCATGATGAATATTTACTTTTATTCTAGACATAAATCTTAGGAATTGAATTAAAACAAGTTTGAATAGTTTCCAGGAAATAAAACCCGGCAATAATTTAGTTGAGTTGATTCTAACGTGCATTTATATTATGCTCTATTAGAATATAAATAGCGAGTTCCTGTAATGTAAACTATGTGCTTGAACGCTTGACTATCTGTTCACAATGATCCAGGTATAATGTTCCAAATCATTCTCTTTTTAGTTTATTCGTGACTAGCTTTCGCCAGCGGCTTTGCCCGCGTCATATCTTTATAAATACTACTACTACTGTACTACTACTGTGCCCATGTTACTAAGTTATAATATAGCATTCTGCTGGTGAAAGAATTTTTCAAATCGGACCAGTATGTTTTGAGAGTTTTTGAGTTTATCCATTAAAACAAACAAACAATCAAATCATTTATAGTATAGATACCAATACCACCCCGGGAGTAAAATACTCACGTACCGCAATCATTTTATTGGGTACGTGGCTTTACTGAAGTGAGGCTGAAACTCATACGAAATCTGTTAGTATTGCGAATAAACACATCCGTGATCCACGAAACAGCGGGTTTATTCGATAAATTGTCTTTATGTATTCACAAGGAAAGGCGTAACAAGTCAAAAAATCTATAGATTTGAATTTTTCGGGGAAAGCGAACGCATCTCATGAATGTTTCATGGGATGGTCGCCATTTTATACTGCTCCTACTTTGCGAACAATACCGATAGCGACGCTGAAAAAAGGTACAAGCAAAATGAATAAAAGCAATCGTCGAAATTCAATGATCGAAGTTTCAAAACATTTTTTGGGGATTCAAACGATTGGTGTTGGTATGTATTCCCAGTTTTAGATAAAACTTTTACCCGGAATCGTTATCATTATTCGTGTTTTTGTGTTTTGATTTTATGTCCCAAAAGTTTGAATTGGATTAATATAATAATTCATGCTAGAAAAATACATACGAGACACATGAGTGACATCTTTCTTATATGCATGTTATGATTAAATCCTTTGATAATTTCGACATTTCAAACTGGAATTGCAATGCTAAAGATTTCCACATGAATTGACCGTCAGATTTTTCGATAAGTCAGCATTTTCCATAAATTAATAAAAAATTGAGGAAAAGATTGCGTTTTATCGATACTGACAGATAGTCCTTACCTTTTTAATTGAGATGAATTAATAGAATTTATTACGTAATCAAAATTTAATAATCTGAATTTAATTTTGATAACGTAGCAAATTCTGCTGATAAATTAAATCAGAACCAAATTATAATTACGTAGAAAATTCTATGAACGTAATAATTTGATATATTACAATCCATTATTAGGTAAATTGTACAATTACTATCTATATATATATATCTTGTAATATATTATCATGAAAAGACATTTTTTACTGAATAGTAAATACTTAGCAAATTATGTTCCCTTAAAAGGATATAGACCTATATAATTATGTACCTTACCTACTTGGAAAAACGACGCGACAGTGATGAGAAAAAATGGCTTAGTGAAAAAAAAAACATAATTATTTAGGACCTGTGAATGCTACTAGCCAGCCAATGGATAATTTACCATAGGATGGACAACAAAAGTCTCCTGTCGCCTATTACGATTATACCGACAGTGCCAAAGAGCCCATTTCGTATATAAAACCACAAGACATTCACTTATGTTAATAATTAACACCTCAATCAGTTTATTGCTACAATTAAAATGAAGGATAATTTGCTAAGAGGACGGTTATAAAACTCAATAAATTGGCAATGGTATTGATGATAAGTGTGATGTGACTGTAGTAAGTGTAAATATAAAACTATGTATAGTTTTATATTTACACTTACGTAGCTCTATAGTTATATTTTTTTATATAATTATGAATATTTTAATGCTGCGTTTTATTAGTTGCATATACATTTTTTTTTTGTGTAGCTTTGTTAATCATTGATTTCTATAGATAAATATATGCTTGGACTCTAGAAAGACTCTAAAATAGCTAATTTGCATAAAATGCATTAGTTACTGACTGGCAACTGTATTGCTGTTCTATTTGAATTTCGAACTTGACGTCTTATTACCTACGTTATTCATGATTATTTATTAAGTTCGAAATTCAAATAGAACAGCGATAGGATAAATATGTCTCATTATTTTAGATTTCGTTGTACCTACGACAGAGCGTATCTATAGACATCTATGTTGTGAATAGCAGATTATCAGCCGACTGAAAGTGCCCAGAGCCAATCAGAATCAGCGTTCAAGTGCTAAGCTGCAGCACAAAGTACCTGATAGTTAAATACGGAAGCTTTAATACTTTATTAGATAAGCATAAAGGCGGTTTCATCAAGGAATCATGTTTTACTTTATTAGAGCAAGTTTAAGTTGCGTCTTCACTATTCACGGAAACTAGTGTGGAATAAGCGTTACTGATGCCATGCAGCTTCGTTCAAAGCTAAATGTACTTTCCTAATTTGTCTATACGATCAGTTGTTAAACAAGCTGCTCACGTGACTTACTAGCAAACCCTTGAAAATAAGGTAAAAACTAAACGTTGGCAGCGCACCTATCGCCCGCATAAAATTTAATGGCGCAGGCAAAGTTTCAAGTAGGGTTGAATGAACTGAACATCTTTCGAAGCAATAACTGTACCTGTCTACTTTGATTAATCCGTTTATTATGAAAAAGTGATAATCTGTTGGAGCAAGGTCTGGGGAGTATGGTGGGTGTCGGAGACATTCCAATCCCAGCTACCTT
This sequence comes from Allophyes oxyacanthae, assembly GCA_932294325.1. Lineage (NCBI taxonomy): Eukaryota > Metazoa > Arthropoda > Insecta > Lepidoptera > Noctuidae > Allophyes > Allophyes oxyacanthae. The sequence goes on along the minus strand of OW028618.1, from coordinate 8,031,882 downwards.
AATTTTTCCGGAATTTGGACAATTTCTTACAAGGAAAAAAGTTCAATTCCGATGAGGCAGTCAAAACCGCCTTCAAAGATTTTATTGATCCTCGTTTCACAATTTTTTCAGCAAAGGAATCAATGGACTACCTATTAAATGGCGTAAGTACACAGATAACAATGGTACATACTTTTATTGATTTAATAATTTCATTAAAAAAAATAGTTTTGCTTTTTCCATATAAAACGCCAATTTCATATTTAAGGACCTAATATTTTTAAAAGTAGATATTAACGACTCTTGATTGTCAGTCTGACTACTTATCGAATGGGCTAATCATGTAATATATACATTATACATACACTATATTATGTACACTATCACATTAGGTTAGCCTGTAAGGATAGACGTTCACGTAAGAGAGGAAAAAAATAATAATAATTGAAATTACAGCAAACTGTTTACAACAGCCCAACTCGCTACATTACATACTAACTTCACAACAATATTACCATGCACTTCAATAATGTAAATTCACAAACCACTTCAAAGAGTCGTAACCGCCATCGCAAACACTTTGGACGGTCGCAGCGTTCACTGTATTATTTCACAGCTAATTTATGCCCCTACATTTACATACGTGGCCTGTAGCGCACCGCGATATTAACCGGGATAGGTTTACCTTTAGTGTTAGCTATAGGATCATGCGATACTTCCCGGTTCCAGAAGTTCATATTTTGTAAATACGACATTAATATCCACAGTTCCATAAAATCACAAAATCAAAGTTCAGTATCATCAAATGAAAGTACGTATTAGTTAACTTGTAACAGTCAGACTTAGTGACAACCTTCAAGAAATAGATAGAAATGGTAATGACAAGCTTATCTAATCATATAGGATTGATGTACTTAACGAGGTTTCACGCAACCTGTAAATTGTTTATTTACCCAGACTATTAAGATTTTTTTCTTCAAAAGATCTGGTTTCATTTCATCTTAAAATATTTCCGTGAATCTCAGAATTATTATAAAGTCAACAAATATCAACAATCTAATGATTGTCTAAATGTCTCTTTTGGCTTTGAAAAGAAGGTCTTTGTTATGTACTCAAGTGAGGGTACATTATAAAAGTGTCAGTATGGGCTGTCAACCTAACCAGAGTAAATTGTGCTTCGTAATTTAATGGATTTAATGAGTATATAATAGTCTTAAAAGAGTGTTTCAGTTCCTTTCGCAATCTCAATCATGACCAGAAGAATGTTTGAATGTAGTAACTACACCGCGTCTATGTCGACTTATTTTTTTTACGAAATCAACATAGTGAAATTTCCGTAGAGCATGTTCGTTAGTTGCTTGCATACTTAACATTTGCCATTTATACCTCCATAGCATGCAACGGTTTTCCCAAAGTTGTTTTCTATTTTTCGTTAACGTAATGGTATTACTCGAAATATCTTCACCAAAAATGGCGTATCTTGTCCTCGTTTTGTCGAAAATACCCCTCTTTTTTTACAAAGGATCATGCAGAACAATAAATAAAATATTTCGAGCAAGCAGTGTCGCTTTAAATTGGATGTTTCTTGGGACAAAGTCCCTTCGCAGCGGTGGTGGAATTCAATAATATTGTCAATAAAGAATTTCTTGGTACTGATAGGACCTATAATCCTGAAAAGGTTGGAAGTACCTTATAAAAATTCTTTGTTACGTCTTCTCTGTGATGGAAAACAAAACAGGCTTATGTCATCTGTTCCTAAGCATATTTCAGCTAATTATCTGTTCGCCGAACATTTTTTTCCCGCAATGAAAATAACGGGAGCTGTAACAAACAGTGATTGTGATCGAATTTATATAATATTCATATTTTTTTCCGTGTTGTCAACGGTTATGTACTCAATAGTTAAGATCATTTCTATACAATTTCAGCGATGGAGTTGGAGTTGATATTTATGTTGGATCACATTGGATGGGTTAGAAACACAACACTGTGAAAGAGTAGTGTTATTTGGCTACGATATTCTGTAAGGTGGAGGTACTTCCATAGTCGAGCAGCTCCAAGTTTAGAATAGAATAGATCTTTATTTCATGTAAACCAGATACAGGCACTAATGAAATGTCGAGACACTAGGTGCACGGTGGTTTGAGCTGAAAGTCCCGCCATGCCCTAACTTTCTTAAGTCTACGATATAATGGAAACAATACATGTTGTTATAGGTATAACTACACCTCCATCTTCATAGAATAATGCCCACCATAAACCCATTACGCAATTCAGATCTAATCTGTAACATTTCGTTATCTCGGTAATTCACAGCAACCGTCCATCTTTGGTGAGCGTGGTCTATCGCCGAAACAATGGACTGTAACCTCGAAAACAATGTCAGTGTTGAAACAATTGTGTATTATACTATGAAATAACACTATGTACGTTCTAATTAGCAAATCTCAGGGACATCTGGAGATTTTAGATAGTGGGAAAAATCCGGTTTCAATCAATACAAAGAATTTCTAACTACAATATTTATATGTTTCATTTATTTAACTTAGCATTTTCCGGTCGACATACGATTTGTTTTGATGGTACATAAAATTGAGTAGGTATTTTTAAAAAGAATATCATAGTTTATTGTGTTTAGCCATGGCTTAGGAGAGTAGGGTGTTTTTTAACTTTTCATAGGCTCGTTGGGCCCATAGGTACTGCGATATGCAAGACGGGCTTCGATTCTGAAGAAACAACTTTTAATTGCCTCTTTATTAAAACCCGCGAGGAGAGCTCAAGTGCGTTATATTGTCTGGCTGGCTATAATTAATTGAATGTGTAATAACGGAAGTAATAAGCAAATAAATGAAAATAGAATACACCATTTAATAATGTATTATTCTACTCTAGCTTAATTTCATATTACCTGAGTAAACCAATAGAGCAACTGTTTGAAGTATAAACCACATAAATTATGAGAGCAACCATGTAATACAATGATTAATTAATATAATTATTGTGCCTGTATTGTGTTAATAGAACGTTATGCGCACAGTTTATATAATTATATATGTCGTAGAATTGGAAAAAGCGGATTCTCGTGAAAATCTTAAGACGATTGCAAAGGCTCGGATGATAGGAATCAAGAAAAGAGTTCTGTAATCATACTAGCTATTTTCAGGAGCATTGCAAATATTACACCCCGTGTTATGATAATTGCAAGTAACCTGTCAAGTTCCATGAATTGCCAACGCTGACTGGATAGGCCGAACTATAATTTTCACTGTTACTAAGATTCTGTCGTGATTTTATAGCGCGTATCTATATTTAAACAGGAGACCTGGTTATTGTATCCATCATTATGAACAAATTTAACTATTGGACCAACCATAAAATCGCGAATAAAAATCAACTGTTCCATACATTTAGTCAAGTAATATTGAATTGTTTGTATGGGACAGCAGATTTTTTAATCGTGATTTCAGGATTGATCCCATAGTAAAATTTGTTCATAATGATGAGTACAATAACCCCTTAAAGCTGAGTTTAGCAAAAAAAAGTGTCATGTTTAAGTGTATTAGTTTGGGTGAAGGATTGCTATTCGCGTATGTAACGACTATGAAAAGTCCAGTGCTGGACTTACGAATTAGGCCCGTTATTACTTACAAGTTCCTAATACTAAGAAAATCCCAGTAACTTTTTCAAACTTTTATAAAAAGATCGATTGTAAAAGGCCAAATTACTACAAAATGTAATTGTCTGCCAACTTACTGGTATAAAAAAGGCGAATTTCTTAGCATTAACGTTTGAAAAATAATTTAAATTCCCTTATCTTTAGACACCTGTTGGTGAATCAGAGCTTTTCTCCCTTCACCATCATATCCTGGCCTACAAACTTATTTCTTTCTATATTCCAGTCAATCTGGCAAAACATTTCTTCGCGATATTCTTACCAATTTGGTACAGAACTCTTAAGTGCTCTCCAGGGATACAGATATTGGTCTACTAACCCCGACTAATACAACGGAGAAATTGTACAAGAATTCTAAAATACCTTTTATACCACCGGGGAAACAAAAGTTTCTGGTAATATTATTTTTTATATATTTACATAAGAAAAAACTTCTGAGATTGTCAATTATTGTTGACCAACAGTCGTATTATTTCTTCCTAATATGTTTTTTCGGGGAATAATAAGCCTGTTTAACAAAATGTATAGGGACTGAAAGCCTGTATAGTGCAACTAATTATGTAACGACGGTCGGGCTTCGTTGTCTTTTTTTTTTTTTTAATCTTTAATTTTATTCGAGGCTTTTATCCATAATGGCATGTCAGCCTGATCGTAACTTAACCTAGGTATAATACTTATATTAAAATTAACACTGAATCACTGATGATACACAAACAGCTCAGTAAGTAAGTCTGCAGTCTGAGGTGTAGGATGTGCCATGTCTTCATATTAATTTCTTTACCTTATTTTGTTTAAGTTTTGTTTTGGTCCCAAAAGCTGAACTCAGCACGGTAGTGCGCTTTCGACACTTGCTAGTGGATTTCGGGATCTTTGAAAGACAGCGCCGAAGATTTCCACGATGCTGCCTGTTAGGGCACATATCGGGGGAAGAATGTAAAGAGTCCCCTGCAGTCACGTAATGGGGAAAAATACTAGCGACAATTCTATCTCAAGGACTATTATCTCTTCCATGATCAAAGCAAAGTGTGACCATGCATAGAGTCAATATTTTGCAGCACGGTCACGAGTGTGAATTTATAAAATCATTTATTTAAGCTCTAGGATGTTTAACTTTGATTTAATTGTTTTCATAAAAAACGTATTCCTAATAATACCAATTAAATTAAAATACCAAGTCTTTAAAATACAGTAATCACAATAATTCAAATTTCCCTCAATAGTACTAAAGTAGAGAAAACCAGATAACCCGTAAATAAACAAGATACCGTTGCAGATTTAAAAAGCATACAAAAAGAACTTCTTTTTTCATGTTGCTACGAATAGCAAGATACTTGTAAACCACAACAAGCTCGAAGCAGTAAGTGGCACTCGACTGGAATACCCTGAACATAGGACAGATACTTACTCATACTCTTGCACATAGGACACAAGCTTACTGTAATACGAAAACAATACAATATTAAACAAAACGTTTATAAACGTAATTATTAAGCAGTTGTTAGTGAATCGTTTTAGATTGCATCGATTCTATTGTTATTATATATTATGTGTAAAAGCGTAGGTATTTATGAACGATCGTATAGACGAAGTTTTATAATATTTTTTTGTTAATAAAAAAAATATTATGTTCTAGATGTGTTTCTCTAAAGGCTGTAGAATTTATTATTATTTGTGACAGACTCTCAGTGCGAGCCAAATTTTTGCAAATGATCATGATAATATTATACTCAGTTAAAAAAGCTCAAATCTAAATGATAAAAAATACTTAATGGCTCCACACAGCCGCATTATTATCAGTCTTAATATCACTGTTATTGCGATATCTGATTTAGTACATTTTTTATTAAAACGCATTATCGCAACAGTGTGTGGGATCGTATGCGTCCTAATACAAAATGTACTAGAAATAGATATCACAATAACGCATTACGATAATATTGGCATTATAACGCGGCTGTGAGGCAGCATTATAATCGCGAAAAAATTATCAGCTAGTCATACGTTTGAATCGAATAGGTATTGAAGTTTTGTATGGGACAGCTTATTATTATTTCGCGATTACGATGTTGTTCCCATAGAAAACGTTGTTCAGTTTGATGATCTGATCCACACCCTTAAATATGACCACCCATTTCTGATACACGTTGTACAATGAACCATTTTTGGTTGTACCTACATACATATACGTAAAAATACAAGTAACTGTTGGTGACGATGCACAAAAGAATTGATCAACAATTTGATTACAATTGCCGAGGCTTAATCTATGAAGGCAATTCCTATAAAGCTTTTTGTCGTGTTCCCACGTCATTTTTATCTTATTGTACTGTCAAAATTGTTTTTGCTGTCTTGAAATAGAGAGATATATATAATAGGTACACTTGTAAACTTCGTATCGACAACTGAGTTCACTTCTATGTAATTTCATGCTATAAAAATAATGTTTTGCACTTCCATAATGTATAAACTTTATCTGTTATTCAAATACAATTGTTGATTTATTGACGGCGATTGTATGCTAATATCAGACATAATAGCGTACTTCCAGCAATGTGACACGAATTTAATTCCTAGATTAAAATAGAATAGGCATTAAGAGGTAATCAAGAATAGTTCGCATAGCTTGATTTTATTGGGATTAGAATCATGTCAATGTCACTGCTAAAGTCTTGTTCACTTAAGTCAAGGTATGAGTAAGTAAAAAGTCATAGGTATTTCATTCACTAAGTATATTAATTATATAGTTTGGACTATTAATAGACATTGTCTTTTCATAGTGTACACTATACCTACTATAACTTGGGTTAAATACTATATTGTAGACAACCCAATCACCTTTCATGAGTTAGTATTAGTGAGCATTCGATCGATCGAAATTACCGCCAAGCTATCATACCAATACCCACACCAATACCTACCACTAATAGCTCCAAGTGCACCAAGGAATGATCTAAGTACGATCAAGGCTAGCAGAGGATTTTTATAAGCTGATTTGTATATAATACAATCGTATAAATAACGCTTAAAATCTGACACAAGATGATGTTGAAACTTAGATGTTGTTTATAAACTTGTATTCAAGAAAGAAAAAATTATGACTTATCTCATTCAGAAAATAAACAACGAAGAACAGATGCGCTGAAAAGTCAAAACTGTTTTTCACAGCGTCCGCTAGCTGTGAAATCCTAAATGTCTCCATAAGTTAAATTATCTTGGAACCGCTACCAATTTAAAGGCAAACAATCTTTTGATTTATAGGGAAGAGTCTCAAGTTCTTTAACAACATTCACAGTTTTAGCGATGGTAGAAACGACTAAATTACAAATAAGTCTGTTCAAATCACCGGGGAATGTAGCACTAAAGTTTGCCTTTACGTTGGCAAAATACTTTTAAATGGTTTTGTTTGGGTACTTCCATTTTGAGTTCGTAAAGAAGTTTTTCAACACGCTAGACGAATGAATTCAAGAAATTTTAAAGCTCGCCAGCAGGTTTATCTCCGCAAAATGAGGAGCAAGAAAAATCGGGGACTAAAACCATCTCTGTAACGTTTTCTATATTTTCTTCTTCTTGATCTTCTGTCAAGGAGACAAACGGTGGCGAAAACAGGTTTATCCACCCGGCGCGCGGCGTGCTAATCCTGCACGAGCCTTTTGATCAAAACTACTGTGAAAATACCGCTTAGAATACTTCTGACTAGACTTTTGTATGTGTCCACTATTTCTTAAATATCACGCACGGTATCTCTAGCAATACATGAAAGGCTGATTGCCTTAAGTTTAGTTGGGACAAGCATTAACTTAGTACATTTCTATCAAAGCGTTAAATGCGCTTTTTGTGTTAAATGACAAGATAAAATATTTATTTATTTATTTATTTTATTTACATATTCTTTATTGTACAACAGTAAAAAAAAAATTATACACATATAACTTGCACGAACAATAACAACACATAATATACGAACATATAATATGCACGTCCACAAGATATAGCCCTGTATGTACTGTACAGTGCAAATGATATGCCAAGTATGTCAAGATCCTTGATAAGCAAATAATACGATTGGATTTGCAATAATATTCTAGAATCTAATATACTGCATTACAATTATGCGTAATAACATAATTATTAGCTTGAATTCCACAAACGGTTTAATACGAGCGATTGGTGTAATAGGAGGAGTACACGAGATACCAATGCAAATTGTTATTATACTGTGAGAAGTGATCTCCTCTCCTTTAATGTCATAAGGTTTGACGACACGGTTGGCGCAGTGGCTAAGCGATTAGCCTTCTACGCTACGTGCCGCGGATTCGATCCCCGCACGGAACAAGTATTTCTATGATCTACAGATAGTTGTTTCAGGTCTGGGTGGTGTGTGCATGTGACATGTATGTTTGTAAACTGTACCCTCGATACAGGAGAAATCCTATGAAAACAAATGTAGTGGTTACTGTCCACCCTTGTGTGAGGAAGCTTTAGTAGAAACTGTTTTATGGTATTATTTTATTATTTACTAGCTGTACCCGCGGCTTTGCCCACGTGACAATATTCGATTAAACTGTGATAGTCACTTGAAATTAAAGAAAAGGAAAGATAGTTTTCAGAATTTGTATTGACAAAAACTTAAATAATATGAGATCTGTGCAATAAAATGCCTTATCTTCCGCACGTATGGGAGTGAAAACAATCTACACGTTACTTGGATGGGTGATCGTTCTTTACTTGAGACCACTGAAAGAGCACGGCAGGTCGCATTCACGACTATGTTAAACGAATAATCTATGATAGTGGTAATGGTTAGGCACTCAAAAAGACAAAACCGTGCCTTCAGCCTTCAGGTTTAAATATAACCAGTTTTTACTGCCACCGTGCACCGTTAAGACTACGCTTTCTCGCTATTTTGTGTGTTATTAAAGTTTACGAAACCTGATTCTCCGCTAAGAAACAATAGGAAAAAATTATTTAAAGTTTAATTATTTAAATCTATTGTATGAATATTGTCTACGAAATGGGTAATGAGTGCAGAGTCTGATGCCGACTCCTTGATTACATCAACAATCTCATCTGATTGTAATTCTGTTCGGCGCTTCTTGGGCAGTGAGCTGTTACGAAAATTGCTGACTCATCTATCCACTACATCATGAGCGAATTCAATATGAACACTCTTGGCGACGCGACAGAAGAAGATTCAGCTGTTCTCCGGATTGCAAATGACTTTAGTCCTTCTTCTTGGTGTCAATGGTACTACGTCCCTAGGCTTGTATAATCTGCAAATTTTGCCACCTCTATGATGTTATTATTGGCAAAATAGAGGTGACTCAAGGTGCAGGTATTGGGGCATGTTGAGCGACACAGTAGCTGTGACATCGTTTGAGGGACAATACCACATCTCCACCCTACCGCTGTTTCCTCGATATAGCCCCACTTGCTCATTTGCTCATACTGCACTTGCATCTGCCTAATTGGGTCCAGAGTCGGTTAAATAACTTTCATGTGATCCAAGAGATGATCGTTCGATCGGATCGTATCTGGCAGAAAATTACTCACCGCGGGCTTGATTACTGGTGAAGAAAGTTTCTCCAACCACAATGTATTTGCAATGGGCATCGGCTGAACCACCCGATAGTGCCTCTCTAGTGTTTTAAGGAAACTGAGCTGACTTTTTAAAGGCTGTGCTGATAATTAAGCACTGAATTGACTTCTGAATATTGGATGTCTGGTGTTGGACTCCTTTTTGTGTTTTTGTACGCAACGTCTCTGCGAATTTGTAGAAGTGCTATCTATGCTCACCGTAGGATACGGTATACTTACCCATATTGAGAGTGATCGGTTTACGTCAGCCGGTGTTAGTTCAACATGTGTCATTTACCTGACCGAAACTTTTAGGTACCTAGTTCTTTTTATTTGATTTTCATATAATGGTTTTTTCAAGTTAACGCTCTGTCCAGGGTGACTCCCAGGGGTATTGATGTGATTAATTTCGAACCCTACGGTGATTTCAGCCCTGATACCACTCGAAAACTTAACGTCGACAAACTCTTCTTCGACAGACGCTGTTCCAACACTCCGAAATTACGCTACTCCTGAACCATGAGCAATAAAATCGGAAAAAGTAAAAGCAAGAAAGAAAGAAAAAGAGTTTAGAGCACAACATAAAATAAACGGAAAAGCAAAGAAAACATATCAAATAAGTTGGGTTATTGTACTAAAGCATATAAAGCATAATGTCAGGAGGCAGTGATACTGGTCACCTGACGCTGGTTTTCAGCTGCAACCCACAAGTGCCATACCAGCAGTCGTCATTAATATGCCTTACGCCTATAAGTATTTTGATAACCCTTAAATACTTACCTTTATTCAGAATATTTGAACATTACAAATTAAATTATTATATAGAACTCCGCCTTCAGGAGTCTGGATGCCGTATCAATAAAAATATCGCTTTTAAAAATATTGGAAATTAAAAACTCGCCTATAAATTACTACTAATGCCATCTAGGTATAAACAGACGAATTAAAATATATAAGGCTAAAGAATAAATGAAAAAGTACGTTTAAAAAAATGCAAAATGATTTCTATTGTATATAAAATGTTAATCGGACCTATTAACTACAATCATCCAATATTTCAAATGGATTCGTCATATAGGTAGCGACTAATCATTGTACACAGACATATTGGTTTATTGCTCACCCCCCTTTGACAATAGCGTAATAATTTGTACCCTATATGTTGACCAGGCCATTAACGGATTTTACTTTTAAATTTCATGACGATCTGTTCGGCGGTTTGGCCGTGAAGCTCGGACAGACAAACAGACAAAAATTCTAAAAACTATATTTTTGGCATCAGTGTCGAATATAGAGCACATGCCTTTTTTTTTTTCAAGATATGTTTAATGTACAGTTTTCGCTTCGTTACGATTTTATTATCCTATAAATTACTACTAATGCCATCTAGGTATAAACAGACGAATTAAAATATATAAGGCTAAAGAATAAATGAAAAAGTACGTTTAAAAAAATGCAAAATGATTTCTATTGTATATAAAATGTTAATCGGACCTATTAACTACAATCATCCAATATTTCAAATGGATTCGTCATATAGGTAGCGACTAATCATTGTACACAGACATATTGGTTTATTGCTCACCCCCCTTTGACAATAGCGTAATAATTTGTACCCTATATGTTGACCAGGCTATTAACGGATTTTACTTTTAAATTTCATGACGATCTGTTCGGCGGTTTGGCCGTGAAGCTCGGACAGACAAACAGACAAACAGACAAACAGACAAACAGACAAACAGACAAACAGACAAACAGACAAACAGACAAAAATTCTAAAAACTATATTTTTGGCATCAGTATCGAATATAGAGCACATGCCTTTTTTTTTTTTCAAGATATTTTTAATGTACAGTTTTCGCTTCGTTACGATTTTATTATAAGTATAGATTAGGATTGCAATAACTAGAAAGGCATAATCTTGGTGTGTTCAAGGAGTTCAAAATTCAAATATATTACAGCTATCATTCTAAAAGCAATTACTTCTGTAAACGCAGTGAAATCGCAACAGCAGAATGGCAATATTATGCCAGATAGGTATTAACTAAGACAACAATACAAATAAATAAAATAAAAAGCACAAATCAGTCTCAGATTCAACATTGCATGCCTTATGTGGTAAAAAATAAAAAGTTCGTACCAGATCATACTGTCATATTACATAATATATCATACATATTTCTAGCTTCAATTTATCCTATTAATGTGGTAGAGATGCGACATCATGCATTTGAAGGCACATTTACAAACTTATCGCATGAAATATCACTGCGCGACGTGTACTGAACATAAAATTTCCCATATTTATTGCATTTTATCACCGGAAAAGCGAGCAAACTCGCTGGCTGCGTCTAGTTCAATAAATAAATAACATTTGAATGCAAACAGCGGTCGCCAGGGCAACCGAAGTATGATGTGACCGACAATATTTTATCTCGATCGCCAATATACAAAACCCTTTGTTTGGTCCATGAATAATATTATTCGGACTGCGGAAAGCTGAAAAGAATGCAGATTTGCCGACAAACCACTGTGGTCGGAATATAAATGTCGACGTCGATTTGTTGACAGTCAGATTGGCATCCTACAGTTTTTATGGACTCGATTTTAGTAATACTTTTTTCAGAGATAAAAATAGATGGCACTTTTAAATGGCGCGTAGCTTGAATATTTTAGTGAGATAGCTTTAAAAGTAATAAGCGAACGATAAATAAAAAGAGGATTATCCGAAAAAAATCTTCAATAATGATTATTTAGAAAATTCTCTATAGAATTTTCAAGTAAGTAAGTACTACAAAAAATAATCCAATTTTACCAGGAAACAGCTGAGCAATCAGAGGTGAAACCACGAACGAAGACCAGGAGACAGTAGGTAATAAAGGAAATTAGAAAACCGCAGCCCGCCTGCAATCGTTATTGTTCTGCGCTCAAACAAAATCACTTTGATTTCCTTAATTCCAAACGCTTTATCGAAAAACCCACAAATGAAATTCCTATAACCGACTTTTAATTCACTCTTCTTTCTCAAGTACGTTTGTTCTGCTGTTTTAATTTAAATAAGTTTGGTTAGTGTGAGCTTTCATTAAAAGCTTTCTGATTCTTCTACTTTAATATTTACTAGCGACCCGTCCCCGGCTTCGCACGGATGCAGTTTATCTACTATCCTTACATTAAATATAAAAGTATTATACATATAAACCATCCTCTTGAATCACTCTATCTATTAAAAAAAAACATCAAAATCCGTTTCGTAGTTCTAAAGATCTAAGCATACATAGGGACAGACAGACAGCGGGATGCGACTTTGTTTTATACTATGTAGTGATTTAATTTTGGTTTTCCTATAGAAGGCAAACCTCAATTCTGGAAAATTATATTTTGACCGATATTACCCTTTTTTAACCATTAGTAGGTACCTATGTATCTTTCAAAGATCCAACAAATTGACATGCAACAAACAGAGAATTCTTTTTTAAATATTGTGCATTTAATCATGAATACACGGAATTTATTTACTTTGGGCTATGATATTTCCATGCAATAAGGTTAATAAAATATTCTGTTTCCAATAAAACTAAAACATAGATATGTAGGCATACAAGCGTCTGTTATGAATTGTCACGATTTTAATACAATAATTTTTAAGGAGCCTCAAAAATTATTACCTCCTGCATTTCGGGTAACATTTTTTTTTTTGGAATGGTTGATTATTTGTCGTTTGAATAAATAATTCGCTCCATAAACTTCTAATAAAAAGAACACAAAAAGTCGTCTTCCTACAGAACTCACTAATCGGCTTATTTTGTATGGGAAGACGATTCATTTGTTATTTAAAAAAACCACGATTTATAAAGTCCTTTCATTCGATCAAACATCATGGCATATTGTTCAAACGACAAAATTTTGTAAATCCATGTTTGGTGGCCTGAATCAAGTCTTAACACCTAGGTATTGGATTATCTTCCTCAATAAACAATAAAGCGATTACCTCACTTACTTCACTGAGAAACCTTGCAATAAAGACACGTCAATCGTTGCGATGTTATGAGCTAACATTTTTAAACTTAGCACGTTTTTTCGTGGCGGCATTAATTAAGATAAAATCGTATTGTCCTTGATCATTATTTAGCATTACCTGCTTTGCTATCAAGTAGGTACTCATCTCCGGTTTCGAATATTAACCTAAAAACTATTTTTACTGCTCAGTGCTCATTTCCTTTGACAAATAACGCTACTGACTTGTACTCAGTATCTATAATATCAATTAGGCTTTAATTTACTAGAGTAAATTAAAGATAATTTTCGTCGGACTGGTAATCAAGAGGTCATGAGATCAGATCCTAATTATATATCAAAGGCCGCATAATTGCACGATCAAACAGTTTATTTGTGACAAGGTGCAACTGTCCTTTGTATGCAAAAGACAGTTTAATTGAATCGGCCATGTAGGCAGTACAAAATTAAGCCTTTCTACCTACAGACCTAGCTAGATAAAACTCTGTGCAAACCATAAACGTACCACTAGTAATAATAAGTTTATGGTGCAAACAAAGCATGCTATACTATTAAAGCCTAACTATCTAAAATTGTATGCGGCAATCGATTGGATACCTACAAACTTTTAGGAACTCCTTGAAATTCTGTTTCTCCCAATACGGAAGCATGAGCAATGCATTAACTAGAAAAGGTGGTACGGCACACGGAGACGGTAAAAAAGGAACTAGAAATTGTTAAATCAATTTGTGGAAACTTATAAATGGCCTTCTTTTTATGTATATGTAGGTATATGTTTCTTTCGAACACTGTATTGCATGCTAGCTATAAGTTTTCCGAGCAGAATAAAATAAAATAAAAATAAATAAACAACGTATCGGTATCGGTTTGGTATCTATACATTTCTCTGTCGTGTGTATGTGTGTACATAAATAATAAATAAATATATCCGATGCTATAATAATAATATAGATTTATGATATAACAGTGAACAGAGAAATAAAGCAAGGACAAGGCTCACGTCAAAAAGAAATACGTCTTGTTTGAACTGCGGCACGTAATTGGTTTTGGAATCGACCTCCTGGTATTGACAAACCTGTCGTTGGCAATCGGGGATTTGATTTATTAGTTTTTTTAATCTTTATAGAGCGGTAATGGAACATTTATCGGATGATTGCAGTTCGGATAATATAATCTCCCCTTTCATTTCCCGCAATTCTCGAAGGTACGTATCTATGTAAAAAAAACTATAAAAAGTTAAGATTAGGAAATTGAATTTCTTCCAAACTGCTAGTATTTTTTATTATTTTAATTATGCTTACGTTTGACCAGTATTTTATCTGATATTAATTGAAAACCTACATTATGTAAACAAAGGAAAAGGGTGTAGATACTAACAGTTAAAATAACTTTCACGCAGAATCCAATTTGGCCAAAAATATTTATTGAACTAATTGTCTTCCCAAGCCGTTCCCGGCAACCAGGTTAATGCGGGAATGAGATTGCGAAAATAAAACCTAGGATTTGCATGAATTTGCATACCGACTACGAAATGGTCCTAATGCCTTTTAAGCTATGTCGCGATAACTTTTAGCCGCCTCTTTTCCTAGTCGTTTATTGCATAATAAGATTGTAGAATGAAATTTGGATTTTGCAGCAAACCGAGACCGCATAGAGCACTAAATTAGCTCGGCGTAAAGTATTAGCAAAGGCATTTATTTTGTTTCCTTTATTAATTAATTTTACGATTCTTGTTGCAATGAAACTCATAAATGTCAGATACAGTTTGCAACTTTCTTGCCATTTTCTCCACGGTAGAGCAAATTGTAACCCTGTTTAAATATTGATTCCAATCCATGTTCTACAATTAAGTAAAAAGCTAGTCCAATGGGACTATAACCATTATTTGTTCTACATGTGTGAATAAGCAGGAAACGTTTCATTGCCATTGTCAACATGTTCTACGAATTGTTTGTACGTAAGTGAATATTTTTGTAATTCAAATGATTATCTCGACTTGTAGTTCGTGCCGATATTCTTAGAGCTGAGGTCATTATAAAATGAATGCGTAACAAAAGGGATGCTACATGCAAAAAATAAGAATACATAATTTACCGTACACAACTTTTTATAAAAAGTTGTTAAAAGCTTGTCAAACTCGAAAATGTAACACGATATTGTTAAAATATAATTTCCATCAAAATTCGAAATTCTTCGCGACGAGCGAAATAATTGGCGGTCTTCTTTTTATTCGCCAGAATATTATTTAGTACTAGCTGTACCCGCGGCTTTGCCCACGTGACAATATTCGATTAAACTGTGATAGTCACTTGAAATTAAAGAAAAGGAAAGATAGTTTTCAGAATTTGTATTGACAAAAACTTAAATAATATGAGATCTGTGCAATAAAATGCCTTATCTTCCGCACGTATGGGAGTGAAAACAATCTACACGTTACTTGGATGGGTGATCGTTCTTTACTTGAGACCACTGAAAGAGCACGGCAGGTCGCATTCACGACTATGTTAAACGAATAATCTATGATAGTGGTAATGGTTAGGCACTCAAAAAGACAAAACCGTGCCTTCAGCCTTCAGGTTTAAATATAACCAGTTTTTACTGCCACCGTGCACCGTTAAGACTACGCTTTCTCGCTATTTTGTGTGTTATTAAAGTTTACGAAACCTGATTCTCCGCTAAGAAACAATAGGAAAAAATTATTTAAAGTTTAATTATTTAAATCTATTGTATGAATATTGTCTACGAAATGGGTAATGAGTGCAGAGTCTGATGCCGACTCCTTGATTACATCAACAATCTCATCTGATTGTAATTCTGTTCGGCGCTTCTTGGGCAGTGAGCTGTTACGAAAATTGCTGACTCATCTATCCACTACATCATGAGCGAATTCAATATGAACACTCTTGGCGACGCGACAGAAGAAGATTCAGCTGTTCTCCGGATTGCAAATGACTTTAGTCCTTCTTCTTGGTGTCAATGGTACTACGTCCCTAGGCTTGTATAATCTGCAAATTTTGCCACCTCTATGATGTTATTATTGGCAAAATAGAGGTGACTCAAGGTGCAGGTATTGGGGCATGTTGAGCGACACAGTAGCTGTGACATCGTTTGAGGGACAATACCACATCTCCACCCTACCGCTGTTTCCTCGATATAGCCCCACTTGCTCATTTGCTCATACTGCACTTGCATCTGCCTAATTGGGTCCAGAGTCGGTTAAATAACTTTCATGTGATCCAAGAGATGATCGTTCGATCGGATCGTATCTGGCAGAAAATTACTCACCGCGGGCTTGATTACTGGTGAAGAAAGTTTCTCCAACCACAATGTATTTGCAATGGGCATCGGCTGAACCACCCGATAGTGCCTCTCTAGTGTTTTAAGGAAACTGAGCTGACTTTTTAAAGGCTGTGCTGATAATTAAGCACTGAATTGACTTCTGAATATTGGATGTCTGGTGTTGGACTCCTTTTTGTGTTTTTGTACGCAACGTCTCTGCGAATTTGTAGAAGTGCTATCTATGCTCACCGTAGGATACGGTATACTTACCCATATTGAGAGTGATCGGTTTACGTCAGCCGGTGTTAGTTCAACATGTGTCATTTACCTGACCGAAACTTTTAGGTACCTAGTTCTTTTTATTTGATTTTCATATAATGGTTTTTTCAAGTTAACGCTCTGTCCAGGGTGACTCCCAGGGGTATTGATGTGATTAATTTCGAACCCTACGGTGATTTCAGCCCTGATACCACTCGAAAACTTAACGTCGACAAACTCTTCTTCGACAGACGCTGTTCCAACACTCCGAAATTACGCTACTCCTGAACCATGAGCAATAAAATCGGAAAAAGTAAAAGCAAGAAAGAAAGAAAAAGAGTTTAGAGCACAACATAAAATAAACGGAAAAGCAAAGAAAACATATCAAATAAGTTGGGTTATTGTACTAAAGCATATAAAGCATAATGTCAGGAGGCAGTGATACTGGTCACCTGACGCTGGTTTTCAGCTGCAACCCACAAGTGCCATACCAGCAGTCGTCATTAATATGCCTTACGCCTATAAGTATTTTGATAACCCTTAAATACTTACCTTTATTCAGAATATTTGAACATTACAAATTAAATTATTATATAGAACTCCGCCTTCAGGAGTCTGGATGCCGTATCAATAAAAATATCGCTTTTAAAAATATTGGAAATTAAAAACTCGCCTATAAATTACTACTAATGCCATCTAGGTATAAACAGACGAATTAAAATATATAAGGCTAAAGAATAAATGAAAAAGTACGTTTAAAAAAATGCAAAATGATTTCTATTGTATATAAAATGTTAATCGGACCTATTAACTACAATCATCCAATATTTCAAATGGATTCGTCATATAGGTAGCGACTAATCATTGTACACAGACATATTGGTTTATTGCTCACCCCCCTTTGACAATAGCGTAATAATTTGTACCCTATATGTTGACCAGGCCATTAACGGATTTTACTTTTAAATTTCATGACGATCTGTTCGGCGGTTTGGCCGTGAAGCTCGGACAGACAAACAGACAAAAATTCTAAAAACTATATTTTTGGCATCAGTGTCGAATATAGAGCACATGCCTTTTTTTTTTTCAAGATATGTTTAATGTACAGTTTTCGCTTCGTTACGATTTTATTATCCTATAAATTACTACTAATGCCATCTAGGTATAAACAGACGAATTAAAATATATAAGGCTAAAGAATAAATGAAAAAGTACGTTTAAAAAAATGCAAAATGATTTCTATTGTATATAAAATGTTAATCGGACCTATTAACTACAATCATCCAATATTTCAAATGGATTCGTCATATAGGTAGCGACTAATCATTGTACACAGACATATTGGTTTATTGCTCACCCCCCTTTGACAATAGCGTAATAATTTGTACCCTATATGTTGACCAGGCTATTAACGGATTTTACTTTTAAATTTCATGACGATCTGTTCGGCGGTTTGGCCGTGAAGCTCGGACAGACAAACAGACAAACAGACAAACAGACAAACAGACAAACAGACAAACAGACAAAAATTCTAAAAACTATATTTTTGGCATCAGTATCGAATATAGAGCACATGCCTTTTTTTTTTTTCAAGATATTTTTAATGTACAGTTTTCGCTTCGTTACGATTTTATTATAAGTATAGATATAGATTATTTAGCTGGTAATTGGAAAAATCTGACCGTTTCGTCTAAAAATGATTCTCTGTCTTGGAAATAGGATAACATAATTCAGAGGTTCAAATAATCGCATTGATTTGGGTCAAAAAAAGTTCGGACAAAAGCCACTATTGCTTTAGGGAGTGACTAAAAATTTGGAAGAATAAAACATGTATGTAGACATCTTCAAGCGTAACAATAGACTATAGCATTTAGGTCTAAAAAAAACTAACATTTAGAGGAATTTTAGTGAAAGAAACAAAAATAGAATATAAGGGTCGTAGTACGTGATGTTCAGTATTTTCTGTCTATCCTCATTAGAAAAAGGTGTATATAAAAACCGAAACTAAAACTAATTAGCACCAACAACTTCACTATCTTATAAAGCACTTCGCGGGCAAACTTTGGCGTAGAGTCCACTTTTATTGGCTATATTTTTTTTTACTTTAAAAGTTAATGGTCTTTCAGAGTTAGCGCTAAATTCAGTTATAATATTATTCTAGAAAAGATAACAAGTGAAGACCATCAAGTATAATAAAAGTTTGGCAAAGAAGACAGGTTTCGTTGCTCTTAAACCTTTATTGCATCCACCGTATGTAAAGTTTACAAGTTCGTATAGCTTAGTAGCTTTATCAAGAAGAATAGGAAATTTCTATAGTAACGAGACATTTACGACTGGTACGGGAAAGTTGTGATATAAAACGTTTTTATCAATAAAAACTTTTAGTTTGAACAAATGTCCCGCTTTGATCCTTCAAGTTGGACTAAGAGATGTAACAAGTTGAACATTTTGAGGGCGCTTAAATTTTTTTCACATCTGAAAAAAATTCTTTGACGCAAATTCCGAATCATTACTTGATAATTTGTATTTATATGCTCTAAAATGCACCGCATCTGCAAATATAAGTGAATGGTCCTAAATTTTACCTGAAATATTAGAAAGAAAGAAAGAAAGAAGTTTCTTTCTTTCACTGCCTTTTGACATTTGCACATTTAATACGCAATTTCGCACCCGTACAACGTCAACAGGACAAAATTACAAACAAATACTCCAGTGAATGAATGGTTTCATCACACATTTTGCGAAATAACTTTGTAGGTACAGAAACACTGTAATTTGCCAGCAGAAGGTGGATTACAGTGATTGCTCGAACAGAGATAGGTTTGTAATTACCCAACGTACCTTTTACAATGGATCACGACTGGACTTAATCGATGTCTCAATGACGTGACGAGATTGACAAACCGGGATTTGCTAGTAAGTAGAGTTAACTGTACATGATACACAAAAGTACTAATGAAAGGTTCTAACAACTTCGATCATCTGTAGTATTACGGTCTGTTGGCCTGAACAGAATTCCAACTAATAAGATTTAAGATAAAGATCTTGTTGGCACTTAAGATGACCGCAATGAAGGTTTGGTCATCAATCCTAGATTGTATCAATGGTCATTTAGATTCAAAAACACTAAGAGATTACAAGGCTACAATCAGTCATATCTTTTGTGACTCAAATGTATCGAAGCTTCAATCTGCACTGCTTGGAATATCGATCAGACTATAAATTATGATCTTTGATTGTGTAATATGGCATCTTCGTCTCACGCTATAGGAGCAATTGCTGCAAATCAAAATTGTGGGAAGATAATACTCTTTCTATTGTATACAATTATATTCTATTGAATACTGTTATTTCTAGTGCAACTATTATACTCAAGTTGGAGGTTAAAGCTTAAGCCGTTATTTTAATGATAAAGCAAAGATTCTTTTACACATTATATCTTTATTTTTCAAAGTGGTAACTTGGCAAGTGACATGGGCAATTGGGCACCTTTTGCTCCGAGGCTCATTATTTTTTATTATTTTTATATTTTCTCTGTAAATATTTTTCCATCAAATATTGTATTTCATATAAAAAAATCACTTATATTCCATCTTTATAATGTATGATTAATTAGATTACATACAATAAAATAGGTTACCGGATTCATAAAATAAAAATAATATTGTCCTCTCCCGACATTCGACATTTATCTAATCACTTATTTGATTAAATCTTTCACGGTGTATGAAACACCATTGTCCCAAATTCCCTTTATCCAAGAGCGGGCCACAAGGTTGATATTTAATAACAAATATTGAAGAAACCACTCTCAAGTCAGTCCCTAGTACATTAATATAACGACCTCGTCGACAACGCAGTAATAATTTGTCATTTCCGCGTCTCGTATCTATTTTCCCGCATTTCCCCTTATATTACATACCGAAATCCACTGATAAAATACTTGCGAGCGTTCATGGATGGTTACATTACCATCTGTTACGAAACCCTTATTGCGAACCTGATGTCTACTCAACATATGGCTGTAGTTATGTCAAATCTCTGTAATGTTATTAAAGATGATGTGAAAATGTCATATTTGGTGTTCCAAAGAATATAAAATGCTGGTCAAATGAATACCTAAAATAGAAAGTTGACCTTTGATTCAATGTATAATTATTAATTTATGATTATGCTTTTAGCGACATCTAGTGCTACATGAAATAGCTACTAACAACATGTAAATGGACTACGCCAGCGCCGCCTATCAGAATATAGTCGCAACTCAGATCGAACTATGAAAATGCTCACGGCCAAATAGCTTATATACGACTGGCCGACGTTAACCGTCAGGCTTGGGCCCGCCAGGCAATATCACCTCGTCTGTTCGGAGTATCCTCCCTTGCCAGTGGAGGAACTACATACCTCGTTCCTCCATATGGTACTTTTTCTATCATGCTCGTGCTGTGACGGAGAAGCAAAGTCAGTTATGTAAGTTTCGAGGCTGACTGCCCAGGGGGCTCGGAACGTACCTACTCAGGTAATGTCACTTGCGGAGGATTCACCGCACTCCACACAGACTATGACAGTCATTGCAGGAGTCAGCAGCCTAAAAACTCTGACAACCAGTCTAACCTCAATCCTATCAGTGTCTCCCAGTAACTGTGTGGCAGACAACAGGAACAGAGAAAACTGCACACCAACACAAACAAAATGGAATTTAAAATATAAAGAGTAGGTATTGAATGTTCAACTCTATCGGTTTATGCAAAGTTTGTGTTCTGAGATAGATCGGCTAGCACATACTCAACATCTTGGTTCGCGCCTCATTCATCACTCAACATGAGGTATTGGCGATACTTCCATTACAACGTACTATGGAGAAGTTTGAATAGAGTTTTGTTTTGTAGATTGCCTATATTCACGGTTCAGTAAGCTTATAAGGCTTAAATTAAGTTTTCCGCTAGAAATTGAGGAGAGTGTATATTCCTCACTATGACATGAATTAATGATGACTTTTACCTGAGCGTGCCACATCTTTTATCTTTGAACATCAAACTTTTGTTTGTCCAAGGTCAAGTTATAACAGGATATACCACAAACCGTTATTAAAGTCATCATTATTTAAACCGTTCCAGAGAATTCTACGTCCCGAGATACCTAAAATACAAGAAATTTCATGTTGTATTTCAAGCACATTTTTATTTCCATCAAGGCAGTCAACATAATCTAGATTAAGTATACTTCGTATATTTTATTTAAGTAGCTATAATTCTGAATAACAAAGTTTGACACGCTTCTCGTAATTGGAACAAATCGTCTGTTCAGGAATACGTAGTACACACATCTAAATACACAGTTGTCGTCAGTCAGAATGTTCAAACCCAAGATATGTTGTACAGTCGAACAAAAACATAGAAAGTCACCAGATATAAAAGAAGTTTTCTCAGGAAATGATGAATCCATTCGAGTAATATATTAAACGTAGTTGAACCTTAGAGTATTCATATATATTTATGTCAAAACCTATTTAAAACAATCCATCATCTGTTCTTTAAAAACCTCATCAATATCTGGTGACCTCGTATACCTATCTCTTGGTTCAACTGTACAAATAAGAATTGGTCCTTATATTGGACCTTAAGGTTATAATTTGTTTGTATGCCATAAAACAAAGAGGTATATTGTCTTGTCGAAATAATGAAGTT
Organism: Allophyes oxyacanthae; assembly: GCA_932294325.1. Lineage (NCBI taxonomy): Eukaryota > Metazoa > Arthropoda > Insecta > Lepidoptera > Noctuidae > Allophyes > Allophyes oxyacanthae. The sequence goes on along the minus strand of OW028618.1, from coordinate 8,009,418 downwards.
TCAACTTTAGTAATATTTTCATTTGATAGAATGGTCTATTAAATTGATAGACCACTTTTTTGACAACCGTACACTTCGCGTAGCTAAGTATTACATTACACACGTTAGACTTTTATTATGAACGTCGAGCTTCCCTCGCCTCAAGACGTTCATTGCATATTACATTTAGGCACGCTATATTTCACTTTTCAAAGAAAATCCTTCACAAATAACGGGACCTATCAATCCAGACTAACTTTGGCGTTATTTTATAAAGCAAATTAATTAACCGATGGAAAACAGATAACGTGCAAAATTCCATCAAAATATTGAGAACCAAACAAACGGTTTAATTTGAATTCCGATTCCGAGACTGTCTTTTGTTTCGATATTGAACAGAATAAAATTCCGAATTTTAATTCAGGTAGTTATTATGGACTCCAGTACAAAAGGATATTAAACAGATTATATTTTACTAACTTAATTATATTTACGTTATACAATCGAAAATTCGAGCAAATGCTCGAAACTAGCTTAGGGCGAATCGCCATCGCCGATAACGGCATGGGAGACTAATCGAAACATAAATACTTAAAAGAATCATGTAAAATCCATTATTTTTATCTTCTGTATATTTATGCGTATGTAAAATGTCAACGAAATATATTTAAATAATTTCATAAATTATTCTCTACTTACATGTTATCTGTATCAATGAAAAATATTTAAAAACCGATGGTAGTGGCTTGTCTAGATATTATCTTTCTAATCAAAACGTAGGCGAATACTAGTTATTCTGGTAATATAATTACGAAAACCTAATTATCATAAAGTATTTGAAGGTATTAAGGAATTCATAGAGGAAAACATTGAAAAAATACGAACGTACAATCACGAACAGTTATATTACAAATGGCCTACGATGTTCACATGAATGGGTACTAGGTACTACGTTTGTCCTACCGTAAGCTTTTCCGAGTATTCCCGACAGTGACAGTACATTACTGAGTCATTACAATGGTAAGCTCGTCTGGCGCACGCGGTGACTCAATATGCAAAACCCGTGATTCAGGTGTCTCCGTGTCAGAGCCAGGTGTGTTGGCGACGGTACCGTCATGCAGCTTATGCATTTGTGATGTAATTTCATTTATTTATTCGAAGACAGCTATATCTTCTGTGCAAGATTTTACTAAGCTGCTAGGTTTGGTCTTCTTTTATATTTTCCGAAGTGTTACGAATACTAATATTAGAAATATCTCGAAGTAGTAACAAATATAATTTAGCAGTTCATGCAAAGTAGGTATGAATAATAATAATAATAAATTGTTTATTTAGAAAAAATATCAATACAATTAACAATAGGTATCTTACATTAACATAAATCACAGTTGCTTATTTGCCTGAACTAGGTTAAACCTGTGCTTCAGGCTAGGAAGTGCATACTTGTTATAAATGAACAATAAAAAATTAAAAAACTTAAGTTAGAATATAGCTAAATTATGTTTAAAACAGTTAAATTATAATATAATGAACATTAAAAGGTAGCTTAATCATGTAGTAATGTTAAAATAGCTCTTGCTAAAGGAAAAAAAAAGTGTCTCATGTAACATGAGTGAGAAATCGTTGGCATGCGAGCCTAGCCAAGTCCATTAGACTTATTAATCTCAATAGCTATTTTCTTTTTGCTATCAGTAAGTAAAACATATACCCTGATTTTGCTGTCGCGCAGCCGGAAAAAACATAATATACTGAAAATAAAAATAAAATGCCCCTCATAAAGCACAATATTTTATGGGTACATAAAATACCAACCAAAATACAACCCCATTTCATATTATTTTTTTATTAAACTTTGAAAAACCTCGAGGTCCTTTAAAATGTTTCTCTATAAAATCCTTTTTAGCAATTAGTTAATTTTAATTAAGAAATCCTATGCCCTGAGTAGCCTTAAAAGTGTATGAATGGATCCTCGATGTCACAGTATAGCAGTACACTACTTAAATAAAGTGGTCTACTGGGAGTCTCTGAAGCGTGCTGCTTAAGATTTAACTTTGCGTTCCGAACATCGCATCGGTCGGCGGTTCTGCCACAGTCACGTTGCGTTTCTGAACTCCTGCTAACTAGTTTACGCTTATTAAAACTTTCTATGTCCTGTAATTCGCAAGGGATTGCTCCTTTTTATTGCTACTAAGAATTTGTACCGCTATTCATTTGTATCTAGGTATAAATACAAACACAAGCATGTGTCAAAGTGACCAATGAAGTAATACTAAGAAGGGTAAAAGAGAAAATACATACCTAATTATATTGAAACATATAGGTGAAAGAAAGGCAACTCGATTTATGAACGTACGTAATAAGTAAGATTCTTTATTTTTTTTGTCTACACCATCGGAGCTCTCACTTTCTTTATAGATTGAACCTAAGCTCTATCATTGCAAACTCAATCCGGACCCACATCTCCGTAACTCTAAGTCAATGAAAAATATAGCTACTATCAAGATTGGTAAGACGATAGCTGCCCATTAACGCTGGGTTGACGTATAGAACCAATATTTTCTCAGCTAACGAAGTCGCCGACTCTACAGCGTGATAAAGTCATATATACCTACCACATTATATAGTTATTTAAAATTTCCCGTTTTTGTGTCGAATGCTCACACGGTTCCTTTATTAACTGTCCAAAGTCGTCAGTTTAAAGAGTAGTTTTTATGACAAAAAGCTTTCATCATCAACTTAGTCTTTGTCGACCACATTGCGGTCAGCTTCCAGCTAGGTCGTGTTTATGAAGGAAGAAGCTCATACAATGTAGGCGTGAGACAATGATGATGCCATTTTGTTGTCATCATTATGTCTCACGCCCACAATTACGACGACAAAATGGTGTCACCTATATGCTCTTACGTCATAGTTATTGCTTCACAAGTCACTTGCCGGGGCTGTGATCGCCTCTGTGTGGTGAACGTGATGAAAGTACTGATTTACGATATACCGCTAATCAGAGATCCTAATTCAGAAAATTTTCTCCCCAAATTGTCATGACGAATGCTAAAGATTTAAGCATTTATGATAATAAAATAATCTTATTATCTTTGAGGACTTTTAGACCCTTTTGGGATGGAGTAAAGGCCTTGTGGTATCAACCTTATTAGTGTTTAAGCATCTTTACTTTTGGGAGGGTCTGTCGGCCAAAAAAGTTGACTATCAATTTTAATAGAACTTCTTATTGAAACTTGATTATTATGACAAAAGAATAAGAAATTTTTGTTTTATGGCGTACAAAGAAATTGAAACCTTAGGGTGGTACACCCATAATTCTCATGCCGAGTGTACGAGTACCTACATATCCCCGAGGTTGTTGCGTAATAAAATAACATAATTATAGGAAAATCTATTTGTATTGTCTAACTATGACGAACAACCAATACAAAGTAAAAAAATAGCATACCCAAGATTACGTGTTACATGATCTTATTAGCAAGTAATTAGCCTTAGTAATTAGTTTCGTGGGAAAACTACCGTGAGGTGTTTGCTAAGCAACTCAATTTGCACTTGGAAAGCTAGTTTGAAAGCTTTGGGTACTTCATTCAGGACTATTATGTTTTAATCTATCTGTGTATCTGATGTCGTTGTACCCACGTTTCAGAATAGACCTCTCGTATTTACCAAGCGTTCCAAGTAATAAAACACATAAAAGGGCACTGTTTTGCAAACTTCGCTTCACTTCAGAATATTACAGTTGCACCTGTAAGGAGTACAAAAAACGACAAAGTATATTTTTTTTCTAATTTGTAGCTAAAATTCAAAGTAAACTTCGTTGCAACGGTACCAATCAGTGAAGTTGGTCTCCCAATATGGCGTCTGTACATGAGGTTTCTCAAGAGGCATAAATCGTAACTTTATTTATATTCACCCTGTGGTGTGCGGTAAACCAATAATTTCCATTGACTTAGGTATATGTCCGGAATACACACAGTCACGTACCTCAGTGTAAGAAAGATAACTTCTTCAGTTCCCGTGGGTAAAATAGGATAGATCAATAATTTGGGGGTCTATTTACAAAACATTGATCTCCTGTAGGAGGCGTGTACGCCTTAAAATGGTTCTGGAAGGTCTCCGCCGTAATAATAAAGCTTAACAGATTTATTAGTAGATCGCAAAGTTATTATCTGTCTCGAAAGCGAAACCACTCTTCCTTTTATTTACCTCCATAAAACATGCTGTTAATTCTTTATGTATTTAATTCGCGAAGATTACGACACCAGAACTCTTAGTTATGTCATGGCAATAAACAGACCAGTAAACAGTCCTTCATCAGGACACGGCCTTCGCGTAATGAAAAATATAAAATACGGATTAGCGACCCGAGTGAATAACCCAAATGGAAAATGAATCTTTTGAATTTTCTCCACGAATTGTCATGGCGAATGCGAAATTTTATTTGGGGATTTATGATAATGGAATAATCTTGATTATCTTTGAGGACTTTTAGACCCTTTTGGATGGAGTGGCCTTGTTTAATCCTAATCTCTGTTTTTTAACGCTAGATTTTTATCCGGCTGGTAAAAATACTGGTAATACGGGCTTTTCTTGATCATGATCTGGCGATTTTCTAAATTTAATAAAGTCGTTTAAAGAAGTAGATAAGCGCAATAAGTCAATTACAATAAATTAGAAGAATTTTTTCATTAGATGATAGTTTTTTTTTTTAATAATTATAAGTCTAACAAAAGTTACACGCCTACAAATTAACAAAAGATCCGACGTCATATAAATTAGTTGAGCACAAAAGTTTATAAGGGTATGTAGTTGTGTCAGAAAGGTACACCAAGCAAGTAAACGATTACCGTCCTCGTGGTGACAGGAAACTTTGCTTATCTGGGAAAATAAACGTCGGGAAACGCAAAAAGACGGTGGTAGAGTGCTGCGATAAATTTACACATATTCTACGTCACCAATACACACATACATAATTATACTTTGTTACAATCCTATTTCGATGCGTAGTGCACAGAGATAGGATTACAACTTAGTGCTGAACAAAGATTGATTAAATCTGAAAATATTTTCTTTCATTTCTTAACTTTCATTCATTCTTGTGAATTAAGCTTTTTCGGTAGACGTGATTCAAACAAACAAGCTTTTATGAACAGTGAACATTCCTTAAACTAGAAAAATGTCTACTGTACCTATATAACAAGTGCAAATAAATTCTCTTCGATTTCTTGGACAATATTCTTAAATCGCCCTCGCTGAAACTTGAGGGTGCTAATAACTTTATTAAATTGGCAGTGCCTACGAAGGAATCCCGAGAAGTGGTAATTAATTTCCAACAGGCAGCGAGGAACGAGTTGTTTTTAACGCCACGCTGGAATTCTTCGAGAGGTTTCGTCGGATTTAAATAGAGTTGCACAGTTTGGGCAGTCCGGGCATTCCTGTTGTGGAGCGAAATGCCCAAACTTTTGGTGAATGAATTTTTATTGCTTAAAATAAATTATTTATAATTCGTAATCATTTACTGAATTTCTTGAGGAGTTTCGTAATTATTTTCGGTAAAGGTTAGTGAAGTTCATTCTAATATACTGCACCGATGCAGCACATTTTCCCATAAATATTGCTCTTTTAATCATCTTAATTAGGAACTCTGTACTTCTGCGGCTATGCGTTAAAGTCGACCAAACTCCTCTCACAAATGTTATTGGTTGGTTCCGCAGACATCTTAAACATGTCAGAGCAAGCTCTAGGCACCTTTAAGTGCTACCTTTACTTTACCTAACCAAACTCCTCGTAAAACGACCGTTATCCTTCTATCGTCGTAAGAAATTCCATTTCCGGGCTTGCTTGTGCAAACACCGCCGTCTTGCGAGTTGGCACCGAGCTTCCCACCATATTTACTTATGTTGACATATATCGTATGTTTAAAAACTATTCCTTTCACATGCAAATATTCGTCATTTATAATAATTCATCTAATGTTTACGTAGCGTCTACACTGAATAAAGAGCATAAAAAGAGCTTGCTCTTACAATATATTTCAAGTGTTATGTATGTACTTGAGCATTTTAATTTTCAGACCCAGCCGTTTTTCGTTGATCAATGTAATTTTGATAGTAGAGCCATCCGTTGAGTTTGATGTGTAACATTAGGCGTCATCAATAGGTACGGATCACTTTAAGTAAGTATAACTCGTACACATCGAACTCCACATCCTTTCCTCCTTATAGATAGTTGCTTTGTAAATACATAAACCAGTATATGAATTAGTGTATAGATAGGTACTCATACAGCACAATTAACAATTAGATCATTAATGTGCTTAGATCTTCAGCAGACAAGCGCATCTCTATGCCATGAAATTGAATATTAAATGCAACGCGAACCAGCGTGGTGGAAGCGGGAACACGCTAATACTATTAATTATGATGAACATCGCCTTACGAGCTCATATGGACAGAAATACATGTCTGCATACAACTTACGACTTTGCAAGCTATTAACTGTATTTATGTTCTTGTTATAAAGAAATTAATATGAATTTATAAATTGTGACAAATAAAAGAGTGTAGGGTGAGTTGGGGGAAGTATAACTAAAGAATGAGAATTAAACTCCCCAACCTTGTCAACATAAAAATTTATTAGGTCGTAGGTACATGTATGCCCGTCACTATAATTCCACTTCCTAAGGTGAATGCGCTGTACTCTCCTGGCTCAGCCTCGAAGTGGTGAAGGCCGCCGAGGAGGTGGCTTGCGGAGTTGGTGACCCGCAGATGGTGACCCGCAGAGATGGTGACACGCGGTGAGCCGTGTCACGCGGGAAGGTGGCACCGAGGTGGTGATGGTGCCGATGTCACACTGGTATAAACCAGCGGATAAGATACCGGTATAGTGCACCTGGTATAGGGCAGCCGATAGGTGGCAGCCAGTAACAGGAGCCGGAAAGAAGAAGCCGGTAATCCGGTAGGTAGCACCCTGGAAAATCATTCCAGCGTGTGAATATAAGTTTCACCGTCACCTCTGATTGTGACCACCCGAAGCGTAAGCAAAGCGAGAAGTACTATTGCGCAAGTAATGGTGGTGCGTGATCGTCACAATCAGAACGGAGTTAGTAGTTTAGTGCTTCTCACATTCTTATTTTTATAAGAATGTGAGAAGCACTAAAGTTAATACAATAAAAAGATTCTAAGTTGAGGGTAAGCGAAGCGAATTACACATTTAAGAAATGTAGCTGAAGGCTCAAAGATTATTATAAATGACACGTAAAATATAACACATGACTTGCACAAATGATAAAGCGTTACAAGTCAAATATACCTGCAAGAACATAATGTTATACACGAATACAGTTTGTTCAACACTTACCCAATATGGGGTTTATAACACTGATTTTACATACTGATTTTAGTTTAAAAATATATTTCACCAACATGAGTTGTGGGATTGCCTAGGACAACGGGAGAGGTCACGGTCAGAGTCACGCCGCCTTAAAGTAGGGAAGGCGACGCGCCCGTGCCTCCCCCGGTGATGGCAAATCCCGACTGTCGGACCGAATGAATCTAAATCCTCAGCTGCGCCGCGACGATACAGCGGGGCGCAAAACGAGGTAGGGATGGCTAGACCGGTTTACGAATGTAAGCGCGCCTGAGTCGCACGCTCGACTAGAACATTCGCAAACCTATGAGTCTATAGCTACGTATGTAACGCTACAACGTTACAAAATATATAAAACTGTGTATGATTTCAATGCTTTCGGTGTGAAAAAGAAAATAATAGAAACGTTTTTAATAGGATAAGGTATTATTTATCTATAAATGGCCTTTCTACATTGTAATATCGTTTCCTAAAATTGGGATGCAAATAACAAACATTATCGAAACATTCAACCCTTGCAACGATAAGGAAAACCTTTTTTAATCAAGCGAAAACTCTTTTGAACAAAGAATTCGCAAAAACGGCCTACAGGTTGTTGCTGTAACACACAATTACATTTTCAACTTGGGAGTAGAATCACAGACTAGTTACTTTGTTCGCGAAGTAAGGATAATTCGATTAAACAACCGCATTATATTACTCTGTGGCAATGTATTTTACTTGCTCCATATCCGTAAGGATTGCAGAGATTCAATTTCGCATTCGGATTCCTATCGCAAAATGCCTAAGCTGCCTTGCTCTACTTTGGCTTTGGTTCGGTATTGAACCTTTTTAGCGGCTTTCTACCCGTATTGTGAAGCTGTGAAGCTGAAAAGTATGTAAAAAGGTGTTTCGGAAGTCGAATGATTCTTGTCGAAATTTTCTTTCATGTTTGTTTGGAATTTGTATTTCAATAACTTACAAGATTTATATAACGAGTACATTTAAATTATAATGAGGAAAGATTTGTATCATGGTTTATTTAATGTGTTGGCGTAGAAATTGGAAATCTCAGATCTATCAGAATATCCACCAGTGATTGCCTATTATAAAATAATTATGAGACAAACGTGTTCATAAAATTTGTGGTCAAAAGATCAATTTTAAAATACCTTTGTTGTGTAATGAAATAGACTCTCGTATTTCACTAGCATTGCATGGCCATTGGTACTCGAATTCCACTAGTTAACAGAATTCAAATTCGTATACAAATAACGGATACATTTTATTACCTGTTTTTTATTTGGATCGAAAACACGTGCCTATGGAGGCTTTATTTTACAAACACTTCGTTAAAATTTGATTGGTCAATAGCTTCGATAAATTACGGATATGATTGGTACTCATGTTTTTCAAATATACGGATGTGGTAAAGTTAAAATCTACATATATCATTAGGAACACGCATAATAGACTATTAATTACTTTAATCATATTTAGGTTATCCCCGACTGATAATCCTGCCCTGCCACCTCTTCAGTAACGTAGTCGTCGCTAGGGATGACTAAACGGTCTTTATTGCTATTATTAAAACAAAATATTCTATTATAAACAAATATCCACAAACATATAATTTTAGAATACCTTAACATTATTATAGCAGGTTCATTAACACTTTGCGGGACACTTGATGAGAAACAATAGAAGGTTTGTTATCACGTCTATATGCGGGCAGTGTGCGCAAAGTGTTACCCTATACCTACATATAATTACCTAGCTATCTCATATACCTATGTATATTATCAAGTGGATAGCTAACAGCGGCAGCAGCATCCGTCTGTTCATTGATAATACCATATTATTACACTATGTAAATAAAAATTGTAAGGGTGTAATTTACACCCTTACAATTTTTATTTTTATTTTAAGTAGGTCTGCCTTTGTCCACTATGTCATCTGATGTTAAGATGATGCAGTCGAAGATGGTGAACGTTTGCCTAGAAGTAACCATTCATTCGTCCGGTGAAGATATAAATTGATAAATAATCAATAACTAAACAAGCTCTTAAGTCTATTGTTATCTAAATTCATTGGCATATAAATGACAAGAACAGGGTTATCTTAATCAGTGTTTAAAATTACAAGTTTAGGAAGGGCGTTATAATATAAGATTATTCCTTGCAGCGTCGCTCGTGCGTCTCGCGTCGGTGACGCAGCGGTCTGCAGGAAAAGTCCTACAGGACGCCGGGCGTTCTTTTGCTTTGCTGTGGCGATGTCCCGTCGGCGACTGCCTCGTCGGAAAATGCCCATGTAATAAACCTACGGTCATTTTAATTAATTGTGAAGAAATCTTCATCCACGTCCATCGTTTAACTTTATATCTTTAGTGATTAAGTTTAAAAACAAGGATTTCAGTCGCAATTACCTTCTAAAAGACTATGTTAACACAACTAATTCCAATGATTCGCACAGGATGATAAGCAACTAAATCAATCACTTCCAAGTCATTGGAAATATTCCCAAACAATCATTCATTATGGTCGATGGTCGATTAGAATAGATGCATCGTTTTCAATATATCCAGTGCGCCTATACGTTCAATATACCTATTATGCCTATAACCACAATTCGGTTGCGGATCATAAATCAGCGGTATCACGCGACATGTTTGAACACTAACTTATATCTAAATATCAGCATTGCTGATTAATGGGGAATTCCCAAGACTGCAGGAAATTTCGAACCAATTGGGTAATCTGCGGGTGTGGGGAGAGTATTGCTGTGGTGAAAATGTGGGGATTTTAAAGTTTTTAGTAATTAAATCTTCGTCGTAGGAAATCAAGTTTTCCTCTGCCCAAATTCAGGGTTTTGACCGATGTTATTGGGTTATTTACGACATTAACATTAGCAGCACTGCTAAGTATAGTACTAGATATAGATAGAATGCCACATCCGAAACTGCTCAACTGTATAATGACTGGGTACATTTTTCTTAGTCATGTCAGGTCGAGCGTAAGATGGCTTTTTTATCAACCACCAACTCGATCCAAGCACTATAACCACAGATTTATTTAATAGCAACCTTTCCATTTTACCTATATTTTAAACTATATAACAAACACAACAACTTCGTCCTGGTCTATAAGGCTTACACAGACGATAATAGATAGTATAACGTTCAAGTTGATGTATACGCATTAGGATTGGGACCAACTTTTTAATTATCATTTTCTTTGAATATACCAATATCGCGGTATGATTAATACCTTAGCCTTTCTTAAAGTATCTGTTATCAATTACATCCAATAAAATTTTAACAGAGGAATGAATGCCAAACCTCATGTGGATAGAAACTATGTTATCGTTAAGGTTCTAACCTCTCATTTCATAAATATATCACGATGTTAAACTTTATTATTACACCATCACCATCACATCGACTAAATACATCGAGTTTATAGATGTTGAATCACCAAGTCTGAGTCTAGTTTTATTATAAGTGTTCATTGTATTTATTCTTGTGTTAAAAGTAGTGCTTGCCGGATAAAACTTTTATATTAATTCCTACACACGACACGGTTGGCGCAGTGGCTAAGCGATTAGCTTTCTGCGCAACGTGCCGCGGGTTCGATCCCCGCACGGAACAAAATATTTGTATGATCTACAGATAGTTGCTTCGGGTCTGGTTGTGTGTGCATGTGACATGTATGTTTGTAAACTGTACCCTCGACACAGGAGAAAACCTAGTGAGGGCAATGAATAAAAAAAAAAAAAAAAAAAAAAACAATACCGTATCGTGATCCTAGGATCGTGATATTATTAAATTACTGCGATACTGTCATTACCATCAATATTTCCTCGATACAGGATCGCGATATCGCTTGGCGTATTAATATTGAGAGTGTTACACGTCCCTATAACATTTTAGTGGGTAAATACATGTGCATCACAGTTTGTATTTTTATTTCTAAATGCGTCCGCTCTTGCTTTCGATCTCAGCTGATGGTTTGACTGACTTTGACTTTGCCTTAGTTAAATTATCCATATTTATTATCGTACACACTACGCCGTGATCTCTTAACAGTTCTAGAATGTTATTAATTCTAAACATTTATTCATTTCCTTGTTTTACTAGTGATACACAGATATAGCTTTCTTTTCACTTTAAAAAGCACTTATTATAAAGTTTCGAATCTGACAATGGCTAAATGGGAATACCACGAGTAATAGGTATTGGATTTCCTGGTAACTTTTTCATTTAAACTTTGTTGTAGCCTTGGAGAACTGTTTCGTACCCACTAAAAGTACTTATGACACTTTTATGATCCACTAAACACGGACTTATGTTCTAGGCGTTAGATTGTAAGGCCAGTACTGAAATGTGAAGGTTTCTTTGTAAGGTTTTATCCTTGTTCTTAACACGTTTAGTAGATAATCGTAAAGAATATACTCCTCTCTGTTATTTTATTATTAGGTACCTATCACAGGATGTAGGCTCATTAAAACTTAGTTCATAATTGAATTACGTAAATACTTCCTTCCGTAAGTTACAGAAGTGTTTGTCTTTAGTAAGTGATGTAAATAGCCGATCATATTTTATCGAGTAGAACATCATATTCGATAATTAAACAATTAAAACAATTTTATTCAATAAATAAATAGTCATAGACAATAATATTTTTTTAATGTTTGTGGTATAAAATAAATAAATTTGTGGGATTTCGCAATGCATTTCGTCCCTGATTTTTATTTGGAATTATTAGTTACGATACTAAAATTTAGTTTTGACATAATAATAATTAACCTAGTGAAGACATAACCATTATTATCGCCGAATTACCACTGCTATATTACATTAAACTTAATTGGCAACAGTAATGGTATTTAAAAAAAATGCCAACACAAAGGTAGTTTGTGCAATTTATAAGAGTGAAAATAAAACACAGATCGCAGCATCCCATACATACATGTTTTTACATCGGAAAAGGGATGGGTAATAGAAAATTAAACATTGATGTAACTAAATGAAGGTTAAACAATTACACATTATAATTAAATAAATATCCAAAGTATAGATAGGTGAATCGTTCCTTTGAAAGTGTTTGTATACGGTTAAAATCATCATATTTAACATCATTATCAAGTACCTATCCACTGCTGAACACGCATGAATATTGCCGTAATAATCAAACTTATAAGCCCCGGCTACGCAGTGCTACGCGCGTAGCCGCGCACCTACGCGCTTCCTCTGCGCGACCGCGCGGTGTTGTCTATTCCGCTACGCTCACGTGAAGTGCGGTCCGGACACGCGGGGAACCGCGCTTCTACGCGCAGAACCGCTAGCCAACAATGCGCGTAGACGTATTTTCAAAATCGCTACGAGTATAAACCAAGGCGGATTTATAATCGCTCGGTAGGAGTTAAAACAAGCACAACATAAGCTACAATGTTCACGTAGTTCTTTATCTAAGGTATGTATGAAATTCTACGATATTTTTATGATAAACTCATTATCTTATCCCTTCGATTATGTCTAGTGCTGTACTGAAGACCTTTCAGTAGTTTCCACTTTACATTAATTACATTGAAAACTGATTTAAAAATCTGTGGTTGAATATAAGTAAATCTACTCCTATTCAACTCAATTTTTTTTAATGGTACTATTATGTATTTTATTAATTAAGTATTATTTTCATAATCTACTCTTTCCTTTTATCTATTTTTCACTGAACAGTTTTCAACATCACAATAAAAGATGGAATCATGGAATCGTATTTAAAAAAGAATGTGAAGTTTATTTGCATCAACTTTACGGGAAAACGATAATTCCTAAGTATTTTTCCACCATCATAAATCTTTTTTGCAAAATAAAATACCAAATTATTGTCTGTATAACAAATCAAGAACCCCAAACTGTTGCAAAAAAATCTTCTATTGCTTGCTAATTTCTAAGTAAAATTTTAGCTGCTCCTACTTCGTTTTTTGGACTCATCAAAGTAAGGCACTAGTACCTACTTACTCTGATTAAGTACTTTAGTGCCTTCAAGTCCTTTAAAAGTATAATTAACCTTTTGAAACAACTATCTTAGATATTCTCGCTAGAAACGCTCAGACAAGTAAGCACGTAACGTGCATATTTATTCAGAATATTTAAATAATAACTCTGCAGGTAATGGTTGGTAATTCGTATTTCAGCATAATATTATATTTATGAACGCTCATTCGTATTCTGAAATTAAACCGAGTGTTACGTAAGGTGCTATGTTGAAAATTAGTACACATATGTATTTGCACGTAATTCCGTTCACGTGGTATTCTAAAAACAATATAATGTCGTGAATGGCGTTCGAAAAACCATTAATCATTGGAAAAAAAAACCGTTCATTCCAAAGCTATATGTGACATATACAAAAATTAAAAATATGTGGAATGGACGGCTGAAAAAAAGAAATTAATCAGATCCAAAATGAAACCCAAATAGGTTTTGAAATGAAAGTACATAAAGATTTTATTTTTCACGTGTTTTTAAAAATATTAACTACCTAACACTGATTATATCGAGTGGATATGCAGGATTACAAATAATTTATTAATTACATCACACTGCAACTACCTATTTACCTGTCCAGAGTGGTAATAATGGCGTCGTGGGTCGTTAATTGTAGCAGTTTATGAGGGAACCCATAACCCATGCCTAATATTGAACATGTGTGGGATGTTATGTACGGCTGTATGGCCAATTGGCAATATCAGCACACACGTCGATTTGTTAAAATGCAGTAATAATTGGTTCTTTGCATATCTCTATTGCTGTGTTTATTACTAAATATATTTAGTCTACTAATTTAGTTTACATTTAGAAACACTCCAGACACTGTCAAAATTTTCACAGTATACTAGTATACTGTAATGTAATTGACAGCAACATTTTCACGGTAACCGAAAAAAGTTTATGCTTTTTAATGAATCTCTGAATAGTCACTACTCAGAAATTCATTAAAAAGCATTTATTTTTCCTTACTTTTATTATTCGTATGTTTTATACCCCAAAATTCCACAAATATACCACGTACTAATTAATTTATTCAGTGATGAAACGCAGTACATTAATATTGTTTTCAGCCACAGATGTGACCGCTCGTTAGCTAATAACTGTAAACTTAATAACTGCTAAAACTGAAAAATATGAACTTTAATAAACCAAATGTATTAGCTTGGTATATTAGCTTGAAGTAGGTAAGTCCTACTCGTAAGGTGCGGTACTGCTTGATGCCACAAAATCCAATTAAAAATTCTCCCCCTTTGACGCGGGTATAAACCGAAGAAACTTTTTAATTGCACGACACCATCAAATACATATTTTATAGACGTTTCCTATAGATTGAAAACAAAACGGAAACTAATTGCATTTACTGACAATTTTTTATTAAATAGTATCTAGTAGTATTGTGGTATAATGTTTCGGTTCACATCCCTATTTCCGATGGTGTTATTTAATCCCATGTAATACGACGATCCTATTACCATCCACCGGACAAAGAACAATGCTCAAAAATGTATGGAAAACGTCCCCAAGAGTGGGGACGTAGCAGTTTAAAACCTATGTTAATCGAAGGGCCATAGCCATCTTATCATTTTATTGTATGACAGTGAAACTGAAATGTCCATCACATAATACTTTTGTATGAAACTCTACATCTTATAGAGTATCCTATATCAACGTACGTCAAAGTTTTTCAATTCCCAGCACCTCGGTTTGGGTGGAAAAGAATAGGGGTACACGCAATATTGCTTGTAACTTATATTCGCATTTCTTTTTCTTTTTTTTCATCGATTACTTGCGAAAAGTGAAGACATAAAAGAAAGTCTTCTTACTATATTTAGAAGTAAGACATATTTTGTTATTTACAAAAAGCTTTAATGACACCACCTTAAGAACTAAGTGGAGATGATGATAGCTTTCAATAATAGCCAGTCTGGACTTTTGATATGAGCCATAACAATAAAATGACGTGGTCTTACATAGGGTATCCGTATTATGATCTCATTGGAAATATTCTTAGTCAGCCTTCAAGCTGAACTTCATAACCTGTTGGCTTATGTTAATGAGGACTTATAAGAAGATTACGCGATGATCTTTCTAAGAACAAGGGTTAATTCTATACAGCAAAGCTTAACCCTTAAATTGTCACCCCTAGATCCCCTTGGAATTTTATGTCCAAATTTCAGTTTTGGGTTGGAATTGGGATAGAAAAGAAATATATTTTTGAAATTTTCAAATATCTAATGTCTAATATAGTTTTTTTTAATGTACTATAAAACGGACATTGCCCATTATATGTACAGTTATAGTAGCCGAAGGTACGTCACATACAACGGACATTGCCAGTAATGAGTTCACAAACTTATGTAGCAATTAACATCAATTTATAATTAGGAACCTTCTAAAATCAGTCTTTCAAAAGCGTCAGTCTCAAAATAATAGTAAAAACTTTAAAAAAATAACTAAACAATTAATTTCTGGCTCAAAACAGAACATTAATAAATTATTAAAGAAATATGTATGACAAAATAATTAACTTTTGGTTAAAAAACAACGAAAGTAAGTATAACTATATAAATTAAATATAAGAAGTAGTAGCCCACCGGTATCGGGACAGGGTCCCAGCTACCGGTGGTCAGGGTCTCAGAGAGAGGAACCTCCTAACAATACACGGCGTGTCCAGGAGTACCGCCCTCTGTATCGAACCCCCGACCCAGCTGTCCACCGCGAGCCTGAAACTAACGTTGTTGGGATAGAACGTAACTGCCACGCGACGCACGGAGTCACGACAGATCGCCCCTGCAACACATGTTACCCCAACAGCGCCTGGTTGCGACGCACGGAGTCACGATAGATCGCTGTTGCGACACACGTTGCCTCGACAGCTTGTGGTTGCGACGCGTTGGGTCGAGACAGAATTTTAATACGATAATACCTTCGCCAGGGTTCATAATCCATACTCTGCTATATTTTCTCAAGTATGTCAAGTGAGGTGGGCTTGACTTTGCATTTTCACAAGAGCTGTGAACATGACTAGAGCATGTTCATAGCTCCATTATTAAGTTATACCTTTATTATCGAATCGGGATGCGAGATGTTCTTACAGAATAAAGCTCCTCTGAAAGGGAAAATGAAAATGAAAAGTGAAGTCCTTCTCACTTTAAATATATAAAATAACCCTCCATATCCTGGTGAGGGTTTTCATACAAATAGCCCGAAAGTCGGTCCACCAGAGTAATCGCCAGTAATTGGGTTGCGGAGGTAAAATACTGATATTCAACCGAGTGTGGTTGCACTGAAAGCCGACCCCAACATACTTGAGAAAATATAGCAAGGTATGGATAATGAACCCTGGCGAATGATTTATCGTAATAAAATTCAGTCGCGACCCCATGCGTTGCAACCACATGCAGTCGAGGCTGCGTGTGTCGCAACAGGGATCTGTTGCAGCTCCATGCGTCGCAACCACGTGCTGTTGGAGTAACGTGTGTTGTAGTGGTGATCTGTCACGACTCTGTGCGTCGGAACTACGTGCTGTCGCAACAACGTTAGTTAGTCATTGGTTTGTCGCAACTATGAGGTGCAATCCGACGTGATGCGAGTGACAATTTACTGACGACGTCCGTTTCAGAGGACAGTCAAAAGAAAACTTACAAGTTGGCCCAACTGGCAATATCCGTTACAAGGGACAAACAAGCAATACCCTAGTTAATAGTTGAAGTTGGCAAGGTACGTTTTATGGGACATTATAAATAAGCTAAGTTTTTGACACTAGTTTCGCAAATATTTTAAAAAATTATAGCACGGTTCTATACTTCTATTCATATTCTAACAAAAAATATAACATAATAAACAAAACAACCGAAAACCTCACAGTAATTATCTAATTTATCAAGAGCGTAAACAAATCTGACTGTTGCACTTTTTCAAATGATTACTGCTTACGACCGTTCGTTACTGCGTCATCGCAATATACACGAGCACGAAAAAAATAGCTAATTCACCCCCGTAATGCATTCCCGCAGCACTTACGGGTGATAAAACTGTCTCTGTGTGCATGTAAACACTATGTCCTTTAAAACAGACGAAATCAATTTAAGGGTAAGGCTAATAAGGATGCTGAGAAGTCGTAGAAAAACTCATTACCATAAACTGAAATCATCGCTTGAGTCATTTTCATTGTGACTATTTTGTGAACCTACATGATATGTAGATAACTAAGGGCCATAGCACTTAAGGTACTTTTTGCAGCAGAGTCGGTTATTTTCTCGTTCATTTGCGTACAAAAAGTAATAATGTACGCGAAAATGCGCGATCCTACCGCAAAAAGTAACTGTTCTTTTGTGCTATTATATTTACTTATTTAATTACAACGGTTGTGTTACAACCAATTACAGTCACTAAAATTAACAAATATTAGAGTATACAAAATAAACAAAGTAAAGTAGAAGTTTGAACGAAACATAAATACATAAAAGAGGGTTAACAACACTTTCATAAATTCCTCTCACAGTTATACTTCTGACATACCCTTAATAAATATTCGTCCCTATGGCTATGGCTATGGCCCTAAATGCAGGTTGTTTTCATTCATCTCAAAATTATAATTTTGTAGATAAACTTCAAAACAATAGACACCAAACGACGTCCAAACACTAAGCTAATTAACATTAATATACTACAGTGTTCCCGAGCATGCACTGGTCGAGTTAATTCTCCTTTCATAAAACTCATTGTTGCATAAAGCGGAGGCACACAGCACACCATAGCCACGGAATATCTGCCATAGCTCTAAACGTAGGATACAGCTGGCCTGTTCAGTTTATTCATCGTTCATTTATTCAGCTTACGGTTTCCAATGTGCGATTCAAACCGCTCACTCGCAGGATCTGAGTGCATAAGCGTGTTGCAAACCCGACACACGACCGACTTTGCTGCCACAGCTCAAATATCAGTTGCGTAAAACATTTCAATACAGATATCTCTCCTATTACCTAATATAAAGTTATTCCGTTTTTTCTCACCAAGTGTCGCTAAGCTTATTTGCCAGCATTTTTCCTGATAATACTGAGTATCCTTTGTTTCGGCTTCGAAGTTGTCTAGCCAAAGATCTTGACATGAACTCGAGAGGTATCTTCAAGAAACCTTTGTTTTTATTTTTGTAATAATGTTATTTTTCTTTGTTTCAGCGAGCACGAATTTAGTGGGCAAGTTTACGCAGAGCGTCCGTCGTATCGTGCAAGATGTCAAAGATGAAGGAACATCTAGTGAGTATACTTGACATTAATTTATCATCTCTAGTAGTAATTACTTGTTGCTATAGTACCTATTATAATTGGAAAGATTGCAGCTATTGATCTAGTTATTGCAAGTTTTGGTCTAGGTATAGTATATTGAGAATTAATACTTATAGTTTTGTTATGAAAACATAATGAAACTAAACATGACAGCAATAATTCATATTAACTTTTAATCTATCACGTTGCATTATAAATATATGTATATGATACGGAAATTAATAACTATACCTAATTAAAATTATCAACTATAATGAGTGTCCTTATAAAGGACACTCACACAGTTAATATAATGTGTCGCGATCCCAATGAAATAAAAGAAAACACGGGAGTAGATGAAGACATATCTACCTTACCAACGAATCCATACCGCTACTTCAGTCTGTTTATGACCACGATCAGTGCAATCTAGTCGAAGCATCAAGCGATTCAAAGATACATTGTTAAGTCCTGTATCATACAAGGTCCTACCTTTCTAGTCCCGATCCCTATAAGGGGATTTAATTTTGCGATTTCTTTGTTGGCCCTATAATAAAAATTGTTCATAATGATACGAGTACAATTATAACCTCTTAAAGGGATCGGGACTAGACAGTTTAGACCTTATATTTCATTAGCAGTACCGTACATCGATGACTTTGATGAATATACAGTAGTTACAAAACGAAAAGTTCGTATAATTAGTTAACACTGAGGTTGCAAGGCGTACGTAAAGGCGGGTAGATTAGTCTCGGAAACGGGCAGAATATTAAGAGGCTGGCTAGACGAGCGGTCATTGATTTGTGTAGCCACGGCCGTAAAGGACCTGCACCCATTAGTTAATGTCGCTATTTGTCACTTGGCAGCATTTGGTAGGTATCGATAGGCACCACTAATTACTTTTAATTTTATTCCGACAAGTGCATTATACTTCCAAAATTAAATATTTTTTGTAGAAAACTTGGTAATTCAAAATAAATTATAATTATTTTCATAAGATATTAAATGATTTTATTCGATTTAGAATGCATTCAAACAACGTATTTCACATAAATTAGTTAGCTAGTTTATGTAACTATTAATTATTATTAATGTATCAAACATAAATTACATAATTTAATAGATGGAATGGTTATTCTGATCTATACAAAATAATTATGTAGGTATTGTATTAATTAAGCGAACTTGGAGCGTCATTAACGGTTATCTGATCGACAACGAAATCGAATTAGCAATAAAACTGGAAATCAAATAATTGTCGAATTACAGTGTATACCTATTTATAATTATTGACTCGATGGCAGTGAGTTCAATTTAGGTACTCTATATTATCGCGTGTATATCTTCTGATATATATCGCGTGTATATCTTCATGTCATCTCATAAATCTATCGTTCTGTCAAGGCACATTTCCTGATAAATTGAAACTTTCTATTGTCAAGCCATTACACAAAAGAGATGATAAAGAAGAAGTAAATAATTACCGGCCGATTACGTTGATCCCAATCTTATCAAAAATCTTTGAGAAATTAATGCATACTCGAATTATCAGCTTTTTAAATAAACACAGTATTATTAAAAAGGAACAGAACGGATTTCAGAAAAATAAATCAACCACACTTGCTGCCTATTCGTTGATCAAAACTGTGACGGAGTTCCTAAATAAAAGAATGCGTGCAACAGCGATCTTTTTTGACATGTCGAGCGCATTTGATTTTGTGGACCATCGTATTCTTTTACGTAAATGTGATCTTTACGGCATTCGCGGCAATGCTCTTCAATGGTTAGAAAGCTATTTAAGCAATCGTAGGCAATGTGTCCAGATAACTCGCACTGATATGAAATTGACTTCTACTTCTTATAAATCTTCTTATATAGTTAATAAATTTGGAGTTCCACAAGGGAGTATCTTAGGACCTCTTCTATTTTTAATTTATATCAATGACATTCCAAATGTCACAAATTACAAATGCACGTTATTCGCTGATGATATATCAGTAGTCATTCCTCAAATAAAAGATAGCTCAGATTACGAACAAAAACTTAAAAACACAATAGAAAGTATATCAAAATGGCTCTATGAAAATAATCTCACTGCTAATATTTCAAAGACTAAGGTTATACAATTTAGGAACTACAACAGTGTAACCCAGCGTTTAAAAATATCTTATGAAGGTCAACAAATAGAAGATATTGAGTATACAAAGTTTCTAGGCATTTTGCTTGATAATCACTGCAATTGGAAAGCTCAGGTAAACAGTGTTTGTAGTCGAATAAACAGGTTCGTATACGCGCTTAAAAAAATTAGAAAACTAGCATCTGAGAGGACTGCTTTATTGGCATATCATGGCTACGTGGGTGCGGTACTGAGATATGGACTGCTGTTGTGGGGTAACTCCACAGACATACACAAGGTTTTTGTATCGCAGAAAAAATGTGTCAGGGCAATATGTGGTGCTGGTCCAATAGATACATGCAGACCGCTTTTTAAAAAGCTAAACCTATTAACTTTAACTTCTCTTTACATTTTTGAAATCGGAGTATTCGTTAAAAAACACTCTAATTTGTTTGAAAAAACGAGTGACCATCAAAGATATGTATTTAGAGACCCTAGCAAACTACAACTCCCAATGATATCGACCACTTTGTATAAAAGAAACTGTAGTTGTATGGCAATTCAAGTTTTTAACAAAATACCAAAATCCATTCGAGAACTACCTCTTTCACGCTTTAAATATATTCTCAAAAAATGGCTTACAGAAAAATGTTTCTACAGTATCAAAGAATTCATGTCTTAATTATAACAATGGAGTATTTTAAGGTGCATCTAACTGTAATTTTACAATTACCATGTCGAAATAAGTACATATTTTATTGTCAAAATCGTAGGTAGGTAAACTTTTTAATGTTCTATTTTTTTTATTTTTTTTTAAGTATACTATGTTAATTTTAATTTTCTTTATTTAAATTTTTGCCAAAGTAATTTTATATACACTTTTTAATTTTCTTTTTTGTTAGTTTTATAATTTTCTATTTTTGTAAAGATTTAAGCAGGTACCTGCTTATTATAATCATAATATCTTATTATAATCCTAATTAGTAACCAGGTAAATCAGTTTTGCATGCCGTATATACGGCGAGATATGCTGTACAAATTACAACATAAATGTTAACACCGATGTAACCATATTTCATGCAAATAAATTATTCTTATTCTTCTTATTCTTATTCTGATAATTAGGTGTGCTATATATCCTGTGCTTATCTCTGTTATTCCCATATCCACGTTAAATATTCAAATGTTCAAGATATTTCACCAAAATTTTCTTTGCAATCATATTTCTTATTCTTCAATAAGTGTAAGAGCCCATTTCAAAATTTTGCAGTTCCATTGAATATGAAGGTTGTATGCCACTTCATTGCTCGTTTTCCCTAATTATCTCGGTTTTCTAATGTGCTTTGCTAGTAATTCACTCTAGTAATCTCAATTTGTTGTATCAATTCATTTATGAATCAATCTAAATTGTATATTTTTTAAAGAACGTAGATAGTTGCTATTTATATTCAATTAATTTATGTATTTCTAAATCGGGTACCTAAATATTCTTGAGATTGTTTGGTATCGGTTTATTACATTAGTGTGAATAAAAAATCATTAAAATTTTTATGTTTTCGCAAACTTAAACGCTTCACCGACGTGAGGACTATAGGCACTTGCTTTTGAGAGAGGCTTTTGTGCAGCATCAACCTAACTTCGAATATTTGTTGATTGAAACCCAACCTATTAAAATCATTTCCTAAAACGGAGCCTGATTATGATTTTATCACTATAACTATGTTATACTCTTTATTTGCAGGTGGGCAGACGAAAGAAGAGGTGATAGAAACGAACGAGCGTCTGCGGGGAGTGAGAGTGCGTCTTGACGAGAACTATGACACGGCGAAGAAGGCGCTGGTCACGCTTATGGCACGCTACAGCGAGTCCAAGGCGCAGAGAAACGTGTTCACTAGATACACACTGCTCAAGGCGATGATAAAGGTATGACTATGAGTATCTATTACTTACTACACGGTGAAGAAGGCGCTGGTCACACTGATGGTATGCTAGAGCGAGTCCAAGGCGCAGAGAAACGCGTTCACCAGGTACGCAATGCTCAAGGCGTATGATAAAGGTATAACTATGAGTATCTATTACTTACTACACGGTGAAGAAGGCGCTAGTCACGTGGATTAAACGCTACAGCCACCCCAAGGCGCAGAGAAGGGTATGATGTTTTATACAAGTAGGTACTTACAATGTCTAAGTATATGTGGCCATTAGGTAAACCTTTGCTGACTTGCCTTCAATGAAGTTTAGCCTTCTGTATGGCTTAAATTTCTTATTCATGAAGTTTTTCGCTATCTCGCTGATGGTTAAGCTTGTTGCTCATTCTAGCAAGTCCAATACGAACATGTATTTTTTCTCTATTTGACATGGACAATGCAGTTAGGCGCAGATGGATTTTATGGCTTAACTAAGAGACAGGTGCAGTAAGGTTGAAGTTAAAACTAATACGTGTCTTCGAAATTCGATGACCCAAACTCCACAGAAGCGGAACGACTGACTCTTTGCCATAACAATGAAAGCCTTGCGAATCAGGCAGATACGATTCTGACAGGAACCTATTTTGCTTCTACTGAATTCAAATATCTTTTTATACATTATGCTCATGACATACCTAGCTGTATAATTGTAGGTACATTCTAGACACGAAAATTCGTAGAGGCAAATTTCCTTTACAGTTCTACTAATTCCGTAAAAGGACTCATCCGACACAGACAAACTATTTCCTCGACAAATTAATTCCTGGAACTCTCGCTTTGTAACGAGAAGTACACCTTCCTTGGTAATTTTGTATCCGGATTAGTTATATACAAATAAACAGATATAAAAGAGGTACCTAGGCTTGGAATTCTTGTTTTGTTTAACAATATACGAATACCTCAGTTACGAGACTTTGGGTCACATACCTTAGTAATATGAAAAGGTTAATGCTGACACACAAACGAACAACTGTGCCAACTTCATGATTATATTCTAACGACACGACAATGTCTTTACACAGACAGGGTCAGCTCAGGTATTTGTTGATTAACATCATTAATTTAATGGTATCCGGATTTTGTCCAACTGAGGCATGAAATGTGAAAATAGAATGAAGATATGTAATTAATCTTCATCAAGTAATTTACCAGTAGGTTCGAGCAAGCGCAAGATGTGAAGTGCAGCTAATTATCCCAGTAAATGTGAGTATAATTTATTAAACGAATGCGCAACAAGTCCTACATTTGAATTCAATGCACTTTGAAATTACGCCGCTCATAATCATTCACATGGCTAAGCTCATACACACTCTGAACAAGGATTTATGTAGGCATATTTGTGGGACTTATTTCATTTAATTATGATGGATGGAGATTTTTAATTTTTTTATTGGCTGTGACTCGCTTTTGCGTTCGTCATAACATACAGTATCCTAACGTCCCCTTAATAATTGTGAATGGCCGCTATTCTTCTAGGCCGACTTCTGCAAGAAGTAAGATTTTCTTTAGTTCATAAGCTTGTCAGTCAAGGAGGCTGCATCACAATATCCGATTGCTCAATCGCCAAAGAATTTTACCAAAGCTTTCGAAAAAATTTAGAGTATTTTTGTGACATTTCTCTCCTTAGCTGAAGCTGTTAACGTTTAGCAATATACTCTTAGCAAGCACGTAAGCAAGCAAGTTAGTAAGCAAGTATCAAGTGCATTAAAATTCAAGAGGCATTTCTCGATATATTTGTCAACTACCTTGTTTAAACTTGTAGCAGGCGCCCGCCGCGGCCGTATGTACGTCTTGTAGGAAACAGTCAACCCACTGAACGATCTACGTCACTATACTTACATACTTACTGTAAATTATAGTAGGTCGGCCAAAAAAGTGGTATATCAATTTTAACTAAATTTCCTATCAAATGAAAATATAACTGCAGTTGAACCTTCATTATTTTGACAAGGGATTATAGATCTTTCTGTGTTATGACGTACAAACAAATTGCAACCTTAAGGTGGTGGACCAATTCTTTGGCCGATTGTACGTCGTGTAGGGAACTGTCAAGCTATTGAGCGATCTACGTCACTATACTTACATTATTATTGTAAATTATAGTTATAACATTGTAGCTCGTTGATAGGGTTGGAAACTTTTTTGGAAGAAATTAAGTTGAACTGATTTCAGAGAACCCTCTCTGAAATCAGTTCAACTTAATTTCTTCCAATTTTATTTTAATGCAAAGAGTACAGGCTTATAAAAAAGAGTATTATTTATATTTTCAATTTCTAGAAATCTGTTTTTTTTTTTTTTTGCTGGCAATAATTAACTTTAAAAAAAAGTCAGAGTTAATGTAAATAGAGTGGTGTATTTTAGTGTACTTTATTAGTGTTATAGAATAGAAAGTACACCTTCAGTAAAAAAAACACAATACTTAATTTTAAAGTACGGTTAGCAACCCTACTCATGGATGAAAGTGGCTCAGGATCAGCAAAATTAGCGGAAATAGAAGGAGGTGAGGTAATACTCAGCAGTGGGTAAACGTGTGCTGAATACATAGATTTTATCTCGAAACGTGGACTGTTTTTGGTGT
The DNA here is from genome assembly GCA_932294325.1 of Allophyes oxyacanthae. NCBI lineage: Eukaryota > Metazoa > Arthropoda > Insecta > Lepidoptera > Noctuidae > Allophyes > Allophyes oxyacanthae. The sequence continues at coordinate 7,984,112 of OW028618.1, read as the reverse complement.
ATTATCTGCAATTGAGAAGCAGACCATGTAATACTGATTTTGTTTAGACTCGGTGGACTTTAAGGGTAAGGGTAAGAGCGAAGGGGGGTGGGGGGGGTCACACGTGTTGCTTGTTTCAGTCACCTACATAAAACATCCAGATTACCCTAGTTGAAACACGTCAACGATAATTATCATGATATCTTTGAACATAGTAGCAAATTGTGCGATAGCAAAGTACCTACACCTATCAGTTTCAAGCACTCGTTTTATACCATTCGGAAATCAGCGTAAAAAGCAAACAAATAACCTAATAATTTGAAATTCTTAAATCCTCTTGTCACTTGATTGATACAGAATAGCTAGGTGTCAATCACTGAGTACCTACTTTATTCATTGGAGAATAATACCTACTTGAATAGATACCAATCTGGTTACGAACGATAAGAATGATGTTCTTTCGTGTAACAAACAAAAGCTACCTACATTATATACCTACCTTGTTATCTGTTACGTTTCACCTGTCAATATTTCGTCGTGAAAGCCTATCCACAAAATACAAAAGTCATAAAAAATTTACGTCCTAAATTATGTACAAAATATTATGATATTATTCCGTTATAAAATAATATTTAACGTTATCTTCCATACCATTTGTTAGCTTTCCTGAGAAATTGAATAAACGGAATGCCGTAGTGTGCGCCAAGTCGAGATAAATTACTCGGTCCTCTTGCAACTGGGACCATTGTATAATTGCGCTTAGAAATTACCACCCCACTACTGTGTTCATGTTCGTTATTTAAAGCAGTTGGTCTAGATTTCCTTAAATTTTCTCCGTGTTTTTTCCGATGATCAAATATCAAAACAAGCTAGCTACGTACCTTATCGTGAACGACTTTACGATATTGACTCGCATCGAACGATATAATCGAAACCAAATTCTTTCCGTTCTATAATTATTATGGAGAACCATAATTGGGTAAAACATTGTTACTGAGTTAGCGATATCGCAGAGTCCGTGCCACACGAAATTCACCCTTATTTTATACATGTCACGTACCGACTTCCAACGTTCGCATTAAGGCTGCCCCGTCGAATTTCCAGGTACTTACCCTTACATGTTGTGCGACCCGAATGCAAAATAAGAAAACAATTGGATCGCTTTAATATTATATTTATTTTTTATCATATCAGGACTTTGTGTTTTGGTATATGAATCTATAACGTATGATACATATCTACCTGCTTGTAATTTTGTAATCGTATAAAATTATACAAGAAAGCTTTTGCCCGCGACTTCGTCCGCATAGATTTCGAATTTGTTTTGAAGAATTATACCAAGTTTCAAGTTGATACACGATCAGAGAATACGATTTTCCATACAAATGTTTACACACTGAATTATTGTAGGGATGATTTCCGAAAAAACATGAATTAGATACTTCAGTTTATGTCAGTCATAGCTTTTTATTTCAACTGGGCCTTTAAAAGCACTTTTAAAACGTCGACAGTCTAGGTCTTAGGTGCACGGTTCCAAAGTGGGTTGGTCCTATGGAGAAGAGACCAGCATGAAACTCCATGGATACTCTGTTCAAATTAATCTTGAATTTGACTAATTTAACAAATGAAATATTAAAATTGCTTACATCACAAAAATTGTAAATTACATTGAAAACAAAAAGTTACTTAAATTATATTTTTAATAATAATAAAATATATTAAAATAATAATATTATTATTTCAAGGTTCAACCTATAATCTTGAGGCTTAGCTGAAAGTTTGGCGACCTAGCAACAGGTGTTCGGAAATGGAGGCCGTTGTTATTTATATAACATACACCGTTTATACACCTAGTGTAAGTGTGAATATGTCGGGCTTCATAAAATATTAACAAGTCCTCAAACTGGGGTAGTTTTTCCTATATTAAGGTTTATGACAAAAAACATGGTATTATTGGTATCATGTGTGGGCATCATCTAGACTTTTTATTTTATTTTATTTTATTTAGTTCATTTTCCTACGAAAGTGTACGATTACATACCTTAAAGGGCCCTTAGATGAAACTCAGAATCTAAGTAGGTACTTAGTACATTATCGTTATTCTTTGTACTATATACCACAACTTTGTTTATCTATCTATATATTACCTACTTAATACGTGGAGAGAAAACTTTGAACCCCTTTTTAAGCATATTGCGTGCATATTGTTATGAGATTTGGCATTTTCAAAGTTTATAATATGGAGAAGGAGTACAGAAAAAGAACACACAACAAGAAAGTACAGGAAAAGGTATTAATTAATAAAAAATGAGATTTTGCAAAAGTGCGATTGCGACGATTAATTGCTGTTCTGTCATCATCGTTTGTCATTCTTTTTACCAAATTCAAAACTTTTATGTCCAATTCGAAATATACTGAACATAACTCATATTCAGTAAACGTGACCTGTCGGTCCATTTTAACTTCGTTTAAAAAAAATGAACTTCCATATATTTTATGTTTTCAAAAAGAAGTGAAGTTTATTTTCGCAAAAAACACAATGCACTTTCTAATTTATACCGTATTTTGATGTATATATCGCCACGGAGCTCTTTGAGAATTGCTCATGATAAGCAGACAAGAAGAACTAGAATCACAAAAATGGAGTTAATGATCTGGCGCTTCATCATACTGAACCTACAAGTCTTACAAATTAAACAAGAAAAAACCATTAAAAATGTATGTTGTATAAATAAGTATTTTTAGTATTTCTATTTCATAGTCCGTCAACTTTACTTGATAACATGGTAATCAAGTTATAAAGTCTAATAAAAGCATTTCTTTACGGAAAAATTTCTTCTAAACCAGGAGTCACCAGAAGTTATAACAAAAACTAAGTGCCATTTCCCGTGGGCATCGAAAAAGAGTTGAGAGAAAAGTCTCATTTTATTGCTATAATAAATTCAGGAAAAAGAACCGTATATAGAATATTTTGTGATGAAGGAACTTAATAGATACTTGCTGGAAATAATCACAGTTAAATAAAATGAAGAGATATATCTACTAATTCAGCAAGGTTACCCGCGTCGCACCTTCCTGTAAACAACCTTCAATTTCTCAGTGTAATGTAAATTCTATATTTTTAAGTCTGGTTACATTAGACTTCAAATCTAATCAGATATTGTTAACCCTCGGATTTATAACAAAATTATCATAATTGAGGTGCGCAGAAACGTAATTTTTCTGATAGAACTAACAATAACAATCGTGACCTGAATTTCTGAACAAGAACCTTTGACTTGCATTAATAATGCCGCGATCCACGACGAATGTCGACTGCCGACGCTATCAATCATTTGCCGGTTGGACATCACGATCCTACCGATCTTACGTTCCTGCTGCTTTTAGAAACATTATATTATATACCAAGTAACCAAGCAATTAATGAAATTTTCGACCGGAAGAGCATCAAATTTGTCTAAAAGTACGATAATGGGTTAAATTAAAGTATAAGCCCTAATAATAGAAATGAAAATGACGAAGCAAGAACTGAAGGCAATCTTCAAGTTAGACTTTTTATTAATTTATTAATATTGTAATAATAAAACTACTCATGAGTACGAGTAAATCGGTCACCTACATTTGGTAAGTTTTCCCAAGTCAAACATATGAGAACGGTTTATTGTTGTATGGCTTTCAAAGACAAACAGCAAACGTAATATAATTCTACCGTTTATTTGCAGTGCACTACGCATAATTACTTCCCTGTTCTCGATTTAATCAACGAACACGCCTCGTTCGTGCGTTAACGGAGAAATATGCATAAGCTACGTAAGCAGAGCAATCTCCGTCATCATAATGTTCTAACACGCCGTCACAGAATACTCTCATAAATATGCAATAGGGTCCTAGATGTGAGCTCGACTTTATTCTTTTTGCTCTACTAGCTGACGCGAGTAGTTTCAGAAAGTAATAGTTTCAGAAAGTAGTAGTTTCGTAAACGTACATAAAACTTAATTTGTATCCAAAACTCTATTTTATATAATGGGAACTGCAATATATAATACAATATTTTAGCTGAATGATTAAATTTAATTTTCCATTGTTTCGGAGGTCATTAAAGTCAATTTTACAGTCATTCCTAATATAATAGGCAAAGAATGAAGTCAAAAAATTCATTTTCATAGAATCTACGGTTATGGAAAAAATGTTTTTTCCTTCTGGGTATATTCGGTGTGTTTAGAACATGTACCCGAACGAAGCGTTTCGATAAAGGTTAATATGGTTACCCGACCATTGTCCTTCCTTAACTTGGCCTCCTTTATCAATTTGTTCTGCTCTGATACAAATTGTCATTCTTTATTCTATAGATCTATAATAATTTGTACCTAATTACCTTACAATATCATTACAAGCATGAATCTTTCCATTTCCGGATTTTAAAATCAGATTTCTTCCCTCATTTTTATGTTCAAGCTTCCAAGAAGGAAACAAAGTGGCTTTTGTAATTAAAAAACAGCTATTAGTTACGGTTAACGTTATGAACTGTAGTTTAATATAAATGAGTATGCTCGAAAGCTGGGCGGTTGGCCAACTTACAGATGTTCCAGTTTGCGATACAATTATTTAAACTAAGTTGCACCGACGCCGCCGCCGCCGCCGCCACCCGCAGGAAGCGCGCCGACGAAGCTATGTTTTATACTTTTTGTTTCCGTCTCTGATTCATTCATACGCTACCGAAGTATTTCTTCGCTTTATACCGCTTTACCTTGAGAATGGAACTTGTGGTTCACTTTATTTGAATATGAATTCTATTTTCCGGTTCGGAGAAAAAATACGTGTTGGATAAGTTATACAAAGCAGGAATAGATTCAGTGCGCACATGGCTACGATCAACTCTCTCACTACTAACCATTTAAAAACACTTTTTATGTAAACAGTAGTAGTAGTATATAGTAGTATTAAATACTTAGTAATCCGTCCATTGCAAATTGTACTTTAAATTAATTAATTCCGTGCAGAACGAAATATTTAGTACCTACTTCCCTGTTTTGATAAAGATATGGTGTTTTGTTCGTCAAAGGCTAATAGACGCACGAACGGACAAAATAAGCCAGGTAAAATATAAGTAAAAGAATTATAAGTAAAAAGAAAGGATCATGTTGCGTCGCGTCGACGCACCGTGTGGCATCTCCCTAACATGTCGTGATATTTTAATAGAAGTTGAAAAGAAAGAGAGAAGGCAAATGTGAACGAACAAGCCGGTTTCAAGCCGTCCTTCGAGACTACGGGAAAAATCAGACGTGAATTTTAATTTCCGTTCTATCGCATTCAATTTGCTTCTAGGCGGTAAATCGGGCGCTAATAACTTATAACTTTTATGTTTCTTTTATGATGAAATAAAATGAAACGATCCAGTTTCCTTAAGTCGAAGATACTCAGTTTTCCGCTTCGGATCTCGATTTTCTATATGAAAATTCTCAATGTACGGCTGTGCTAATTCTTTGAACTTCGCTGTATCAGTTAATGTGAACATAATAAGTGTACTCCTGTTGACATAAAAGGCGAAACAGAAAGCTTGCTATGATCATTCAGGGGCTTTTATGTTCAACCTCTAAAGGTCCATTGCTGATCGCTACAAGTAACGGTCAAAGGGATAATGCAATAGCAGTAAGTTAAGTACTATTAGCCCAAAGTAGAACGCTATTGCCCATTGTGCCAAGCCCCAACCCCTAATCACTTTTCACGACATCCAAGGGTGGGATGCGTGGACACAATCTTTGTCGTTAACCACACAAGCTTCAAAATATGAAATGAATGGAAATAATAGCCTGTTATCGCCTCGTGTAGCTTTTGTCATAAATTACATTTCCATCAACTTTTGTTGGCACACGTAGTGTAATCGAGTTGAGGCTTTCAAAAAGCCGCTGTAACGGCAACATCAATTTCGATACAAGCCGGGCGACAGCAGATAATATGAATAAAGCAATTTATCATGTTATACATGTTTTTGGCGGGTACATAGAGGTAGGTACTGATTGGTTTGCTCATAAAACGCGTCATGAACATCAAAATGTTTTATTTAAAACGATTTAATTACTTAGAATACATATTAACATTATATCACGTTAATCGGTGGACGATTTCCCTTATAGTCTACACGGTTATAAAGTTGTTAAGTGCTAAAATCATGTGATGCTAACATTTTTATCTTAAAACTAATCTTATCTATGACTTAAATAATAATGAAAATCACCCTCTCATTTTACGTGTATGCACAGCAATATACTGTAGATTTAAATGCATATGCAGGATCCTACTCGTAAAATCTCTTAAGCCCTCTAGCTACGGAAAAATGTAGAAGAAACGTTCTGGAAAATAACATTGGGTTATATCTAAATGAACCTCTCCTTCCCAGGAGAGCTAGCAAGTAGAACATCTGGAGTACAATAGTGTTACTAAAGTCTATACTTTTGCTAGATACGAGCTCCCTCTCTCATTGGATATTCTATATGACCTCTACCTTTTTATTGTATGTAGGTTGGAATTATTGAGACGGAGCTTTGTCTTTCTATAATATCTTACAGTATTTTCAATTTCTTTGATTCAGGTGAATCAAATTATTACCCATACTTGTCTTCAGCCTACACTACTACACAGATTTCATAAAACAATATACTTTAGAACTTAGGTATTTATCGTTTTTCAATATGACGCGAATTCTGAGTAAATTGTTGTTACACTTGAAATTACTGCAGTGTAGTTTCAGCTTTTTAAAGTACCTAGGTACTAAGAAGCTAAAAGCTTTACTGCATAGCGTATATGTTAGAAAATGCAAGCAGAATAGTTAAAACATAAGAGAACAAATACATAAATTATTTTCACAATTTCCATTCCATATCGCAATGTTCCTACACTTTTAACTTTCTTAAATTTCTCTCTCTTATGTAACTATACTCTCAGACTAACATAATCCAAAGTACAGGGTGTAGTTGCACTTGAACATACAGTTGGTTCATTAGACAGGCAGTTACAAGGCGGGAAGGATCTTTATCGGTCGAATTGGCGCAGACCCAACGAAAAGTTTACTCGCTTTGAAATATCTTCGCACCGTCTGCTAAAAGTCGTTTCTGGAATTAAGTTCGCAATGACACTACATGGCAAAACGGCTTGTTTATTGGTTACTTAATACTTATACGTATCGATAAAATAAATATCTTTAAACGTGTGATAAAGATTCAGTGATGATTATTGTTTATCGTCAAAATAACATGTGATTTTTATACCTTCCTGTCGGTAACACTAGTGTTACATACAGGATTACAGTACATGAATCTTTCAGTGCAAATTATATAAGGAGAGGACTAAATATTCTAAATAACGTTAAGAATAATAATATACACCCAAAAAAAATTACATTAATTACACTATACGGCAATTTCCACAAATTCCTATTTGCTATAAATGAAAAATTTAAATAACACAAAACTTGATAATTAATGCACTGTAGTAAGAAAACATTTTACTTAAACAAATATTTACAGGCGACTGTAAAAGTTAGAAAGTGTGCCATTTTAATAAAAATGTATACTCGTTGAGCAGCGGCAACTAACAAGCAATGTTACGCCATAAAGAAAAACACTTTTTAATTCGTTTTTCATAAAAACAACAGGCTAGTTAGTAATATTGCTGCCTGAGCTTCGGTAGAGCAGCCAGAAACTTTTCCTTTAATAGGCTCAGAGTAAGCCTGTTTTGCGTGAATATGCAAAATGTGCAATAAGCCAGTAGGTGTTCTTTTACTGCTTGAATAAAAATTCATAATAACAGAACAGTTCCATGAATTTTTAATCAGGCTGGTTTGTATTATTTATTTGTTTTTATATGTATACTATTTATTTTCATATCAATCTTACTGAATATTATAATTAACGCGGAAGTCAACTTGTATTTCTATTTTATATTCTACTACCACTACTAACTATCGTTTTTCCACGGCTGCTCTTGCGTTGTAGTTTCAGTCAGGCTAAAATAATAATATATCTATTATAATATATACCTGCCAACTTATTAGACGGACCAATAACAAAAAGATGCTACAATCAAATCATGATTCTTATGTTCCAGGATGTGATCCGACTCGAGACTCAGTACTGGTCGTTGGTGGAGATCCCTCGGCAGGAGAAAGCCGAGACAGTCCCGGCGTTTGTGTTGCGCGCCTGTTCCATCATGGAGAAGACGCAGAAATCTGGGGAAGGAGTCAAGACTTCCGCGAAACTGGCTGAAGAAGCTGCTGACAAAAGGGAGCGGATAGAAAGACTGAATGGTAATGTAGATTTACCAGAATTAATCGCAGGGAAGAAAATTCGTTATTCCAGTGACAGATGCTTTTCATCCCATAATATCAATGCTAATCCTTAGCATTCATATCTGGAAGTTCTGCTCCTATACCGAAGTAAAACTCTTACCGGTAACAACTACGAATCTATGTTGAGTAGATAGGAACCTACAACAAAAATTATTTGGTTCTTCTTTTCCAAAATCAAACGCAAACACACAGAAAACCTACCTATGTATAAAAACGGGTCTCATAATAATCACATCCTCAAATAACATGGTACGGGTTTAACTTTCAGCTAGTTCAACCAACGATTAAATTAGGAAAATAAACCAAAGCGTGCCTCTAAATTCTAAAACTATTGGCGGCGTGCCAACTTGTCGATCCACAACGTTACATTAAGAACAAAGGGGAAAATCCACCATTAGATTTTTCCTACCGATTATAATTACATTTTCACGTCGGTTTGAAGCCACAGTTATGCTTATTGCACTAAAATTACATTTGAAATCATAAATGGAATGGAATTCTAACGTGACGTTGATGGATGCCGCTGTTGTCGGGATTGATGTTAATTAGGTGTGCAAAATAGTGGCAATTCGAACCATGCCTATTTGTCGCCCATTAATGTTATTATGAATGCAAATTGGTCTTCGCGAAATCGAGGCTGTAGTCAACAAATTATAATATTTTACATTCAGTGATTAATTTTGGCAAAGCTTTGCACCTAAATTCTGTCCATCATCACTTATCAATGCTTTGACACTTGATACACGTCTTTTAGAAGTCATCTAGAATAGATGTTCTTTTACTTGAGACGCTAAGTTATAATGTAACTGACCGACGATGATGATTAGAACTAGATCACATTGAAAGCATAATTATATTCCTCTGATTAATAAAATTCTCGTTAGCAAAAAGGTCGCCGGCATCGTTCCGAGTCCATTTTTAATTAATATTTACGCATCGTACATTTTTGTTGAAAAGCAAAATTGGTGTCGGGGTTCTCGAATCCAAATTAAGCGTCGTGACCGCACCGCAAACCTGACCTAGGCACGAATTAAGCACAAATAATAAAACGGGCTTTAGCCCAAATACACCCGGGACCGAATACGCATTGTATTGTATAGTGCATACGGGTAGGCATAAAAGACTTTCATACGGTTCGAAATTAATACTATTTTAAAGTAGAGGGTTCATAAATAATAAGAGTATTTTTCTTTTAAACTCATCAAACGCCCTTTAATTTATTTACTAACACGACTTAGCATAGCCCTATTGTGTCTGATCTTTTACTATCACTGTAACTTCCTTCCTCCACAGAATTATTAAGACCTCTCCTTACACATTTTTTAATTGAGTCCTATAAAATTTTCAGACATGACAACGGTTCAGATAGAAACGGAAAACACCCAGATGACAAACGATTTATATCGTCTGCTGAAAAAATATACTGGACTACGAAACTTAATAAGGGAATTAAAGGTAATAAAATTAATTGTCGAAATATTACTCTTCCTTATCTTGACCGGAATTTTTATAAATTTTAATTGCTTTCCGAATAAAATTGTTGTTTTTAGAGGGTTTTTAGATAAAACACCCAGAAGCAATTGTTTTTACGTATTGATCATTGAAATTGTTCAGGTTAGAAACTAAAATTATTTCTCTTTCTTTTTCTAGTCGGACTACGTGAGTTCCAAGGTGTACCCGATCTTCCCTCGTTACACGATGCTTAAAGACATGATCAAGGACATCATGCACGACCCCGACTACATGGAGGTGTGCCATGAGGTGGATCCATAGCGCGGGGTGCGCAAATAAATGAGGCACTCTTTCACCGACCGACAGAGGTCGTTTCGTCGTTAGGTCCGCCAGGAATGTTCAACAGTTGGAGTAACACGATGATCTTAACTCTATCACCTTGAATTTGAATGTCGTTGTTAATCGTCAATCGTTGATGTGAGTAGGCTGTTGATGTTTCAAAATTCATTTTTGTTTAAAACGTACGTCAAATACGGCATTCTAAAATTGAATTTGTATAAATATTGTTTAACTAGAAATTCACATTCAAAGTACCCAATGATTGGGTGAGTGTCAGGATGGCGGGTAGACAGCAGAATTCGCTATCGCAGATAAGCCTATAATTTAGTACCTAATTGGTACTATTTGGTACCTTCAGTAAAAAAATTGGTACCTCCTCGTGTTCCAAAATATAAGGAAAAAAAAGTTGCCCGCCATCCTGACGTCAGGATGGCGGGTAGACTCGTAGATTAGGCAGTTCCACGCTGAATGTCTGCGATCTCTGGATGTGAGGATTTAGTACCCAATTGGTACCTCAACATATCTCAGTTTCAACTGTCTGGACCAAGTCGTTACAAAGTTATGCGCAAAAATATTTTCGAGCAGTAATGAATGTAATTATAATATCATCGAGATATTCTAAGGCTCTAAGAAGGTTTCCATCAAATTACCTTTGATACTAAGTTTGGAAGATAATGTATCGAATATTTTAAGAGGATCATCCGTAGAACATACATGATTAAAATTACAACGTTTAAGGTGTTGTATCACAACTACAGAAACGTCCCATGAAATATTTTTGCCCATTCAAGCCCTTATCCACATTGACTTTCAAGTGGTCTAACCAATCAGTACAGTCAGCAACAAAAGTTGATTAGCAGTTTTTTTTTTTTTATTACACCTATTTCATTTAAATATTTACATGATGATAAAGCTGAACTCTCAGTTTGAACTATGTGAACCATGTCGTTAGAAAGTTATGCGCTAAAATATAATAATCCACCAGTCGATTAAAAAGTGTTCTATTTTGGAACACTGGGAGGTACCAATTTTTTGAATGAATGCACCATATAGTACGTTGTTCGTACCTTAACATATCTCAATTTCAACTGCCTAGACCAACTCGTTGGAAAGTTATGCGCAAAAGTATAATTATCCACTAATCGACATATTATGTAGTCTATTTTGGAACACTGGGAGGTACCAATTTTTTGAATAAATGCACCATATAGTACCTGGTTGGTACCTAAACATATCTCAATTTCAACTGCCTGGACCGAGTCCTTAGGAAGTTATGCGCAAAAGTATAATTATCCACTAGTCGACATATTATGTGTTCTATTTTGGAACACTGAGAGGTACCAATTTTTTTAATGAATGCACCATATAGTACCTGGTTGGTACCTAAACATATCTTAATTTCAACTGCCTGGACCGAGTCCTTAGGAAGTTATGCGCAAAAGTATAATTATCCACTAGTCGACATATTATGTGTTCTATTTTGGAACACTGAGAGGTACCAATTTTTTGAATGAATACACCATATAGTACCTGTTTGGTACCTAAACATATCTCAATTTCAACTGCCAGGACGGAGTCCTTAGGAAGTTTTGCGCAAAAGTATAATTATCCACTAGTCGACATATTATGTGTTCTATTTTGGAACACTGAGAGGTACCAATTTTTTTAATGAATGCACCATATAGTACCTGGTTGGTACCTAAACATATCTTAATTTCAACTGCCTGGACCGAGTCCTTAGGAAGTTTTGCGCAAAAGTATAATTATCCACTAGTCGACATATTATGTGTTCTATTTTGGAACACTGAGAGGTACCAATTTTTTGAATGAATACACCATATAGTACCTGTTTGGTACCTAAACATATCTTAATTTCAACTGCCTGGACCGAGTCCTTAGGAAGTTATGCGCAAAAGTATAATTATCCACTAGTTGACATATTATGTGTTCTATTTTGGAACACTGGGAGGTACCAATTTTTTGAATGAATGCACCATATAGTACCTGGTTGGTACCTAAACATATCTTAATTTCAACTGCCTGGACCGAGTCCTTAGGAATTTATGCGCAAAAGTATAATTATCCACTAGTCGACATATTATGTGTTCTATTTTGGAACACTGAGAGGTACCAATTTTTTGAATGAATGCACCATATAGTACCTGGTTGGTACCTAAACATATCTCAATTTCAACTGCCTGGACCGAGTCCTTAGGAAGTTATGCGCAAAAGTATAATTATCCACTAGTCGACATATTATGTGTTCTATTTTGGAACACTGAGAGGTACCAATTTTTTGAATGAATGCACCATATAGTACCTGGTTGGTACCTAAACATATCTTAATTTCAACTGCCTGGACCGAGTCCTTAGGAAGTTATGCGCAAAAGTATAATTATCCACAAGTCGACATATTATGTGATCTATTTTGGAACACTGAGAGGTACCAATTTTTTGAATGAATACACCATATAGTACCTGTTTGGTACCTAAACATATCTTAATTTCAACTGCCTGGACCGAGTCCTTAGGAAGTTATGCGCAAAAGTATAATTATCCACTAGTTGACATATTATGTGTTCTATTTTGGAACACTGGGAGGTACCAATTTTTTCAATGAATGCACCATATAGTCCCTGATTGGAACCTAAACATATCTCGATTTCAACTGCCTGGACCGAGTCCTTAGGAGGTTATACGCAAAAGTATAATTATCCACTAGTCAACATATTATGTGTTCTATTTTGGAACACTGAGAGGTACCAATTTTTTGAATGAATGCACCATATAGTACCTGGTTGGTACCTAAACATATCTCAATTTCAACTGCCTGGACCGAGTCCTTAGAAAGTTATGCGCAAAAAATAATAGCCTTAGACTATCTCGATGATATCATAATTATATTCATTACTGCTCGAAAATATTTTTGCACATAACATTCTAAGGACTCGGTCCAGGCAGTTGAAATTGAGATATGTTTAGGTACCAACCAGGTACTATATGGTGCATTCATTCAAAAAATTGGTACCTCCCAGTGTTCCAAAATAGAACACATAATATGTCAACTAGTGGATAATTATACTTTTGCGCATAACTTCCTAAGGACTCGGTCCAGGCAGTTGAAATTAAGATATGTTTAGGTACCAACCAGGTACTATATGGTGTATTCATTCAAAAAATTGGTACCTCTCAGTGTTCCAAAATAGAACACATAATATGTCGACTAGTGGATAATTATACTTTTGCGCAAAACTTCCTAAGGACTCCGTCCTGGCAGTTGAAATTGAGATATGTTTAGGTACCAAATAGGTACTATATGTTGCATTCATTCAAAAAATTGGTACCTCTCAGTGTTCCAAAATAGATCACATAATATGTCGACTAGTGGATAATTATACTTTTGCGCATAACTTCTTAAGGACTCGGTCCAGGCAGTTGAAATTAAGATATGTTTAGGTACCAACCAGGTACTATATGGTGCATTCATTCAAAAAATTGGTACCTCCCAGTGTTCCAAAATAGAACACATAATATGTCAACTAGTGGATAATTATACTTTTGCGCATAACTTCCTAAGGACTCGGTCCAGGCAGTTGAAATTAAGATATGTTTAGGTACCAACCAGGTACTATATGGTGTATTCATTCAAAAAATTGGTACCTCCCAGTGTTCCAAAATAGAACACATAATATGTCGACTAGTGGATAATTATACTTTTGCGCAAAACTTCCTAAGGACTCCGTCCTGGCAGTTGAAATTGAGATATGTTTAGGTACCAAATAGGTACTATATGTTGCATTCATTCAAAAAATTGGTACCTCTCAGTGTTCCAAAATAGATCATATAATATGTCGACTAGTGGATAATTATACTTTTGCGCATAACTTCCTAAGGACTCGGTCCAGGCAGTTGAAATTAAGATATGTTTAGGTACCAACCAGGTACTATATGGTGCATTCATTCAAAAAATTGGTACCTCCCAGTGTTCCAAAATAGAACACATAATATGTCAACTAGTGGATAATTATACTTTTGCGCATAACTTCCTAAGGACTCGGTCCAGGCAGTTGAAATTAAGATATGTTTAGGTACCAAACAGGTACTATATGGTGTATTCATTCAAAAAATTGGTACCTCTCAGTGTTCCAAAATAGAACACATAATATGTCGACTAGTGGATAATTATACTTTTGCGCAAAACTTCCTAAGGACTCCGTCCTGGCAGTTGAAATTGAGATATGTTTAGGTACCAAACAAGTACTATATGGTGTATTCATTCAAAAAATTGGTACCTCTCAGTGTTCCAAAATAGAACACATAATATGTCGACTAGTGGATAATTATACTTTTGCGCATAACTTCCTAAGGACTCGGTCCAGGCAGTTGAAATTAAGATATGTTTAGGTACCAACCAGGTACTATATGGTGCATTCATTAAAAAAATTGGTACCTCTCAGTGTTCCAAAATAGAACACATAATATGTCGACTAGTGGATAATTATACTTTTGCGCATAACTTCCTAAGGACTCGATCCAGGCAGTTGAAATTGAGATATGTTTAGGTACCAACCAGGTACTATATGGTGCATTTATTCAAAAAATTGGTACCTCCCAGTGTTCCAAAATAGAATACATAATATGTCGATTAGTGGATAATTATACTTTTGCGCATAACTTTCCAACGAGTTGGTCTAGGCAGTTGAAATTGAGATATGTTAAGGTACGAACAACGTACTATATGGTGCATTCATTCAAAAAATTGGTACCTCCCAGTGTTCCAAAATAGAACACTTTTTAATCGACTGGTGGATTATTATATTTTAGCGCATAACTTTCTAACGACATGGTTCACATAGTTCAAACTGAGAGTTCAGCTTTATCATCATGTAAATATTTAAATGAAATAGGTGTAATAATTAAAAAAAAAAAAAACTGCTAATCAACTTTTGTTGCTGACTGTACTGATTTGTTAGACCACTTGAAAGTCAATGTGGATAAGGGCTTGAATGGGCAAAAATATTTCATGGGACGTTTCTGTAGTTGTGATACAACACCTTAAACGTTGTAATTTTAATCATGTATGTTCTACGGATGATCCTCTTAAAATATTCGATACATTATCTTCCAAACTTAGTATCAAAGGTAATTTGATGGAAACCTTCTTAGAGCCTTAGAATATCTCGATGATATTATAATTACATTAATTACTGCTCGAAAATATTTTTGCGCATAACTTTGTAACGACTTGGTCCAGACAGTTGAAACTTAGATATGTTGAGGTACCAATTGGGTACTAAATCCTCACATCCAGAGATCGCAGACATTCAGCGTGGAACTGCCTAATCTACGATTCTACCCGCCATCCTGACGTCAGGATGGCGGGCAACTTTTTTTTCCTTATATTTTGGAACACGAGGAGGTACCAATTTTTTTACTGAAGGTACCAAATAGTACCAATTAGGTACTAAATTATAGGCTTATCTACGATAGCGAATTCTGCTGTCTACCCGCCATCCTGACACTCACAATGATTGGCAGTTCATAACATTTTTGTTCATCGTAATTACAGAACACAGAAAAGATGTCTAGAAGAGGTCAGAAAAGACCTCTTTCTGTGTTCTGTGATCGTAATTAAATCCATGTCTTTGCGAACGTTTAAAGGTGGTAGATTGAAGATAGGTGCGTTGGTGGAATTAGCGGCGAGTAATGAGACGAGTACTCGTTTAATTTGCGCTACTTGGTTAATAATTGGACTAATTTTTTAGTGTAAGTTTAGATTTTAATATCTGTACTCGTCCTTATGTGTCCTTCGATTGTTATTGTTCCTTAATTTCGAACAGTCACAAAAATCTGTAATCTTATGCGACAGTAGTGGAAATAAGTTGCACTTCACTATTATGTATGTGAAATTACCTAATGATACGATTTTTTTGCGGATGAATGTACTTTCTTAGAATATGAACATTGAATATCAATATAACCAAACTATCCTCTTCAACTGTATTACTAATTTTCGCTTCTAGTACACTAGTATATTATGTAATTGCAAAAGTATTGTACATATGTCGTCGCTGTATCAATGAGGAGCTTCTGAAAACATAATCATACTTAATTCTTAACACATATCTAATCGTACTATTGTTATTGTTCCATGTAACCAATCATATCATGTAATCAATCGCGATTTCAAACGAGAAAACTATTAATACAAATCAATATATTTCGTTAGACCATTGACTTATTGCGCTAGTAAAGAATCCTTAAAGTCATTAGCGAAATTAATAACATTTTCGGAAAGCTCTGATAACACTTTGAGATCGCGTTTGTACTTCAGTACTTTATACTTAGTGAAAAAACTGTTTCGTGATTCAAATATAGATACTTAATGATCAACCGATATTTCAATTTAGGATAGAAAATATTTATATAAATGTATGAGTGTATGTGCATGTAAGTATATAAGTAACGCCATTGTATGTGTTCAACGTTGTAACATTAATATGCTATTAACATTTTTGCTGATCACTGATGATACATTTTTAGATCAATATAGTTAGTACATACTGGATATCCTATCGATTGAAAGTTCAGAAATTGGGATATTAAACGATAATTTTTCAATTCAATTTATTTAATGGGTAGTCACCCATCAGATAAATTGAATCTTAGGCTTAGACAGAAGTAAGGTAGGTACCCTTGGACTTCACCTCTGTCTAACACGTTATCGTTCAGATAAATACAGGATGTTTAATTAAACGGACACCTGGTTTAAGGGATTATTGTACTCATCATTATAAAAAATCTTTTACTACGGGACCAACCCTAAATTCGCGATAGTAAAATCAGCAGTTCCTTACAAATAATTCAATAATAAGAGTCGACTAAATATATAGAACAGCTGATGTATTTTTTCGCGATTTTAGAGTTATTCCCACAGTACCTAATCGATTTTCATAATGATGTGTACCTACCTACATTAAGAACGTGTCCTGTTTAAATATACATCCTGTATTGTAATCATTCCTGTATTGCAATAATTTGAACCTTTTTTATGCCTTTTGGATCATTATGTATATGTAGGTATCTTATCCAAAATCCTTTCTTTCTTTGGATATCACAGGTATTAGTTTAGACTTCACTATTTTTTTATTCATTAGGTACTTATTAGGTATCTCCTATACGTACCTATGTACACACAAGATACGAATTTTATAAAGAAATGTATCATCTATACATATCATGCAATGTTTATAGGAAAGAACTTTAACTTGACTTTATCTCTTTCTTTAATTTTAACATTAAGTACATTATTAATGTTAATATTATTCAGCCATTTAAACTCGAAATATAGGTAGTAATCTGTTTTATTACTCATTGAAATATTATTATTATTGCTGGCGACCGGTTTTGTTAAGGTTACATAGCAATAATAGTTTGTATAATACCCACCATTTTCGTCTTGAAACTTTATAAAAAGTACAATTTAGTACATGGAGAAATATGACATTAAGATAAATTATTAATTCGTGAGAGAATTCATGTTATTTAATGTTATAACTATGTTTTATATGCATATTATTATAATTGATTAATATGTTTCGCTTGTAAGTGACCTATAAACTAAATGTAAAGTAGGTATAAAGATGTATTATGTTACTTAGATATCAATATTATTGGAGTCAAATGCCAAAGCTAATAAGTATGTTATGTTAATATTGCGATACTCATTTATAAGGTTTGACTACAAAATAATTATTTATTATGGACGTTATAGACTCATACTGCCCTTTTGATATCGCGACATTAGAAACTGGTAGTTTAATTACGATATCACAAAAATTAAAAAAAATACATAGGTAATTATTTGTATTTTTTGTAAGTATGGTTCAGTAAATGTGTTTATCTCGTTCATTAAGGGAAAGTATTTAATAGTTAAATATATAAGTGTACACACTACACAGTTCACAATTCAACCGATTATAAGCGCCTACGCACATCTATCGCAGGCTCCGCAGCGAATAGAAGTTATGGACATAATATCCACGGCGCGATTGCGCAGTAGATCTGCTGGATCTTATTGGCTTTCGATTTCCGCTATGGATTCTCCGCTAGGTTGGTTAGACAGACTAATAATAATAAAACAAATAATAAAATAATAATATATAATAAATTTTAAATGACTACTTATTATTCTTATGATACCGATCACAATATATTCTGTAAAAATAAAACACAAGCATTATGTTCTATAATAGTCACTACAATAACACGATTTTATTTTTGCTGCATATTAGATATCGTCACCTACAGACTACAGTACCTATCATTATTAAAAATAATCATTAGAATCGAGTAAAGTAAAAAAATTATGTCCATTACCAATTATATTATAAGCACATTATTGTAAGCTTTGTATGTTGTACTATTAATTATTAATATGAAAGCAGATAGTGAGGTCAATAGTTAGACTAGAAAAATACCTAATAAAAGTTAAGAAAATTGTATTTCTAGATTTTAGATTTACAATTTGGTTATAATTCCTTAACCTGTATCCGGAGTATATGTAGATAAAACAGGCCATCTATTTCATTTGTTTCATCATTATAAATAACATAAAATTATTCAAACTGTATGTCTGGTACTTAGCTGTATATGAGTTTAATTTTTTAAATACATATCAATAAAATATCTCGTTTCATAATGCTATCTTATATATTTCCCCCTTAATCATAAAAAATGTCTGTTTTTAAACACAGATTAAATTATATCTACTTATCTTTGTCATTATTTGTATGTTAATGAATAGAGATGGCAATAGACTTAAGAGCTAGTTTAGTTAAATAGCGTTTAATCATCGTTTATGAATAAGGGGGCAAATAATTAAATTAATCACATGCCAATTTCTATTGGCCAAGGTGCGACTGTATGTACCTATAAAATGTTGTTAGAATAATAAATATACCTATTGCCATTGAATAAGAATGGATTATATTATCTACTTAGAAAATAAAATAAGATAATATCTATATTTCAAAAAAGCTTTGTATTATCATTTCGTGAACTTGTTGGCTAAACGTAGGTTTATATAACATAGGTAATGTGCCTACCCACGACACTTCTTAAAACAAAAATCTGTAGATGAAAGATTCGTGTACTAGAGAGCATTTTAGACAGAAGCATTTTAATAGAATAGAGAACTCCATTGATTTATTCAACATTGAATAAAATATTCTGTATAGTAAAAATCGTTACAGATTACAACACTGACCAAAATACTTTCTCGTTTCTAAAATGAGCCGGAGATACAAATCCCTAAATTAATGCTTGTCCCATAATTTATTATAAAGCATGAAAGTACTTATAACCACAATCATTGACACAGGCATACAGCCTTGCTCTGTATCATTTTCTGCCTGCAATAGCCTTTTAATTCTGTAAGAACATCTTGCATCCATTAGGGTGCATGTACACTAGCTACTTTCTCCAGCAAAATCGTTTTCGCGTTTTCACGTTTGTTATTCACTTTTTGTAAACAAAAAGCAGCCAACAAACTCGGTAAGCTAGATTCTGTTGCAAAAAGTAGCTTGTGTGCTGTGGCCCGGTGTGTCGTCAGTAGGGGATGATTTGAAAATATTACCCCGTAAATAGACAATTTTTGTGTTATATAAGGAAATATTGAAAGCATAATAGTAATTATTATTCGTCACGTAGGTATGTCGTAAGTATGTACTTAGCTTACCCAATATACTTACACTATAAATGTTGCCTGATACTTATATTTTCGTTTGCTAACTATTAAATTTAAAATTGGTTTCAAACAAGGTCTGCAAACTGCCATAATAATAGTGTGGAAGTAGAAGTAGTTTCAATTTAAATTCCAAAATTATTATTGTTTTAGTGTAAGTAAAACGTTGGTACTGTGCCATTGAATTAAGTTGACTCTTATTATTATCTTTCATATTATGGAGTGCATTTTTCATCAACAATTTTTTTTTTAAGTTGTCTTAATACTTGGTTTACGACTACTTTAAAAAAAATTGTTGATTGAGACATCCTGGTACAATTAAGCAGAATATACATTTCAAGCCTTATACATAACTGCATTCAGAGACGCTGGTAGGTCCCCTGGAGATCTAGGTGTCTTCCAAGTTGCCATAATGCTCACCGTCTGCTTAACCATTAGGTCTTATTACAAGTGAAAAATACACAATGTCACAACAGATCTTCGCAATTCGCAGTGACAAAGGGGCTTAGTACCCTACCTCTTCAAATAAATAAATCATTGGCTTTATATTAATTACAGTCCTACTTGACTTCGTCAATAGTCAAAATAAAATTCCTACAATAAAGCCCCCTGTATGTGTTAATATTGTAATATGTATGATAATGAATGCCAGGCATTAACTACGTTAAGTAGATTTATGTAGACGTGTATTCGGAATGTCACGCTATAACGCTTTGTTATATAAAATGTAATACATTATTTTTTGTGCTAAATGGACTTTCATTTTAACTTCAAAATGTTAACCGACCTTATGGTAGGTAGGTACTTACTTTATTTTCAGAGCTGAAAGCTAGTACAGGTACAAACGGCTACCAAGCTATACCTAGGCTTTCCGTACTATGAGAGGTCACTGATATGTAAGAGCTGTTACACACGATGCCGCGCAACAACAGCGGTGCGCTTCGGATTACATAGGTGTATTTCAAACAAAGAATCGCCGCCAAAATAAAAAGTCTGTTGGTGTACAGTCGAGTTATACTGAATTATTTGTATGGAACAGCTGCCTTTTTAATGCGATTTTAGTATTCATCCCATAGTAAAAGTTGTTCATAAAGATGAGTAGATACAATAACCCCTCAATCGGGACTAGAAAGGTAAGAATTAAGATCTTGTATATTGGCTCCCCAAAAAGCTGCCATAACTTCCTGTACATATAATTCGCTCGAACACGATTACAGGAGTTTAGACAACTTACTTTAACAACTTTACTTAGTTTAACAACTTATGTAGACAAGGAACTATTTCTAAAGAGAACATTGAAGGGAAAAATAAAAGAAATTTTTATACGCTTCTCACTACCTTTCACGTAACAAGAGCCATCTCTTGCATTGGTTTAAAAATAATATATTTTTCTATGCTGCTGCCATCTATTGAAAAGTTGTATATTCTTTTAGACAGTCGGAATACTAGGTAAATAAATGGTTCTTATTTTTAAAACTAGATGTCGTGCTATTCAGTTCACGATAACAGTGTTACCATGTAATGTAATAAACATTTTACATATTTCCAAGGAAAAAACAGTAGTTATTATGTTGCAGTTGCAAAACTAAAAACTTACTACATATTAAGTTCCAGTCATTCAACATTCATAAGGATTTTTTAAAAAAACCTGTCGTTTCCTTGATTGATAAATTTTGTTGAAAGAAAATAATTATGATAATTAAATCTAGAAAGCCACATATTTTGTAAATGAAACTGCTTATTATATAACTGATGCTTGGAAAAATAATTTATCATATGAAATAATTCAATAAGTTAGGCAGAAGTAAAAGTAGTAATATCTATACAAAATAATCATGATGACGCGTGACGGATGAATGGGGTAATGAAATACCGTCTATGGTAACACCAACCTATTCATTCATTTTATTTCATTCGGCCGACGGCAGCGGGTTTGGATTGTCATGTCGCGCGACGCCTGTTTTGGCGGGATTTCGTCAACATGAAGTTTTGTCAAACTTTTAAAATTTGATTCCATGAACTAAAACTTATCTCAAATAACTAGAGCATAACAAAAACTGCAAGGTGCTGTTAAAAACCGCTAATAAGTGAAAGTTCACTGGTCAGGATGTCGGTTAATTCAAAGTGGCGGTTACCTGACGTTTTTTGTGTTGGTGTGTTGAATGGATGTCGGAATTACGTTTAATTCGTGGCGCGGGGATGGGTGAGTAAGTGGTTCAAGGTGTTTTGGGACTTCTATCGAGATGCCTTTCGTGCAGCGTACAGTGGAACCGAAGTTTTTATCGCGTACGAGCTTACGGGACGTCGATGGCAAGCCGAGGGTATCGGACGAGGAGCTTCAGGCGGTGACCAACTGCACCCTGAGCAATGCGCTGAGACAGCTCGCCTCACTAGTGCTGTTAGCGGAGGATATCTTCAGCGAGTTGACCGCGCAACTACAGGATATAACGGAACGGTCCAAAGTAGCGCAGACGAAGATCAGCAAAATAAACGAACTAGTTGAACAATATGACCCGAAGAAAGTTACAGTCCGTAAGTAAAGCTTTTATATACCTATCTCTACATAGTATAAAATAAAGTCGCTTTTCGCGTCTGTCTGTATATCCGCCAACACTTCCTAAACCACGCAACAGATTTTGATGCGGTTTTCACCAACAGTTAGATATTTTTTCACGGAAGGTTTATAAGGATAGTAGAGAAATTGCACCCGTGCGAAGCCCGAGATGAGTTGCTAGCCTATTATAAAAACTTCATTAGTACATTGCTATCTACCTTCCTACTTAAACTAGGTATTTATAAACCTGATAAAATATCTAAAAATGATCTCATAGAAGTTCACGCGAAATCCCGGGCCGGAACTGGCGCCAACGTTTAGATATCTCCAAGACTTCGGACCTTCCTACCTAATTGCTAATTAATATGCATCGGGCAACGATACCTACTTTCTAGGAAAGCATTCTAGGTAGGTACCTACCTACTATACTTGGTTTGATTACTCAGCAATTAACATTAAAAGGTTTAGGCCTTCATGCTCTGTTACCCTTACGGAAAATCAGGCCGTGATGGTTTTATTTTCTCCATTTTTCGCGTTTTAAAGTTTCTTACAAAACATGCACTTAAAATAATAATCCAGTCTATTAATGTCCCACTGCTGGGCACGGGCGTCTTCTCAGAATGAGAAGGGTTAGGCCTTAGTCCACCATGCTGGCCTAGTGCGGGTTGGCGGACCTCATGGCGGTTATGAGGCCCTCTCAGATGTGCAGGTTCCCATCACGATATTTTCCTTCACCGTTATCGCAAGTGATTATACCTACTCAAATTCTTCAAAACATGCACTTTTTTATTTTATTTGTTCATTACACCTACCTAAGTACATAAACACCCAAATTGTTATATTGATAACCCCTGGCAGTTCATTCATGTTATTGAATGAAATTAGTCCAATTACCTATCAAACGTTTCCATTTCTATCGAAAACTGATAACGTAAATAATGTAGATATAGGTAGGTACTGTGAATATTCGCTTTACTTATAAATTAGAACAAGGCTAGTTAGATACGTACATGTGTACCTATTTACTTATACATGGAGCTATGTAGGTAAATACCTACCAAGAATTACCGACTAGCTTGTTAGGGACCAAATAGTTCTCCAATGCACAGAGGCAACATACATCTGTCCCCCTATTGTTAATTGACCTACCCCAATAGGATAGCCTACTACATAAATATGTGCCTAAATATACTTATCTATCATAAATAAGAGATTACCGGCCAAATATCCAACCAATTAAAAACATGTTATGTGTCTACTAGGTATTAGAAGTACCTATGTATAAGGAAAGTACTTCTAATTGGTTTCCGATCTACTTTAATACTTACTTTTAGCAGCGTTCTTGCTTGTAAGGTTGGAGGGAAAGACAGGTTTTTATCTCTTTGAGACAGTAGGTGGTTGTATTCCGAACTGAATAGCCTATTAAAACTTTAAAGAAGAACATTCATGCCTAGTTACTAGAAATAACGCATATAAGCTTCTTACGTCCATCAAGTAGTGAGTAAAAAGACGTCGAGGCAAGCATTTGTAAATTAAGCTCATTGAAAGGACCGTTCCGAAACCTCATTACCTTGTCCTCCTTGAATATGCCGCCTTTACAAAAACGTAGCACGTTGATGCATTACTCTGAGCGCTATCTAAAAACCTGTTTGAGCGTTCGAACGGACCCGCGATGGGAAAAAAATCTCCCAGATTCCAATGCGAACCATAAAAACGTCTCGAGATAATTTCCAACCCATCCAATGCTCGAGTCCGCCGCTTGATTATTCTGACCGCTCAAGTATTTAACACTTGAACGATGGAATTCCTTGTTCTTTTATTTATAAACACGATCTAACTATTCATGATATACGCTCCTATTATTTCGATCGACTATAAAGATAAAATCGACCTTTAATTACCAGCCGCATTAGAACAATGCCGAAAATAGATATGCCCTTTATCGAGATTTCTGTTACATTGATTAATATTCGAGCAGATAACAAGAAATGTTAAATTCTCTATAAAGCAAATTGTATTTCACGTAAATGGAAACTAGTTACCTATTCATTTTGTGTAACCACGACTCTGTCACCATCAGTCAACATCGACACGAAAATCTCTTTAAATGCATTTGTAACGGAAAACAAAGCGAGATAAACAACAAGAAAAGGAGACAAACAAAATAGCCGTTGACTTAGTTGCTTTTGTGGCGAGGGTAAACACTGCAATTCATTGGACAACCTTTCACCTGGACGATAAGCGCTAAGTGTTGTTTGAGTGTCATCTCGCGGAGTTCTGCCCTTTTATGGTCCCGTTTATTTGTACTGTAAAGAATCCCTTGCCTTAAACACAGTCTGTATCCGTTCCACACTCTTTCGTATGAAGAGACCATTAAAGTTTGGCAGTCTGGTAAGTTTTTAACGCTGCACTGCAATACGCGTACAGCTTACATGCAAAATCACTTAAATAAGTAAAGACACAGAAAATTACAATTGAGTGTCAGTAGTCAGTGGCCACTTTAACGTCTTTTTAAAGCTCGTTAAAGCGAGTATAACCTCAGAAATTAGCTTTTACATAGCGTAAGTATAAGTATGGCAAAAGTGACAATTACCGTCTCCAGGACAGCACCAATAATAATTAACTAGCTCATCTTAATTATTTCGCTGCAATACTTGATGCTATTGCTTACACCAATTTCATATTTTCTACAACATTTATTTCTCAGCTTCCCTTGAAACGCAGCTTGGTAGTTAATACTGAGTACATATTGAGGTGGTGCAGTTACAAGGCGTTTCATAATTTATTGGTCGCACAACCTGCCCGGTTGCACAGATGCTATCGGTATAACATGTAAAGTGAAGGGTATAATCACAATTACCACATACACTTTCTAGGTTTCCGAGATGACTAATGTATTGCGTTGTACAGAATTTTCATATAAGACAGAAGCACGAGGCATCTAGATACAAATCATTCTTCTTCTGGTGTTATTAAAAAAAATTACTTGACGTCTTTCATTAATTGCTTTTTGTTCTTTAACGTTCAAGCTCTGACAGCCGACTGGTGGTAGAGAGAATCATCCAATTTGCCAATTTAAATACTCCAAGCCTTTGAACCACGACTTCGAACGCACAGATATTTTCACCATAGGCAATACCTGCCGTTTGGGAGCGGCACGGGCATACATATGTCCAGTCCAGCAGTGGATTGCGTATTGATATTTCAGGTCCTAATATGATACTGATCGTATCAGTGTCAATACTACGAGTATTTTTAGTACGTACTTGGATTCTAGAAATACCCGTAGTATTGACACATCTATGAAAAGTACATTAACATTACATAAGTCAGGTATACAATACAATGGTCACTGTAACTCGACGTTTGTGCAATTGTTACAGAGTTCGTTGGCCGATAAAGTTCTTATCAGTTTTCTTTGTAAGTAGGAAACGAAGTCGTGTCGCAAGAATTAATTAGGCAATGGCGAAATGAATGAGATAAGCTGTGCAATATGAAATAAAGAGTTTTAAACATTTAATACTGGCAAAAAAATGTATGTAGGTATATTTATAATGTTGGAATAGCGAGGCGAGCAAGGATCATCATGATTCGCCTTCGACATTCAGCCATACAAAGTCTATTTTGCATTTGCAAGCGATCAAATGTCATGGTGTCTAGAAAACAAAGAGAGCTGTGGCAGTGTGGCGTCGGTTTTTCCCATGCTTGATTTATCTACTGCGTGAGGAACATCCATTCAACCGTATGGATGCCAGCTACAGCTAAACGACCCCGGTTACGCCACCAGACCTTATTTATATATTGTAGGAACGAGTTTCATAGAAAATGTATCCTGAGAGTCGTGAATAACCAAATTGATTTGCTTTACTTAAAACTATTTCAAGGTGGCCTCGACTCGTTTTTAAGTCGTTAACTCCTATAACGGACGGTATGCGATCGTTATCAATTTTAATAAGGTTTATTACTCAACAAGCCACGAATATCACTTGACATAATTCCCAGTGAAATAATGATGGGCCGTGACTGTGTCAACATAAATCACTGATCTCTGATATTGAATAGGAGGAAATTATAGAGAATGTTTCCGTTGCCCGCATCTCAGATGAAGAGATACATATTTCTCTAGTTAACTGATCAGATGGACTTATGCGTGCAGTCCACTGCATCTGATCACACATAAATCTTATTAGATCTACGGGCAATTTGTTCCTTTAAGTTAGAAGTAATTGTATTAAGGAACTTAGCAGAAGTTGTAACATCTGGGATAAGGTAGAAACTAAAGTTTTATTTCCGTGTTAGAGTAATGTTTTAATCAAGAAAAACGATAAGCTTACTCTACTTTCTTAAACCATCAGTTCAGTTAATCTTTAATTTAATGCTTGTTGCAAAAGTAATGTTCCGTTATGTATCTACTGAGTAACAACTAACATAAATAAGAAAGTAATTGAAATCTGATTAGAATAAACAAATCGAACAGAATATTTACCTACTTTCTGTGACTGCGGCTCCGACCACATGGATACTTGGATAGTTATTAATTAATTTAATTTTCTGGGTCAAGAAGCCCTTGAATGTTTTTCGGGTATAAGTTTACCTCACTACCAAATTTCTTTAAAATCTGTTCAGTTGTTTTGCCAATGACAACGTAACATACTCTCGGACGGATAAACTGTCGCAATTATAATATAAGTAGGGATACAGCATTACTTATTTATCAGAGCTTTCTATACCGGACACGATCTAATAACCATAGTCGATAACCTGACTGGCTTTTAAACAGCTAGACAGTTAGATTAGTACTCACACTACATTTCAAATTAATTTCAGCCGATTACTCTTAATAATTGAAAGTCAAAAATACTGCCAAAGTGCCAAATCTTTTAACATCATCTATCGAGGTTAGGCAAAACAGTTTCATCAAACCCAGACAGGCATTATTACTCTTGACAGTGAAAGTTAGATCAATTTAGGTGTCCCAGATTCTCCCAGATACCAGTCTATCCGAAACTACGTTGATATAAAATAGTCGTTCCTCGTCTAAAGTAATAATGTTTAGTCAGTCTGGACGTCTCTGCTGTCTATCATAATGTAGTATCTTGTTATCACATACGGGTCCTACGTGCTTAACAAGACCTCATAAACGGGCGGGCCAAACAGACGCATACATACTTGACTGGAGTACCTATTGGAAGTCTCGATAGAGCATGACATCATCCTGGGATACTCTTTTGTAATACCTTGGGTCGGACGGTTCGTGTGTAGAAACTTCATTTGATACACGTACCTATACGTAGTCTGGGGATTGGAAGGTTCATTCTTATTTATTACAAACTTATAGGCATGCTTTGGGACGTTCTTGATTGACTGCAATACATACCAAAACAATCATTGAAATACCAAGAAAGTCAAATTGAAGTATAATAATGTCGACTGCAGCCAGCCTGGGAACGTTTGCAGTAATAAGCACAACGTACTGAATAATATTTCCACGCAATACCTAGTCACCTATAGATCTAATGCCACAGGCTTCGGTGTCACCTTTCGTCCCCGATAGTGCCTTTCCTCGGTGTTGTTTTGCAGGCTATTGAATGACTGCAGTCGGTCCGCATTAAGCAAGTCTTCGTCGCGTAATCTGAACCCCAGCTTAAATCTAACGGCTTTGTACCTAATGCTTTATGCCTGAATAAATTACGAAAAATAATATCTTATGAAAGGAGGGTCCAATCCAACCGGCTTTAATATAACAGTGTGTCGTTTACGCAATGTAAGGATATCCTTTTAAAACTACAACTACAGCACTTTGAAATCCGTATTCCTTCAAAGAAGTACTACCTCTTCGATACTTTCTGTTAAGTTAAAAATATTCCGTGGGTTTAACCGTCAGTTGCCGTACAGTTTTATTATCGCACTCGACAAATGGGTGAGGATACAAAAACCACACTTGAGATATTCACCCCTCTCGTAAGTCATTGTGGGAACTTTCGAACGATCAGGGAAGCTGGATTTTTTGTCGCATGTTCTTAGAATTCGTCCCAGGTAGCTGGGTACTAATGCGAGCTTTTGTATTCATAACTCGAACGAAGATTTTGCGAATGACCAGCCCGACAGCTTTACAAATGAAGTGTTGTTTATGAAGTCATTGATCAATTAGTGTTTGTGAACAATAAGCTAAAAATTAAGTGGAGTATTCATAACACGGTTATATGCTTAATGATATAGGTAAACTTATATCAACACCATAGATTATTCAAAGCTCATTCGTTTGAATAACAGCCAATAATTACCATTTAATTCAATTTTAGGTAATCGGGAAGGCAAATTCAACTCTCCTTGTTAAGTTATCATGTCGTATGAATTTAATAACAATGATTAATGACACTAATTCTAAATAAACGTTACAATTAAGTATTCTGCTCTACGTTCATAACAAACATTAATTCTCAGGTGTATTACCACAGCTATTACCAAAATTACTTAGAAAAGTTCATTTGATTTGACTGCATGAAGTCCACAAATTATATTTGACAAGTGAGAAACACACATTGTTCTGTGTTTCTCAAGAAAATAAATAATTGTATTCTAAATATAGTGTTTCCAGAACTATAAATCTGATCCTGTTAACATAAACATTATCTAGATTAATCCTTTAATGGTTATGACTTGTGATATACTGAAATGGTTAAATAATCCCGATTTACTTAAATAGTTTAATTAATTATTAACGTTTCGCTGGCAACGGATTTATCAAATTAATTCTATCGTATAGGTACCTAAGTGTAATGTATCAGTAAAGTCTATTTAAAATCTGATTCCTGAATGCAGTGAGGCTGTGACAATGACCTTTAGAAACCCACGCTAATTATACACACATCGACAACCGGTGCCAGACTAGTTCATGGCATGGCGCGTTTCAACACAGCTATACAACATAATAAAGTGCCTAATTTAACTGCGCGTACACTTGTGATCGCCAGCGCCGGTGTAAGTGAAACTCAATTTAAAGCTCTTAAATTATTTTTGCTAGACAAAAACAATGAATAAGTTCCAAGTACATTTAATTATCTTCCCGATGAGAAGATTCAATTAATTTAATTAGAGCCAGCAGTTGTTTGCCGTACACAGTTTAATTGAACGTACGAAAAACAGATTGAGAAGGCACATTAAATTAACGCGCATCGATGCTTATGATGCAATAAGCGTATAGATTCGATGGCTATAAATTTTACGAACCCCTCCTGTTACCTGCATATGGTGCAATCGCTAATCTACTTAAACTTACTCAATGTTCTTACCAATTGTTGTGTTATTATGATACACAGATTGAGCTAGCTATAAACTGATTGTTACGATATCAAACATTTCCTGTTTAAGTCGGGTTCTTTCAATAACATTTTCCTGTACGACAGCTGAAGTTGATTACACGTTAACTTCAATAAAGTATCGACGAAAATAAATATCGAAGGGCAGTCTACAAATATTGGTCATAGTTGTAAAATAGAGTAAGATGGGATAAAGTGGACGACGCACGGGAAGCATAAAAATCTTTTACTAGGCCTACAAGATGAGAGCCAAAGAAAATAAAATCTTTAAAAAATCAGCCAGTATTTTCCTCGATATTGCTAGACGCAGTTTGGTTAGTGTGTATTTTAATTCGAGTCGGTTGTAACCACAGCAACAGTGAATCCTCGTTCCTTCCCCTTCGACATTGTAACTGTTGACGAGGGTCCGAGGTATTCGCAAGGTTTACATGCAATTTGTTTTAACTTAATGCGATACCCATCAATATTTAATCGGATCTACTTACATTAATCCTTTCTCATAATATTTGTTTATTTAGAGGCTAAATTTTCTCAAACATCGTGACCACTCACACGGCGAACATATTGAATTCATTAGAATGATGTAATTTTAATTATGCTGTGAAGTGTTTTTTCATTTGTTATATTTGTAAAGAATATCCATGGAACTTGTTGCCGGTCTCTTCTCCATAGGAGCAAACCACTTTGGAACCATGTACCTAGATTCTGGATGTTTTAAAAGTCCCTGTAATGGCCCATGTGAAATAAAATATGTTGACTTAGGAGTCTTAGGACATCTTAGGTTTCTGATTAGATATAGAAAACAAACAAAAGGTAAGAAGTTCGGTTTCTTATTGATGGTCATTATGAAACCTAGTTTACAAAAGAAGTTAGTATGTGTGTTCTACCAAAATATAAATCATACCATCATTATTGTTCTTGAGGAAAATGCTATGTAAAACAGCATAGGAAAAATGCATGACCATAAAAAATAACAGAAACATACGACCATACTTGGCTCCGTACTATACATTTTAAATAAGACAATTCCCATATTTTTTACTTATTTCTTGGCGTGACTTCGACAAACTAAGCACCTAGTTAATATTAGATGAAGCCCGTAAAACGTGGGGGCGCCGCGGCAGCTGATCGGAAGTCCTGCCCTTTGTTCCACTTTCTACCACACTTTTTGTAGTTAGGAAGGAAGTCAGGAATTTTACTAATCTATCTGTTTATTAAACAAAAAATATTTAACTTTCCGAATGATGTCAATGTAAATAACAGTTTTCATGCGTTTTATTTCCCTACATATCTACTCACGAATTTTATGTTACGCTCCATTGTCCCTTACGAAATATCCGCATTTTTTATCCAGAGGGAAAGCTTCCATTATTCAGAATATTTTTGGGCACAATGGTGGACGGCGTCGCACGCGCAGCGTGTGATCCATTGCCGACAAGATCGATTGTTCGCGATATACAGGGAGGCGGTTATTTTAAATTGTCGGCTTTGTCGGACACAATGCGAATATAAACGAACTAACACACCTAGACTACTTTTTACGTTTTATAAACTACATCCTGCCCTTCCCAATGTGTTTCCGTTCATTAAATACTTTTTTGTCTAATGATTTATTACACTATCATCTGTACTGGACCTTTGCCACAGAATAAATAATAGTTAAAATGGCAACCTTTACCCAATGATGAATAGAGAATCCCTTACAGTATTTTTGTAGATACCACTGAGTTCCACCGATATCTAAAGATAAACTATAGATGATTAGATTCAAGTATTCGGCCTTTAACCTGTATAAAGTCCCTAGACAGTGTTTACTTTGTTGTGCAAACTACTCCATCTTATTTTATATCAACATCTCAAACATGAAACTTAATCACGTGTTTGCAGTCGTTAATTAATTATTACTATTGGAAGTCTAAGTGGCTGTGGCGTGGAAGTGGCACGAGGCGTCTGTGAGCGCGTGCCGTCACCAACAGCAGCAACTCGACAGTTTTGCGGCTTCTGCAAATAGCCTTTATAGCTCACCACAAACTTGGTTAAACGGAAATATTGAAATATGTTTTCTTAGAATCAATCTAATAATTTAAACACGTGAGACCTTGACTCATTCTGTCTACTGGACTTCCTTTTCTACGCGAATTTTGCAAGTTAACATTTGGTCGTTTGGTAGCAGAACAGGTTTTAAGAAACGGTTTTTTAAGTAACTATTTAAAACACAACGACTGCAGACAGATCTACATTGATGGTCCCTGGCAACACGGAATATGGATTTAATTATCATGTTAAGCTAGAGTAATGGTTTGATCTTACAATAAATCTTTTCAGAACATTAACTTTTGTTCTGAACATGTGGACAAAATCTGATTGTTGGTAATGCAACCACTGTTTCTGTTAATGGTCCATTGAAGTGAGCTCATGACGTAACATTACGTGGGAATGTGATGCAATCGAACGAGGAAACGGGATATTATTAACATAATTATTCTTGCAATATCCTGTAGGTGGAACTTATTGATAGCTTTGAGATGTGTTCCGAGATGAAATGAGAGAGCTATGAAAGTTTACTGAAAATAGAGGTAGGTACATAATTTCTATAATTTAATTTAATATAATTATGTACCTATGTATGTGTTACCTTTTTGTTTGAAGTAGGTATTTTACTTATGTTTATATTAATAAATTTAATTTGTAATTTTGATCTATTCTTGTACATCACTGTCTACATTTCATGTTTCAAATTCTCCTGTCGCAGGTCTGCTGGAAGAGATTTCTTTTGTGAAATAAGCAGTACCGTTGTACTTGGTTCTCCTGCTTTTCTGTGTATTTTCATGCGTGTACATAAATTAATAAATAACTAAATTATAAAGCAAACTGAGAGACGAGACTTCTTTAGAAGTCCTATAGGATAGAACAGTACTTCACGTCCTTATATTGTCTATTAAAAAGACTTTTCATTTATGCGAAAATGAAAGAAAACTACATATTGCATGGACCCCAAATAATAAAGGGATAAGGGCAAGAGGATAACGATGATTTTGATCTGAACACGTATAATTATGTTGTTAATAATTAGTATGAATTATTTAAAACAAAAGTTATGAAAATAACTTATTTATGTTATGAATATTATTGAACTTATTTAAGGGGGTATTTTACAGGAATGCCGCAAAAACCGATTTGTATTTACAATTTTTTGAATAGAAATTCTTATTTCTTTGTCCTGAAAAAAATATATATCAAACTTGAAGATGTGACAATCTCTGCACGGTTGTCCGATACATGATTGGATGAAGTTGGCTCGATAAAAAAAAATCGCGAAGTTACCCCTTTTAAAAAAGTGTTTACAAGATTATTTCTAAAACATGATATTATTTCAAATAATTTTTACATCACAATATTGGTCGCAAATATACCAACCAAAATCGGTTGTTATTTTTTTATAATATTACGTATATTGGTCACAATTTGATAAAAACCACAAAATTCGTGATTTCTGTCATCTCTGCCATCAATCAGTCGCGTTTCGGCGCGCATCGAGGTCGGACCTGTGCAATTTTTTTTGACTTTCCTGCGCTTGCACTTTATTCAAAACCAAAAGAAAGAATGACAGTAAAATCATTAAAAAAATTATTAAAAAGCAACAGGAAGTATAAGTAACTTGCCTTTTATTCAGAAAATCTAAGTATTTCGTTTATAAAAATCAATATGCTAAAATAATTTCTTGACATCTCCGTCAAGAATTCATTTTATAGGATGTAGTATAGAAAAATCAGTACGACAATTTGTAGTGTTGAGAACAAAGAGTATGAAGTTTTATATACACCATGTCCCAAAATTCAACGATAAGCGGGCACCAGAGGGTTGACCAGCCCATGACTACTCGAGAACAATTTATTTTTCAATTTTTCAATTTTTAAGAAGTTACATAAAAAATTTGAAATCCTTCAAAAATTTACACCCCTTAAGATATTTTTAATTACCATGACCACAATGTTTCAGATATTTCTGAATTTCTTTTTGTACTAGCAACCTAAGTAGCACTGCTATCCACCACAATCGTTAAAAATCCCAGAATGCCTGTAGATTTGACACAAAAATCAATCAAAATTATTTTTCACCCTAAAATTTTGAAAGATTTTTACTTTTGGTCCACTTTCACTCATCGTGGTGTAAAAAAAAAGTACAGACACTACCATGGCAAGTTTTTTTAAAAATTGACGCAACTATCCAAGATTCCAAAATGGTATAATAATCTAGGAAAACTAGCCACAAAAAAAAGAAATGTGTACTATTTCTGAACAAGAACCAAATTTCATAACTTTTACTATGTGGTTTTTTGTTGTAAATTCTTCGAATTTGAATATATAATACATGTCCTTGTTGTTAATAAAATTTAGAAGTTAGAGAGAGATAGATAGATAGTATGTAAAGAAGGAAAGAAAACGTTTTTAAAAATTATATTTATTTTTAGTTATCGTGGTTGTCCGTGGCATCACCACGGTCCTATCCGAAAACCAGCACTGCGGTATTTATTTTATCTGTCAGGATTAACTGTCAGGATATGCTGAGATAGGGACTTTCTTTGGCCTTTTGCAGGACTTTTTTAACCCCCGACAAAATAGAGGGGTGATATAAGTTTATAATGTGTATCTGTGTATCTATGTATCTATGTGTCTGTGAATCTGTGTGTCTGTCTGTGGCATCGAAGCTTCAAAGCGGATGGACCGATTTCAATGCAGTTTTTTTTAATTGAAAGCTAGTTTAATCGGGATGGTTCTTAAAATCTGTTCAGCTGTTCAAAAGTTACACTTCTTTTTCTAGTTAGAGTCGAGGGTTTTAGACGGTTAGGTTATTGTTATCATTATTTGAATTTTTGTGTGTTTATGTAATTTCGTGTGCGAGTCCGATTTAAATGTTTTTTCTTTCTTTCTTTCAATTTTGAAGCTCTTCATCTGCATACATAGCGAGGAATCTGAACTAGGAATATGGTTTTGATCTATGAATATGCAATTTCTTTTTTGGTAAAAAAGCAACCCTGTGAACATACTTAAGTAGGTATGACTACGGAAACGGACGACTCCTACAGGTGTGGGTGAGAGTAGGTTATTATCTCAAGGCATGGATTTGAGTTGGCTTATTCTTCTAACATTACACACACATTGGCAGTGTCATCAGGTTTGTCATGCCGATATATCGGTTTCGTTACGGCATTATTGGCTTAGTGTGAAAATGCTCAATGTTGGTCGAGACAATTATGTGCACTTGCATAAACTCATACACAATAGGTATGACTGATATTTTATAAGTAGATAGTTAAATAGGTATAAAATCTACAAATACAAAACGGAGGAACAGATTTTCTAGCGTAATATAGGACACTGGGTATACGATATTATGGATTTATATTTTTCAAGTATTTGCTGGTGTCATACTGCATGTTGCTAATTAATATTGCTATTCTGTGACACGTGTGTCACACAGTCTGATACGTCAATTGCGTAATTGCGAGAACGGAGCTCCCCTAGTGGGTGGGGCTTAGGCTGATACTTCACCCCCTCAAAAGTAAGAAATCGTCGTAAAATACAACCTTAAGTTATGAATATATTATTTATATAGTTATATTTCTATGTACGGCTGTAGATACACACATACATAGATTTTAACATTACTTATTAGATCTACATAAAAGCATCAAATTTTAATTACCTAGGCATTGGTAATTAAAATTTGATGCTTTTATGTAGATCTAATAAGTAATGTTAAAATCTATGTATGTGTGTATCTACAGCCGTACATAGAAATATAACTATATAAATAATATATTCAAACGAAATTTTCGACATCACGATCGCGATTATACCGCATATTGACACGGGTTTGATGTGGTTAAAGGATCTTTCATCATTCATAATGAAGCATTGGGAACCTAACCTTTAAATATTTGAGCAACTTTGATTATTGGATTAATCAAATTAATTCTTAATGCGCTTCCATTAGCATTTTTATTTTTATTAAGTAACATTGATTATTTATTGGAATAATCACATCAATTATAGAACTTCCTATGATTTTATTTAAAATTATTGTGTTATATTTATTTTGCATAATTATATTATTTGATTATATTTTATTTTCCAATGAAGTTAACTAACAGGTGTTAATTTCACATCGTAGCGCTTGCAACCTTTTCATTAACGCGAGTGGTAATAAACGTGTTTTGATAGCATTAATTCTAACTAAATGATGCAAATACTGTGACACCCTTTTATTGCGTCGTAAATTGTAAATAATTATTGCACAGAGTACGATTAATAGTAAAAAAATATCCACGGGAAGTTGTTAAAATTTTAATTACTTATGTTTTAATATAGATAGGAGCATACTCATAATTTTACTTCAATAGTACTCTTTGGAAAAGTGAACTGCATCCTATAAAAATGACTCTACTTCAAAGAGATGCATATTATTATTATGTAAACGAGTCTCGGTTAGAGCTAATTACTTTCGTTGTTCGTAAATACACGAAGCGTGAGTTGCCCGCATTGATGTTCAAACGGCGAAGGTACACGGTACGCAAACACCGCTCCATAAACAAGAGCGTTTCAAAGCAACTCTCAAATCAATCATGTTAACCTTATCGACACGGTTCCGTTGCAAGCTCATTAGCAATGCCGCTGTGTCCGCACATCATGTACCACATACTGGCCGGGTAAAACGGGTACACTGGGCACAGCCAATATGGGCAAAACAGGCCCGCTCTCATCCATATTGCAGGCTCTCGTTCGATCAGTTCATTTATATTGCAAGCGGATGTTCTTTGCAACTTTCGTGAACTGCATCATTTGCTGTTCATTTTCAAAATTATTTATTACCGAAAAGTAAGAAAGATTAGTTCACCCAAACAATCACGGCGCCAGCGCTACACAACTAAAGAACAAATTGAATAAATTTCAAATGGTATAGAGTATTGGTCCGCTGGACTGGTACCTTTATTATACGGCATGACTTGTCTGTTAACTGGATAACCTCGACCATGTCATGTTATGTCTTGTGCTACATGGTATCCGAAGCTCATGGGGAGTATTTTTGAATTAAATTAAAGAATACAGACAATGAAGTTCTTGTCATCATATTATTCTTATTGGTTCTTTTGTACCTACTTCACAAAAAAATTTTTTTGAAGGCAACAGAATTTATATGGTAGGTACGTATCATCAACTCTAAGCATTATATCGATTGGTATCCAATTACAAACTGAAACGGTTGCATGTGCATGACATAAATCCATTTGAAATACGCCTAATTGCATTCGCTCTACAGCACAAATAGTTGACGTGAATCATATAGATAAAAGCAGTGTTTCAGTTGGGTGACAGGGCAGCATAAAAATAATGGTGAAAATGAAAATAACTGATTGCCAACGTATTATTTAGATAAGGAACGCACGGCCAGCGATAATGACCGCTTATAAAGGTGTGCTGTGATGCATCGACATGGAGACTATTCCCATTATGATGAATAATATTTCTCTTTCAGCACTGTCATTTATCAAACGCTTTTGACCGTTTTATGCAGCCATTAGAGACTCGTTTATATCAATAAAATGGAACTGTTGAACATTTTGAAAAGATTTGAAAAAGCATAGCGTTAAATGCATAAATGGAATAAATGGAATAATACTAGATATTAGTAAGCAACTATGCGGAGTTATCAGTTACACTGTTACGGCATGCACTCGGTAAATCAAGAAAGTGATAACAGTCATCGTAAGTAGTCGGGTAATTGTATCTGGAGCGGCAATTACAGTTTTGCCCGCAGTTACTGCAATCAAGCGTATACATATTATATTAAAATAAGATTTTATAAATCGTGCAAATAGTGACTGATTTGTGATATTTGCCCTAGGTATGGTTCATTAATTTGTTACGTGGCTAGGTACCGGTGATCATGTAACAGATGATTTATTTCGCGGCGGCAGTGGCAGCTAGCCGGGTTAGGTGAACGAACCCTGTCACTGCGCTACGTCGCCGTCGTATTACTGGTTTCGGCACTTGGGCAGAAGATTTTGTAACCGACGCGCATATTGACCGTTTATGGGCATGAAACCCCATAGCACGTTCATTCATTACAAACCGGCCGAGTTAAAATGACTAGCTAATACCCATAAAGGTACGATTGAATGGGATTCGAGGAATGGATTGCATAAGCTGTGAATGCTGTGATATATTAAACCACAATTCGAGGTATCATGAATTCACACTTTGAACGCATGAACTGTTATAAATGATAGAGAGCTTTGATCTCGGATTTTCATGTATTATACGTATGAATACCTTGTAAATTGCTCCGTGTTATTGTTTTTTGATCGATTTTAGTGTTATTGTTTTTTGTGAATCAAATACTTTGAACCCGTCTCTTTTGAATATTATCCTTGTAGAATGTAAATATAATTATGTATCACACATGAATCCTAATCTTATCGTTTCCACACTTACCTTGCTCCCAAAAAAACGTTATTTATACCGTTAATCCCTGTAACAACGAGCAGCTGCTAGTTCAACAATCAGTGCCAGCTTACCCACCAAATTATTAAAAGCCATAAAACGAGTCTTATAGAAGGGTGAGCCACCCCTATTTGTCGATTTACGTGTCGTGTTTGAAACTCGCCTGAGCGTTTTATTATTTTGAGACAGGCGAGGTATTTCATCGATTTTTTATTCGCGTGCATGCATTTTTAGTCATGTGCACCATTAATGAAAAAAAAAAAGTTATACTCACCTTATCTCACATTGAATGTGGAAACGGTATAACGATATGGATTAAATTTCAATTTGTGGCACCTAAAAAACGTAAAAGCCTTAATTTCCGGAACTGCAAATTGTATCAGATGTTATTTTATGTTTCGCGTACAAGGGATCGTAAAGTGTATGACATCGGTACAATCGCGATGTTCCATGAATACTAATCGGCGCAGGACTCCTTAGCAGTTGCATTTAAATTGATATGTAACAACCCCTTGAAAGTTGCATCACCAACCGTTAAAGGCAGGTTGGCGCGCAAATGTCCACGCTTGCTGAGACCTCGGCGTGTACTTTGTCGCCTGCAACCGGTTGCATTGTGTAGCGACCGTTAGTCGCCCACCTGCGGGAACGTTGCCCACTGAACCGAGAGCGACGTGTGTCCAGACACGTGGAGTTGAACCTTAATAGCACACGTTTGCATAATGACTAGTTATTTCAACTCAAAATTATTATTACCTGAATTCCATCGCACAAATGATACGCTCCAAGATAAATGTTACGACGTCTCTGTCTTTAATACCGTTGTTAATTTCATAATTATACCAATTCATCATTTTATAACAACAGATGTCGGCACTATTTGCGCAATTATGAAGTTATTTAGCAGCTGCGTTTGTAAAAGTCAAATGTTTGTTCACGCGTACATTTCGTAACTTAAGATTACGTAATTTTTATTCAATTTTATAGAACGGGCCAATGCAATGAATGCATCGCGATGCATCCGCTATTTATCATAAG
Source organism: Allophyes oxyacanthae (assembly GCA_932294325.1). Classification (NCBI taxonomy): domain Eukaryota; kingdom Metazoa; phylum Arthropoda; class Insecta; order Lepidoptera; family Noctuidae; genus Allophyes; species Allophyes oxyacanthae. Next base: position 7,944,841 of record OW028618.1, on the reverse strand, counting down.
TCAAACAGCATGTGAGATAAGCGATATCGATTGGTGGCCGATCGCATTACGACACAGACACTCGATACTTTGACACCTAGCCACCGGCTGCGACTGTTTGTTTAACGATTATCTTTTATGCTCTGTCTCGGTTTGGCCCAGTTCCTAGTAGTGATGACTCGATATTGGAACTTTTTTACTCACAAAATATTAATTAAATTATAACAAAAAGGGTTACCGTAACGTTGTTTCTGACAGTAACCCTCATTTTGCTACGCTCTTTCACATCACATGTGTTTCGAGTCAATATTGAACACGAAAACAGTTGTTGTTATCGCCAGATTCTTGCTATTAGCTTAATAACATAGAAAAAATTACAGGTGCATAAAGACATTATTTTAAATTGCAATTGATAAACATAACACGTATGTACCTATATTGTTTATCGTCTAGGAAAAGAGTGCCCCGTAATGCTAAAGACTAGATTGCTAAAAGACAAAACAACATCTAACAAAACTCACAAATAATAGTACCTGCATTACTGTCCAGAGGGCTAATTCACGTAATTTTAAGACGCGCCGATCGTATTGCAGTGATGCTCGAACTTGACGCGAGCGTATCTCACTGAAGCCCAGAGAATACCAAATGGCAGAATAGTCGACATCGGCGCAATTGCCGTAACGAAAAAAGAAGAAGAAGATTACCAAATGCGTTGTTTTGATCAATATGCTATAGCAACTGCGCGGCAACTGCACATCTTTAGTTACGTGAATTAGCGTACAGACCTGAAATAAAGCAATGACGGCTGAGTAAAATTGGAAGGACGAAGCTAAGCCGAGTACTTCCGAAGTGATATTAAAAAGACGAGGGGCCAGCCAAGTCCTTTTTAACTAAACGAGGCCGTTGAAGGATATTGCGGCCGAGACTTGTATTGTATTTTTCTCTAATTTGCGAGGAAATAAACAAATTAATTCAAGGAATTTAATTTTCATTCGCGCCAATAGGTACGACCAATCGCGGTCTTTGTGAAAAGAAATGCGCATTCAGGCTCTAAAATAACAAAAATCGTGTAGGTACCTAAAAATACCTAATTTATTTAATTTTAAAAATCTGTCCAGCAATTTCTATCATTGTCGTATTGGAAATTGCTGGCGTCTTATTTCGTTGCGTACCGAAAAGAGCCGATTGATGTATTGTTTTTTTCTAAAATAATGATGCATGATTTCCGAGCATGTGGGAGAATAGATTATTCTATTCTGATTAACTTACATAAATCAAATTATTTCTAATTACTTATCTGTTAAATTACAAGACTGTCGTAGTCACCACTGACTGTTTTATATTATACGTGGTTTTAAAATGTGTTTTTGTTTTCGTAACTTTCTTCGGGCTTCTACCGCGACCGCTACAAACATTACTTTCGTGGGCTCGCAGTATTTTCCAAAACATTAATATAATGTTTTCCTCTCGCTGCCTGCCTGCGCCCCTTATCTCGTCCTGTTAATGTGAAGGAACGATTTTCACGACAGTTTTTGTTTACGAATGTTTCCGAACATAAATTCAGGAGTATATTTTCAGATTCGGAAATATTTCAGCTAGGTTAGAAACTTAGCCTGCAAAAAAATGATACCCGACACAAAAAAATATGCTGAGTTGTTTGAGTTAAAAAAAGACCTAAAGATTTTTCTGTAACAATCGAGGCAAATGGCTTCAACTGGAAACTTAATTTTAACAAACGCGAAATTCATAACCAATACTTTTTACTGAACTCAAATAAAGCGATGTATCAACTAAATAATACCGACATACATACAAATTGCAGGAACATTTTATTGCAAGAACAAACAATCGGTCTGACGAATCGAATTTCGATTAAGGTGTGTTGTTTCATTATATTATAACATTGTAATTTTTTGCTTAACTCACATTTCGTAATGTGGTACCAACCGCAAACGAAATTACGGATAATGACTTTGATTTCATTATTATCTTTGAAATTATTGCCGCGTATTTTCTTGCAAGATTTTCCTGTTTTACTTTAGCTTGTGAAGGGACGTAGCTAAAATAATATCTAGGTACTTTCATTCAACTGTCTCTAGATGTCCATATAATCCCACTGGAACATCAATCTTTTATTTATAATTGTGTATTTATTAGAAGTGAAAACTGCATCATTATTTTGAATCAATTATCTTTGAAAACTATCAATGAATAAACACTGAAAGCATATCCTCAGAAGATGACACGGCGTTTAACTAAGCCGAGTTATTGTGATGTAAATAAGTTTGATCGTCATCATACAATGGGGCGTGGGAGTTAGGGTGTGGGCAGACCGGCCCTTAGCTCAAATATAAACAGAACACCCCGTATCTCGGTCTACCTCTGTTCACGCCTCGTCTATCCAAATACCATAGTAAACGTAGATGTATATAAATTCGTTGTTTACAAGTGTTAAATTGTTTGTAACAGACAGCTCAAACGTTAGTAAAATTGTCCAGATTCCTGTTTAAAATTCCATTCCCCCATTTCTTGCAGTTTAGCTACTAAGTAATGTAAAACATTGTTATATTTATCATCCTAATCCACCGGTATATCTCGGCTCTCGCGTGCTTAGGTGGTCGGTGTAATGTTACGAGCATGCATAGCCAGTGAAAGCAAACATTCAGTCAGCGTTCCACATAATGCATCTGTACTCTGTAGGGACCGACACTTGACACCTTGGCCTTCATTACAGATCTTGACTCATACACTGTGGCCGGCAGACTCGTACAAGAAAAATATTATTGTAATCATTACATTAGATGTGTGGGTGATCGGAGGCCGCCTGTAATAGACTTGACATCTTTCATGAGCTTCAACAATTACCACAGGAAATAAGACCTAATTCTTCTTAAACTACACAGAATAGAGTAATGTTTTTATACTCGATTATTCAATTGTGTCGTGTAATAAATTGATAACTGTACATATTATGGGTGAGTGTGTCCGATCGTTTTCGATTTGTATTCGCCTTTCAAAGTATTATACGCATCTCTCGTCGTTGAATGCAATACGTGTATAATAATGAACCAATGGAAATGGAGTTGGTGTTCATATCATGGTCAAGTTCAGTGACCTCTTGCTGTTCATCATGTATAATGGACAAATTGACCCTAACTACGCAGACTTTTTAACTCGTGTTTATTGTCAATCAAAAGATACACAAATGAAAGGAAAAGCCAATTCACCTTCAATATTTTGTGCGACGAAAATGTAGGTAAAAGATTAAAATGGATATCTTATCACGAAAATGTGTTTGCTCAAGTATGAAACACGATTAGATAAGTTGTTTATAAAGAAGTATTTATCACTTAATTTGTTTGGGTTATTTTTTCTTTAAAAGAAATTCTTGTCATCTCTTTACAAATATGAGCAATATGAGCTCACGTATGTGACGAATTTGAGGAAAATTTTCACGAGTGATGTAAAACAATGCTTATGAGGTGATGCGGTCGTACCGACTCGTACCGTTGCTTTTTTTTGTACATTTCAGAGCCGCCTCAGGTTTTTAAAATGCTTTTACGTCATTACTTTGTATTATAGGGTCGTAATCGTCGCATAATTTCAGATCTTGTTATACAAGTTTTCAGCTCTTCATTTAGGTCCATCATTACTTTTATATTGCTTGTTATCATAATATATTTTAAGTACTAAAACTCATCGATGTAATGGTTTTGATCACAGGTGGATTACATTGGGTCATTACTTTGTCCTTTGTAAATGTAGAACCGGCCTATGAATAATGTAGGCTAGTGTAATGACTTTATGATTCTATATTAATGTATGATGGTATCTTAAGATGGATTTTATTAGGAAGTTCTTCATAGGATTCGTGAACACGAAATTACTTGGATATTTTTAGTTTTAGTATGGCGTTTGCGTACAGTTATGTGCGTGGGCATTCTGAGGTCAGACGCACATTGACGACAGGCCTCTTCCGACACTCCTACGCATGCCGTATTATAGCCTCTTTAACTCCGCCTTAGAATTGAATACAAGTTTAGGATTATTCGTTCAAAATATAACGTCAGTCCTGTGATTCCCGAAGAGACAGATACCTAATACCTATCATCGTAAACCAAGAACCTTCTATCTATAAGGTTCTTGTCGTAAACCGACTCCATAGCCAATGATGTAACTATTCCCCATGTAGGTAACTACCTAATTAGAAACGGGACATGAATCTTGGGAGCTAGTATTACCAAGAGGATGAATGACCTTTTTTGACCAGGATGGATTATGGAAAAGATTAGGTAAACAGGCCAATTGAAAAAAAAAATATCTGTCGGCAAGCATACACATCCCAAACATCCAATCTGTCGACACTAAAAAACTAAATAGACTGCTACAGAAACCAATTTCCCATGTTTATTTATATCTCGTCAACATAATGGAAAGTGTAATTTCTTTGTAAAAGTACAAATTTCGTTGAAAACTATGTGTGGCACCCTAAATTTAAACAAAAATAGCCGTAACACACGCCTTAAGGTAATCAAACTTCACGACACTACACGTGGAAGGTGTGAACTAAAGTAAAGCATACTTTCACGCCCTTCATTAAGAGTACTTTTATTTTTAGATTAAAAACTATAAACATTACAATAAATACGTCTTTACTTTCTAATTAGAGCTTTACAAACACAAATACATGGCGTCAGTTAAAATTTCGTTTCTCTATGGTGCACTTAGGGTTGTTATTACAAGGGAAAGGACTACTGAGCGTACCTACGTTATTTAACAAAGAAGCGGTATTTTATTTTCCTACTAATACTGTATTTGATTGCAACAGTTTGGATCTCCGGATGTTAGTTACTCAATCACAACTCACGCCGCCGCGCCGTTTCGACGTAAGATAGTTTTCATTCTGAAAAACCACGTAGACCACAACACTATCGTAAATCGCTTGAATGAAGTCGTGGGCAAGGGCTAGTAAATTTATATTTGGAAACGTAGACTTCTCAAAAACATCCATTGAGTTTCCCCACTCAATAATTAGCAGCCTATGTAAATCATCTTACGAGATTTTAAGATATTAATCAATCATAGTAATAATCACAAATACACTGTTTCAACTCCAAGGAAAATAAACGCAAGGTTTGTTTGCACATTCCCTTCAATTTTATACAAACGAAAATAGAAACTCCATTCACAATAAGAACTTCGGAGATAAGTATCTCGGTATCCTTGTCCTAAAGACGCTCGAAGCGTTCATAAATCAACTTCGATAAGACAAAAATATTTTAGGGCGATTCCGATGGTGAACAAGTCTACTCACAATAATAATCTAGAGTACACACGCCTACACGGGCCAAACCGGTATGGCGTTACTGGCATTGCTTCGACTTTCTGTCGAATTTTTGTACTGAGCCGCCTCTTGATCTGTTCCGATATAGAATCCAGATACATTGTACGGTGCGGGCGCTATCGAGGACTCTTAATAGTTGAATTACAGTATCTGGAAGGGACTTGGCGTGATTTGAATTTGAACACCGTTCGTATTGTCGTTCGCCTTTTTAGTGCTCTCATCTTATTAATTATTGAGGTATGGCAGGCTATCAATTATAGGAAGTTTTATGATGACTACACTGGTCTTATAAGGCCTCCATACAATTAATTGTCCGACATTTATTGGTTGATTGGATGTTTGAATAAGTAACATTTAATGACGGAAATAATTGAGTTGATTGGAATAGCTGCAATAACTAAAGGTCATCTGCTGGTTGATGATAATTGATATGATCCAAATAATGTATCTTAAAAATAATCGATTGAACGGTATAATAATCGTGGTTATTTATTTATTATGTTTAGTGCATATTGCCACCTACAAAAAAAAATACGAGTAGGCTTCCTACTGACGTTTTCAGTAAGAATATTTCCATGTCTATAATAGCACCTCTAGAAGCACAGACGATGCCGGCGCCCGGGGCTCCACGTCAAACAAAACAAACACCCACCGCGATCCTATCGTCAAACGAACTTGAACCCAATGGTTCACTTAACCGTTTAAGGCTAGACGCCGCATTCACATTGCAATACATTATCCTGTCACGTACTATCTAACCGACTATAAAACTTTTGTTTTCATGCACACTTTTACTTTTTATTTTTAGACGAAATTGTCTCCACTTTTCGTGGATGCCCGATATATGATACACCTTCAAACAGTTGGTGTTCCATCTTATATTCCTCCTGAAAGAAGCTGGATCGTTATTACTTTACGATGTTTTCAGTTGCTACCCCATTGTCAAGACAAAAATACTCTGTTATAAATACATAATTAACCTGAAGAGTATTTTGTATGTAAAGTTCTTAAACAGGAAACTTAATAAGGTGTCGTGGTCGTGCTACCTTAGCTTATACTTAACTCCTGGCCGGCACTATAAAAACAAAGGATTAAATGCACTAAAACAATGGCGTCTAGATTTACGCTTCGTGTTCTAACTTCTAAATCATGCCCTGTGGCCTTTATTATATTAAATAGCATGGCATGTTTGTCTTCCGTCAAATATAATCCAACCGCGTACATTACCTGCAAGCTTATAGACGCTAACGTAACGGTGACGGTGAGACACATTAGTCTGCGTTACTTGAGCACGAAGACAAAGTACTCGGTTAAATCGCGTTTCGTGCTTTGAGTGAATAAGGTAAACGTAAGCTTTCGCTTGCCCTACGCGGCTGCGCTACAAGGAAACGATATTATAACATCGAACTTTACAACTCTTCCGCATTTGCTTTTGTTTGCCAACATAGCCATAACAGTGAATTATTAGACGAGAACTTGAGATAAATTGTTCTTCAAGTGCCTATTTAAGTTAATTTATTTGTTTTTCCCTTGCAAAGTGATGCGTTTTATGCGTTGTTCGCCACGGTTAATGGCACAGTAAAACTCAATCGACGGAACGCTGAGGGCAAACGTATTATTATTCGTGTCTTAATTAAATTTCTTAAACTTTCAGTTCTATCAAGAGAAACCCATATAGGCTATTTTTTATAATTAGTAATTTAAGCAAGGCTCCTGTTCGAACAGAACCTGTTCCTCTATGGCTACTTATTGCAAGTCAATAAAAAATCTCTTATAAATTCCGTTTGTATAGAACATCATGAAGTTGAATGTTTTCTAATATAACTGACAGAAGTAACCACCCGGAAAATAAACACGCTCCTTGAAGATTCGAGGGACGAACCGCAATTCGGAGGTGGGGAGATTCGAACCCAGAGGCAGTGATGTCCCGGGCTCTGCTATATTGAATTCAAGTTATGATTAGGAAAGTTTCTGCCCCGTTTCTTCGATAAATAAGTACAATATTACATTTAACAGTCCGATGTCTACGTGACGTCATCTGCCGTTATTTGGGAACTTTACAGAACAAGTCATATCATGAAACTATTTTTATTAATTTCTCCGTTCATTTTAGGTTCAGGTTTTCTCCAATTCAGTGATAATTGAAGTGGTTCAATATTAAACGACTTTTCATATAGACTGTTACCATAACCAAATTAATTTTGCTGTAACAGTGTGATTGATAGCGATACTGATGTTTTTTGGTTATAATGCAGAATTAAGTGCTTGCTTAATAATACATGACAGATGAGACGAACTGGGATAAAAAGTAACAGTTTTTATTGCCGTTTCAAAGATCACTCTAACACATGCCAGTTATATTCATAGAAGCAATAATTTAAGCTTACCCATATCGCTTCTAATTCAATAAAATTATTATAGGGCTCTCGTAAAAATAGAAAACAATAATGAGATCCCATTAACTATTGCGATAAAATTGCATAGGTTGAGATTCATTAAAACGGTGGATCTTTTTTTAGAAGTAAATTGTTATACGAATTTGTTATACGAATTTATATTAATATCTATATAAGAATATATTATGTAAATGTAATCTAATCAATTGCCTGACAGGCGACAATAAATAAATCGTATCGTAATGCATGCTTTTCTTTCATTACCAATTAAATTTCCGTAGCTGCGTAGCCGTTCTACGTCCCGCTGGGTAATCAAGATGTACGATCGTAATCGGAATCGATTCAATTTTGACACTACAAGAATATTCATTGCGTTGTTCCAATTCCAATTGTCGAGCGCAGTGATTTTTAAAGCATACTGCTCAATGTACTTTGTTTAACTGTCAAAATTGAATCGATTCCAATTACGAGCGTGTATTGTGATTACCCTGCCGGATATGCCTTCATCAATTCTGACAATCTTGCAGTAGGTAACTTAATCAATTCCATGGATATATATATATATATATATATCTATATCGTAAGGTTAATTTAATGATTTTCTTGTCCTACCCCAACTTCTGCCTTTGGTATGGCATTAATACCTACTTATTAATAAAATTAACCGCACATCTCTTCATTACAAAAAATTATCAAACCTAAAATATGTATAGTTTGGGGTACGTTTTAGGAGTACAGTTGCGTCCATACAAAGGATGACCATGTGTCTACATGAAATGCTAGACAAAAACATAATCCAAATGGTTCTTTACCGACAGATGATAAAGTGTATTGTGTAGCGAATAATACACAGATCAGTCGACACAATAACATTATATTTTGTTGCTTTTTATTACAGCAGCTGCCCCAAACACGTGCTATGATTTTAGTCTACCAACATAAACTCTGAACGCGACGACTCGGCAGTAATTAATAATGATAGCGCATAATAAAATTAATTACGTCAAACATTTCAAATGTTTCGAAAACGTATATCAGCTCGTTTAAAACATTAGGAGTTAATTACAAAAACGCTCAATTTTCTCGAACACGAGTAATTCTATTAGTGTTATTTAAAAGAGCATTAATGCGTAGTTTTTTATTTTAATTTAATGTATTCGTGATGTGCGGGCTATTCCTTATTCACGCTCATCCGTTTCGGTCAGTTGGGCACGCTTGAAATTACCGATGACTTCACTGGGGCACTTAGCATCTACATTTTACCTCACTCTACTGTCCAGACGGGTTTTCGTAACGAGATTGTATCGTCAGTGAATGGCTACTTTTTTTCGAGTATTCGCTGTATTTGACCATAAAAGTCTTTCTTATGAAAGTTATCACGTCAATGCCGTTCGACCAGATATAAAATGCATGTGGTCGCAATTAAGATGCTTTTATTATATTTCGGCGATAATTTGCTTTGAACACGTCAACACGTGCTGATGAAACCGCAGAAATAAAACGTTTAGGATATAATAATGGTCCTCTCATCCATTAATCCCCCTCGACTGTATACAATCGTAATCACAGCATAATGACATTAATGTAATTGTAATTTAACGCACGGGGCGGTGCATTAGTGGCATGGATGTTATCGTGCTTATCATTTTAAAATAGCTTTTTGATATACGCCAGATGGCGTTTCACCTCCCCCATGCACCACTGACGTCATCCTACAAAAGCATACATCATGAATAACTTTCCAATCTGTTATTTTTATAGAGGAGTACTTGAATTTTTTGTATTAACTCCCATTAGGTTTTTCCTATAGCTTGCCCCAAATATTTATTTATGAATCTATTAATGTGAAAGAGCAGGTGAGCAGTACAAAGGCAAATCAGTATCAATGTCCAAATCTGTCACAGTTCGCATGCATCTGCATCCAATGTGTGAGCGAACATCTGTTGAACAAAAGCGCGATGGCATCACGGGCCCTTAGCTTCGTGACCTACAGTGCGGCGGCCATTATTATCTAACAACGGGCCCTCGTTTAATTAGGCCCTATTCACTTATCGGCATTCCTATTCCGATCGGTTTACATTTTCACGCCCGACTGCGCCGGTGCCACAATGCTCCATTGATGGATGATTAGAATTAAATTTAATTGTATTCTGAGCCCGTATTTTTATTAGATAGTTACCAACATGAATGTTAGTTGTTAAACATTCCAATTACACAATCAGAAATTTCCCCAGCGTTCATAAACATGTTCTACTTTGCGAAATTCGGATCTTTCATTGCTACATCGATTAGTACTTTAGCAAAAAATAATAAGTCATAATTTAACTCCCAATATAAGAACAACCTACCGCGGTATTTTAACCTCCCCCAGTCGTAAATCATGAGAAATATTCTCGCATGGCTTCACAATCGAATTTGTAAGCATTTTTCAATTATCCGTTATTGACCACAATGGGCGATCTTATTGGCCTTTTCGTTGTCGTAAACAATTTGTACCGGGATGTAACGTATAATTTTTCAAACAAAATTATGCCCAATGTCGAAGGTATAAGTAGCACGAGGCTAACCCCGACGAAATATTAAAAGCGATCCCGCAGCCCTTTGCATGTAGTAGGGTCAACCTACTTGAACATTTCGATTGTTACCGCCTGCATACTGAAACAATTCGTGCAACCGTTAAAACAATAAGAACCCATATAATAAACTGGAACCTTTTTATTTTTTGTTGTTTTACGCTGTTGCCTCTTTTTTCCAATTACTATGTAACTAACTCAAATATATTGTTTTCAGGTAAGTACACTTTGCTGATATACCAACATAAGGTAAATTTATGGACGTAGGTTTGGATAATACTAGATAATATTATTAGAAAATTATGATACCTAAACGTTCTGAAATGTTCATCATCATCTGTGCGTCGACCTTTTTTCCTTAAAAATGTTGTTTTCTCTTGGTGTACCCGCTCATTCATCATGTCGCACATAAATGCTTCCATCCATTCTCATAATTTATTCAAGCGAAGCAAGTCTTCTGGATTTCCAAGTACTTTATACAAATGTGACTTCATGAAGTTTTCTTACTACAACTTGAAGCAAACTAATAAGAAACAGGCAAAGTTTCTAGCTTTTTTATTATGTTACAACTTACATGGACTTTCAGCCGAAGTTCGTGATATTTTCTTAATAGGAACGAGCTGACAGGATTACGAATTCGTAGAGTTTAATTAAGGTCCAGCCATCTACTGACCTTTCATTTGTGCAGATGGGGCAAGACGACTTTATTGCGAAACAAATTGCCCCTTGCCGGTCCTAGTTGGCTGCTTAGTACGAGTGTATTTCCCAATGATTATTTATCCTCCCAAACGGTATTATATAAGTACCTAGATGAAGGATTGCATAAGAATGAAGTAAATGTACTGTTATTATTATCAATGATTCAGTGCTCTAAATTCAGTGGATCCGGCTATAAATCGCTGAAAGACGCGAGAATAAATTTCATATCTAATAATATTACTTACATTCTGAACTTTTATTTAATACCATAAAGTATCACTTTATCTTCCAAGATTCTTACAATCGCAACTTTATTCTATTTTATAGTGAACAGAACAGTCAAAGAATAAATTCTCCGTGTAAATAATATCGTAGGCTTATCTTAAAGCCACATCAATGTTAGTCACGAATGGCGGCTTGACTGAAAGGGCTTGGCCGAAGCGTCTGGTTATCTGTTACTGGATACTAGAGTACAATGTAAACAAGATTCTCTAAGTTCTAAAAGTGATTTAAAGAGTTATGTATAGAAGCACCTCGACTTTTTAAAATAAAAAGTTACGAAGCAAATTAGAACCTCTTGAGCATACGCAATAAAGTCAAGCAACGTTAAATTTTAATTAAAAAACCATTGTTCATTCTGACCTCGAGCTTGCTTTATGAATTCTCTTGTGAGCTGTGCCCCTCGATGATCAAATTTGTCGAATTTAATTAAGAGCCATCGCATAGACTGCGAAACACTTTAATGTTGAATTATTACTTCCTTGTCCAACTGTAAATATTTAGATATGAAACGGATTTTTAAATTAGATTCGTTTACAGAATAAATCGAAAAGTAATTTTGTAGGTATCATGACTTTTGAATCTGTGTAACAGCTCATCAAGGCGAAACCGCTTCGCAAACACGCTGCTTAAACGATTTGTACGACGTCGCGGCCTCTTATTAAGATGATCTTAGCACGGCCTCGGCAAGATATTACGTATATCATTACAATCTCAATTTGGTTCCCAAGACTTTAATGAACAAGATATTATTATGACAGAACGTTTTCGCTTATGAAGACCACACAACTGTTATAAGGATACTGTTTATATCTCTCACATGTCGATGAAAAGCAGACCAAACATATTCTTTGCTAAGAATGTATCTGCCCATAGAACCATTCTGTCTTTATACCGGTTGGTACTCGAAATCAGGCGATTATGTAAAGGACCAATCTTTAGATAATGACCTCGCTTTTCGACAAGACTCTTGTTTGGAGTATCCTTGTTCTTCTTTCGTGTAAGCTCTCACACAAGATTTCCTCATGCCGTAACGGATTAGCCTTTTGACGCACAGGACGAACCCTCTCTGCCACTTTAGCTTGCTGACTCTGCAACCTATGCCAATTACTCTGTTTCTTCTCCGCATAATCTTGTTGCGAATTTTAATCTCAAAGTAACTTATGTACAATCTATGGTACAAGAAAATTTGAGTTGCATCATTAATCAAAGAGCCAACGATCTTATTACCAAGTCACATTCTATTAAAAGTGGATGTGTAGAATTCCGCTTTTGGGTCAATTTCATCGTTATTAACGTGTCACTTACTCCGTAATTTCTATGCGAACTGACACTATGATACGGAATTAATTAATGGCTTTATTTCGTCGTTCACACTTGTTTGTCCAGTCATCGTTGGCTAATTAGGAGTTTTTAATTAAAATCGAACAACATGCCAAAAGTTTCCATTTTGGTTCATAAAACGAAACGATTTCAAATTCAATATCCTTAAGCGAAATCGGGACTTTTTGAAATTGATTTCGTAATTCGATATCCGGGGAGCATCAGAGTGACCTAAGTTTGATTGTTCTACGCCTCGACGCTCTTTGTCAAACATGGTCTCTTCCGGACCGCAAAGTACCCTCAACTCCGGGATGTTGCTGAGCCGGATAAAGTTGAATTACCAGCCACACGTAACTTCCTGTCATAATAACGAGACTTGATGAGTAGGTACCTACTTATTTAAATTGTTGAAAATTTTCTAATGCTCAACGAAGTATCCTAGAATACCTGTTTTCGATATGATTATTTATAGATCGCGCATGTATATAAAACGGCCACGAGCAAGCTATGACCCTGGCTGATATTAAAATAACGTCTTTAATTTCTATCAAACAACGCCTGTCCACTCCTCGCCTATACAAAAAGTCGGAATGGCCTCATTTCGCTTGCGATTGTCCACGGTCGAGGGTCCAATTATGCACATTAGTCTACAACGGCTCTCGTTGAAAAGGATTTTCCAATTAGAGGCTCTCGTTGAATTAATGGGCAGCTTAACACTGATAGAACATTTCCTTTTTCCATCATTTCGTCTTGACAAACATAAGATATTTAAAAAAGTATTTCCTTGAGCTGAGCTGCTTTATTAAATTCGTAGTCACCTTTTCTTCCAAAAGTTGTTTGATAATATCGGGCAAAACCGCATAGCTGACAGTTTGTCCCAAACATAATTTATTATACATTCATAAATCTGAATGTATACAAGTAGGTGTGCAGTCGAGCAAACTTGTAAACCATGAACACATAAATCACAGCATTGTTTTGGCGTATCCATATGACAAAGGGTTACGAATAGCGCGAGGCTTCTCAAATATTTCCAACATATTGCAGTCTGCAGAGATATATGGTCAATGTTTTGAGCATAAATGCGATTAGAATGAAATACAGGATACTGGTATTAGGTATGCTGGTTGTATATGAATAAGGGGATATTAAATGCAAGGCATTAACCGAGGCAGAAAGTCACAATGATTTGCTTAAGCTGGTGCAAAGGGGTTTCGAAGATAGACACCAGGACGGTCTCGCTGCGGCATTTAGAACAATAGAACCATAACTTAGGTAAGTGAAAAGCTAGCGTTGACAAGGGTAACGTCCTGAAGCTATTTGTGTTTCGCCTTTATCCTCTACACAAGAGCGGCAAGTAGCGTATGGTAACATACAGATGATGAAACAATCACTTTTATTGTGTTTGAACTTACACAAAGTACTTTTTGAAGTAATATAGCCTATTGCGTTTGTAAGATTTTTTTTTTTTATAAATTTGGCCTATATATTCTTTATTGTTGGTAGGTAGCTGTAAGTGTAATTTAATTTGTTCATTTTAAAATATCCTGTTTGCTTTTTAGTAATTTGATTGAGGATCTTCGACGCAATTAATATAATTTCTCTTGTTATTCTCTTTCTAATTATTCTTATAACTCTCTAGTGAAACCGTTACTAACTGAGATCCTTGGTAACAAGTTTTGTTCACGTGGCAAGAAGCATCATATTGAATTTCCCATTTAAATCAGTTAAAATTATCCATCATACCATACATCTAAAGTTATGTGAACAAAAACTCCCGGAACTCGAAGTAAACATTATTTTCAAGCAAAGTCAGAACCCACAAATCATTACAACCGTGACTTGCGGACGTGAAAGAATTTTTGATGTTTCTGACGGTTAACTGGCCTGTAAAGGTCATGCGCCACTTAAGTACTTACTATCTAAGACGTTTTAATAAGACAAAACCATGACAAAACCTACCAACATAAATCGTTAATGAATGAAATACCAGTAAAATGACAAATCTTTCAAAAGCCTTCACATAATTTTGACACGTTACTTTGAAGCTTTGTTTGTTTCTGTTTGTTTGTAATTATGGGACATTATATTATAATGTGTTCTCATTTTTTTTAATAATGACTGCTTTATGCGCAGCATTTTTTTTATTATATTTCAGGAGTTATGCTTATGTTCATGAGGTGTTGTATTTAATGAATAATCAAAACGGCACACTAAAATTAACTTGGTAGTTCTTTGTATGGTGTTGTAGTTTTTTCGTTAGTCCATAACTGAGTACATTTTTCCCAAGTTATTCAAGCTGGGAAACGTGCCTAGAAAGTCCACCTGCTGAAATTACAATACAAACAAAGTTTGTTTACTAAAACCGGGAGTCACGTTCTCCGCTCTACTACATACAAACATTGGGGAATGTTTATTCTGGTAATATAAATAATGCGATATGAAATTTCAAGCCCAATTTAACTTACCGCATGTGAAAACTTAAAGACAAACGTTTGTAGAGATTTGTAAATACATCTACATGTATTAGAGTTCGAAACGGGGTATTTACCATGTTTATATCTTGTGTTGAGCTCCCGATATTTCGGCACTGTTGCAAGCGCCATGGTCACGGATAAACTAAAAGTATTTGCGGGTGGATGTTTATTGGCAGACAAAACGGTCTACCCTCCTTCTGTTACGTTTTGTGCGCTCGGGTCCGGTACCACTATCACTTAAGTCACTCACAACTCGATTCTGTTCTCGACAAACGAAACTCACTGTGTCCGCTCGCGCACTTCTCCCGGCACTTTTTCTTTTCTTACACAGTTGAACCACTGGGTTCCAGGCCCTAGGCCTGGGATATAAACATGGTAAATACCCCGTTTCGAACTCTAATACAAATGTTAGTGACCATGACAGTTTAAAAACTTACATCTACATGTGGTAGCTTTAGAAGATTTATAGTTTTTTTTTTGCATGCAAGCATTCACTTGTCATAATTAATGTAGGTAATAATATATTTATAAAATAATGTATTAAATTATCTACAATTCCACATTTAAGTCTACCTACTTGCGTGCACGCCTATCACACAGAATAGAACAAAATAAGGTTTGCCATTTCCTAGTGCGTGACATGATATAGTGCGGCTTTGAATTACGGACTATTCCTGGAAGTATGCAAATCTCAGAATAGTGAGATAGCTGACAGTAGCTAATATGCGTTGCTGCACTTTGCGACGACGCAGGGAAGTAACAATTGCATGTATGCAGCATTCGCTCCACCATTGTTTTAACATACGAGAACACAAATGCGTTTACATAACCTATAATTTGAGACGGATGCAAATAATGCGTTGAGTTGAACCTATACCTATAGGGGTTTTTACCCTAGGTTCAATGCGGTTTAAATTATCGACTAAACGCTAGTAATGTCATTGAGCCACAATTCGCAGAAACTATTTATCTGATATCGTTTCAAATACGGGAAATAACAAATTCTCTCTTGAGGAAAACGCAATAATTAAACTTTGCCCACAACTTTTCTTGCTACTTTCTTTCTGTTCTTCAACATAGATGTTTTGGTTTTTCTATTCACGTATTTGTACTCAAGTAGTTAAAATTGACTATATGTATACTTCAATTATATCATGATAGACAATGTAACCTTAGCTATTTATAACCCCCGACAAAAAAGAGGGGTATTTTAAGTTTGTAGTGTATATCTGTGTATTTGTGTATTTGTCTGTGGCATCGTAGCTCTAAAACGGATGGATCGATTTCAAAGCAGTTTCTTTTAATTGAAAGCTAGTTAAATCGATTATCATCTTATCTATGTTTTATGAAAATCGGTTCAGCCATTCAAAATTTACAGCTCTTTTTCAAGTTGGAATCGGGGGTTTTTGACTGTTAGGACTGTAGGTTATATCATATTGATTTAAATAAATTTTCTTATTCTGCTCAGATCTTATCTCTATAGGTACCTATACTAAAACTCAAGGAAAAAAGTGACCCTATTATGCAAATTGTACTAACTTACGAAAAGGCCTTACACAGTTATGGCGCAAGTTTCCCTTTCCCATTTTATGAGTTAAGAGATCGGTTAAAGGCGCACTTGGCGCTTTTCTAAAATTAGATCTATGTGTGTACGCTTCGTATAGCAAAGTTTATTACTTCCTTTTGCAAGCACTTGTTAATTAATCTTCATTCATTGATTTTTATTTGTATTAGGTGTATTCAGGGTTCGAAATTATCAAGATAAATATGCGTCGTGATAAAATTATCAAACCCACATACCTCTTTTACTTTAGAAGCAAGTAGTTCAGTAATCAATTATACACATTTAACAATCACGGTAATCTAATATTTATTTGCCATAATTGCCTGATTAAAGTCTTAAAAAAACAAAACTTGCAGGAGTGGAATATCACTCATTCATTCTCACCCTCATCAACTGGATGGGATTAGTTTCCAAAGATTCAGAATTCAAAAAATTGAAGAGTAGTAAATTAAATATATTTGATAATATTTATCTTGATAATTATCGAGATAATTATCGCTTCAAATCCTAATTGAATTAGCTAAGTATTCAGTTTACTAAATGCGTCGTGATAAGAATTATGTAAAATGACAGACATAATAATATGTCAGGTGAATAACCTGCATTTGCAGGTAAAGGGAAGTTCATAATATATAGATATTGCAAAATGGAACTTTGTTTTAAAGGTAGATGATGTGCCTTAAGGACAATTATTAAAAAAGTGGCCGTGGTAACTTTTATATTACGTAAAATTGTAAATATCTTATGGATGCAAAAAATTGCGACTGATTATTAAATTTTGCGTAAGATAACATTGTTACGTTTGCATACGTAAAAAGCAACACACAGCCATTAACACAAACCGGTTGTATGAATGTAAATACATAAAATAATAATTGGCGTAGTGCCAATAAAACTTATAATTATTAAAATATTACAAGGTCGATTTTTTTATAACAGATCTTTTATAGCTTGTTTCAAATGGATCATGTCATTCAAATTTGGATAATTTACTAACCGACTGATTAATATGATTCTTTCAACACATTCTCAAAACTTGTAACAACGCTATTTCACAGGCACCCAAAAACCATTCAGTGACTCAACAATATGATGAATTAAAGCTACTTAAAATAATAAGGATAAGTCTAATCTTTTAGCATCAGAATCATAATGAAGCGTTTTATGAGTTATAAGTACATTATTTTATGGAAGCAGGTACTGAACTGGTGCTGACCTTGGCATCGCTTGGCCAAATGTTGGCCGAATGACCTCGCATGGATCAAGCCACGATGTTCTTTAGTCACGCTACTCGTGACAGCAAACAATACAAACTAAACTTATAGTTGTATAGACTAAGGAAGTCAACCTCACAATTCGTTATGGTACTTACTTAATTATTTGAGCCACTTGTTATTTTATCTGAACTAATGAGCACATGGTTTAAATGTTAAAAATGCTTGTCATCATTTTATGAAACGGAAACTAAAATTCTGCTGTCAAAATACGTATTGAATAAAATATTATAAATTGGTAGCGTCGCTAAAAGCCTGACAAATATCTATAAATGGCTATAACAATTAATCTCAGTGAAAGCATAATAAACTTGAATAGGAATGTGAATGTGTGCACAATGTCATCATAAATGTACTAAAAAATTTAAATCGTGGAAAATCGTCCAATTATAAAAAGAAGAAACATTGAAGAACTTTTTTAACTTTCGATAAATGCCACGTTTGTTTCTCATCTTGAACGGTAGGTATGGAAAGTTGCCCGGTTATGGAATGTTAACATCACAAAAAAAATTGTCAGAAGAGAACTTTTAAATGCTCTCGAATTCTCAATTACCAATTTATTTCACAATCTTACAAAAAATAAATTACTTGCGAGAAAATTTCTTGACGTTAATTGACAGTGATACCAACCTACACTTATTGTTTACAGTTCTTAATTTATTTTAGTGCTTTAAACCGTGAGGCAAAAATAATGAATAAGCATTGTTGGGAAATTACGTTGAAGATTGCGTAATACAAACAAAGATTTTATTTCCCGAAATGGCTCTGAAACATTTGGGACAAATCCTGCGTTTGACTTATCTGCAAACCCACGCCCCTGGATGAAGCCGTAAACAAAAAATACTCGACTGATAAGCATGAGCCACGCGATACTGGAATCCCACTTAATTGATTGGTAAATATACTTTTACCTATATTATAATACAGTTTTGCCCGCGGCTCCGATCGCTTGGTATTTTTTGATCGGGGATCTGGGCCCTAGGAATTATGTCCAATAAATCCTTCAAGTACATTTTAGGTGATGCCTAAATGAATATCCAGACAAACAATATATCTGGACTTAATAAAATGTAGGTCCTTAAGGATCAGAAAAGGATATAAGTTCGTACTATTTATATGCTTTCTAAAGGGTACTTAGGAAAAATTGCAGGTTTAACGAGAAGTCAGGGTTACTAATCGGTGGTTTGAGCGGCAGCAAGTATTTTTATTTTATGGCAACTAATGGGTGTAGTGCAGAGTGAGCATATTCAATATAATTTCATATAATGCCCAAGCACTCGGCAGCTCGTAAAATAAAATTAATCGATGCTCTAAGTGACTACAACCATGTCTGATATCGTATCATGATTTCATGAGTGAGACACAAAATTGCGAAATATTTTTTAAAAAAATCTGCACTTTGTACTTTGCGAGATACTTGTAAGTAGAGATCAGCTTTGATATTTTATAGCTAAATTTCACTGGCAATACATGCCTGTAAAATCTGCATTATGAGTTGTTTTTCAAAACATGATCATAACAGTAAAATTTATTTTGGGAACATTTTTACAAGTTTCTCTTGAGCAATGGTACGATAACAGCAGCATTAGTATACACTTTATACTTTGACGCAGAATAAATTGAGATAATAAAGAGTTTTTAAATTCGCGCTCTCCCGAATCACAATGTACCTACCTTACCATTTTCATTGACAATGAAAATTAGTTTATGAACTACTTCCCACAGAACACTTAGGTTAATAAAGGTCTATTCTACGGTACGAAACCTTGAAGCATGATCACTTGAACTGGTAAAGTACTAACTCAGTACACTAGTTTGAATCCCACGCGTATGACTCACGCACTTAGACAGTTCACAGACGAACAAACAAGTAAACATAGTTCGCAAATGGGAATCTACGTATTGGATAAGTTGAATAATATAGTTAACTGTGGGAGGCACAAACAATATTATCTAATCACTGAGTAGATCCGTAGAGAGAGGCCATCAAGTAACAATACTTCAAGCAACTTATTAACAATCGTGGTTGTACATTCTCGATTCAAATCTCGCCCGGAATGCGTAGTAAAAAAATAAGCTCTGCATGTCAACTGAAAAGCCTGTAAAATCGTGAGATGAACAAGATTAGAGTGAGCCTTACTGCCAGTAATAAGAACAAGTTAGCTGAGTTCGTTCAAGATTACCATCAAGTGAGCTCGCAGAGGATTGTCCTACATTACTAAATGCCTTTAATTTCCTGCACTAACAATTATCTCTTTAACATTTGACCGCTTTCTTTACGAGTACAAAGAGTAATTACGTAACTTCCTGTTCTCTTCCTATGACTGGATGCAGTACTGGTTCATTAATACTCCATTGCGATACCGTTATATGTGTAGACACTTTTCCATAGCTGTACCAGTTGTGCAGCATATAAATATATTGTAATTTCAGTTATACCTGTCAAGCACTAACACTGATTGACGTATAAAATTTCCACCTTAATAATTTTATTGGACCTATGATAGGCTTATGTGTGCGCCCAGCATTCTTTGCCGCCATGATTTACACACCTGAGCCGCCAAGTATTGTGTCCTAGAGCCGTCACTCCTCGTTAGACAAGCGTCCAGTCGACTGTAAATACTTGCAAGCATAATTTTATATTATTACAGACCCATTTAATCTCAAACAACTCGTCTTAAAGTTCACAGTTTATGAGCAGTTAAACTTGTGCAGAGCATACACAGACACCACTTCGACATATGCGTAATATTCTCAAACGGACAGATGCAATGTAGCCGACAACCTCAAGGCTAGAACCCTGCCGAGAAATAAATCGTACCACATCGTTTCTCATACGACTTACAGATAACCAAGCTGACAGGCAAAAAGAATCCCTGCGCAGTCGCCAACACCACAGCAAACCAGATTAATTTCTCATTTCAGTTCAATTCCGTCGACAGCACTGTTGCAAATTAATATTTCGCTATTCAGTTACTGTTTTCGTTTCATTTGCATGGGTACACAATGGCTAGTCGTCACAGTGAATGAATTTTCAATTTTGAGCTAGATTACCAGGGTCTTACCTTGCCTGTGAGATTCCACGGTTGGCCAATTCCTGGCAGCAATAAAGTCGTATAGGCTTGTTGCAAAGTTGATAAATGCTTTCGTTATTACGGCTGACAATATAAAGGCATAAGATTATAGTATCTAACAGCTTTCGAAATGAGCTCTGCCAAGCGGGCGGCTTCGTTAATTCAATCACGACTACAAATTAACTGCATGCCCCAGCCGACCTACCTATTGAACCCGAATACATACGTAAGTACCTACATCAGTGTGTACATTGTACAGACTACAGATTAGACATTCTAATTCCACGTCGTATGTATAATATTGTATTAAAGAAAGCTGCAGCAAAACCATAATACTTAAATATGACAGTATTATTAATCCACACACGTAGATTCAAGTATATTTAAGAACCTACTTAATATTTTTCTGTGGTTCTAAGGTACGAACTGCGAATCAATATGGCTGCATGGCATGGTATATTGAAATGCCTTAACTCATACGACAGGAAAGATCAGGGTTAAAACATAAACACATTCCACCGTCTAGAAAATAAGAAAAGTTTAAGGTGATTGTAAAACGCCTCCGACATACAATGGGACTTTGAATACGATAGTCTATAATAGCTGATTGTACGAGTACTATTAACTGATTTTCATCTCGATACCTCCATGGAGAATTGAAAGAACGTGACTTTCTAAAAGAATAAATGTTTCTGTAGGGAAAATATTTTCTATGTTGAGAAAACAAGTAGAGGGGTGACGGGGTGACAATGACAGCTCAGTAGTTGGCTTTAGTAGTTTTATCTTCAGACTTAAAAAAACAGTATTTTTCTCAGAGTGTTGTTGTTATTGTACTTTCTATGCAAATAGAAGTTATTGAGTGAGACTGTTATCTATGTATATTAGGTGGATGGGTACACGTACCTTCACCGACTGCCTTGCTATTTTTCTAGACATAAAATACATTTTAAATTCTTACACTATGTTTAAAATTATCATACACCTACAAGTAAAAAAAAATACCGTAGCAATACATTAATATTACTTTTATCTTTTACGCAGGGATCTAACCCTAAAACTGCAAATACTGCTTTCGTTTGCAAGGTTCGCACCCATAAGTGTCGTACTAGGAACAAAGAGGCTTTCGTTCCGACAGCTCTTGACATGGAAAGGCTTTTTTGCCATTCGCGATAAGGAACAGTTACCGAGAGCCCGATATCGCCAAAGATTGACTACTAGTGCTCCAACACTTTGTACCTTAAAAGCATTCCTTTCGACTCTGACGCCTATTATTAACATAGTTTATCCTAGAGAATGGAGCGTGGTTATAAAATGCGCAAGTTTATTCGTGTGTTTACAATCATTGTCGATATAGTAGAAAGTCAGAATGCTTTATTTTACGAGTTCCCTTATTTTATAGCTATTGTGCTAAAGTTTTATGTAATATGTATGAGCTTAGATTTAACATCGCATTCACACCAGTTCCATTCTTATTCCTAGTTTAAAATTTATTGATACCAACTAGCATCATCGCATGGTTAGCATAGAGGTGTTAAAGTTTCTATTAGTGTTCAAAAATATTCTTCACGATCGAAGCTATACGAAGCTTCGGCATTTTTTCTTATTGATTACTGATTTAAAATAAATTCAAGGATACAATTAAAATAGTGTACAAGGACTTTTTGTTAATGAAGAATCTCTCTTATGTATAACGGCTGTGTATTTTGAAGAGGCGTGAGGTAAAGTCGTTGAGAAATTGTAGCCGCAGCGCGGAGCTGTACTTAGAACAAACGCGTGAAAATTCTATTTGCTCTAGCATTTAGCATCCGAGTGGATGGCAAATTTTACTCCGATGATGCTTAATTTCATTAAAAAAATGTTGCTTTAATTTGTCCTCATCCTCATTTCAGTTCAGTTGACCTCATTTTTATAATTATTTCGTAAAGTTCACAGACCAATTTAATATACTACCATACACGTAAAGGCTGACCTGAAATTACCGTTCCGTACAACTGTTATGTGTACATAAAACTGTCATGTTCGTGTGCATATTCGTGCTAGTAAACAATTTTCACCACCAATGGCGTTATTCAAACGACGACATTGATCAAATATTTCATTTATCACTTGCGGTCGTCTGTTGTACATGTATTTGAATATGTGGTGCAGAGCTAAGCCACATAATTAAGTATTAACCTACACAAATGCGGCGGCGGACCACACAGGTGATACCAGAGCCTGAAGCTAGTCGTGAACTATGAGTCGCGACCGCCTGCACTACAATAAAGACTTCCACTTCCAATCTCACTATGAAGCTATAAACCGATTTTATTTGTTTCTAGAATCGCTTATAGCGCTCAATTCTCGCTAAACCACTTATTGTTCAGTATTTATTTTAATAGTTAGAGCGTTAGAAAAATAAACGCACATAATATCTTCTAGCATCTTTTTCCCTCGCGGATTAAAGGGCCTGCGAGAATCGTTAATTAGTACTCGTTTTTGAAAATGGAATCTTTATTTTCAAAAGAAAATGAACATCTGATAGACATTTGCACCGTTCACCACCACACAAGGCATGCATTTGTACGAGTATGTGTGCAATATATCATGTTACCTTAATACTAGTCCTTCATTAGTGTATCGCTTTCAGGAAACCTGTACCTGCTGTATACAGGGCTTGACCGCTAGTTGCCGGAAGCCGGCACCTTGTCTGCGTCGTGGTCACGAGATTGACAGCCCTAGCCAAAGGCGGACTTGGTGAATGCTCGACCGCAGCTCAAGTGCCACTTCCTTGTGAAATACCACACGTCTCTTAACGTTTCTCATCATTGTATGCGGGTATACACACGTATTTAGCATAAACTCTACCCATCGAGCCTACATTACGTTTTCTAAATGACAGATAAATGTATATGTGTGACGGTGACTAATAAATCACTGAAATTAATTTTCTTATTTTTAATGCCTGCATAATAATTATATCTCAAAGATATTTTTGCTCATGTATTCGTAAAAGCTTGAGCGAAAAATCAAGGTGCCGATTAAATAATACCTCAATGCAAATACGTGTCCAAGAGGCGACTCCCTTTATCTTATCATAGCGATGCTGCTGTAAAATTTTAATGAGGTGGACCCTAGTCTCCGGTTCAGTCCCGCTAATCGAACCAAAGCTTACAGTTACTTTGTGGATAGTGTGGATATAAAATGCAAACTAAATACATATTCAATGTCTGTTTACATTATAGAAAGGTAAGGTCTAACGGGAGAACTCGTAAGCTATATTCTATCTTTACTCCCTTCAATTCACAATACTATTGTTGATATAAGTATTTAAAAATGAAATAGGTATTTATTTATATGTCTTCGAATAAAAATGTTTACAAACACGGTGATCAAGTTGCCTACCCAATTGTACCTATTACTGAAGCTTGATTTAATTTCCTATTTCTTAAACATTGATTGGTCAAGTGAAGTGTTTTCAGTAAGTGCTTTAATAGTATCATAAATAATTTATGTTGTTTTTACAGTTCCACATTCGCTTTGTAGTTACTGTTTAGGATCCTCCGTTATCGATAGCTGTTAAATCGTAATAAGGTTATTCTTGTATTACTGCAAAGGACCAGGTAATTCCGAGTAAGAACGGTGAACAATTTTTATTAGCAGTTGACAATTCTGTACTTTGTTTTCTCTTGTATATTGAGAAATGGGACAAGTTTTGAAGGATTCACAGATAAGTGATGATCATAAATTCTTTGTACATTTGGTCTTACGCAGTTTTGCACTTTGATATCACAGAACGAGCGAATAACGTTGAAATTGATTTCCCCGTGTAAGTACTAAATCAGCTGTAAATTCAAAAGACCTAAACTTGTCCGAACATTCAGAAATATTCTATTTAAATTCAGCAGTAACATAATTTTAGTATCTCTATCTCAACATGTCATGTAGCTCTCATGTAGTAGAAAAGCTCACCCACATAGCTGTTTCGTCAATGGGTCTCTACGTTTTGCAGTAAAATAAATCGTTCTTCATAACAGTGTCCTGATTTGGTGAACGGCTACTGTAACAGGCTCGTTACTTGGTGATTTATTAAAACATTGTACTCAGAGCTACGGGCTGTATGAATGTGTATGCACCGTTGCATGTCGTGCCCGGTTACCCGTAATGTATACGAAATAAAACTAGATAAGATTGCTCTGTTAATAAATTAAAAGTCTATGAAAATGAGCTGAGGATTTTGTATGGAACTATTTGAAACTATTTATGTAGTTTAAAATTAACCAGGAAAAGAATTACTCATTCACTAGCCCAAACAGATCTGTCAGTTACGATGTACTATTATCATCGAGTGTACGACGTACGCGTACACTTAAATTTAATAATATTGTAGGCATCGTTTAAGAAATATGTCACATGGAAGATTAGCCGTAATCCTGAGTGACACTGAATATATTTAATTTTGAAGGTTCGTGTTTGTATCCGCGTTCATAATTAATTTTCCAGTTAGCCATTTGCTAATGAATTTACTTGTGATCCCTATAAAGTTTATCCCTTCATTCAGTAGACTATATTTTCCGTCTCAATTAATTATAATCATAGTATAAACCATAGATAAAAAGCATTACATTTTGTTGGTCCTCCGAGCCGAATATTTTTATGCATAATTTAAAAAAGAAAATTAACGTAAGTATAGCCAAAGCTATTTAGACGAATGCAATAACACCATCATCGTGGCATTCCTCTGTAAATGAAAGGGTAAAACGGTTACATAATTTCGATCAAACGGCTTTTGTGAATGAATACCAGCAAAACGTAATGAATACGAGGAAGCTACACAGAGACGGTATCAGACCGTAACGCAAATGGGTTAACAACCTTGATTTGTGTACTTGTTGAATGGCTATGAGCTGGTTGCACAAACTTGCTGTAACCACACGCGCTTGTGAAATATCGGCCATACCTGATAGATTGAATGACAGTCAATCCACAGTTATACCTTTATAACTCACATTATACTTGGTTTTAACTTTTATAGCTGCTGCATATGTTTTACCATTTTCTTGGGTTTAATGTACGAAAAGAGGTGGATGAGTCATTGTGTTAAGCCAAAGAATACTAACTATGTATTACTACGTAAGTATTAAGTGGTTAAGCGTTGACCACTGGGTAGCTATGTACAAATGTCACTGACACTTCTACCCGTATACATTATCAGTTAACACTATCCAAGCTATGGCAAAAACAAATCGAGGTGCTCGAATATTATCGGGAAACCGATGTTGACTTGAACTTCTTTGAATGTTCTAATAATATTATCGCGTAATGTTTTTGTTCCGTATAGAACAAGGGGCTCTAAACGATACTAACATTCGTATCGGAATAGCCTATTACGTTTTGAAATCGTATGTCGGAATCAAAATATTATTTTGATTGTAAAAACGTTTGAAGTTTTGATAACGTTTCTTTTTTTTTTAGACTATCCTCGTTTATGTAATACTCTGAGAGTGAACTCTGGCGTTATTTCTCTTCACAAATTGTAGAGAAATTATTTCACTTTATACACACCACATTGACGATAACCATACATTGCACTCTTCCACCCATGTTAAACATGCATCTTGTTCTGCCTTATATTAAAACGTTTTTAATTAGTCCACAAAGTAAACTGTCCCGACGTGATTAGGTCAATCGACCGCGATCAACCATTTTTCGTGTGGTTTATTTTAAGAGTTCCTGTTTTGCTTTTGATGTATGCGCCTCACATGCTCGTGCTACATCTGATTTTTGACAAATCTTAACAAACAAATGAGTCAACCTTGAGTCCTTGACACAAAGAAGTCACGAAGAGTTCATAATAAAATAGGTAACACTCGTAATTCTCCGAAAACGAGAGACGAAATACTTCGGTTCTATTTAACTCCTTTTACTTATTTCCCAAAATTGTTCGTCGAAAAATATATTGTTTAAATAATGTTATTTATT
Organism: Allophyes oxyacanthae; assembly: GCA_932294325.1. Lineage (NCBI taxonomy): Eukaryota > Metazoa > Arthropoda > Insecta > Lepidoptera > Noctuidae > Allophyes > Allophyes oxyacanthae. The sequence goes on along the minus strand of OW028618.1, from coordinate 7,917,898 downwards.
TAAAGGAAACGGCTGTTTTGCTTTTCTTTTAAGGTAAAGTATTTAACTTTCCATTCGCAACCGTAAATAGACGATAACAATTTCTCAATTTGTTTCCAAACCCAAACATTAGACCAGACACACCGTCGAAGACGATAAAAAGCGGAGGTGTTGAGTATATGAAGGTTCATTGTTTGGGCCTGTGTCAAACAACGCCTGCCATCGGCACTTCAAAGCGCCTAGTGTTTAGACCGTATTTAAACAGTCGATACCGCTAATGCAATCTTCGCGGTTCTATGTATGTCCAGCGAAATTTACTGCTCGGATAGCGTAGTGTATAAATTAGTACATCGCAATACATTTTCCGCCATACTAGTAGTCTTTGTTATCGCACTGTAGCCTGCAGAAACACTTTTACTGACGCTTAAAATAAGGCAACGCAACAATACAAAGATGTTATCGTTTTCCAGTCCTATTCCGCTTACGTGATATTTTTCTTTGCTCGGTTCCTTGAGAATTTTCGTCGCACTAAAGTGCCAACAAATAATCGTAAAAGCAGTGAACAAACAGCTTTACGGTTCGTTTATGTTGCGGTTATCTGCACGAGGCTGTCTCCTTTAATGCCTCAGATATCTGGCCCTCGGTGTTTACCGCGACCTATGGCTCCATTCTAATAACTTTGTACAATCTCTCTTTGATTTTTCCACGAATCTCATAAATTATCCATCAAAAATTTACTGCAGTTAGAATTTACCGTTAATTTACTGTTCCTAAATTATAGACTGTTGTCATTTAAAGCCATATTAAATGACCACACAGGAAACAAACGATCTGACTTGTCTTAAAAGTAATGATAAATCATGTTAGTTTAATATTAAATCTCCTCTTATAACAACATCTCCACCCACTAGTTATACTATAAGATTTCCGATTAAACTTGTAACAAATAGACATGATTTATGTACGTATTACAACTTTATTGATTCCATGAAAGTTACCATCACCAGTAAACCCTAGGGCAGTCGTCGATACCGTACGTGTCGCACTGAAATGTTTTACTGCATGCATGAAATATGTCGGATAAATAATACATGTTTGCTTATACATAATATACATGTCTTATAAGCTGTATTTGCTGCTTATAAAAATAGACAGCTTCATAAACGGTATTTTAACAGCTGCTTTTAATTAACTCCAACATAGTTACCTACTTAAAATTAGCCTCGTTACTTGAACAATCATAATTAATTGACCGGCTTATAATCAATAAACTCAACATCAAACAATAACTTATTGCCTTCTTAAAAAGTATCTCTTTGTAAAACATTACTTAGACTTAACGCTATAACTATTAACGGCTTTCCGAGATGGAGTGAGCTATTAATTTGAGGTATAGACTTCCTGGAGAACGAAAGGTCATCGACTCTGCACACCTCGTGGGATGTTGGCAAGCAACGAGCCGCACCGTACCGTAGTTCCCGGACGAACACGGAGATACGAAATACAAACACTGGAAGCACGCATGTATGATAAATAAATAGTAAAAAACTAAATAAGAGGAACCGACTGGTGTTAATTTCATTAACTGTATTTTCCACATGTTTTATGAAGATACTTAATCATATGTGAGAACCACGTACCAATTTCTGTCTATTAAGGCGGGAATACGAAATGTGAATTGGTGACAAACAAGTACACGATACATAAACAACAATAACCAGACTGTCTTCGAAGAACAGCGTAAATTAAAATAATTTTACGATAAAGTGTCCGATATAAAGATATATGATTGATTGATTATGTATATCAGACACATAAAATTTAGGTACAGCTAATAGGTACCTACAATATTTTTTTAATTAATATATTCTACGTCGATATACTCGGGAACTAAGTAGCAGAATCAGTAAAAATATTAATCACAGAACACAGAAAGCGGTCTTTTCTGTGTTCTGTGATATTAACAATAGCATTAACTTACAAAAATATAAAAAAACAACTAATAATGTTGCAGAAATAAAACAGAAAACTGAAAATATATTTGGTATTTCAATTTTTCTTTCAAATGTAGCTTTGTTTTCTACAGAATAAAAGAAGGATTTTTGAGTTACGTTTAAGGTGGTTTAAGCCCGGAATATTATATTCTCTGCATTTTATGTGTCAGTATTTCCAAACAACTTTTCTGTGCTCCAGAGCTTTGTTTCACGGACATGTTGCCAATTTTCCTTAATCAAAACAACAGTGAGATAACGGCAATCTATTCCTATTTTTGACGCGGTTAGCCTTTGTAGATAAAGCTTCTTTAAATGCAAATGATAATGAAATCTTTATACGATACAGCTTTTGTACATGGAAGCGAAAATAAGTCTATGGTAGTTTTTCTTTGTTATACGAGTACAAACGCACATTCACCGTAATGTTCTGTTTACCAGATTTTAGCTGTCATTCGGTATCTGGTTAACATTTATTTTGTTACCTAATAGTCTTTCTTCGGTCTTCTATTGTTCTCTTACAAATACCTAGCAACATTTAACACAAATTTCAACACAGTTAAATGTCGGAGTACTGAGATCATTGTAACTTTTACTACATAATAGTCGGTATCTACTCAGTACATAATAGTATTCTCGTACAATACTTTGAGAAAATCAAACGTTATATAAACATTTACTCGAAGAATTGTAAATATCGATTCAATAATAATGCATCGAATTATTCGAAGGCATAATAGGTCTCATGAATTTAATTTTTAATTTTTTTTCCCTTTCGAAAATGCCACAACACAGTCTTCCAGATTTTAATTTCAGAATGACAGAGGCAAAGCCCAAAATTGTTATCATTGCTTAAATGCATAGGTACTGGACAGCACGTTCATTTCAATTGATCCGACTTCGGGGAAGCCAAAAGAAATGCTTATGGAGGGTTTCGTGCGTGTATTATACCTTCCGTGGGGTTTCGGTTTAAAGAGAAAAGCGATTTATGTGTTTTGTAAGGAGAAAGTAGAATCACCATGTAGCGACTGATTCACCGACCGCACTGAAGTGACAGACAATCTCTAGTATGAACCGCAAAACGACAACCTGCTTATTTACTGTTAGAATAGAAATAGGTACTCTTTATTGTACACTTGTTATAAGAGGAGCAATAAACATAATAATTACTATTAATATTTTACAATTGTACAATGGGCGATCTTATCGAAATCGACGATTTCTTACAGACAACCTTTGGATGGACAGTACCTACAGCATGTACAAAATATCGAGGGTAGCTCGCGGTATAGCTAATAAACTTAAAAAAAATCTTCTTTATTTTTTCTTTGTTACTGTTTTTCTTTCTTAAATACATATATCACGAGAACTTTATTCAAAAAAAAAAATTGTATGATTGCTATCCATTATCTACATGGCACAAGTTGTGGTACATTTTGACGTTCGGAACGTTAACGAGTAGCGGTTTAGCTATACACCACACTGCAACGGTACATGCTCGTCTACTCCATACATTTCCTATTCATTTCAATCTATTCTCCGATGACGTGAATGCGACGCTGAAATAAGGACACGTCATTCAATACCATACCACAGAGCAATGTAAAGCAGCCCACAGTATACTCCCTTCCTTATCTATTGTAAACTTTATTCTCAATACAATAAGAACTGGAACCTTAGCAAGATAATGTTTGTAGCTACTGCGATCGTGATTGCTATTATGCAAACCAATATTCTTTAGGGGGAAGCCGGACATTTACGCCGACTGGAAATTCTAATACCGTGTTGCTGTTGAATAAGCCTGGTTTTAATTTTTAATTGTTCTTTTTGCACAGTCAAAGAAGATCGCAGAACGTGTTCAATTACGTGATTTTAATTATTATAAAGTTGTATTATTTTATTAATACAATCGTATATTGCAGCAGCAGTTCCAACTTCAACGCAAGTAGAAAATATTACGAGTTCCAACCACGCCCTCCATTGTGGTGCAGGTCTCTAAAATTTATAACTTAAACGTTAACGAGCTGTCGATATTATCGCACCGCTGGCTCCTGACCAAGTAAACGCCAGCAATAATCCTCTAAAGTATAAACCGATAATAGCTTCTGTTGCAATTCTTTATAAAATGGCCTTAAAACTTTTTTAAACTTTTAGAAGTTTCTTTTGGGTCATGCAAAACGTAAAAAAAAAAACTAGATAAGAATGATAAAAAACAACAAGGGAACATTATTCTCCCCTAATTCGGCTCCGTAAAACTCGACGATCCCTTTAATACCTGTTTACACATTTCTTCGTAATTTGTGTTTGGCTAATGTTGTACCATAGTCATTAGGCGCGTGGGTCGGGCCTCTCCGCGCATAATTATAATTCATTACCTTATTCCTTGTTATAATGCGTTTAACGGCGTTATTAAAATTTTATTTATTGAATGCGTACCACCGGTGACGGTGACGTTAATTCTCCCATATGTAAAGTGTGTTTTCTACTTCCTCTTAACAAGGCAAAAGCGTGGATAAGCAAATTTCACGGGCCTTAAACATCCACACGTTAAAAGGTAAGCTTTTAGACCACATGAGACGCGAGATTGGCAAACTACAGCAGTTTGTCGTACGACTCCTATGGGTTGTGTTGTGTATACTACATAGTTACGTGAATAAATCAATTTTATACACGCTGGCGGATACCGCAACGAATCACATTACATGCGGTCACTGACATCTTCCTGTATTGCATTTTAACAACAAAAACATAGAAGGTTGATCATAATATTTCAGTATAAAAGTAAATGGTGTGTTGTTATCTGCGTTAGTGTATGTTGCATGGAACCATACGATATATTCGTATATTCCACATCTTTTTCCCTTTTCATAGAACACCAAAATCACGTCTTTATAGCTCCTCGTATCTTCTTATCGGTCGTGAATATAGTATTTTTATTTGGATGTTACGAAATAAAGGTAATACCAATAATATTATGCCGCCGGACTTTGATCGTGTTGATGATGGGATTTGTGGAGCGCCGCTCGTATAAATAAAAACCGCAAACTTTTGGAATATATCGTCAAAGGTTTTTTCCTTTGTTTTCAACACTTTATTACTAAAAGGCTGCCATGTCTATGAGTCTGGTATGCGGGCTCCACAATGTAATGAATCCCTGCATGCATATCATAAATCACCTTTTGTAGTTCTAGTGAAATGCGTTCGCTGTATTGCTATTTGTTAGGCGAAATAGATTCAATACAGGAAGCAAGGTCAGTGTAGCGGTATAAAACAATACCATGTTTGTCGAAGAGGTAATTGATCGGAGTCTTGAGAGAATATCCAGTTAGCTGTAGTGATTAGTTTTTACCCCAGCGTTCCTATCCCGCGGTGTCTGGACCGGTCACACGCTTCCTGCTATGATCCTTAAACGGCACTATTCGTCATTCGTGTGTAATTTTCTACGTACAATTTTTTTTTGCGAATTCTTTTAATGGCTGCCGTAAAGGCGATAATCTTTATCGTCGACCGCCGTTGGTCAGTGAACTTACACATTGTTAAGACCATTGAGTACTTTAGATAATACTGGCTCTCGTTTATATTTTGCTTATTTTATGACTAAACGACACGACGCCTGTCTTCGTGTTATAAGCTATATCTATATATGCGATGATATTACCATTGTCCATAGTACTTGCATTTTACAGTTCTCAATGACTTGGTTGCAATATTATTCCTAGTAAATTCCCATTGTGTTTTCCCCCCTCTTTAGAAATACATACCTACATGACACTCGTAAAATATACGGCTATTATATTTTGGCACTCATTCAACTTTTATGAAACATTTTCGCTTGCAGGGATGGAATAATCTCCCAAAATTGATGTATTACAAACTCCATTGATAAATATTGGATTTAATGTTATTAAAGAAACGGGAAATATAAAAGTAGAATTATATAGTACACTTTATAAAATGCAGGCGGTAGTATGAGAATCCTTAATTTAAAGTAACTCTCGGCCAGCTCATTCAGAATTCAGGAATGGGGCGTCATCTGGCTCCGTGATTTATACTTGGGACGCCCTGAAAATCTATTCCCCGTGGCGTTCTGTACAAACCGTAAAAATTCACAGCCATTACACATGAAATGTGTTGTGATTGGATTTTTTTCAGTGCCAAAAATGAATTCTAGAGCATATTGATTCTTATTAAGTAATATAGCAGACAGCTTATCTTTGTTATGATGTTTTTAAATGACCAAGGAAAGTTCGTGTTTCGAATCAATTAAAATCCTCGTCGTAATAATAAAATTGCAAAGTTTTTTGTGGTATTCCGTCAATGCAATTTAAACCTAGTTTAATTCCACCAATCTGCAGAACGATAATTATCTTGTATACCGTATTGAATTGATCTTGATAAAACGCGATTTGTTACTAAGATCGTCAAAACTCACTCTGTGTTTTATTCTTCTAGTACCGATGTTTTATTACATCATAATCTTTGTGCGATTCGCTGGCACGAACGTTAGATTACGTGAGTGGCCAGGTAATAACGTATAAAATAAAACTATTGCCCATATTCTGCTAAATATATGGCCAACATCTCTGTAAATCATCAGTATCACTAAAATCGATTTGATTCTAGGTATATATTCAGTTCGTGAGGTGCAATCTACTTTTTTACGTTTTTTGAAGCATTTCGATTAGGATTTGTAGATTAAAACTTAAATGAAAACTGCACTATCCGATGGTTCGGTGTAGATTAAATTGTAAATGCATATTACGCGATATTTACATAAACATGCTCCCGAGTTATATAAACATGAACTCTTCTCGCTTTGGTATTCATACTTTCAGACTTAAGTAATTAACTGCAGTTATTAAACGTGAAGCGATAAATGTGTCTATTCCGTGATTAAACACATCGATTGCTTCAATTACTGTATCAATGCTGTATTTACAGCACTCTTATTGTGAAATAGTGCCGACAATAATACTTAAAATGCGCTGTGTAGGAATAAAATGGATTCCAAAGCCGGATCGCGGGGTAATGCGCCAATTGAAGGCCGCTTGAAGCACTAGTACTACTGCACAATAAAACCTATAAGAAAACGCCGCATACGCACTATGTAATATTTATTGCAGTCACACTTCATATCTAATAATTAAAACATATTTTAACGTAGCTGCTGTCCGCCGCGGGCCGCAAGACGGAGGCTGAATGTTACCAGTATTGTGAGGCTACTGTCTATTTAGTAGCCAGCGGAGAATATTATTTCCTTGAGTTACTTGTATTGTATAGTGGATAAGTTTGTGTTGATTCTACTTTATGATTTTCATAAAGTATGTTTAATCTACATAAATAAAAATCAATTGCCACATGTATAACGGAGCATCACTTGAGAAAGGTTCGACAGATTTTGCTAATTTATTTTTTGTTGTGTTCGTAATTGTCAGGAGTTCAGGACAAGATTTGTATGAAAGAAGATTTTTGTAAAATCCACTGGAAAAGTCGAAAGGTACACCAGTGCTAAGCCGGGGCGGATCGCTAGTAAAACATAGATAATAATTATAGTAAACCCTTATATTCCACAGCATTAAAAGAAGACTTATTCTTCGTCCGCCTGTCCATCAATGACAACCGAAATTGTTCGCACCAACGAAGTGTATATAAAATACAATCTTGAAATTTTCAAAGCCATTACCCCCGGTGCTGTCTATACTGGTGTTGAAAAAATGTCCAAACCCCGAGTCCCCGACCGATGCACAGCTCGAGGGTATTCCCGACTAGCGATACGTGCCGTGTTTACAAACTTGGTTTTAACACGAGTAGGTACACCTTCATTCCATTTAAGTGGCATGTGGACTCGATGTCCACAGGGATAAAAATACAAATCACCTATTTACCGTTAAAATGTAATTATTTTATTTTTAATTGTAATTACGCATCTGAAGCCAAACATTGTTCAAGCTTAGCCATAGTTTGTAGTTTTGATTTTGATTGTAATCACGAAAGTAATCGTAGAAATTTAATACGGTTATTACCTACTTTTATCAAAAAGGGATTCGAAGTGGAAGTTAACGAAGTAATTGTAAAATTTATTTCGGCTTTGAATCTGATTTTCTTTTCACAAAAGAGAAAAACTTCTGAGCCGGAAACACCTGATCTCTAATAAAATGGAAACGAATCCGTCTAGTTAAAAATATTGCCTTCAAGATTCTATTGTATCCGCAGTCTACCATTACTTTTTAGTGGCATCCGTTCGAAATGTTCAAATTCGAGTGAAGAAAGAACTTCGGACTACCGATAGCGAAAAGCAGTTGGGGCCAGGTTTAATGTTGTCGAACGTGCCGGTGGTATCCACAGTGCCATACTAAATCGTTGTGGCGGTAAAAATGTCGCATTTATTGCTTGCCAGTAATTTGTACTTATTTCACAAACAATAGTAAAACATTTTTCACGTGTTCCAACTGTGAAACATCAACCATAAAACTTTTTTGATCGTAAAATTTTATAGCAGATTTCTTAAACGATTTGTTCTAAATTAGGGGAATCATTAAATATGGCGTTGGAGCAAGAGCTGCAAAAATTCACTCACATGTAGGTATAGAAACTGAACAATTTAAGGCAAAATTGGTATTTCAATGCAAAACTTTAGTACTCCCGCTTTATACGAGAAAGCCACACTTGTGGCTGTTATAACTCTCACATGTGACAAGTAATATTGTACAACCCGACCCTCCCTTCAATCATAATAACCCATAATAATATGCGGTCAAATTTAGGGAGTTTTAATTTTATAGACGAGGTACGAAATTGTTTGCGCTACATATTGATCTACATAGTGCTTCTAAGTAAGCAAAGTATTTAATGTGTTTTTAATATTTTTAAACTAGTAACGCTTCTTGTTGTACATAGAAGGACTAGAAAGAAAGAAAAGAAAGAAAAAGTTTTTATTTCTACGCCCAGTATGACGCACAAAACATAAAAATACTACTAAACACTACTAAATACTAGTGGTGTAAGCATTTTAAGTCTTCCAGCAAGAACTTATTTTTTGTTATCCGAATAAACACATTGGCTTTAAAATCAGCACCAGCTTTCCGAAAGGCTATCTGTTTTTGTTTTACCGTAAAGTTTATAAGCAATTGATATCAGAACGTTTCAAATTATAACTGATATTCATGTCCAAATTACCATAATGGGGTCGGGGTTTACTGTGGGTCAGGATACTTAAAATTTTGGCATTGGAGACAACACAGTTTTGCTTAAAGCAATTTTTTGCAGGCCAGGCCAACCTCCGATGTTTTTAAAAGTGTACGTCTTGCACAACCCGTTCAATTATTCAAGACCCTTGCTTTGCCCCCAGCATCATGACCATATAAACACTTTTTCTTAAGGAAACTGTGCTGGGCTGTCAGCTTATAAATTTATGCAACGTCCTTATTTGCAAAAGAAATGCCATAGAATACAGCTGACATCAGCAATTCATGAAGCTCTCCCTTCTTTCATCGATAAAGAAGTGAATATTTGTTTATTTGGAGCGTGATATTATTTATCGCCGAGTCGAATGCTATCGAAAACAAAGTTTCCACCATCGGCTTTGAAACAATTGTCTCAACATTTCTCGCTTTTGAGACAGGATAGATGATTTTGCATAGCATCAATTTAATAAACTACTTATAAACGTCAAACAGCTTGTCGACATTCTTGTCACTAATTGGTTGTGGTGTTATACTATTGTCTTGAAAATTTATAATGAGACAAGTGAGTCCAGACTACTTTATACGATCTGCATTTATTGTGATTCCCAGACGATCCCGAAATAGGTATACGTCAGTTACTCCGAATGACTCATGCGTTATGTGTTTGGGTGGGAAATACTACCCGACAAATAATTGAAATTCTGTAGACAAATGTTTTCCATCCATTCATTCATTCTAATATGAGACGTTTGTGAATTGAATTAGGAGGACAACATGGTTCATGAAGATTCGCATAAATTACGCGCTCTCGTTCATAAAATCATGAGATTATTACTTCTACCTGTTTAAAGATGTAATAAAGCTTAATATTAACGCCCAAAGCTAGACGAAGGGTCCCCAAGAGGAAAACGTACTGTCGTAAAGATGAAAAATAAAGTGAATTCCCGCGAAATCCTGTGCTTCTACTGTAATAAAAAAATAAATGATACACTTACTTTACCACGTTTCATACGAAATGCATACTGTGCCTGCACGGACCAAGACGTAATTGGATACGTTGGATAGAAGCAGGTAGGCTTCAATTTAAATGAAAAAACTCGCAATACCTTGCCCATGAAAATTTAATGCTTCTAAAGAAGCCTTGTCAGATTATAGCTCTTTAATCCCACACGTCCCACGTAGCCTGTGGTTTAAATATTCAAGCCGTAGAAAGTCATAACGAAATTGTTAAGTTTGAAAATAATGAAAACTTATCCAAATTTTAAAATATCCATGATTAGTGCAAAATGGGTCTTAACCTTAATGGCTACAACAGTTCCTGTACAGTTATAATAACTAAATTGCTCCTTGCAATCATGAATATTGAACGAGCAATAACTCAATGAACAGGCGACGGAATTGTTATGGACTTGCCAATTATATAAAAAACAAGGGGTTCTTACAATACATCCACTTTTATTTGAAGAGTTACGAATGAAAGGAGTTCGATTGCAGAGAATCGCGTCTTTTGCAAGTTTGAGCCGATAAATTGTTACGGACGGTGGCGTGCGAATTACTTCTACCGAGTTCATTGACATTTCGAACACTTGAACTTGATCTACAGTTTTGGAATTGAAACTATGAGGACATTTCCTTTATTTACACTGAAAAGTTCACGTATTTCATCTGTGTTGTCTATTACGTTGTCCTACACTGAAAAGAAATTCCTTTCTTCAAAGCATACCACGCCCTGGTTGCACATTCCGTACCCATCATATCCATTTTACGAAACCTGTTTCACACACAACAAGTTGCTTCTATACACTGATAAAGCGCCCTTGTAAGACCTTCTCAAAGTCGTGACCTCATAGGGCCTTGCCTTCAGCGCAGTTTCTACTATACGCAATGAAATAGTATTACTTATATACTATATATTACGTGTGATCACAACTCACAAGTATGATTCATCCAGCTAAAGTAAGTAACTATGGCTTCGTATTTTATTTCATAATCTAATTATTTTTAAATTATTCATTACAAAATGTAGACGGTTCAATAATGTATAAGGCAACCTCGGTTATAGTTTTTTTTTTTACTAATAACATGAAGAAAGGACATCCTTTTTCCCGGCTATATTTTAGAGCTCACCAAATGGTGTTGCCTGATCAATTAGTCATTCTACTTTCCCTATATTAAATTTATATTCTTATTTAAATAATCTATGTATCGAAATTCCAAGTGTAGGTAATCGATAAAGATTAAAAATTACTATCGTTGATCTGGCAGTAAAATATAAGGCTATAATTCGTAAAAAATATGAACTATCATCTTATAGTATAAAATTACATTTCTTTTACCGGCAATCATAAATATGTGGGCACCGGTACCCCTGCCACCCACGTAGTCCCTGCGCGCGCGCCGTCCCGCAGGGAGCCAAGGCCGGCTCACAATGGGCCCACTTTTGCACTACTTATTGCGATCCAATACCATTCAATCTCACTATCTATTCTATATGGAACTAGTTTCCTGAGGCCATTTCCCTCATAATATACTTTACTGCTCACAGAAGCATTGAATTTGCAATAAGATATCGACTTTCACTTTATAATTCTTATTTATTGAGTCAAGAAATCAAGCAAAGACGTAAGGATATTCAGATGTTTCCAAGGAGTTGTGTAATGAATAATTTTAAGCCTTAACAATACTACTAAAGGTAATAAATTATGTATTACTCAGTACTGGAATATTTTTAGCTTTTATTCTGTATTAATGTAAAACGCAGACTTATATTTTGTATGCGGCATACATTAGCAGACTACAAAGACCAATATCAGGCCATATGCAAAGGCGGTCGTATGTCCGCGGATCTACCACAGCTGGAAATTTATTCTCTACTGGGATCGCTACGGAATGTTGGACATTGCTGTCTCTGACTGTACGTGTAAATACCTCAACCAACACTTCCACATATTTAAAATACAAGCTCCCATTCCATGATATCAGACGAACAGGTTTCATGAGAATTTTTCCTCGTTTTCTACAGTTTTAGGTACTAAGCATTTTCAATTAACAGCGTAACATCGATCGCACCGTAGATTAAAAACAAATAAACGTCTGGATATAAATTTGATTGCACGCGGATAAAATCTTTTAATTTACGATAAAACGTTTCGAACCTCAAATCATTTGAATTTCCTATGTACATTAATTAATCTTTTATCTTTATTTGTGTTTTCTTTATTTATTCTTGTCGTTCACATATTTATTGTATACTCAGACGGTTTGTGTCAAAGTTCACATTGCTAGCCGGGTTAGTACCTTGAAATGTAATTAAGCTTTACTACTATTCGTATTCGTAGTCAACCTTAATTGCATTGCTGTGTATAAAGCGTTTAGACAATCTATATAAATCTCTTGCTGCTACATCGGCATGTAAAGTAGCTCCGATCTGTATAAGTAGATTCCCGATTTTATTTATTACGATCGGCAGAAAATCCTTTAAATCACATGATTCACAACGAGACGCTTCTTTACGATATTTAATGTAAATACATTCACGTAATAAATTCAATAGGGACCGTATAACTATTACAATCACGCGCGTTTTATTTGATTGCATTCTCTATATTGATTACTTCATTTGTTCCCATTGTATCGCGGCAAAGCTATTCACTCCGACAATTCATCCTGAAGCCGATAAATAATATCATCCATTTTCTCCTATCGATAATTAGAAACTAAAATAGGTATGGTCATGTCACGATCTTCGAACACGATTCTATGCAAGGGCAATAACTCACTTGTCTCATGTATCCGCTTTTACATCGCTTCCTCCTTCTGTAATAAACAACTCTATAATCTAGACTGGATCACAGTTAATTAGCATGCTTTATTATCAAACTAAATCCGATCACAATGTAACTAAAGTACTAAACAGCCGTCCGTCTGTTGTCTATCTTCTAAAATATATATATTTGCTGTAACTGACACTGACCGAATGCTAGCGCCAAACAGTTAGAGATCATGGCATTTATTTAAATGTAGGTAAAAGTGTGTTCTAGGTGTGGGGTATGTAATCAAGAAAAGGTGAAATGAAGTATCGTGAGGACCGGTAACATTAATCCTGATAACCTGGGGGGCGGGCACTTGACTAATGGCAGATTATTTGTCTGTTTCACATAACGCTTGGGACGCGAAGCTCGATTTATCTGTTTGTTAGCTAACTATCTTTTAATGATTTGTTTCATAAAAGTGTGTGTTATTTTAACATGTTTTTACATTCGCCGACACTCGACTAGTATTTTTATTATAGGTTATTCTGCTAAGATAAATGTTATGCTTCTGAAGTATATTAGTCTCCAGACATAGCATTGAAATATATAGTTGAGTTATTGATTTAAGTTTTTGTAGTTTTAATATTTTAGATATGTATTTGTAATTTTTAATTTAGTTGAGTAATATCGAATTATTTGTTTACTTAGGTTTAGAAGGTTTCTTATTCCAAAACAACCCCTTTGAGCTCCAATTCTGAGAAATCTATTATGTTCGCAATCCAATCGGACCTTAATCGATCGGAGAGTTCACAGTCAATAAAATTTTGTAAACTCGAAACTCTGTGCTTTGTCAGAATTCCATGACATTTTTTTTTAAATACATGCATTATTTTTACGTTTTGATGAAACAAGTATGAATGATGCATTAAAATTATACTAATATGCTAGTATTATTCACATATTACCCATAAATGTATGTAAATCTGAGAAACATTACTCATAAAGTTTACTGAAATAATTACGATCATATAGGATATAATATTAATTAGCATCCGTAACTCGACAGTTTATTGCCCAGATATATGGCAACATTTATGCGCCTGAGTATAAACTACCGTCGCAAGGTGGTAATTCACTTGATTGAGTGCTACAATATGATAGCACTCAATTAGAATTCGTTTCACACTAATTATGTGATTAGCATTATTGCGTTAGAAGTGTGCTGAGAATAGGTTCATTTATCAAGGGGATTAAGAAGAAATGGAATGCTAACGTCTTGAGCTTCTTTGTTACTGATGCATACCCTTCGGCCAAAGAATTCACTTCTCAGAAAAGACGTGAACAGATCTTTTTTTTTCCGACTGGAGGTATGACGCCACATAATTGGTAGCCTTTGGTAGACTCTTCGTCCCTAACACGCATCTGACTTCGAATGTAAATTAGATTATACAGAGAAATATGTGTATTATCAGTCTATGCTAATTCCAATGTCAATGTAAGAAGCAACTAAGAGAAAACAAAGAATTTATTTATTATTTATTTATTTAATTAATTAATATATACGGCTCAGCCAATTATATAGATTAATATAAAGATTATAATAAAAACGAAAACAAAGAATAAGGATGCAGAAAAGGCATCCACCCAGAATAATTATTAGGTATATATATTCTAAACTAGAAATCATCATCCTCCCGCCTGCAGCATCTACATACTTTATAAGTTTCCATTTTTAAAGTGAGACCGCGGCTCTTATTATTGCTCAGAATTTATCAAGTACCTAGTCGTTCTGCTTGAACCACACGTCTGAACTAGACTTAAATGTTTTATTTCTTTTTGTTATAGCGGAGGGAAGCCTGTCCGACTTTGCAGCTCGCAAAGTCCAATACACGGCAAGTCAACCCCTCAAAAAGGGCCTGTTCACACCGGATACAAGGTAGCGATAAAATTTTATTTTAAATAGATTTTTTATTTCATCTAAACTAATTACAGGCTCTTATGAAATGTCAAGCCTCAAGGGACACGGTTCCAAATGATCTAAACCCAAAGAACACTTTCTAATCAAATTATCTCTAACGAACAGTTTCATAGCTTTGGGCATTAGGTATTCAAATATATAACTTGTGAAGTGCACGATTTCTTTGTGTAACCATTGATTAGTCTGCATTCATACAGTGCAAATGGGAATAGTAGCTTAACGTTTCACCATAGCTAAAAGGTGTTACATTACGCATATTAACAGGACCGCCACACGTATAATCCCTAGAGAAGTGCGTACATACGCATAAGAGTAGACATTGCTGCAATGACCTATTTCTGGTCAAATTAAACATTGTTTACACAAAAGACTTCGTTGAGAGTTTCACTAACAAAAAACTATAACTTTACTTTAGTTAAATTAAGATGTTTAACTTTATAACCCATACCAGCTGAGCTTACCTATTCTGTAAACTAACTCGCATGTCACAGCTCTTGTTCTTTCAATTCGAAAATAAGAGAGATTTGAATCGAGATGCGAGTTGATTAACAAAATAGCTATGCAGGAGAATTCAAAACATTGGTACACTGTTTTCTTTAATTTCCATTACAATTTTACAGACCGTCAAGTGTACGCCAGCTGTACGATAAGGCAACAACAGACCGTCTGTCCGCATCGATCCTCGACCAGCTGCGGAAGGATTCTGAGCACTCGCCATACTTACTGTGCACCCCCGTCCTTAGTAGCAAACGTAGACGGTTCAACCAGAAAGTCGATGTGGAAATCGAAACTCACATTGTAAGTAAATTACACTAATTAACATGACGTTGAGGCCCGTTTTAAAAGTAATTGGAGAAATTTATGTTAATTGCATGGCCTAGTCCTAGGACGGAGGATTTATTGCTTCGAATGTCGCTAACTGGCTTTATATGGAATGTTGATAATAAAAGAACCGAAGTATAAAACATTTTTCGTTTTTAACATTTTTACAGAAATATTATGTTATTTGAGTAATAAACTGACAAATTGCTATCAAGTCTACGCTTCTAATTAACCCGTAAAAGTATTAATAAATCTGCGAAATTCAACATAATCCTGATAATATTCAGAACAACATTAAAATATTACCAATATTCGCTTTATTAAGCATTGTACACAATTCATTTCCAGCCGTCAGTCGTTGAGCAGCTTCGGAAATGGACATCGAAAGAGGCTGTTGGGGACGTGACAGCCCTACCGGACGCATCAATGAGAATCGCGAGCAGTGTCACTTTGACGCCAGACGAGCTTTCAGAATGCGGGTCTGGAGACGACGAGCCTATAGACCACAGGCTACCCAGCCCGGATGAACAACTTCGGATGATTGCTTCCAAGTAAAAATTCTACATAATTTTTGACAACCCTAATTTTTAAATGTGTGTTTAAAATGCAACGATTTTTGATCCGCTTCAACGATTGACATCCAATTATGCAGCTGTTTTATTGACAGGGCCAATCCAATCTGTACAGATATGATCTAACAACATTCGAATTGTATGTTTATATTTGTTTGTCCGACGAAATCAAAGTGAACATTGGTATAAAGTAAGTACCTACTTGAACTTGTTAAGGCAAAAAATATACCCAAGATTTCTTAAACTCCCACCACGAAAGCAAAGCCACGAAAGTATAAAAAGATTATAATGCACCTTAAAAGACAATTTCGCGGTTCACCGTCCAAAAAAGTACCTCGTTAATCCATTTTTATTGTACATCTCTATTTAATACAGCTGCTTCTTAAAATAATGTTATAAACGATTTATATAAAAAAAAATAACGTAATAATTTAAATTATAGATAAAATTTACATCATTAAGAGCAAGCGAATAACCAATAAAATAAGGTCACTAATTAATTATACTGAGATAACACGAACATGGATGTGTAAAAGCAAACGTGCGACTTTTGTATATTGCTCTGGTCAAAGGTAGTCATAATCACAGTCATAATAATTATTATAAGTTTGAGCCGATATTTGAGGATTTTTCATACACCTCGTAAGTTATTATCATTCATTTTTTAAGTTTAACGATATTAATGTGTCATTTTTCATGTAACAGATTTCCCCCGGAGGTCGTAGCTATCGACACGTCAGGGAAATTCTTCTATAGAATGTGCAGCTCACGAAAATCTCTCCACATAGAGAGTACGGCCGGTGAGACGGACACGGTGAAACGACGGACCCGCACAAGAAAACCACGCGGTAAAAGACGAAACACCATTTCGGGCACTGATCAAAAAGAGCTTAGAGAGGCTATAGCTGGGTAAGCTTCTAGATTGCACCGTATACACTCACACAGATTACATTATCTATCACTTTGACAACTTGACACTTCATGTATTATCGTGTTTTATGTTCCTTTAATATTTTTTTCGTAGATAATGTAATCTCATGGCGTCTCGATTAACGACAGTAACCGTTCAGCACAAGACGTGTGGAGAGCTTTGATGATATACCATTCAAATCTTGAGCACACATTTTTAACAACTCGTTGATAATATTATCGTGCTTCTGTGAATACATTATGTTTAACATTGGGTGTCATTGTTTAGCTCAACGTTCTTATAACTCGGAAACAACGACATCCAATCATTTGTGCACTTGATCACTAATAGTGCCATTTGTTCATTAGCTTCATGATTAATTTCATCTTTAAAGAGTTCCGCTGTAACAAGACAAAGCGGCAGTCTTTAAAGATTTTTCAACCATAGGTATGCATTTAGCGTGTGACTAATGCTTTGCTTGGTTTGTTCTATCGTAGCGACACATCAAACGCTGCGGCTTCTGAAGAAATTGAAGATAGCAATACATTCATCAGGTCGAAGTCTAGTGATATTCTTAAGAAAAGTCCTATCGACCCGGTGACCAAGAAGGGACACTTCAACTCACTGAAACAATGGGGCAAAAACAGATTAAGATTGATCGGTAGATCTCCCAGTGCCAGTAGGGATAACTTTAAGGACACCTCCAGAACTGAGAAAGGCAAAGATTCTAAATCGCCAACTAGACAAATAGAATTGATCCAAGAAAGTGTGACGATGCGCAAGAAACGCACGGGAGAGGAGGATAGGAGAACAAATCAAAGATGTGCCTCGTATTCCTCTTCAGAGAAGAGCATTGGAGTTCCAACCACTATTCAACCAAATATTGCGACTATTAACACCGGTGTAAAACTTCGGGGAACTTCAATACAAAGAAGAATAAGGCGATCAGGAACGGCTAAAGATGAACCTCATTCTTCTAGTGGTAATTGGTCGGCGAGTTCAGAGTCTGGTCGCACAAGTATAGGTTCCGAAATAACTACCACGACAGTTCCTCCTAAAAGTACAACATCAGCGGCAACATCTAACAATTCTTTAAATGGACACCACGGGCCACCGAGTTCTATAATAAGTAGACGAAGGTTCCTCAATACTTCTGGTTCAGGTAGCGTTACAAGTGAAGGCACTCTCACACCAGACATCATTCACGATTTGCATGAGGATTTGGAAACAAGCTCAGAATTCTCATGTGATACCGAAGGCTATTATACATCATTCCATATGGACTCTGGCTTGAAGACTTTGAAGGAAGAGGAAGTTACTCCTAGCACGCCAATGCACACAAGTAATGCTCTTTCAAACTCTTCCAACAGTCAAACAATGACCGCGGAGAACGAATACGAATTATTTGGAAAAGGTTCAACTAGTACTACTACAAGTTCCGCTGGAACTGTTTGCACGGCGCTAATGGCCGCGGGTAGCGACAGATCATTAGTAATTGGTCCCACCGTCCCGGAAAGAAAGAGCTCGTTAGCTATAATAAGTAGAAATAGAAGTAGCAACGCACATAGCGCAAATGCTAGTTTAGACAGGAGTATAAATTCCTCATTCTCAAAGTCTCCGTTCGGCAGCCTGAGGTATAATCCAGTTCTATCGTATACGGATAAACAAGGTTATAATAATTCCTCTCCAGATATAAATGAAGCACCCGCTCCAACCATTACGATTACGAGAAATGTGGGTAATCATAAAGAGATAACAGCTGTGGCTGAAGTTCATACAGAAACTGAACTTGAAAGTGCAAAGAAGAGTACAGGTACAAGTTCACCAGACTCGGGACATAACACATCTAGTTCACCCATCGAAGACTCTGTATCAAGTGCACACGGGAAGAACAGTCTCTCTGAACAAGACTACTCTGAGTCATCAGATCTCGAAGGAACAGAAAGAATAGAGAGGATACGATACAAAACAACAATCAACAGCTCTAGAATACCTTCCATGTGTGTGATTACTCCTTCAAATTCTGATGACGAAAGTGAAATTAGCACTAAAGATTCGGAAATTGTCCTCAAATCCCAGATAGAATTTTCAAAAGTAGCCAGGCGGCCGAAATTAGAATTACCAGTCGAAGAAAAGCCTAAAGAACTCAAAACTTCTCCAGACATAACAAAATCAAATAGTAAGCCAAGTCAAATCAAATCTACATTGCTACCATTTAATAGTTTAATGTGCAAACTGAAAGGTGTCCTTCCACATAAACTGTCGAGTAAGAAATCGCCAGTATCAAAAGAACCCGAATTAACTGAAGACTTTTACGATACAGGTGACTACGTAACTATAGCTGATGTAAAGAATAACAATCAGAAAGTCAGTCTCAATAGAGGCATCTATGGTACCAGTGAAGTAGTAAAGAAAAACTTGCAAACTGTACTCTCAGGAAAACTACCAGAAACGGAGTACGTTTCACTCAATGAATTGCCAAATTGCTTGAGTGGAAGTAAAGACTATTTAGAACACAGTTTAGAAGACAAACCTTTACCAACATTAGATGAACTTCAAATGAAAGGTGCAAAAGTTACACTTGACTCTCAAGGACAAGTAATTTACTCATCTGATACTCTAAAACGAAGAAAAGGAGCGCACACCACATTCGAGCCGGGACCGTTCGTTCAAGAAATAAAACCTACAACCACGGTCATACAACGCGAAACTGCCGATGTTGTGCAAGTTATTGATGAAACTGATTTCCCTTACGAACCCGCTCTACCTTCAAGTAAGCCAACGTCGCCACAACTAGGAAAAATGATTATCAAAGCACCAACTGCTCCAGATGGGCCTATGACGACAGAATTCATTACTCTACCGACACCTAAACCCAGTACAATTATTACTGCTACACCTATCAACGAAACACCTGTACTTAGCAACCAACAACACTCGAAAACACTTAAAAATCCACAAGACAAACCGCGAGTAGTAGAAGCAATCACTAGGACTGGGGCTTATGTAAATATACACGATGCGGAGGGTGTCAGCTTATCTCCGACGAAAGACGATTTAGCAGGTAAGAATGTTTGCTCAAAGTCTATCTCAAGACAACTTTTCGAAACGATATTGCAAAACGTAGAAGTCATTGACCAACCCCAACAAATAAATGAACAGATAATTCCATTCGTACCGAACTTCCAAACTCCCATAATGTTGCAAAATAAATTCGATAAACAACAATTTAACAAGTCTGGTAGTAAAGTAGCTGAAGTTTTAAGAATGTTTACTAATAGAAACAGTACTAATAGTAACGGAGAATTAGTAAGTCCTAATAGCATTAACGAAGAACTTTTAGAAAAATCAAATCTTAGCAAAATAAAACGTAGCGATAGCTATAAGTTGGCAAACTCCCCGTTGATGCCCATCAAAAAGCTACTGAAACTCGAAAGTTTTGGCGCTAACGCCAAAAAAGTAAACTCGTTAGAAATGATTCAGGCCGAAATAACGGCAGATTTATTACGCGATCAAATTAACTACCCGCCAACTGTGTCCCCTAAACTGAGTCACAGAACTGCTATAGACGAATTAGAAAAGTGTGAATGTATGAATAACAACACTTCTTTTATTGACGATAAGTTTGAGACAAAATTGTCTGCCTTAACTTTAAGTCCATTTACCACTCCTATGCCTAAAAGGCACACTGTTGCCAGCATCCCTGATAGAAGAGATACTTCGTTAGATATGTTATCAGCCATTTTAGATGCTGACCCAGACGATATCTGTATTCTTCACTCGCCGCCCGCTTGCCCACTCACGCCCAGCAAAGTCACTGTACCTATTGATGGTTCGATGCACCGCGCTAGAATATTATCCATTTCCGAATCCGACTATGGCACTGAAATCTGGTGACTTCTATTGTAGCACTTTAAACTTTTTCTTAGGTTTAATCTTTTTTCGAAATATTTCACATAATTTTCTGTTACCGACATACGTATAATAATGTTATTACGCTTACATAACTCTCTTGAAGTATTTAACAGTCAATTAGTTGTTCGTTATAGTTTATATAGTTTCATATATTTAGGATTAGAAGATATTGAAAATCTATTAGGAAATATTCCGTCCAATGTACAATTAGTACCAAAATCGGTCTTCCTTGAATTTAATAAATTTGTGAATTCTGTGATAGTTTTTATTTAATGTAGGCGAATGTGAATTTTAAATAATTATATTACTATTGAATTTTAAATTCTGTATCTACATCAATGTATCAGTATTTCATTTTACATAGTATGTTTTAATTATAAGTGTTCAATTATGCATGGTGGCTTTTTTCACCGCAGTGTGCACAGCTTACGAGTGGTTTATATTCTTCGTATGTAAGTGCATGGTGTGTTATTCTGTGTCCTTGTGTTTTTATTTTGTAAATAATATTATTATAGAATTATTGTGAATTAACGCACTTATTTCATTTATTGTCACACCTTCAGCTATCACCCTCACTCTATTCATTATAGCACTGGGCTATGAAACTATACCAAGTTCTGTTTAAAATGCATAGTTAAGTATGAGTATCTCAACTTTTAAGCTATCTCAAATTTATTTAAATTGTGAATAAATAAATATCTGGTGTTTATCGTGGCATAACATTATTTTAACTGGATTTAAAAGCAGTAAAATACATGTATTTATCTTTAACTTTCATTTTAATTAATCATAATAAACAGAACTTGCACCGTATAAAAGGATGTATAATCACAAAATTTAATTATGTAAATAATCTACTGGATTCACTTTCACATACATCTATGGGCGAAAATAACAAAATTGAACAATACTAAATCTAAGACTCGCGAATAAGCACATAACATGACTAATTTGTGGATAACATGTGACGCGAAAGTAACATACATAATGTTAATGTTTAACAATGTTCAAAGAGTAAAACATAGGTGTACAGTACTTTGCACTCATCTTACATCGCTTTGCACAGTGAAGGAGATTGCTTCCAATGTTTCGTCTTTAGCGACACCTCCTTAAAAGGTAAAGTTTTGTGTTGCTTATTAAGCATGATGCATGGGGACAAAATTACTAACTCAACTAAAACAATAAAAACAAAAGCACTTAGTAGCCCACACTAAACAAATTTGTAATAACATACTAAAAATAATTGGTCGAAGTGATGATAGCATAAGAATAAAATACCATGCACTTTGTATACTACTATCACATGCGCATTAGGTATATGCAATTTTATACGTAATTTATATTATGTGAACATCTAAACATATTATTATGTAATTGTGGAATTATTTATGTTTTAGTTAGATACCTTTATTATGTATTTTAGTGTTGTTTTAGCCTTAGTTCTGCTTTTGGGTTTGGACCACTATTATAATGTTATGTACCTATATTTTGTAGTCATGTTGTTTATGGTTTTAAGTTTATATCTCCCTGTTTTCATTTAATTACTCTTTTGAAACGAAAGCTATGTCCTTTATTTATTAATGGGTTCCCCGTTTTATATAGATTTTGTTTCTTAGATTCTCAAAGTTAGGTACTTTGAGAATCTAAAGTAGGCATTTCGTTTTATACAAGGTGTAAATTAGAACCCCGCCCTGGCGAACTACCTACCTTTAATTAAACGTTTTCAATCCATACAAGTTGGTAAATACGAAAAAAAGGGATTACAACAAATCCGAGGTCCTATAAAAAAAATCTCTTATAATAATAAGATAAACCCACATAGGTATTCAAAAATACAACAAATATGTTTATAGGTGCGTTTCGGATTCTGTACATAAAATAAGTAAGAGTTAGAGATAACATTATACGGATTGACGAATGACGGCGACTTTATATTAATCTGTTTCAGGCCTCGTATAACATCAAATATACAATCATCTCCGTCAAGCTTGCTGGGCTCTAATTTAAACCTAGTATCAGCAAACATACCTACCTATTTATTATAATCTATTGGTATATGGATATTAATATGTATTGAATGAATATTGGTTGGTATCTCCAAGGTGTAGGTACCTATTGTAGAAATAGGTACGCCGCAAAATAGATCCGCTGTATCTATAGGGCAATGACGGCAATATATCATTGAAAAAAATCGACAAGACTTTTAATTTAGACTTCTGTTTAATTCAATGTATGTTATATTTTCAGACTATCGACATTCCAGTGCTGACAAACCCTACTTGAACATACCGTCAAGCCTAGTCCAAGACAAGGGACCAACTGTAGATTTAAATGCGATCAACCCCACTTTACATCGAAATCATACTGCTCATCTACGTGGTAAGCACGGCATCGTCAGCTACGAAAACTCATCAAATGCAGCGCAAAGAGAGCAACCGAAATTCTGGACACTTCCTAAAAGAAGCAACTTAGAATCCCACGCGCCTCAAAGATCTGCTTCCAACTACGGCATAAAACATTCAACTGGAAATCTACCTGCACCCAACCAAAGAGTACAGACTTCTACAAACACAAATGACGAATCTATCAGAATATCTCCGATAGATCCTCGAACATCGGGACCCTTTAAATCGTCAACGCCATCTAATAAAGAAAATGTTATTGACCTTAGCACTAAATTGCTATCTCCCGTCAAATCGACCATGACTAATGAAGAACTTTACGCTGTTATACATAAAAGTAAGAAGAAACTCAATATTAAAGATTCCGCCGAGAGATCAGAATCGCCCGCGTTGTCTACCATTAGCCTCTCTCCAGTTAGTTCGGAAACATCTTTATATACTAAAGGGTCACAACGTTATCCTGAAACAGGCTATCTAGGGGATCCAAGAACTAGAATGAGCTGGTCACCTGCTGAAAAGCAAAATATTCTTCCTCCGGGTCCCATCTATGGAATTCAAAAGCAAGAAACTAATTGTGCAGATAGGTATGGGCCGATGTCTCAAACATCTAGACTGGATTTCAAAAAGCTTTTGTTACAACACAGTGTCAAATTGAATACGATACCGCAAAATAAATCGAATAAATTATCAGCAGTAGAACAACTGAAAATGTCAAAAGAAAAACCAGAAAATCTACCTGCACAAGTTGCAAACAGATCACAAATAAATATTCTCGATTTAAGCGGCTCTCCTAAGACATATTCGCACCGGAAAGTTATTAAGCCAAACAATCAGCCTACTTCTCCGGGGAGAACAGGAGCATTAATAAAGGAACACAAAAATACACCTAAAATTATGTTATCACCTAAGTCACAGTGGCGGTTTGCTAGCCCAAGATCAGATGTTTTATCTACACCCATACCTGAAGCTTATAACGAAGATGAACATTCCAATAGTTCTGGTGAAAAACAAGAATGTTCACCGCCTTCTAAAACAGTTCCTATCGTAACAAATCAACATTTTGGAGCCCGGCGAAATTTGATACCACTAAATGAAAATACTTTGGAAATCGAAAGAAGTTTCCCTCAGTCGTCTGATCAAGGTGTATTTCCTCTCAACGCAGACTTCATAAAGTCACAAAGTCTATCGAGGACAGAGATAATGCAAGCAAAGAGAGCAGAATTTTTCAATACTAGCCCCGAATCATCTCCTCCTAAGTTAACTTCCTTCAAGAGTCCAACTGCGGCTGGTCCGTCAGTTAATTCTCGAAGCAAAACGTCTCCAGACCGAGGCAAAGTTTCGCCTTCTACACTGGAAACAGCATTATGATAAAGCTTACTTATGATATTGATGAGTCAACGCGGTGCTCTAAAAATTCCAATCTCAGTTTGTAAATAAGGCAATGAAATTCATAGAAGCTTTAATCTAGTCTTTTCTCGCTTACGGTGCCATTTTTGCAGGCACTTTTATTTTCCATAACCAGTGTTTATATAACTACTTACTTCAAATTCGAGCTCAAATTAATATTTTTATTTAAAAGCTCTATGGGGCCAATTTCGTTCTGTGTGAATGGTATTTTCTATTCTACATTACCTAGCTGGTTATAAAACCTAGTATGTAAGTATTTATTGAGTACATATTGATAGGTACTATGTTAGTAGTGTTTTGAACTTTTTCAAAGTTTTTAAGTTATTCGGAATACAATTTTAAATAAAACGTGTTGAATTATGTTGTTGTGTTTAATTCATCCTTCTGAATATCAGTTAATCAATAATAATATAAAAATATGATTTTCGTACCACTTGCTCAAAAAAGTGACATTCTATGCCACAAAAAGCGAACATAACAATAGTCATTTTTAATCTGTTAAAAACAGGGAAAGAAAATTGTACTGAATTTCATTCATCCTCTAGGGGGAGAATGTGATTTAAATTTGGAATACTTACCGAAATTTATACTGAACTACATCTGTGTTTACACCATTGAGTTTGTATAATTATAAAGCATTATACATCTTTTTGAAAAAGGAATACGCATTTTTAGAACATTAACTTATTTATAAAAATAAATTAAAATAAACTTAACGTTTATGTATTTGAAGAAAACAAAAACGCGGCAAATTCCTAGACTAATATTTTTTTGTCGGAAAAGCAAAGGCATCAAGCTCATATGGCCTCGTCGGTTTTCGAAATTTTATTTAATAATCATAACTGCATAATAAATGCGTGTTAATTGTCATTATTTTTAATAAATGCTTATCTCATATTATTATTGTGTTAATTTTTTCGCAAATGGTACGAAAAGTAGAGTATTTTCCTCAGTGATAAAGCTGTCTTAGTCTTGGGTGAACTTAAATTCCTCGCTACACTCAGGACTCGTTTTAAATCCCTCGCTTCGCTCGTGATTTAAGTTTTTGACACCCTCGCTACGCTCGGGAGTAAACCTCGAGTCCTTCGTTACGCTCGCGATTTAAATCGTCACCCGCGACAGAAGACACTGCTTTATCCCCTTGGTTAATAATCTACTATTATTTGTATAAAGCTGATCGGAAGGGTTCGATTCCCAGATCAGGCAGTGTTTTGGTATTTTCAATTACGAAATACTCTGTCTTCTAGGTAAAGTAAAAAACATTATGCATCTGCATATCCCCTCGGGAAGTACAGGAATGATGCTTTTATGTTTCCTATGAATCTCTTTTTCGCTCAACACTTCCGAGTGTTCCAAGTACTTGAGGGAAGCGAAAATATTCTAAGTTTATGTTCCAAGTAGACTTTTAGCGACATCTATCAATGGACGACAACAACTTCGTCGCTGACCCACCGCGCCACGAAGGAGAGAAGCACCGCGCTCAAATATTTTTCGTAGGGAATTATTGCATTATTAGTATGTTGTGAACTAGAATAGTCCATTGACTAATCCATCTATTTCTGCTGTTTGAGGCGGCACACTTGCCGGGCTTCTTTTTAGGGTTCCGTACCCAAAGGGTAAAACGGGACCCTATTACTAAGACTTCGCTGTCCGTCCGTTTGTCTGTCTGTCACCAGGCTGTATCTCATGAACCGTGATATTTAGATAGTTGAGATTTTCACAGATGATGTATTTCTGTTGCCGCTATAACAACAAATACTAAAAAACAATAAAATAAATATTTAAGGGTTTTACGTAAGTTGTATGGGAGCCCCCATACAACAAACGTGATATTTTTGCCGTTTTTATAGATAATGGTAGGGAACCCTTCGTGCGCGAGTCCGACTCGCACTTAAACGGCTTTTATTTAGTAACTAGCTGTGCCCGCGACTTCGTGCGCGTGGAGTTAAGGTCCGCAAATACAAGAAGCGTAGGTAGTACTCGATCAGATTCGAACCTGATACCAGCTTCAGTCCTACCATGTGCCGCCAGGCTACATGGCTAATTATGATACGTCTTCAAATAGCTGTGCACTGCGCCTAATTATGAAAATCTATCGCTTAAAAATACAGTCTTACTCGTACGTTTGTTATCACAAATGATAACCTTTAGGCCCGTCGGATGGCGCTAAAAACAAATTATAGCCGAATCAGGTGGTTTTTAACCGACGTAAAAAACAAAAACCTCATATCTCTCGACTGCGTGAACCGATTTTGATTCTTTTTTTATTTGAAAGCTGGTGCTTCCCGAATGGTCCCATTTTAAAAACCGACTTCAAAAAACTAAAAAGTTGGTATAAAATAATTTTCTTAAAATACTTAACTGAACCTACTCGTAGCTTGGCAGTGGCCCCGACTTCAGAAGCTGTTAAGTTTTTTAAGAAAATTATTTTATACTTTTTAGTTTCTTGAAGTCGGTTTTTACTTTTTTTTAAATTAAAAATGCAAATAATGACGGGGGGCTTGATAATAAATAAATCATAATAAAAAAAGTTATGAAGTCATGGGCCGCGCGGCCTATATGAGATTATATAGGTACCCATTAGATTAAATAAATAATCTACATCTATGGTTAAACCAATTATTATTATAAATAGGTATCGAAAAATGATCGAATGAACGATCGATAAATATTGATCAAAGTGGGTAAGTACTAAGTAAACAAAAAAATTATTACCCTGTTCAGTTCTTCCTCTTAGGTTCAGTTCCTATGAACGATAGCGTGATGACTAGACATATTCACTTTTAAAGGTCGAACCCCAAGTAGCGCAGCAGTGAAAGTCCCATCAAAATAGGTTAATTATTTTCATACATAATTGTCTTACACTGCAAATCCTGTGATTATAGCTGAATACATTAGCAGTTTTAATAGCTTCAATTTTGGAACTAGACAGACCCCCATTAAGGGGGTATTTTACAGGAATGCCGCAAAAATCGATTTGTATTTACAATTTTTTGAATAGAAATTCTTATTTCTTTGTCCCGAAAAAAATATATATCAAACTTGAAGATGTGACAATCTCTGCACGGTTGACCGATACATGATTGGATGAAGTTGGCTCGATAAAAAAAATTCGCAAAGTTACCCCTTTTAAAAAAGTGTTTACAAGATTATTTCTAAAACATGATATTATTTCAAATAATTTTTACATCACAATATTGGTCGCAAATATACCAACGAAAATCGGTTGTTATTTTTTTATAATATTACGTATATTGGTCACAATTTGATAAAAACCACAAAATTCGTGATTTCTGTCATCTCTGCCATCAATCAGTCGCGTTTCGGCGCGCATCGAGGTCGGACCTGTGCAATTTTTTTTGACTTTCCTGCGCTTACACTTTATTCAAAACCAAAAGAAAGAATAACAGTAAAATCATTAAAAAAATTATTAAAAAGCAACAGGAAGTATAAGTAACTTGCCTTTTATTCAGAAAATCTAAGTATTTCGTTTATAAAAATCAATATGCTAAAATAATTTCTTGACATCTCCGTCAAGAATTCATTTTATAGGATGTAGTATAGAAAAATCAGTACGACAATTTGTAGTGTTGAGAACAAAGAGTATGAAGTTTTATATACACCATGTCCCAAAATTCAACGATAAGCGGGCACCAGAGGGTTGACCAGCTCATGACTACTCGAGAACAAAAAAATAAATAAAAAAAATCTCAATTTTTAAGAAGTTACATAAAAAAATTGAAATCCTTCAAAAATTTACACCCCTTAAGATATTTTTAATTACCATGACCACAATGTTTCAGATATTTCCGAATTTCTTTTTGTACCGGCAACCTAAGTAGCACTGCTATCCACCACAATCGTTAAAAATCCCAGAATGCCTGTAGATTTGACACAAAAATCAATCAAAATTATTTTTCACCCTAAAATTTTGAAAGATTTTTACTTTTGGTCCACTTTCACTCATCGTGGTGTAAAAAAAAAGTAAAGACACTACCACGGCAAGTTTTTTTAAAAATTGACGCAACTATCCAAAATCGTATAATAATCTAGGAAAATTAGCCACAAAAAAAAGAAATGCGTACTATTTCTGAACAAGAACCAAATTTCATAACTTTTACTATGTGGTTTTTTGTTGTAAATTCTTCGAATTTGAATGATACATGTCCGTAGTTAATAAAATTTAGAAGTTAGAGAGAGATAGATAGATAGTATGTAAAGAAGGAAAGAAAACGTTTTTAAAAATTATACCTCGTTTCTCCACAACTACAACAGTCTGCTAGTACGTCTGTGGCATACCATCACCTGTCATCCCACTTAGGATTTCAGGAGTGAAAGTGGACCAAAAGTAAAAATCTTTCAAAATTTTAGGGTGAAAAATAATTTTGATTGATTTTTGTGTCAAATCTACAGGCATTCTGGGATTTTTAAGGATTGTGGTGGATAGCAGTGCTACTTAGGTTGCCGGTACAAAAAGAAATTCAGAAATATCTGAAACATTGTGGTCATGGTAATTAAAAATATCTTAAGGGGTGTAAATTTTTGAAGGATTTCAATTATTTTATGTAACTTCTTAAAAATTGAGATTTTTTTTTAATTTTTTTTTGTTCTCGGGTAGTCATGAGCTGGTCAACCCTCTGGTGCCCGCTTATCGTTGAATTTTGGGACATGTTGTATATTCTATTTACCTACTTTTATAGAACAATATTCATAGTACTTATATCATTTTGATATATCGTCTGATACTATTAAAAATCTCGCCTGCGGCTCGATTTTTAAACACACTGATGTTTTAATACCCCCTATTATGCAACAGTTTCATAAACTACTATTATTTCGTATTGAACTGATCTACGTTTCCTTAGATTTTGTATAGTTTTGTTCCTTAATAAACCCTGACATTTTAAAATGTGTCGGTTGGCCCTATAGGTACCGATTTGCCGGTGGCCCAACCTAATTTTACTTCTTTTAATTTTATTTCTTTATGGGCTTTGCAGTCCACTAGAAAAATGATTCACCAATTTAAATTATAATCTTTACCTTTATTTATGTATTATGGGTTATCGTGGTTGTCCGTGGCATCACCACGGTCCTATCCGAAAACCAGCGCTGCGGTATAATTTATTTTATCTGTCAGGTTTAACTGTCAGGATATGCTGAGATAAGGACTTTCTTTGGCCTCTTGCAGGACTTTTTTAACCCCCGATAAAATAGAGGGGTGATATAAGTTTATAATGTGTATCTGTGTATCTGTGTGTCTATCTGTGGCATCAAAGCTTCAAAGCGGATGGACCGATTTCAATGCAGTTTTTTTTAATTGAAAGCTAGTTTAATCGGGATGGTTCTTAAAATCTGTTCAGCTGTTCAAAAGTTACATCTCTTTTTCTAGTTAGAGTCGAGGGTTTTAGACGGTTAGGTTATTGTTATCATTATTTGAATTTTTTGTGTGTTTATGTAATTTCGTGTGCGAGTCCGATTTAAATGTTTTTTCTTTCTTTCTTTCAATTTTGAAGCTCTTCACCTGCATACATAGTGAGGAATCTGAACTAGGAATATGGTTTTGATCTATGAATATGCAATTTCTTTTTTGGTAAAAAAGCAACCCTGTGAACATACTTAAGTAGGTATGACTACGGAAACGGACGACTCCTACAGGTGTGGGTGAGAGTAGGTTATTATCTCAAGGCATGGATTTGAGTAGGCTTATTCTTCTAACTTTACACACACATTGGCAGTGTCATCAGGTTTGTCATGCCGATATATCGGTTTCGTTACGGCATTATTGGCTTAGTGTGAAAATGCCCAATGTTGGTCGAGACAATTATGTGCACTTGCATAAACTCATACACAATAGGTATGACTGATAGTTTATAAGTAGATAGTTAAATAGGTATAAAATCTACAAATACAAAACGGAGGAACAGATTTTCTAGCGTAATATAGGACACTGGGTATACGATATTATGGATTTATATTTTTCAAGTATTTGCTGGTGTCATACTGCATGTTGCTAATTAATATTGCTATTCTGTGACACGTGTGTCACACAGTCTGATACGTCAATTGCGTAATTGCGAGAACGGAGCTCCCCTAGTGGGTGGGGCTTAGGCTGATACTTCACCCCCTCAAAAGTAAGAAATCGTCGTAAAATACAACCTTAACTGCAGGTCTAATTATTGTCATGAATATCATCCACACAGCAGCGCAGATGATATCTATCCTCCAAGCAATTAACATGCTTATTATTATCTGAAAATAGTTTAACTAGTGAAAGCTGGTCCACAACAACTGGAAAGAGCAGCTTTTTAATAATACAACCGATTTCTATTAATAGTTATTTATTTTTACAATAAAAATTACAATAATATGCCACAAAGCCAGGACATCATTGAGTTACAAATTTAGGTAGTAAATGTCAATATAAAAATATCCAACTTCAATGTGTAGTAAATTATGAACCCAGAAGCAATGTGACTAAGGGTAGAAAGGACATATTTTACTCTGGTGTCTTGTGGCCGTATAATCACAGGTACTTGTGACTGTACCTACTTAGATTCATTATTCAGTAAATATTAAACAATAAACAATTTTTTACAGTCATGAACACAGCTGATTCGCCACCATTAATTCATTGAGTGACAAAATACATACATTTCTATAGTGATTGCAGGCAACTGGTTAGAAAGATTAATATTGATAATGGTGTATCATTTTAGTTCTACTTAATGGCTAAAAATAAAACAATTAACCATTTATACATAGAAACTGAACACATTGCAGACAATAGCAGTCATCTTGCTGGATGGTAATCAGGTAGTCGGTTTGAGTCCGACTTGTACAGCAATATTATGGCATAACATTATACCACTGCCAAGATCATCATAGTTATTTCACATGGTGTTGACTCCAATAACGTATGAGAATGAATGATAAACATATAGGTCTATCTTACAAGCAATTTGGTTTATTGCATAATAAATGCCTAATTTAAATACACATACCAAAATTACACATTATTATGACATATTAGTACAAAATAATGCTGTTTAGACAAATGTATACAAAAAGTATCAAGTCTGAATGAAGTTATTTGAGAAATTTTATAATTATGTAGATACACACACAGATATGTAGTACAGAATAGTCATCAATAAACAATTCTATAACCTCAAAAGTCACTTGGTGTAACACGGTTTGTGGCAACTATTGAAAGTCCTCATCAATGGCAAAGTAACACTATTTGTTCATAGGAGGTCCATTCATTAGTGGTGGTCGCATCTGACCCATATGTCCCATTGGGCCCATAGGACCCATCTGACCCATCTGTCCCATTTGTCCCATTATTGGGCCCATCATAGGTGGTCTCATTCCCATCATAGGCGGCATGGGCCCATGCGGACCCATCATCATAGGTGGAGCCATTGGACCTCCAGGACCCATCGTTGGAGGAGGTAACATTCCGGGTGGCCCGCCTGGCGCTGGAACAGGTGGTCTAGGACCTCCTGGACCCATAACACTAGGATCCCATGGCGGAGGAATAGCTGCTCCTTTATTAAACGGATTTTGTGCTATTTTACCCGCTTTGAATGCAGCTGTTGTAGCATCAATCAGATGTTGAGCCTGTTCCTCCATCCATTTCTGATAGTAAAATTTCACGTTATCTTTGTGCTTTCTTCCCGTACAATGTGTCTTTCTGACGCTTGGTGAATCGTGCGTTAAATATGTGTCACAATAATCACAATAATACTTAGGCATTTTATATTATAGAATTCTACACACTTCAGCAAGTTCAATTAATCTGACAACATCAGCATCAAAACATGCATGAGTGAATGAAATACCATGATAAGTAGCGTCCTTCCGATCTTTCATTCATTCAATTCCACAGACTTATAAAAAAATTGGTACATCTATGGTTATAAAGCTAACCATTCAATAGTACTCCTTGTCCTCGCTCGGCGGTGCCGTACGTCAAGCAACGCGGCATGTTTGAAAGCGTTAAGCGGTGCGTTTTGGGCCACGGTTGTATTTAAGTTATTCTAGTCGCGTTGTTGTACGCCTCGCACTATGCCGCTGAGATAGGTATTACCTAAGGTAATAACCATTTTATTGGTTGACCATTTTATCTGTGTACGTAAATAAAATCTTCTCGTGATCCTTAGGCTGACATTCAGAGACGACAGAAACGATTCTAAGCGTGAACTTACGCTTCCATCTGTCAAACTTACGAACAAATTTTGACAGATGGAAGCGTAAGTTCACGCTTAGACTCGTTGCTGTCGTCTCTGAATGTCAGCCTCAATATTATAAATCTCATAGGTCGATTTTAAATTATGCTCAACTTTTTTGGGGCCGTAAAGAGCCTCTGCACCAAGGTCATTGCTTGACGACGTGCTGTGCCTTTGAGATAGAACAAGGGATTGGTTCCTCGAAGTAACGAGGGACGTAATGTCTTACGATTTTTTTTACAATTAATCGACTAGGTTGATCGATTATCACACAGCTAATACATCACTATAAATTGCAAAATTGCAAATGGCGCGCAGCGTTTGCAGCAGAAGCACGTGTAATTGACGTTTCAAAATAATTTCCTACTACGTTTAAAAATATTTTAAAAATTACTGAATGGACTAGGACTGAGGAAATACAAGACGTATACCATAATAATATCGAAATGCCGGATATGAAATATATTTTAGTTACTGGTGGAGTTATAAGTGGTGTTGGGAAAGGTGTGATCGCAAGTTCATTTGGCACTATTTTGAAAAGCTGCGGTATCGATGTGACTTCAATAAAAATTGATCCGTATATAAATATCGACGCAGGAACTTTCTCTCCTTACGAGCATGGTAAGTGGAACAAGAGCTATTGTGTATATTGGGTTTATTGACATTTTTTCCCCGCGTGTGTTGCAGTTTTATTGCATGAGTCTATTTTTATATTCTAGGTGAAGTTTACGTGCTCGATGACGGTGGCGAAGTCGACCTTGATCTTGGCAACTATGAGCGCTTCTTGGATATAACACTGCATAGAGACAACAATATAACAACTGGCAAGATATATCAGCAGGTTATTGAGCGCGAGAGACGAGGAGACTATCTAGGCAAAACTGTTCAAGGTAAATATAATTGAAACTCTATTATAGTATTATAATCCTATCATAATGACAACAGAGATGCAATACAATAGAAATGCAATGCAATAGAAACATAATATTCACAAATTGCAAACAGGAAAAGAGACGGAGCCAATGTGTCAACATGTCAATCATTAGTAATTATAGCTATTTGACCCAATGAATTTAATTATTTTTACTTGCCATGCTATCTGAATATTTTCCATAAGTGTATCTTGATGCTACAATGTATTATTTATTTGCAGTAATTCCACACATAACTGATGCTATACAAGAATGGGTTCAACGAGTGGCTCACATACCGGTCACACCAGACAATGCTCCTCCAAGAGTGTGCATAGTGGAACTTGGTGGGACAATAGGTGATATTGAAGGAATGTCATTTGTAGAAGCATTTAGACAATTCCAATTCAGAGTGAAGAGGGAGAACTTCTGTTGTGCTCATGTGTCATTAGTGCCAATGGTAAGCTGAATATAATAATTATATATTTATTTTCTTTTTTCTAAATGTTTGTTAGTATTGTCACTTGGTAGCAAACCAATTTTCCTATTCTTGATCTTGAAATATGAAAACAATGTCCATATTCAAAGATTTGGTGAATTGGTAGACTTATTTTGAAGTGAATGTTTAACATAGTTTTAAAATTAAGTATCAACAGGAGTCTGCTGATATTTAATTTTACTAAGTAATTAAATTACTGTAATAGAAAAAATAATCACAAAACATGTTCTTCTGTACTAATGTTTGCTATAATATTGTAGCCAAAATCAACTGGAGAGGCTAAGACAAAACCCACACAGTCATCTGTTAGAGAGTTACGTGGTTTGGGCTTGTCACCTGACTTGATTCTGTGCAGATCGGAAAAACCCATCAATCATTCAGTCAAAGAGAAGATATCTAATTTCTGCCATGTTGGTCCTGAACAGGTAACACTTTATTTTGTATTTTCTTCCTTTTGATTTGTTGTAAATATTATTCACTTATAATTTTAGAACTATTGTCTCCCTAACCCTGTTTTCAAAATTAGTATAAATTGACACATCAAGCTTATGATATGGAATATGTAAAAGTTAGCTCAAAGAAAATATTGCTGTTGTTGTAAAATAATAGGTTGGAAATATTTTTGTATGTAACTATTGAACATACAAAAAATTCAATTTTTATATGCCAATTTATTTATGTTGTATGTACGAGGTGCATTCAATAAGTACCTAGCCTCATCGCCAGAGGGCGCTGTAGTTTCAAAAGAGTTTTACCACAGTGTAGCACATTCTTTTTAAATTCTTTTTTCAAATTTTCATTCCAATCCCTTCATTTGTTTTAATTTGACAACTTATGGAAGCCAATGTGTCGATCGGTTTTACAAAAATGGAAAAAGAGCAATATCGTTCGGTGATTCGATTCCTATTTTTGGAAGGGAAAACGCGCATCGAAATCAAAGAGCGCTTGGATGCTGTGTACGGTGACTCTTCTCCATCGATGGCCACCGTCAAGAATTGGTTCAACGAGTTTGCACGTGGCCGTACGTCGGTTTTTGATGAACCACGTCCAGGTGCACCGAAAACAGCTGCTACGGAGGAAAACATTAAAAAAATCCATGATCTCGTATTGGCAGATCGCCGATTGAAGGTTCGGGAGCTAGCTGAGACTGTAGGCATTTCAGAAAGAACAGTGCATCATATTCTTCACGAGGAACTCGGCATGAGAAAGCTGTCGGCGCGATGGGTGCCGCGTTTACTCACACCAGAAAACAAGCGCAACCGTGAGACCACATCGGAGACGTGTTTGGCGCTGTTTAAGTGGAATCCAGCGGAGTTTTTGCGTCGTTTTGTGACCGTCGATGAAACCTGGATCCACTGGTACACACCAGAGACCAAGGAGCAATCAAAACAATGGATCCAGACCGGGGAACGTGCTCCAAAGAAGGCGAAAACTGTAAAATCGGCCGGAAAAGTTATGGCCACCGTTTTCTGGGATTCACAAGGTGTGATCTACATCGATTACCTCGAGAAGGGTAAAACAATTACAGGGCTTTACTATGCCGATTTATTGGGCCGATTCGACGCCGAATTAAAGAAAAAACGACCCCATCTGGCGAAGAAAAAAGTGCTGTTTCACCACGACAACGCACCGGTTCACACGTCTGCCGTTGCCATGGCCAAATTGGTCGAATTACGCTACGAATTGCTGCCCCATCCACCGTATTCTCCAGATTTGGCCCCTTGTGACTTCTTTCTGTTTCCTAATCTGAAAAAATCACTCGCCGGGAATAGATATGGATCGAATGAGGAGGTCATCGCCGCCACGGAGGCCTATTTTGCAGAGTTTGACAAAAACTATTTTTCGGACGGATTAAAAAAGTTGGAGCATCGCTGGGCTAAGTGTATGGAACTAAAAGGAGACTATGTTGAAAAATAAATTCCCACTTTTCCAAAATTTTCGTTTACTTTTTGTAGGCTAAGTATTTATTGAATGACCCTCGTAGTTTCAAATAATGCCATAACACACTTTGATAATCAACTTTCACTATTCACAAATCATTTGAAATGACACGCTGCATGGATACCAGATATTTTCTGTACAAACTTTAATAATTGCATCCCCTTACGGGTGGATTTTAGAATCCAAATGGCCTTATGTTGCAAAAGGGACTATGACTTAAAATATAAGTAGAATAAGAATTTACAGAATTGGTTTTGCAGTTTAAGATAATTAAAAAACTCACAAACAAATCTTACTGCTTTATGATATTAGTATAGGTATATATAATGTTTAACATACTTTTATTACCTCAGATCTTTAATCTGAGGTAATAAAAGTATGTTAAACATTACTGCCAGCATCCTACAGTATTCTTTATTGTACACCAAAGGAAATAGTAGTTATTGTAAGTAATAGTATTATTATGTTGAGAACCATGAAACTGTGTAATGATTATATTTGTCACAGAATTAACGTTATCTCCAATTAAAAACATTCATTAATTTTTAAGAAATAGGCATAACAATAAGGTAATTGGAACAGTCCATTGTTCTAATACAATAAATGTCACATTGTATTATTAATCCTTATCATGTGTTTATAAAACTAGACTTGGTAACTGAGTATTACAAGAATACCCCCTTACTCTCGAAAATAATTCTGATCAATCAGTATCCAATTACTGTCAGATAAAAGTCACATTTGTTAAATTTTGAGAGGAAAAGTAGATATTTATTGAACCAAAAGATAATAAATATTTTTTATTCAACGGTAACGCACCAGGGTCAGTGCTTTGTGACACTGTTCCAAATTTCGAACCCAAGAAGCAAATGGTGAAACACTGATAAAAATAATAATTTTATATTATATTTTATTAATAATCACAAAATTTTAGGAACTAGTCTACAAACTTAAAATTTGGTAGGTAGGTAGGTACCGTACCGTAGTGTAGGCAGCCCCTGAGGAAGGATTTTCCAAAATTCAACTTCTAAATGGGATGTGAAATGGGTATTTTTTTTAATGTGGCCCAATAATTTGCAGTAACCCTGTATAGTGGGTACAAACACAAATTATCAAATGCACAAACATCCAGACGCAGAACAATTGTCTGTTGGCTATATAAATATGTAGCTACTTATTCCATGCGCGTATGAAACCCGCGATACGTAGCGTAGCAGTCGATCGCTCAACCACTGCGCCAGCCCTGCCGTCAAAATAATTCGGGGATTCCAAGATTGTAGGTAAAGTCGTTCTTCTCGAACGGAGTACCTAGTAGGCACAGTATTCTATAATACTATTCTTCCGTCGAGTCAGTCCGAGCTATTACGTGGAATGGAAAGGAATCGTTCATGCCGTTGGTGGAAAGATAAAACTATTATGTATACTTACCACTTTCTGTTAAAAAGTCCTGAATTGATAATCTATATTTAGTAACTGTATACTTGCGTAAGTGGCTTGCTCAAGTATACTTGAGTGCGTGTCTGATGTGATGACGTTTGCAGTTACAAGTAAAATACTCGTTCGTTTCGATAAACGAATCTAAAACGGCGGCTTGTACTTTTATTTTCAGGTCGTTACCTTGTATTAATTTTCCTTATTGAGTTTTATTCATTTCTATAAAATAAAAGTAAAAGAAATTCTTTTACTGTTTGGGACCTTTAACAAGCTGTGGTATAAAATAAAAATGAAACTTTCTTGTTGACCGTCCGACTTGAAAATCAAGTAGGTACCTGTCGCCGTTTTAGATTCGTTTCTTTATTGAAACGGGTTCTATTATAATATATCTTTTTATATGTATAGATGGCTAGCAAAAGTAGTACCTCTCGATAATAACAGCCACGCAAATTAATATAGGTAATGTGTAATAGCGCAATCCGATCTAGGCAAAACGCTCACCGCGATATATGCACATATCGCAGGTGTTATTCCCGCCAGGAACATAATATTTTCACGTCAAAGATTAGTATTATCTAGTCTGGCTGTATATGCATTTAAAATAAAGATCTAAACACCTGCATAATGTATTTAGGCAATGCGATTATATTCCAGTATCCTTATCCGCTCGCTCTAGATTAAAATAAATAGTAAAAACAGTGAAAGGCCCGTTACGACCTAGTTGACCAGTTTTGAAATGAGGCCATAAGAAGCAAAAAAAGTTTAGGCTAGTTTAGGTGTCTGAACTTGAGCTTTCTAAGTCATTGCCAAAATTCACGCTTGTGAACCCGAAAGGTGTAAGCAGATTATAGATCAATGCCAATATTTGAATATGCTTAACAGCATAGAGCATTATCTTCATTCATTCTGCCTGGCCTTTATCCCAACTACGTTGGGGTCGGCTCCCAGTCTAACCAGATGCGGCTGAGTAACAGTATTTTATACGGAGCGACTACCATCTGACCTCCGCCACCCAATTACTGGGAGACACTGATACCCTAAGGTTAGACCGGTTGTCAGACTTTTTGGGTTGCTGACTCCCGTAATGTATCTATACAAATAAATAAAATCTATACTAATATTATGAAGAGGTACGAGATTTGTTTGTTTGGCTGTAGGCACTCTCTGGAACTACTAAACCGATTCTAAAAATTCTTTCACTAATAGAAACCTACACTATCCCTGAGTGATATAGGCTATATTTTATTTTTATAAAAATAAAATGCGCTGGTGAACCCGCAGGCAATAGCTAGTTGTTCATATTTTTTATGATTTATAGACCTACACTTAGGAGTAAATACTTGGCAAAATAATATTTTAAGATGATACCATTTGGTGTTTTGTAGTTTTAGTGTGGCTCCATAGAAGAAAATGTATCTAAAAACGTATTATACGTAGAATTTAAGGTTGCTAAATATGAACCTGTAGCCCAAACAACAGTAAAACTTTCCTTCAGAAATCCATTCATTTGGGAGGAAGTAGTGTATAATAAATTATTCAGTCAATTTGTACGATTTGCGCAGCATAATAAACTCATTTTGAGGCGCCATGTTCGCCTTCTACTTAAAAAATTAATATTTATTAAAGACCTACATTATTTTTTTCATTTTACAGGTCATATGCGTTCACGATTTAACCTCGGTATACCATGTGCCGCTATTGATGGAAGCACAAGGTGTCGTACAATACTTAAATGAGAGGCTACAGTTGAATATGTCTATGCCACGTCCAGGAAAGTAAGTATACGTATGTATTTTCTGTGTTTTAAAATTCCACAATGGATTTTATGATACATATGTACCTACAAATCTACGTTTACTTCTATTTTTATAATTTTGTAAAATACAACAAGAAGTAGAACAAACCTTATTTGTAATTAACACAGTTAAAATTCGTAAGAAACTTATCGATTAGTCTAAAATAAATGATAGCGCTGCTGCCGCACAGTGGTTCGGCATCATACAAGAGGTCGGACATAGGAATTTTAAAACAACGACTGTTGAATTTAAAAAACAAATTATGCCATTGTATTCCTTTATTGAAGTACAACAAATATTATGGGAACCATTTTTTTATCGGGTCTATTCTTTAAGAGTAAATAGAAAAAAAACGTTTCCTCAGTATGGAGAGCAACACAAAAATGTCTATATATCGCGATTCCCCTCTTGTTTCGACTTGCGGTTTTCATAACTTGTTATTATTTATTAAACGCCACATTTTGTTCAAAGGAACATGGTGCACTAAACGTGCACTTTTTGAAATATGACAAATATGACCAATATGGATATCAAAAATAAAAATTCTACCTAAAACGAGTTTTTGACCTAATCTGACCTGATACTAGTACATGTACTGAGGTAATTAATCTAATTTCGTCAGTAAAAGCCGATACCGGCTTTAATTAATATTTAATTTCTCTGTTGTAATTTTTGTGTTGCTCTCCATACTGAGGAAACCGTTGTTTTTTCTATTTACTCTTAAACTATAAGCCCAATCAAAAAATAGATCCGACATTATTTGTTGCCCTTCAATAAAGGAATACAATTGCATAATTAGATTTTTTAAATTCAACAGTTTTTATTTTATGAATCCTATGTCCGACCTCTTGTATGGGGACGAACCGCTGTGTGCCGCCGCACTGTTTTGTTATCTATATTAATAAATCGTTTTCGACCTGGTTTTATTATTTTATTGATGGCACTTATAGATTGTCTCTAGTTTGTACGATATATTGAATTCCTAAGAATCAGGAAGTTGTTTAAGAATGCTAGGAAGTGTTTAACAGTTTTATTCTGATTGTAATTAAAATTTAATCCGTTATCAGGAATAAATTATAATATTTAAAGCTGTCGAACATATAAAGATTATGGACATATTGAACCGCTCAGAAATGTACCTTTTTTATTACCAAAAAAATGCAGCCATGATGGGTAAATGCTCATCAAAATAACATTAAATTAAATAGCTTTGATAACTTTCTTTTGTGAACAAAAAAAACAAAATATTCTGTAATCCCATCGGAATAAATACACACTACCTTATGAAAAGTTTGATTTACAAATTATTTAAGTATTCTGTTTGTATGAACTACGCATGCTCCACCGGCCTCTTAACCTACTGTGA
Source organism: Allophyes oxyacanthae (assembly GCA_932294325.1). Lineage (NCBI taxonomy): Eukaryota > Metazoa > Arthropoda > Insecta > Lepidoptera > Noctuidae > Allophyes > Allophyes oxyacanthae. Next base: position 7,876,811 of record OW028618.1, on the reverse strand, counting down.
CAGAGTTCATGTTTGACTGACATTCTTTTAGTATTTTTAACTTAAATTTTTATTTATTCGTTGAACAATTTATTTGTTTTGGTAAACAAAAAGAATATAAAAGAATATATGCCTAAAATAGAATGCGGGTCCAAAAAATATTTTGGTGAGCGTATTAGACAGTCCGCAAGATTCGTAACGGTTAATTAACTGCCAGACGTATTTAGATCGTCACTCGGAGATGCTCTTTCCTTGCATATTCAAGAGTAACTAATAAATGTTGATTAATTATTATTCATTAAGCTACGAACTGTCGCTGGTAATAGATTATATCTATTGTGTCTATTACTCGTCGCTTGGCAAGTTAATATATTCTAAAGCAGGTTTAAATTCCGTTCTATAGATTCCTATGATTACATTGTAAAGCTGTTATAATTATATTCTGTGCTTATGGTCTCAATAACAAATATAAATGTGTGAATAATTACAGGTTTATGCGGAAGTGGCACAATCTTGCCAAACGGGTCGACAATCTTCGTAAAGAAGTAAATATCGCTCTGGTTGGAAAATACACAAAGTTGGAGGACAGTTATGCTAGTGTTACGAAGGCTTTGCAACATGCAAGCATCGCTGCTGGAAGCAAACTCAATTTGACGTACATTGAAGCCGTGAATTTGGAGCGGCAGACTAAAATAGACGATCCAGTCGGTTATCATAAGGCATGGCAGAATCTTTGCAAGAGCGAGTAAGTAATGGACATATAAATTAGAAAAATATTGCTCCCTTGTTTAGCTAATCTTTGCTACAAACAAATTTGGCTCCTGTTTCGTGGGTACAGCTTATGGATATAAATCTCACGTACACGCGCACCCAGACCAGAAACAACTATCTGTAGGTTAAACAAATATTCGTTCCGTGCGGGAATCGCCTCCTGATCAGAAGGTCTAAGTAGCACAACGTCCAACATCGCGAAACGTCTAATAATAACATATCTTGATTACTACAATAAATTTAATAATAAATTTATTTTATTTATTGTTTCACATTAAGTAGGTTACATATAAATTTGAGACAGATTTGTGTACAAGAATAAACAGATAATGTACTGCTGGTACTTAAAAAAGGAAACCCTGAGCTATAAGTACCAGCAACTTTCAATGATACAGTTGAGTAGTACGAAGACATATTATGGCAATGCAAGCATGCGAAAAATAGTAACCAAATTAGCAAATTAATGTAGGGAAATTTAAAGAAATAATGAGAAATAGCGACACATCAATTAAAGAAAAGGAGAACAATTGCTTCAACTAATAAACCTTGCATAATTGGAAATGTGTGTGTGAGTGTGTGGGATGTGTGAGTATTTGTGGGATGTGCGGGTTGTGTGATGGTGTATATGTGTTTGGGTAGTGTGAATGTCAATACGTACATGAAGAAATTAGCTATTTGACTGGATGGAGAAGATTCTCTGTTTCATCATAATTAAGTTTCAGGAGCCAGTCAATGACAGTTATTTTACATTCGTGTTTATTTTTGGAATATATCGTCAAAGATTTGTTTAACTTGGTATACAAAAAGCGACCAAGGAAAGAAAAGAATCTCTGTCTAAACGAAGTCCTGCAAGCGTCACTTAGGGGTAGTCTTAGCCTACGCGTAGCCGGATTTTGGGAAATTAAAGAAAGATAACCACAATTTGCAATGTATGTATGCTGTCTGAGTATAATTTGAAGAATGAAGAGTTGTCGCACCGTTAAGACTTCACAGTACTCGTAAAGTTCCCTGGTAGGGTAACGAAAAGGTTTAAAGGTGCATACTTTTAATACAGCTCTCTGAGCACGTTCAAGTCTTATCATATGACTTTTACAAGCACCACCCCATGAAGAAATACAGTAGCCTATCAAGGATTGGCACAAGGCATAGTAAACCGTTTTTAAAATTTTGGGATCCGCGACTATTCTTAGATGTTTGAAAATATATATAAGTTTCCTAATTCGCCCTGACAATAGTTCAATATGCGGTACAAAGCTTAATCTTTCATCCAAGACCACTCCGAGATATTTGATAGTAGCAGCATTTTGTAGCTTCGGACAATTACACATAAGATTAGTACTTGTATGACAATGAGCGGTAATGAGATATTTATTTATGTCACACTCCTTTGGGTTTTTAATACTAAATTGTAAGTATTTGGTTTTATCTACATTGAGCGATAAGGTATTGCTGGATAGCCATTTTATTGTTTTATCAAAACCTGTTTGAGCTGCATTAAAAACTCGCTCCCAAGAGGTCCCTGTAAAAATAAGTGCTGTGTCATCTGCGAAAGCCAGCAATTTACCATCTACGAGGTCCAAATTGCACATTCCATTGACATACACTAAAAAGAGTGTAGGTCCAAGTATGCTCCCTTGAGGAACTCCATATTCTACGGGAAGATTGTCACTAATATGCTCACTAATTTTAACACACTGGGTTCGATTAGTCAGGTAGCTCTTGAATAACTCTAGCTGCCTATCTCGAATTCCAATCTTTTCCAGTTTTAGGATTAGTTTGGGGATGGAGACCGTATCAAATGCCTTAGCCAAATCAAGAAAAATTGCCAAACATTTGTTACCTCTATCCAAGGCTCCCACAACATAGTCAGAGAGATCATGAACTGCGTCATTTGTGGAAGTATTTTTTCTAAAACCATACTGATTGTTCGAGAGAATATTGTGAGCGTCAAGGTATTTGTTTAGACGATTGTTCATGATTCTTTCCAAGACCTTAGATAAAGAGGGTAAGATAGATATAGGTCTATAGTTATTGACACGATTCACATCCCCAGACTTAAATATAGGATGAATCACAGCCCTCTTCAGTAAGTCCGGAAAAACTCCATTCCGTATACACAGATTGAATATGTAAGTCAATGGACGTACAAAAATTTCCCTGTATTGTTTAAGAAGGCTAGATGATATACCATCAATACCAATTGCACAGTCAGAGCGTAGCGCCAGGATCAATCGCTCAACTTCGGGCTCATCAGTTTCAAGAAACACAAAAGAGTGAGAGGAACAAGCTGAACGTGATTCCATGTATGGGCTTTGATTGGCTGACGATTTTATAACGGTGTCTGCTAGCTCTTTCCCAATATTAGCAAAAAATCTATTTACCTCATTAAGAGACGCGTCAATTGACGCTTTAATTTTAAGCAGAGCAGAAGAGGAAGATTTGTTTTTTGTAGTATGAGTAACTTCTTTTATTACGTTCCACATTTTCTTGGGATTAGACCTAGCATTATCCAGTACATGTCTTTCATGCTGTCTTTTAAGATTTTTTAACATCGTATTACAATAGTTTCGGTATCTTTTAAATATAGTCCTGATGGTTACGTTATTGAGATCATTTTTCATTTTTATATACATCCGATCCCTATTTCTCATGCATCTTAAGATACCTGGAGTAATCCATGGCTTGATAATTCTCAAGCGATGAGGCACAGCATAAAACTTAGTGCACATTCTCAAAGCCCTGGTTAGTGAATTTACAAAGTACTCAAGGGCTACATTAGCGTTATCACATTCATAGATATAGGAATAGCTTGTAATCTTCAACTGGTTTTCTAACTTAGAGTAATCAATTTTTGTTTTTGTGGCATTTGGATTGTGTATATTTTTAACTTTGTCCAGTGCAAGTAATACAGCATTATGATCAGTGACTGTAGAATCAATAACTACAGTCGTAGCTTTAAGTTTGGTTTTAATCAAGACATGGTCAAGGGAAGTTTTACCATGCGTTACTAGAGTGTGTGCTGTCAGAAGACCATGGCTAGCAGCAAGATTTAGGTATTCTGGGGATTTCGTATCCGTACCTCCATCTGCAATATCTATATTGATATCGCCCATAATAATTATGTTATTATATGAGCAGTTTAAAGTCAGGACCTGATCTAATCCGGACAGAAAACCCGAAACTTCTTTAAATGATGGGGGCCTATAAATTGCAAAAATACACGTGTCTTTTCCTACGTTAATTTGAAGGCAATTAGCATCTGTAAGATCTGGCTCAATTACAGTAATATTACTAATGTTATTTCTGATATACACTACAACTCCGTCATTTTTATTCAGTCGTTTTGTATTAGAATACGAGTCAAATCCATTTAATGAAGGTATATTGGGATTGCAAGACAACCAACACTCAGTAAGAATAATAATGTCTTGCAAAATAGACATCCTGGACAGTAATGTTAGAAGACTTGGGATATTTGCCGATATACTCCGAATATTTTGTGTAAGAATCTTAAGAGACCCTAGAGAGACTGAGGCCCCACAATCTTCAGGCTCGCATCTGTAAGAATCCGAGATCTTATAGTCGTCCAAATTGATTAAGTGACTACGTAACGTATCGAATTTTGCGGTATATAAGATAATTGGTCCGTATGGTAGTCAATCGTGTAACTTTTAGATTAGAACTAGTTATTCTTAGTAATATAGGATATTGTATTTTAGAAATATAATTTCCAAAGATTTTTATTAATTTTGCAGTATGTACGTAATTGTGTAGTTGTGATAAATTGTTGGTGTTATGTGTGTGTATGGGTACTAAAAAGTGGTGTCGAATAATGTGAATTGCGTGAAAATTGTGTGTATGTGAGTTTATCAATTGCGACCTATTCACCAAAGTTAAATAGTAAGAAATGTTTAGCCTTAATACTGTTACATTGCAGAATTCTACACCAATTAGTCACTTATTGGCAAGTTTATTAAGGTCTGTTTCACAATCGATGCGGACCGGTAGCTCACCTTCAACTTTTCGTAAGTAAACATAACCTCTCGAAGTCCAACAATAAGAGAAGCCATTTTCTCGAGCAAATTGTCTAGCCAAATAATACATTTTTTGGGCCTTGAACGTTAATGCCTCTGATACATACACCGGCCTAGCAAGTCCCACGCGTTTAAGATGTCCAGTATTTAATTTATCTTCGTTTGCCTTCGTCTTATTTAGGTTCTTGACTCCTTGTAGTATTTTCTCCTTTTTTAGGACACTATTTAGCTCAACCATAATAGGCTTGATGTTGTCTTTATTTGTAGTTATTCTATAGACATCTTTAATATCAGAATCTTGCAGCTCAACTTCAACGGCTTTAGCCAGGGATTTCACTATCTCGCTGATTTCTTCCTTTGTTTCAGTTTTTTTATCGCCTTGAGAGGCGGTGGGTACATTGCGTATTTCTAGGCCTGTTGATTTGTTTTTGCGTTCAAGGACTTCTACTTTGTCCTCCAACCTTAGTATTAACTTTTTATCTATTGCCCTTTCTTCTTCTAGGTTTACAAGAGATTTCAGAATTGAGTCATACTTGTCGGACATAAACTGCAAACTTCCTTTAATGAGCAGTAAGTCTAATTAGCTAAATGTCCATGTAGCAAAACGTCTAACTATCAGATGGTCTGTATCGCAGAAAGTCTATTTAGCAAATCGTCATTTTTAAAATGTGTACACTCATGATGGAAAGTAAAAGTCATTTTGTAAATTACATTAATTTATTTCTTAAAAAAAATATCTGGGCTAAAAGCCTAGTAGCCTCTTAAATATTATTATGATATTAGGCGCACAAATCCCCCTGCATTTATTTACCTAATATCCTTTTGATATGGCCAAGGTTTATCAAAAATTCAAATGGACTAACTTTTTGGCCTTCAAGCTTTTGCAGCTCTCTTTTGTATTTGGCATTAAACATAATATCGATCTTTCTTCTCTTATTTTCTTCAAATAACATATTCTTGTATTTGCGATCTTGCCAGAGCGCTTCTTTTCTAAGAGCATTGAGGAATAGTAGCAGGGTTGGCTTTGATTTTATATTCGTGTTTAGCCGCCTGTGCCACCCTTCGAGTGCATTGTTTGTGCAAAAATTATAATTACTAGGACAGTTTATTATATCTGCCAGAGACTGAAGCCATTGTTTTTTAAAGTAATTTAAAAAAGTCACCATTTCTTCACTTTTCGTGGCGTTTTCAACAATGCTAGTCCAACATTCCGTTATGTATGGAGAAGGTAGCAGAGGTAAATTGGAACATACTCTGACAATGTTTCTACACTCTTTGTTTTCAGGAAGACCCAATGTTGACGCTTTTTTCCAAACGGCCTTTTTAAGATGATAATAACAGCCCGTTATTTGAGTGTTTGGAAAAGCGTCTTTAATTCCATTGATAAGCGCTATCTCATAATCGCATTTAATGGCCAACATGTCTATTTCAAAATGCTGCTTGATGAGGCCAAATAAGCGTTCGTAGGTTTCTTGTCTCTTGTCAGGTAGTAATAACTCCCATAACACAAGTTAAATCATCACAGCTATTCAAATCAACATGAACTGATAACAGCTGGTAGAATGGCTTGGGTGTAGCTTTGAATGTTCCATCAATGAAATACATCTTATTTTTCAATGTCTTAATGCATTGTCTACTCACAGGTGTTGAAAATATTAAGATTTTATTATTGTCACATCCATCTTCACAAACAAGGAAACTGTCAGCCATTATTTCTGGAATTGTAACATCATTCAAATTTCTGAATTCAGTTTTACAAACATTTAAATATTTGCGACGAGCCCTGAACAGAGTGTCTTTTTTTGAGTTAAAATCTGGTATCTGTTGAATCTCATCCATTTTTCCGAATTCTTTCTCAAAAAATTTCTGGACAGGTTTTGCTTTTTGACGAACTAATTTCTTGCATTTGTCCATCACTATGTCAGTCCTGTTTTTATCAAAATTGGCTTTGCAAGTATGCCCATTTAACTGACGAATTATCTTGTTTTCGTCTTTATTTATTGTAATAGATGCACTACACTCATTGCGCTGGGAGCATCTCCATAGAGTTGACCCTCCCTTATTTGTGATATTTAAATTGTACCTGTGACCACCCAGCAGCAGCACACGCTTCTTCTTTTGACTTTCAATTAAAGTAAATGTTTGTTCTTCATTCATTTTTAGAATTTAGAAGCTAAAACTATTGTATTTGTAATGAATAGCAATCGATACAGGAATTAAAAACAAATGAGTAATGCTAATCAAATAGCATTAATGACAATAAGTGTCAGTCAACATTAAAAAGATATGATATACGCTACGAATATATAGACCAAAGAGTCTGTATGTACATATTATAATGCCGTTTCCGTTTCCCTCCCGATGCAATGTGTGTGTTGAATTTTGTGCCTGAGTATCCAAACATTTTGAGAATCTGACGATTTGCTAAATAGACGTTCTGCGATACAGACCATCTGATAGTTAGACGTTTTGCTACATGGACATTTAGCTAATTAGACTTACTGCTCATTAGACGTTTCGCGATGTTGGACGTTGTGCTACTTAGACCTTCTGATCAGGAGGGCGGGAATCGAACTCGCGACACGTAGCATAGAAAGCCAACCGCTTAGTCACTGCGCCAATTACACTTCTTGTCTCTCTTTTAATCATGCGCCTGACATAACTGTGGCTAATTCTATTTTATTTTAGTGGAGTCATTGTTCCCGGTGGGTTCGGCCAAAGAGGAATGGAAGGGAAAATCGAAGCTTGTCAATGGTGCCGCGAGACACAGAAACCGATGCTTGGTATCTGCCTGGGATTACAAGCAACCGTCATAGAATTCGCAAGAAACGTGCTTGGGCTCAAAGGTGCCAATACCACAGAAGTTGATCCCAATTGCGAAGATAAACTTGTGATAGATATGCCCGAACACCATCCTGGAAACCTTGGTGGGACCATGCGGTTGGGAAAGAGGAAGACTTATTTGGAGCCTAGCATAATAAGTAAGTATCTTTATTAATTATTATAGTGTTGTTTTGTTTGCATCTCAGTGTTAGTTTAGTTTAGTGTCATTTGGAGAATTATGAAAGTATGATATATTATAGTTTTACGACATATTATCCAGCCTTTGTGCCAGATTTTTTTCAATTAGCCCTCTCTGCCAGTGGGTGTCGTTATAAGTGACTGTTATTTTTTTTAGGGTTCTGTACCCAAAGGGCAAAACGGGACCCTATTACTAAGACTCCGCTGTCCGTTCGTCCGTCCGTCTGTCACCCGGCCGTATCTCATAAACCGCGATAGTTAGACAGTTGAACTTTTCACAGATAATGTATTTCTATTGCCGCTATAACAGCAAATACTAAAAAACAGGAAAATAAATATTTAAGGGGGCTCCCATACAACAAACATGATTTTTTTGCCGTTTTTATAGATAATGGAACGGAACCCTTCGTGCGCGAGTCCGACTCGCACTTGGCCGGTTTTTTTTTATTAGTATCACTTCGTCTATCCTCCCAAAATCGACCGTAATGTCATGTATACATTTATTATTATTTATATGAATTTGCTTTAACTAACAAAAACAATTATTTTGACAGCACAACTATACAAGAAGGATGTAATAGAAGAGCGTCATAGACACCGTTATGAAGTAAATCCAGAATATATAGAACGTCTCGAAGCGGCTGGACTCCGTTTTGTGGGCAAAGATGAGACTAAGACGAGGATGGAAGTCGCGATAGTGGACACTCACCCTTACTATGTCACAGTGCAATTCCACCCGGAGTATTTATCGCGACCGCTGTCGCCTAGCCCACCATTCTTAGGGTAAGTTGTGAATGAATATTGTTGGTACTGTTAGCAGACCAACTATGCGCAAAATTGCGTGTGATACCGACTGCTTAGATACTGATCGCCGGCCTAACTTTCGATCAATACACAAAATAATAAGCCGCTGACCGAAAACAGCGTATACGTGAAAACTACAACAAACAGTACAGCAGATTAGTGTACATTTAACTATTTCTGTCTCTGTTTCAAATTGCTAGTGTTATAATGGCGACTGACTTATTCAATATCATATTCATAAACTATTTAGTTACGCGGGTAGCGCCATATCTGATACAGTAATAGCCTTGCCAGTATAATATTTGCGTAGAAGTTTTAATACACTCCTTTTAATTTATTCATATTTTTCAGACTAATATTGTCATCTCTTGGAAAACTTAAGAACTACTTGTCTAAAGGCTGTCGGCTGAGTCCAAGAAATCAATCGGATGTCAGTTCAGGTTGGTAAAATGATTTAACTATACTATCAACAAGATTGACCTCTTCATCTATCCGCTGAGCATGCCATAGTAAAAAGTGACCCCTCAGCATTGTTTTTAAAAACGCTGAATGTCCAAGGTGCGCTAAACACCACACGGGACGCTCTTACGTTCACCATGGGGAGCTACCGATTTACGAATACGTTCAAATTTATTTTATGTTTGTGAAGATGTTTGAAAGTTTGTAACTCAATCACGCATAAAAGGCTGGACGGATTTGGATAAAATTTGTCACACGGTAGACCATATCCAGGATTAACACAAAGGATACTTTTTATCCGGGTACATGAAGTAATTCCATTAGGACGTAAGTGAAATCGCGGGCATCCAGCGAGTAGCAAATAAATCATTTATAAAGATAAAGAAACATCTGCACTTGCTGACCTATCAATAACGTATTTGTTAGCATAACTGTAATCTAAAACTTGTTTCTTTGTTTTCAGATGAGGATGATATATCTGTAAGTTCTCTGAGTATATCTGATGAAAAGACAGTAATTGAAAACGGTATCGCCGTAAATGGTGTAAGCAAAAATCAATCATAAATAAAAATGTTTTGTTAGACAACCTAATTATTATAATAATTCAATATTATTATTTTTAAGTGATAAGGTTACGAATGTATAATCTAATTGTATGCTGATTGTCATGACGCCAATGAAATTGAGACGAAAGAATAATCTATTTGTATAAATAAATCCGCCGGTTTAAAAAGATATATTATAAGGTGTAACACATACTATGGTCTTATTCTAGGAGTATATTTTAATTTACTTCACGTATACATTTCTACTAGTCTGTAATAGATAAAGCATAATACAATCGCTATTTATGTAATTTCAATAGAAATTAACAAAAATAAATAAACGAAGATAGACCGATCTATGGGGAATAAAATAAGTAATGTTCTATAGAATATTTTACTAATATTTGCAATAAAACATACAAGTTATTGCAATGTTTTGATTAAAAATCCATTTTATTTTATACATTTTCTGTACATTATATAATTGCAAAGTTTTTTTTATGATTTAGTTTGTAAGTGTTGATATTATAAGGATTGTTTGTTTCAGTAACAGTTAAGAGTAATTTTTCGTATTTTTTAAATCGTAAGTGATAACTTGTATGTTCAAGTAATGTTTGGTCTCGAATAACTTGAAACTCAGGGCACTCCAATATCTGCATACAGTGATTGACTATTAATTCAAATCCAATAGAGTTGGCGTGTCGATGAATTCGCGTTCTCATTTACAAATTGACTAATTTGTATCGCATTTCGTAACTTACTATTTAAAACTTGATAAAAATATATTTTACGTATAAGTAGGAAATTTTCCCGGAAGAATGAATTTTATTTTGTCCACATTTTATAGTAAAAAGGAATTTGGCTAAATATGGAAGTCTATATGCTCACAGTTTATAAAACCCCTTACTAACAAAAAGTTGGAATCTTTAAACACTGATTAAATTATACCTGTCCTTGTCATTTGTATGCCAATGAATAAAAATGGCAATAGACTTAATAGCTAGTTTAGTTTAAATAACGTTTATTAATCGTTTATTAGTAAGGGGGATTGTATATAATGGACGTTTTTGTGCATAAATAAAATACAGGATGTAACAGAAATCGTCAGAATTTTTTAAACCACTACTCTCTTATTGAATAATCTTGGATGAAAGTTTATTCGATACAGTAAAAAAATCTAATTTTAAAACAAAGTTTAAAAATCAAATCATCTTTAACATCGCTTGACCGTTAACTGCATTCTAGCTGTAAATCTAGCTCTCCTCGTGGGTAGTCGAACTTACTGCTTTGCCACTCACCACCAGAGTGCCTTCGTAAGTTCGATGACCCACGCGGAGCGCTAGAATGCCGTTAGCGCTCGTACGTATCGTATACTATTTTATCTACTCTCATATCGTAAAGTTCTAATTATGAATTCAAAAATATGTAGTACCATAATGACAGACTTTATGCACATGCAATTCACCGTCCACGACATGCAACTATAATAAAATTAAAAAGTTTTGTTATGATACAGTTTCCATAACAAAATGATGCTATAAAATAACTTTTTTTCTATTATAGTACACTTCGGTTCCACCCAGGAGTTTTCAATTCAGTTTTTATAGATTATCTATGGTGGCGCGGCTAGGGCGCATGCGCGGCGCGCTAGAGCGCATGCGCGTTAACACTGCTGAGTATCGCCGCCATTTTTATTTATATACGTACATTATTAATGTGTTAATTAAGTATCTATTGCATGAGTGTAGATAAAGTAGTGTATGAAATTGCACATAACTAGGTATTAAAACACGAGTGTTTTAATACCCCCTATTATGCAACAGTTTCATAAACTACTATTATAACACTGCGTGACCTAAACCCCCAGTTACTCATTTTTGCACGGAGTAAAAATGAATTACTTCAATCACGGATAAGCGTTACATAATTGAAATAGGTCACGCAGTGCTATAAAAGTAGTATTATTGAGGTCAGTGTACGCTACGAAGTTAATAGAGATAATCATTAATTTGACTGTGCAGTTTGATTAAATGCTATGATAATTCTGTATCAAATCGCAAGGTATGTCCGATGTCATGCTAAGGGCCGGTACCCACAGTAAGCTTAGATGAAGATTTAGATAGGTTCACAATTCTACTCAGCTTTAGTGAACATTGTTCAGGCTGAGCACTGAGCATAGATTACACTATTTTAGCACTGGCATGGGGAGAAATTGGTAAAAATTATTCAATATGTTTTTTTAGTAAGATGAGTTTTGAAGACATTATTATAGTATTGTAAGAACAGTCACTTTAATACAACTGTAGTAAAACATCATGAATAAATACATAATATGATAGGAATGATGAATGGGACGTAATATTTGATATATTATTTCCGTGAGCCCCAAATATCGTTGATTGTGATGATGATAAAAATAAAACAGGTGATGATATGGCTGTTGTATAACAAGTAAAATGTATATTTTTAATATTGACAATCTAGTGGGAATAAACGCCTATTTTCATGTAATCTTAAATTTTAAATTCTCTCTTTCTCATATAGGTAGTTACCTACATCTAGTCTCAGCCTTTTTGAATGTACGCATGGAATAACTAATATAAGATAAAGCATTCCATTACACTTTTCTTGCAGTTGTTAACTTTAATCTATCATTATCTATCTAGCATTATTGTTGTATTAAAAGTCAATAAAGTTTTGCCCTGTCCGAATTATGTCTTTTCTTTAACATATTAGCATTTAAGGTTTGTTCCTAGATATTCAGGGATTGCATGGAGCTGAAATCCCCAGGCTAGCGAATTATGCAGTTTCACGGTGATTTGAGTGCGGAACAGCTTACTATAATCATGTCATATTAGGTGTAGCAGCTTATATCAAGTCTTCTGGTCACATGTTGTCACCTGTTCGCGTAACACACATCCATATTCTTCGGCAGATTAAAGGAAATATCCAGGAGTACAATCTAATTATGGCGTTCAAGGACTAGCTACTCCATCAAAATTATGATAGGTTTCTGGTAGGAGTTCTGGGTCACAGAGTACTTTATTACTATTCTGAATGCTCTGCAACACTGCCATCAATAGCTGTCGGTGTTATGGGAGTACTTATTGTATGGAAGTATGTTTCTCTGCAAAGAATGGGCAGTAACATCCATTTCTGTGGGTGTCCTAAAGAAATACAAGTTTCATTTGGTCTAGTACTCGTAATGCCAGGCGGTGTTATTAGTTTTATTTTAGTAGCAGCCCGGAGATTTCCTTAGATAATAAATTGGCGCGTGACATTTGGGTTGGGCCTAGCTAGTTACAAACTCCAAAGTCACTGCGTGAAATGGGGGAAGCCGAGCAGACAGTCTTCATGTCGCACAATCTGACCGTTACAGTTCAAATGGATACTACAAATTAATCAGTAAGATATGCCCCAGCCAAAGATATTGTCTTAACCTTAGAGCTCAGTACCCCCAGCCATTTTCCAATAGTTCCAACAAACCCCCTGAATGAAGGAAGCTGCTAAAGGTTACCCACCGACTGGGTGTTAGGCAACAGTGTCAGCACCCAGTCTGCATTATTAACCTTATTTCAATCAATTAGGCTGAACCGTGTCCTACTGCGCTATACCTACTAGTCAATGGCTAAAGAGATAGGATTCTTTGGTCATTGCTACTAGTAACGCAGTATGAGAAGTCTAGCAGTAGACGGTGATGGGCCAAGTTTCAGAAAATCTCTTCATTAATCTTTCTTGTTCCACAAACAGGTCTATTATACAAAATATAATAAGTTTATGATTATACCTACCTACCCAAGTTCTTTATTTAATACTAGCGGCCCGTGCCGACTTCGTACGGGTAGGTACAAAGTTAGCGGTAGATACTTTTTAATATTCATCAATTCTTGACCTCTTACAAAGCGTTCCCGTTCTCGAATACATCGCACCGTACATCACAACGTCGCGGTTATGGTCGCGGTCCTTAGGTTATGTAAAATTAGTGTCAACTTTCAAAGAACTTTAAATTTCTCTTAAACCATCGATCGTTTCTCACTTCAAAAACAATTTTCACCCCTATTTCGCACCTTTAGGGGATGAATTTTCAAAAACGCAGAAACACGTGTTTCTTTATTTCTAACCAAAAGCCTAAATCTCAATTTTCACGTTTCGCACTTCAAAAACAATTTTCACCCCTATTTCGCCCCTTTTGGGGATGAATTTCCAAAAACGCGGTAACACGTGTTTCTTTAGTCTAACCAAAAGCCTAAATCTCAATTTTCACGTTTCGCACTTTAAAACAATCCCAATATTCACGTTTTACACTTCAAAAACATATTTCGCCCCTTTAGGGGATGAACTTCCAAAAACGCAGAATCACGCATTTCTCTATTTGTAACCGAAAGCCTCAATCCCAATTTTCATCTTTCTCACTTCAAAAATGAAGGGACTCCCATACAAACTTTCAGCCCCTTTTTCACCCCTTTAGGGGCTGAATTTTCAAAAATCCTTTCTTATTGCTTGCCTACAATACAAAAGGGACCTACTCTCCTAATTTCGTGGCTCTAGCTTCAGTAGTTTCGGCTGTGCGTTGATTATCAGTCAGTCAGGACTTCTCTCTTTATAATATTCATTGATTAATATTACTATAAAGTAGGTACTTCTCGTACAAGGTTCTATCCATAGATTTTTTTTTTTTTTTGTTTCTTTAGTCCCCTATGGGACAGGCAAAGGGAGCTGAGCCCATACAGCCATGTCTGATTTAATTTTCTTGTCTTCTTTCTATTCTTCAGGCCAAGCCAAGTCTTATTTTCTTCTTGTAATGTCATAAATTTAAAATCGTAAGGCCGAAGCCAAGTCTTATTTTCTTCTTGTAATGTCATAAATTTAAAATCGTAAGGCCGAAGCCAAGTCTTATTTTCTTCTTGTAATGTCATAAATTTAAAATCGTAAGGCCGAAGCCAAGTCTTATTTTCTTTTTTTTATGTCAGTGTATCTTCTTTTTCTTACTTTTTCATAAATAATTAAAATATTATTTCTCCTTTCTCGTCAAGTATAAATGGGTCTGTTACCAAGTGACATCGTTCGCATGTCAAAATGACTTAGATTGTCAATTTCAGATTTCATTTTTACGTCTTTCCATCACCTTTGACATTGGCAGAATTGTCGGCATCGGCACCACTTGCCATAACGAAAAATAGAATAGAATAGAATACAGTTGATATAAAATAGTCATAAATTGGTATAAAACAATCTTTTTTCCTCAAAAGTTGCTGAAGTGAGCGCGGGACATCTTCAGCGTTTTTAAAAATACTTAGGAGACGGTCAATGAGAATGATCCTTTGGAGAGCAAAACTAGGACAATCGAATACTATGTGATCCAACGTTTGTGTAGCAGAATTACAATAATCACAATTTGGGGAAGACAGAATGCCAATCCTAAACAAATGTGCATTAAATCGACAATGCCCCAATCGTAAACGACAAATCATTGTATAAAATTTTCTGTCCCGATAGATATTTCCTCCTACAAACCAGGGAGGAGAAATCTTGGTTTTAATCTCAGCTAACCATTTTCCTTTAATCTGAACTACTTGCTGCCATGAATTATGAAAATCTTTTACCAGTATGGATTTGAAGTGAGATATAGCATCAGAATTTGGAATGGGATTGTTTAAAATTGGACATACCTGATGGTGGTTAACTATAGATTTAGCTAAGTAATCAACTTGTTCATTTCCTACCACCCCAATATGTGAAGGTGTCCAAAAAAGCACGATATCTTTGAATTTCTGTAAATTGTTGTATTTTTCCCTGATATTGTAAATTATGTAACAAGTTTTTGCATTGCAACTGGGATTTTCTAGTGCTCTCAATACACTCATACTGTCAGTGATAATAATCCATTTATTTTCTTGCCTAGTCCCTATATGCTCTAAAGCACTAAATATTGCCATAGCCTCTGCTGTATACACAGTAGCTACTGAAGACAACCTATTTCCGAAACCACTTCGAGCCTGAACATCATAAATAGCCATAGCTACAGCACTATCATTCTTAGAGCCATCTGTGTACAATTGATTGTAACCACTCCATTCCTCAAGCATTCTGTAAACATCCTCTTTAAACTTCAAAGACTCATTTATTATAATTTTAAGTGGGCAATACTTTGATTCATATGAATTCATGTAACAAGGCCAAGTAGAGCTAGTGAAAAAATTTTGGTCAGAACAATAATTTAAAATTTCAGATAAACCCTGTACTAGAAAAGGTGGATTGATGTCAACATTATTAATAGCTTTCTGTAACTTCAATAGAAGAGGATGGCCACTGATGGAAGAGATCTTGAAGAGGAATTTTGTTCTGAGATAATTGAACCTAAGCATCAATGGAGGAAAATTACATTCCACCTGCATTGAAACTATAGGTGTTGAACACATGGCTCCCAAAATAACACGTAAGCACTTGTTTTGAATTTTATCTAGTTTTTCGATTAGTTTTTGTACACCGCTATAGCAAAAAAAAGCATACTCAAAATGACTTCTTACTAAAGACTTGTATAAAATTAATAGAATCCCTGGATCAGCACCCCAATAAGTGCCTGCAAGAGATTTCAAAATATTGCAAGCTTTTAATGCTCTATTTGTTAAGTAATCAACATATGTATTCCACTTAAAATTGCTTTGAAAAGTGACACCCAAAAATTTTATTGAATTTTCCACCAACATAAGGCTATTATTGTAATAAATTTTAATTCCACCAGACTTAACAATCTTTTTTGAAAAAACAACAACCTTACTTTTTTCTTTGCTGACCTCCAAACTGAGACATTCAAAATAATGTCCCAATTTTTGGAGGGCAGTATTGAGTTGTGTCCCAATGCTATAAAGGTTTTTTCCTGAACAATATACCACCAAATCATCAGCAAATTGCAAATTACAAACATCATTACCTAACACAATATTTAATTTATAAATATATAAAATAAATAGTAAAGGACTCAATATTCCTCCCTGAGAAACTCCTCTATAAGAATATCTAGGTCCTATTAATTGATTATTAACTTTAACATACAGTTTACGCCCATTTAAAAACTCAAAAATCCAACTTACAATTTTTCCAGGAACATTAAGTGAAAGGAGGATGGATGATAATGTACTTAAATTTACATTATTAAAAGCCCCAACAATATCAAAGAAAACACATCCCAAAATTTTATTCTCAGCTAGAGCACCATGGATATCCAGAAATAAATGAGACAGACTTTCCCGAGCAGAACGACCACAACGGAAGCCAAACTGATTATAAGGTAGTAAACAATTACTTTCAATATAAAATATTAATCGTTGTTTTAGAAGTTGTTCAAATATTTTACCAACACATGAGCTTAGAGTAATCGGCCGATATGACTCAGCCATACTAGGATCTTTACCCTGTTTTAGAATAGGAACTAAACAATCTGTTTTCCATTCCTCTGGAATTATAGAACAATGCCAAAGTGAATTCAAAATATTTAAAAAAATTAATAAACTATTTGAATTTAATAATTTGAACATTTTGTATGAGAGCCAATCTAAACCACATGCTGAATCTCTTCTTGATCTTAATGCAGATTTTAGTTCTTCAATAGAAAAGATTTCCACCATGAAATTATTTGTGCAATTTGCCAAAGTATTATGACTAATGGTGAAGTTATTTTGAACTGTATCAGGAGTATACTTATGCAGAAACTGAGAGATCCATTCACAACTAGAAAACAAACTGCTATTTGAAGAATTTTTGAACTTCCTCATTTTTGCCCAAACTTGACTCATTGAAGTGAGCCTATTAATGGAATTACAAAACTCTAACCAACATGCACGACGCTCCTGTCGTAAAATTCGTTTTTTTTGTGCTTGCATACGTTTGAAACTTGTAAAATTGGATAAACTAGGATTTAATTTAAATAAGATGTAAGCTTGCTTACAGTCCTCCACAGCTTTAGCACACATCTCGTTCCACCAAGGAAGTTGAAGCTTCCTTCTTGGTCCACGAGAATTGCAAGTGGCATTTTTCCTGTTATTATTAAAATTGATTACTGACATCTGAACTGATTGTAGGATTATTGAACACAGATTATTATATGTATCAATATGACTCAAATTATTATTATACTGAAAACTAGCCAACATATCATTTACAATTTTTTTATAAATACACCAATCTACTAATTTCAGATTACTATGAAGAGGAATATTTGAAACATTAGAAGGACCCACATCATCAGCGGCATCTACGACATATTTTGTAATAGTAGGCAGATGATAGCTGCCCATAGGATCCTGAAAAACCTGCCACTCACAAGACAAAGCCAAGGAAGAAGTAACCATAGTTAAATCAAGACCATTTGGAGTCCATAGATGAGACCCTACAGTAGTTGGCTGACCATCATTTAAGAGTATCAAATCATTTTCATCAATAGAATCCATTATAGCTCTGCCACGAGAGTCGTCACTACGACAACCCCAAAAAGTGTGATGGGCATTAAAGTCCCCAGCAATTATTAGTGGTTTAGGAATACTATTTATGAGTGAATCAAATTTGTTCTTTTCAAAAGGAGGATTGCAATTTCCAGGGCTATAGAAACTAACTACTGAAATGTATTTGTGATTAATTTTAATTTTAATAGCGATATTTTGAATAGAATCGTCAAAATATGTATCTAATAACCTAAATTCAATACCATTACGTATAAAAATAGCAACACCATTGTGATCATTACCACAATCATTCCTGACTGTGGTATAACCACGAATGTTGCATTGTATGTGTGGTTTTAACCATGTTTCCGAAACTAAAGCTAAATGTATGTCGTTATTATAAAGAAACTGTTGAAACTGTAGTTTATTACTTAACAAACTTTGTGAATTCCACTGTGCAATATTTAAAACTTTATTATTGAATTTTATGTAGTATTATTTTTTCCCTGAATAGTCTCTCTAATAGCAGAAGTTATAGTTTGTGTACAAATGCTTTCATTTTGTGTTTTATTTAACTGAATCAATTTAACAATTGATTCTGTCAGCAAACTCAATGCTGTGCTATTAGACAACACCAAATTTATAATGTCTGCCGAATTTTCCGATTTGTTCAGTGATGGGAAATTAACTTTATTAAATAAGTCTGAAAAGGGGGTTTTCACGTTATTTTTGCTTTCAGCAATCTTTTTCTTCTTGATGGGACATTGGCCAGATATGGACAGATGATTACCTTTGCAATGAACACATACGGCCTTTTCAGCAGGTACTGAGCACTCCTTGAAGGAATGACCCTCTGTACATACTGAACATCTCTGTGAATTTTTACAAAATTTGGCTAGATGCCCAAAACGTAAACAGCGGAAACACTGTTTGACTGGAGGAATATAAGGCAGCACTGAAAGCCGCCACATTTTGATGTGGACGTAATCGGGTAATGATGTAGACGAAGCAAAAGTGATGACTACAGTTTGTGTAGGCTGTAACTCAGATGAATTATTTACTCTAACTTTTTTCATTATCCTTCTGACACATATTATTTTTTTGGAGCTTGATATAGCTTTGAAAATCTTCTTATTTGACATGTCTGTGGGTACTGAAGTAATAACTCCGGACAACTCTGTTGTCCCAGCCGGAATTGAAGCTTTGATCGACTGTTCTCTCAAAAAAGTGGCATTGTCCATGAATGAATTTGCTAGGTTCGGCCGATCAAAAATGACGCCAATTTTATACTTGTTTATTTTTTTCAGGTATTTAATTCCTTTGACAAATTTAGTGAAGCACCCACTTAGGTACATCATATCCCTATGTCCTATAGGTTGATCTTCATTCGTGCTTTCAATAAATACAATGAACTCATACCCAGCAACGGCGTCCTCGGGGTACCTCCGGCTGTAGTCTGTAACTCTATAGGGGGCATACTTGTCTGCAGGTTTTTCTGGAATACTGCTAGAATCTTCATAATCTGACTCACTGCTGTCTGAAACTGAGTCTTTAGCAGCACCAGGAGTGTCCGCGTCATGATCCGGTTTGGCTTTTTTGCGTTTTTTTGCCATCCTTCCTACACCTAAGCTATTCTAGCTTAAAAAATGCTTATTAAGTTAAAAATATTAATTGTATGACTAATATATACACTAAATTAACTATTAACAGAAATTGTACAACTAAATATGTACAGATTAGGAAATTTTTAAAATAAATTTCAAGAGAGAAATAAAAAGACCGCCTATTGTTTAAAGCTTCCCGCGCTTTCCCTATCCATAGATTATACACTAAGTTCTATCCATAGAGATAATACATAGTTGTACTATTTCTATGGTTCTATCTTAATTAAAGATTTTGTTTTGAATTACTTTTGTTTGTGATCAATATCCGAACACAAAAGTGAAATAAAAAGGTTATTTTGACAACAATGACAATTAATTTTAGTGTAGCAAATCAGTTTTTTTCCCAACTATAGGGGAGATAACTCCCCTACAGTTGGGAAAAAAACTGATTAAAGAGTACTGACTATTTTTGAAATTTCAAAGTCAAAATTTTATTACCTATTCTATATGTTGTATAATCGTGCACGCTCGTAATCGGAATCGTATTAATTTTAACAGTTCTATGCTTTCTAAATCACTCCGCTCGACAATAAGAACAAAACAAAGAACATTCTCGAACTGTCCAAATTGAATCGATTCCGATTACGAGTGTGTATCGTTATTACCCTGCGGATGAAGGACTCTATAATAGACTTATTTACTGGTTTAAGTAATTTGCAATTAGCTGATATTTTGACAAAGTATTCAATAATGTTATACTGATTCTAACAGCATCAATGAATCAAAATTCCACTGCTGGACATAGGCTAGGCCACTCCCAAATTGCGCCACATCACTCCCGTCATCCGCTCTCAGATCACAATTTTATTATTTCAGTGGACTGTGGATGGAAGTGTTATACATGTTTTTGGTCTTACAACACTGATATTTTGCGCTGCGATCTGTGTTGAACTCCGAAAATACTTTTTATTTTCTCAAATCAGTTTATCGCGCGTAATGATATCGAAATTATCATTTATTTGACCGTTTTAATAAATTATAAAAAACTGAAGTGTACAACTGGTTAAAATTACAGCAATAATGTGTTACTACCATGCCGGACCATGACATGATTGACGAAAAAAACAATTTTCTGTAGTAAATAAGAAATTCATCGTTCACGATGGTGTTCGAATCTATTGTGGTGGACGTCTTGAATAGATTCCTAGGGAGCTATGTGGAGAATCTGAACAGGTCTCAGTTAAAACTTGGAATATGGGGCGGTGAGTTTTTGTACCAGGATGATGTCATAGTATAGTTGCCGCAATAATAAGATTGCGGTTATTTATGTGTTCAATAAATGTTTTGCAGGCGATGTCGTGCTAGAAAATCTCATCCTCAAACAGAATGCTTTGGAAGAGCTCAATATTCCTGTTCAAACAGTTTATGGACACTTGGGTGAGCCAATTTTATAGCATTTCTAATGAAGATAAAAAATAAACACTACCTATTAAAAAAACTAAATTAGATGACCTACCTTTGCTACCTAGCAAAAGCTAATAAAGAGAAGGTTTGTAGTGCACAAGTTCATGTAGTTACTTATCATATTTTTTTGTGAAATGTCATTTAGCCTTGAGCAATAATTTTAATGTATACATTCAATGGACATACAAAACATGACAAAAAGCCCTGACCTAGTTGTATAAATGTTTTGTATGTCAATATGGGTCATGCGTGTAAGAAAAAACTTTAAACTTAATCTTGTTTAATTGTTTTTTTTCCATTGTAGTCTTGCAATTTTAATTATATGAGATATTACTACATTATGGGACACTGAAAGCCTATAGATGTGAAATCAATAAAACTTCTAATGTATCATCATGTGTCCTTCAAAGTGTTAAAATTATATTTCTAATTGTCTTTTCGTTAATTCCAGTCACTGGTATAAGTATAATATAGTAATTTTCATATTCCTGATTGCACAATGATATTATGCTACTGATGAAAAGAATTCATTTTCACTATCATCATATTAGACGGATGATTTCCTGTAAATCAAATCTTTTTTATTCAGTATTTTTCCTTTTTTCTATCAGAGCAGTGCTAAAAGTAATACAATATTAAAACAACACTGCATTGCATAATTATTATAATCACAATATAGTGGAAATGCTTTTTTATCTAATCAACCTGGATTTGCCTACTGTTATGTGCGAATGTTATGAGTTATGTGAGCTTGTTTATAAATTTATTACATACTCTGTTTTTGCTTACTGTACATAATTAATTAGTAAATTATTTTCACACAACTTTTGAATGAAAAACATTATTTAAAAATATGAAAACTTTTCTTTGATAATTAATTAATCACTGTTTACTAAATCAATGTGGTAAATGATTTGTTGTGTTTTTAACTGCCAACAAAAAAGAGGGGTGTTATAAGTTTCTAGTGTGTATCTGTGTATTGGTGTACTTGTGTATCTGTCTGTGGCATTGTAGCTCCAAAACGGATGGACTGATTTCAATGCAGTTTAATCGAAAGTTAGGGATAATGGGTATCATCTTAGCTATGTTTTATGAAAATCTGTTCTATCATTCAAACGTTACAACTTTTTTCTAGTGGGAGTCAGGGGTTTTTGACAGTTAGGTAATTATAAATGATTATTTCATTAATGAGTGGTGTGAAGATTGTTTGCTAAATAAGACAAGTAATAAAAACAGAGTAAAAGTAGTGTATTTAAAAATCTGTTATTTTAGTCTAGTATTTTATTCATTATGATTTGGAATTGTTACCCCATTATATCTGCTATTTTCCATAATTTTTCCTGCTTCCTCTAAATGTTTAACAATACATACAAATATGATGATAAGAATCATTAGGTAGTCTATTGTTATATTTTTTTATTTCTGTGTTAATACATTATTCTACTTTATACTAAAATATTTTGATTAAAGGATTGCCATGACTTATGATGTGAATTGATTAAAATTTTTGGAAATGCTCACACATGGTAGCTCTGCATATATTATAAATTTATTATATTGTGGTATTATATCACTTACTATTATAAACAACACAGTGTATAAATGTATGTTTTAAATGCTCAATCTATTTATAAAATGGCATTCAATCCAGTTATCAAGCTGGCAAGGTCATCACACTTAGCATGCAACTAAGATACTGTGATCCCAATTTGTAATTGTTACAATATAATAAACTTCTGTCTGGGTGACATCATCCCATCAAATCAGTCCTGTTCCATTTGTGATTCACATTTAGTCTGAAGGCCAATGGCCAAGCATTGGCCATTGGCTTGCCTTCAAATTTGTGCCCAATTTCCCTAAGAGGAAAAATATTGAATATAAATATTCTCATTTATTTGTTATGTAATACAGCAGTAAAACTGCATGCTCCTTTTTTTCTTCTTTTGATTATTTATTGATCTCACTTGATGGAATTTTGAACACAGGCTTAGGTACCTATTATTAATGTGATGAATTCTCTATCTAAATATTAACTTGACAAAAAATACACATAACCAGTTATGTCACAAATTATGAAACTAATATACAATATAAATGTATTCGTATATTATGTCAGCAGCTTGTTGGTTATAAGTGGGGCTGCCGAGCATGAGGACCAGGGTTCTATTCCCAGGAATGGCTAAGTGATATACTGTTAGGAAATTTATCTGCTAACCCAGGCTATTATTACATGAGTCATCTGTTATTGCGTTTTCAAATAAATTACTGATTTTATTAGATAGAAAATAAGATGCACAAGCATATTAATCAATGTCACAGTGTATCAATTTCCTATTACGTATATAAAACACCTTGTAATAGGTATTTGTTCATACTTATCTTTATTGCTTTTATATGGGCTTTTAACGTAAGTAAACAATTGTTAGGATACTTAATCTTTTTTTAATATATCAAACAATATGTGTTAGTCCATAATAGCATTATTAAAGTAACATATAAAAATCTATACAACGTGTTGTAATACTTAGAGGAATCGTTAGACTAATGTATTCAGTAGATAGTCTAAACTCAGTTGCTACGATCAAGAAATCGTAGTGTTAAACAATGTTATACTGGCCTCAAAAACGGTACAATTAGCGCATTTACTAGGACAAGTGCTAACTAAGAACTACCTACAATAAAATATGTACTGAAAAACAAACGAAGGAAATAATGAGCTAATGTAAAATAGAATCTACTCTATTATATAGGTAGATTAAGTTTTATTGTTTAGTTAGGGGAATAATTTGAAAGCTTTTCTCAACGTGCGGCCCGCTAACCTTGAATGTAAAAGTTACGTAATATTATTACGATAACTTATCGAAAAGCGTAGAACTTCAACATAATAAAAGAATACAGAACTATACTTGTAAAAATCTATAAAAACATATCTATTTTATAAGGTGTATCAGAAATGCGGTGGTTATTTTTAAGGGTGTACATCAGACCATCAAATTTAAATACTTTATGGGACCAACATCGTAATCGCAAAAAATAATCAGCGATCCCATACAAAGTTTCAATAAAACTAGTAGTATTTAAGTACTCGACCCAAACGTTTAGGACAGCTGAATTCTTTTTTTCACCCGCGCATTTTATTTTTATCCAAATAAAATATAGCCTATATCAATCAGGGAAAGTAGCTCTCTCATAGAGAATTTTTTTTTGGAATCAGTAGAGGTTACCCTACGTCCAACCATCGAAACCTCTTTATCTAAACTAATATTATAAAGAGATAAGATTTGATTTTTTGTATGTTTGTTTGTAATGGATAAAATCAAAAACTACTGGACCGATTTTAAAAATTCTTTCACTTGCAGAATGCTCCATTATCAGGGAGTAACATCGTAGGCTATAATTTATAAAAATATCACGCGGGCGAAGCCGCTGGTGGAAGCTAGTAATATCCATAAAGATATAGTCACCTTCTGAACTTGTGCCGGTAAAAAAATATTTGCTGATTTAATGCAATGTCCTGAGTCCTGATAAGTATTCAGCTATTAATTAATACAAATATTATATTAAAGATTCTTTGATGCATGGCTTATCGTTATTGGTGTCGGGCAGTTCTGTCGCATCCTCTTTTAAGCTACTTTGTATCTACTTCCATGGCAATCTATTCAGAGGCAAATCATTATTATCCTAATCTTATTTTTTATTCACATTAAATTACATTATTCTCGCAGCTCTTACCACAACATTGTACTAATCAAGTATACTATAGTAAAATTTAAGTTCTAACGTCTTTATTCTTCCCAATTGTATGTTAAATCGATACCAGTTTACGTTTTATGGCATAATATGCAAATATTTTTTGTTACACCATTCTCGGTTGCGAGGTGGTTGACATTATCAATATGCATACATTAATGTATTAATAACATGTTATTATAATTTTCCTATTATTATTACTCGTAGGGTACTCTTCTTCATGTCATATCATTTTCTTTTATGCAGGAAAGCTAGTACTTAAAATTCCTTGGAAGAATCTCTATGGAGCATCCGTGGAAGCTACAGTTGAGCGCCTATTCTTGATCGTTAATCCAACAGCTGAAGTCAAATATGATCCTGAGAAGGAGGAAAAGATGGCACTCGCCGCCAAACAGGCAGAACTTGCGAGGGTTGAGGAAGCCAAAAAGAAAGAGGCACAAAAAGGTACAAAAACTTTTGGTTTTATTTTGTTTAGTTTGAGTACATTTTTATTACTGGTCTGCTTCAGTGCCACGTGTGTTCGTATTATTGAATAAAGGAAATCGGCAAAAGCAAACATCTGAATAATTAACGAAATATCGCGAAAATACGAGTTCTTATCTCGAGTGTATTTTATTGTGTAGATATTTATCTACACAATAAACACGATTCACACAATCACAATTCCGAAGCAACAATGAACTGGTGAACTTTGTTTACAATTTTAATGAAAACGTTCTAGGTTCAGGTTTTCATGCGTGTACTTTTATGTTACTTTGATACACTAGCCGCAAATTAGCACCGTGTTTAACTAGCGAGATGCTAATGTTAAGGATAACTGGATACGACGATTAGAATGAAGTATGATTATCCCATAGAAGTGGCTTTCTATTAAATGTTTAACAAAGTACGCCATCAAACATGAACTCTGACGTATCTATCTAATAATCTTTTCTTAATATAACAGTGATAGCCTAGCTTGCCTTTGGAGGGTCTGAGTTCGAACCAAGCCCGCACATTTGTCTTTTGACTTATGTGTGGATCAGAATTTGATTATAACTTGCCTTAACGGAGGAAGAAAATATCGTGAGGAAACCTAGCACACCTGAGAGGGCTTCATAAAGTTCTCGATGGTGTGTGTAGTCCGCCCACCCGCACCAGGCCAGCGTGGTGGACTAGGGCAGAACCTTCGCATTTTGAGAAGAGGCCCGTGCCCAGCAGTGGGGCAGTAATTGATTACATTTAATGCATGTTTTATACAAAGGTCTAGAGTGAAAGCGGCATTTACTTATAGCATTTCATATGCAATAAATATGTAATCGAATTTCATTTAAAAAGTATAATATTTATGCCTGACAAACAGCGATAAGTATTGAGCGGTCGTTAGATATGAACTGCAGGTGAGATATGGATACGCATAACAAGAAAAATCAATCATAAAACACGATTGACAACATCGTTATCTCGTATATCTATGTACATCTTGGAAAATGAGACCGAAAATATGTCAGTCCCCATTAAAAAATCATTATGTTCAAATGTTGGATAAATTCAGAGTTAAAAACGAAACGCTCCCTGTGTATCATTACAAATCCACGAGAGATTCACGGAAAAGTCATCATATACTTAACTTTTACTAGCAGTATGTATGTTCTGTCATTATTGTTATAGCGATCTACACTATAGGGGAAGCTCATGCTGATTATGTTTATATGGTTAAAATATTTTTATAAATCAGTATTAATTTTAACCCTTTCTATTTGCGCTGTAACCCGAAATACCTTACGAAATACGCTACCTAGTTTGGCTTGAGATGTAAAAACTTTTGCGTATACATAACTTTATCCTAAGTATTATAATTAAAACAATGTACTTGTTTGTGTAAAATTTAAGTATGTATATCTAGAATTTAGTAAATAAATCAATTTAGTATCTAAGATAAACTGTAGCGTGGTCAAATTAAAGGCTTTTTTTTATTTTTTATTACTTGTTTTTGAGAAATAAACATTGTTATTAATATCATTTATTATAGACGAAAACAAACTCGACGAGACATTTGTCGAGAAGCTAGTGACTCAAATAATCAAGAATGTGCAACTGAAGATCACAGATATACACATAAGATACGAAGACAGTATAACGAATCCTAAGGCGCCCTTCTCCCTTGGCGTCACTCTGCACAACCTATCCGTCCATACTACTGACGAAAACTGGCAAAAGACAGTCATCACTGAAGCTGTTACCAAGATTTTCAAGGTAATAATCAATAATAAAAATATTTACTTACATAAGGAGATATTTTTAGGTCCGTTGATCTCTCTCTGGTATTAACTGGTGATAATAACTGTGTTCACGTTTTACAAATTGGGACAAGAAATTTAAGTTTTAAGTTAAAGGTTAGCCTTTTCGGAAAGGTTAAAGCAACTATGGTAGCAATGAGGTAGTTAAGAAAGTATAAACGTAAACATTTTGCAGCTTCATCACGATCCATACGAAAACCATATTTCAAATTGTTCCAGTTCCAGATTTTTCGTAAATAAGCTATATTAAGCGTATGCGTATATTATGTTGTTTTCGAAACTTTAAAAACTACACTTTTTCAAATAATCAAATTTCATATTAATCTTCTGTGAAATTCGTGAATGAAATTAATAAATCTGAAGTATTCTAAAAAACGAATAAAATTGCTACAGGCCTAGGAGGTTTGTTTTAACTAACAAACATTAATTATTTTTAAAGTCAACAAATCCAACTAGTGTATTTCTTCGTGACAAAATCTGAATACGCTTATTATTTTTAACAGATTTTAGATTTGGAAGGTTTAGCGATTTACTGGAATCCTGCAACGGAACTATATTCAAAATCAGGTCTACAAGATATCAAGGAAAAATTAGAAAGAGAGATTGCTACAAAATCGTATAAGCCAGAATTGTACAATTATGGTAAGCTATTGTGTATATTTATTGGTTAGTTGACTTAAATTGCTTCTTTTTATTACATCTACATTTTCGTTGGTTTTTTTTTCAGCCTTGGGTCCAATAAACGCAACAGCAAAGTTAAAACTGAACCCAAAACCGGAAGGCGACACGCCGAAGTTCAGTTTACCTAAAGTGATTCTAAGCCTTCATATGGAAAAGCTTTCAGTCAGTCTAACAAAAACCCAGTATCAAGACATGATGCTATTAGCAGATTCTATGGACAGAATGAACAAACAGGCGCCTTACAGGTATAATTGATGTTAATTGTCCATTCATTGCTCCATGACCTGTGAATTATCTTCTGTGGGCCTTCAAGTGGGTTGGGTTATGTTAGATAAATCCTATAATAATATCAAGACTTGGTTGGCGCAGTGCCTAAGCGGTTGGTTTACTTCGCTACGCGTGGCGGGTTTGATCCCCGCACGTGACAAATATTTGTATGGCCTACAGATTCCAGGGGGGCTAAAAAGGCCGCTTTAGATGAATCACAATATGATTCATATTACAAATGTGAAAATATCTACTTATTTTACAACTCTCAATGTCATCTGCATAAGGTTCATATTCAGTAATCATCTGTTTGACAGTTACTATGCAGAACAGTAGATGAATTGCTCAATGTGGCCTTTTTAGGCCCCCAGGTCTGGATGTGTGTGCATGGATGAATGTTTGTAAACTGTTCCCAAGATACAGGGGAAATTCTAGAGTGGGGCAATATTTAAAAAAAAACAATATGAAGAATTAATAATTATTCTCTCCACGGTTTAAGATTTTATTTTAGCTAAATATAATTGAATATTGCTACTAATATTACCAGCAGAATATCAGCAGAGTTAATACATTTTTAAACTTTCTGTTCTCCATTTGTTGAAAAAAATAATTGGCGTTAATTAATTTAATTTCTATTATAATTTATGTACATGAATTTCGCCGATTTTAAACCAGCTAGGAGATTTTGTTATAAGGCGTTTTATACAATTTGTCTGTGACGTATATTTTTATTTTAACAATTGCACCGATTTGTTATCTGAACTATTAAGGTATTACGAAGAATTTAATATTGAGTTAACAAGAGTACACCTTTTTGACTTAATAAACTGTGTTCTTGTTATAGAAAGTACCGTCCAGATCTTAAAACATACAAAATGCACTACAAGGAGTGGTGGAAATTTGCTTATCAGTGCATATTAGAAGAAGAAGTCCGCAGACGTCAAAAGAACTGGGATTGGACGCATATGTTGGAACACAGGCAACTTTGCAAAGACTATGCGAGCGCATACCAGTGTAAACTAAGTAATAAAGGCAAAGCGAGCTCGGAACAGATATGTGTTTTGAATAAGGCTGAGAAATCACTCGACTTGTTCAATCTGGTTGTCATCAGGCAAAGGATTGAGATGGAGGTTTGTCTCTAAATAAAATATTTGTTACCAAAAAAAATCCATAGACCATACAATATATTATAAAGGTTCGTTGTTTGTGATATTCATTATTGATAGGCCTTTTCTTATTAAAACGACCTTTTATAGCTAGTCGAAATATCATAATTCTAGTGGCAACTCGGAAGCTCGGGATATAATTATGCTTGCATACTTGAATTTCTATCAAATTTCTCTACAGGTTGAAAGACTCGGTAAAATGGAAGAAGAAGCTAAAAAGGCCAGAGGTTGGTTCAGTGGTTGGTGGTATGGAGGTTCCTCTAAAGACGATGAATTGGCTGAAGGCACCGCTATTAGTAAGTATTAAACATTGACAGGACTGATGCATTTCACTTACCTGAATGCATACTTAAACAGTTGAATCTACAAGTATTATATAAGCGATGGTGTGCTGGATACTTAACAATTTTCTACTCATTTTTAGTGAAACAATTCGAGAAAGCCATGACTGCAGATGAGAAAGAGAAGTTGTTCCGTGCCATAGACTACCAAGAGAACACAGCTCCCTTACACATGCCGGCCGAGTACGTGGCCATAGAGAGTTATTTCCAGTTGGACCGACTACAACTGAGTGTTATAGATCAAGTAGAGGTGTTGAAAGCGGTTGTCGATCATGTTGAGGTCGATATGAAACAGCGACCGAGCGCGAATGCGTTACGGTAAGTCGATAGTTTTGCTTTTGGATATATATTGATACCTATATTGACTCTTCGCTTCCACTCCAATTGCACTCGAGCGTCTTTGAGAATTGACCCTAAAAGCGTTTAAATAGCTTAGTTAAAAGTTTAGTAATGTCTTTAAGAAGGGTGGAAACTTTCAACTTAGTAATACACTTTAAACGCCATTCCCGCATTTTAGGCTCAAGTCCAGAGATTAACTATTCCTATTATATTTAAACTAAGATATATGTCAACCACATTTTTATTTCTTCTACTTTTATAGGTAGTCGTGTTATAAAGAAAATATTAGCTAGGTAACTCTTATCGTATCAATGTATGTTTTTAGAGTTGACGTCCAGATGAAGGCTTTCAGTGTAACTGGCGTGCGGCAGGGTGACCAGGATCCTCAACTCGTGACGTCTAAAGAAGTCACAAATAATGTCAATCTATTGAATGTTATCTTTGAGACTAATCCTTTGGGTAAGAGATGTCTTATTTATATTATAATTGCAATACTGAGCTATTCCGTCTAATATTACGTTTCGACGGCTAAACTACCTTTAAATCGAAACCCTGAAAGGACACTTTTTGTCCAATCTCAATAATTACCCTAAAACATATTTTACAAAACAAAAAGGTTCGATTTTTTTATTTACTTTTTTGCAGATGGCTTGTGCAACCAAAGAGTAAAGGTGTCGGCGCGTCCTCTTCAAATAATATACGACGCGCAAACAGTTATAGAAATAGTTAACGTATTTAAACCACCCACCGAATCTACAGCTTTAACTACGTAAGTAACTGTCAAAATGCTGTGTGTTGGTATGGATGTTTGGATACATACCATCAATTGCATTATAACCAGTGA
This sequence comes from Allophyes oxyacanthae, assembly GCA_932294325.1. Classification (NCBI taxonomy): domain Eukaryota; kingdom Metazoa; phylum Arthropoda; class Insecta; order Lepidoptera; family Noctuidae; genus Allophyes; species Allophyes oxyacanthae. The sequence goes on along the minus strand of OW028618.1, from coordinate 7,846,025 downwards.
TCAGAATAGGTGGTGCCAATTCACCTAAACTTCGAGGCACAGAGACAAAAAGTGGAGACTTCCTTACGACAACATTTTTTCTGGGACAAAAATTGTCGCAGGTTTCGGGACATCACTTAAGTACATTAATAATTAATGCAATTAATACAGTAAACGAATTAAATTCAGGTTTTTGTTTTCCAGAATTGACAAAAATTAAGTAAACACCAGCTATTAATAGCTGTAATATGTGAAATTTTATCAGGCTTTTGTGGAATAGGAACCACAATTTCGCCAATGTTATCTGTTTTATTGGTATTGGTGAGATAAAGACGTGATCTTTGACGGTAGTGACGACTAAAACATAGTTTTTAAGTTAACTTGGATTTTATCAAATTGCTTGGGAACCCGGATTTTGTTTATAATAAGATTTTTTTTTAGGATTAATATGATAAGTGCAAGCCATAAAAGATAATGTTTGATTTTGATGCAACATGGTACGGGATTCCATACATCTATGAGCATTGCCTTTGTAAAGCAGGCTTTTCGTTGTACGCGGGTGAAATACACGCGATAATATTCATTGCCGGATAAATCCGACTGGGGCGGTCTAAAGGTTAATCAGTTTGTAAAATAGTTAAATTCAAATATGCTTAACATTGTCTCCACTTTTTTAGTTTACAAGCAGCAGCCGAGAATAAATTATCGGACCTCAAAGAGAAGTCCGCATTGGGTATGCAGTACGCAGTGCATCATCACACGTTCATAGACCTCGATGTTGATATTGCTGCCTCATACATCATAGTGCCGAAAACTGGCGTTTACACAGAGTTCGTATCACAGTGATCAGTAATTTATAATTAGTGAGTCAGTCACTAAATATGTCCTTTCTAATATATAAACATTTCCAGTGGTGAAGCGTGCGTGGTAGTGAAACTTGGTACCATAAGAGTGAAGTCAGAGCCTCGTTCGCAAGCACTTGATGTACACAAATTGTACAAAGAGGGACTCGCAGATGAGGACATTATGCGGGAGATCACGCACCATAGCTACGATAAGATGGCATTAGAACTTACTGAGATGCAGGTATGTGAAGTTTGTTGTTATTTTTAGTAGAGTTCACAGATTAGCCACTTATATATTCGCACCAAAATGCTTAAGGATACGTTTCGTTTATGTGCGCATTACTTTACCTTTCTCAATTACAAATATTCACTCGTATGATGGAGGATGTTGTGATTCTTATTACAACTGTATATTGTCATGACTCAAACTTTCTTGAATTCTTTCTAGAATAACCGTTAAAATTTTCACGGACACGTTTTTAGTATCAATTGATTTGCTTTAGTTTTTTAATTAGATCTACAAGCTGTCACAGATTCATTTATTAATGTCCATTTTGTTCACAAAATCCATAAACATACAAGGACCACGTTATGATAGCTTCGGTCAGTGATTTTACGGATCATACCACTCATAGCTAACGATCACAGACAGCCACGATCCGCACCGACGCTCTTGGTCCGGTCTATCACAGATCTATACAGACGTCTGGATGGTTACGCGATTCGAAGCTATTTCGTCATTTCAAAATGCCAAGTGAAAAAGAACGTATCGCTGCAGTTGCATTGCAGCTCTTGTAGTATGCTTGTCTGTGTTTACACGGATGTCCTCGGACTACTGCGGACGACACCGCACCGCATCTTTGAAGTTACCGACTCGCGGCGGATGTGACGGACCGCTACAGACGCGTCTGCGTTACCATTTCTCCATTTCTCATGGTCTGCGGTCCGAGCTCGTCTGTATTAATCCATAAAACACTGACCGTGGGAATCCAACTTAATTTAATTATGCTTGCTCGTGAACGGGTGCCGTCTGTCGGGCCTGGTCAGCTTCTAGCTGCCATGGCATTCTTATTCAGAGGCAAATCATTATTATCCTATTCTTATTTTTGTATTCACATTAAATTACATTATTGTCGCAGCTCTTATCACAACATTGTACTAATCAAGATTGTAATCCATTATTTTAAAAGGGTTTCCATGTAGTTTCTTGCCGGTTCATCTCCATAGGACTTACTATTTGGAACCGCGCAACTAGAGTCTCCACATTTCATAAGTGCCTGTATCTGGTTTACATGAAATAAAGATCTATTCTATTCTATTTTAAAATCTTATATCTTTCTATACAGATTGTTATCGCACAAGCCCGTGAGGACTGGCATTCTGCCATAGCAGCGTGTAACGATGAAGCGACGCCGCTACATTTACTTCAGCCCACCAACTTAGTTATACAGATACACAAGTGTTTGATCACCGACGATCCGCGTATGCCCAAGATAAGGGTTAGGGGTGAACTGCAGAAGATTGCCATCAGTGCATCGGAAGACAGGTTTGTTAACTTAGATAAGAATGTACCAGAAAAAAAAGGCTACTCTTTCGACTTCTGTGGAAGTAGTTAAACGCGATTAGAAGATTATGTCAATTAGACAGCCTTCTTTAATGAGCGTTTAAAACTTCTGACGATGAACCAGTTTATTCTTCTCAAAACAGACTTTAACAATATTACCGTTTCCTTTTACAGGTTACTGACTTTATGCGAAATATTAGTAAGCATGCCTCTACCGAAATCTGATGAATCAACCCAACTCAAGGTTTGTATTATCAATTTATTATATTCCCTTAATATGATTTTATTGTTTGAATGATTAATTTTCCTTATATTTCCATTTTAAAGATATTTTGCTACAAATTCGCGTACACTATAACCGGTTCAGTGATAGAGACTACTTATTCTGTTATGAATACCGCACAGCAAGCTCAACAGCTGGTGGTAACTTCTTTTGGCAACAGAAAGTAGATGTGATTAATTTCACTTCACTATTTTACTTAGATTTCACTATACGTGCAATTTTCGAACATATAATGTAGTTTAAACATCTTAAATCGTAGTTTAGATTATGGTTATTTTATTTTATTTAGCACTTCCTTTCATCTTAGTAGATGTACGCGTGAGACTATTTAGTTCAATTCTTTAAAGCTTTTGTCGTGTTTTTATTAAGTATACTCATTGCTTATAGCCGAGTGAATCGAAAGGATCAAGTTTATCGCTACTTAAATATTTGGATCCCATGGAAAAACAAAAGCGAGAGAATGCACGAAATAAAGAGAAGAAAAAAGACGAGCACTCCATACAGTTGACTGAAGTTGAAGCCTTCTTTATCATGAAAGGTAAACACATTTTTTTTTTTGTATATCTTTGTATAATGATTGATTAAGAACGTGAACTATAAAATGACGGCTGATACAGAAGAATTGAAGAAGAAGACATTGCGTCGACCCCAAGTAAATAAGATGATAATGTTCTTTGAAGAATAAGCAAAGGCTTTTTGTTCCTCTGGCACGATTCTAGAACAAAGATAAATTGCAAACATCATTTAATTACTATTTTCTTCCACAGAGCTAATCCTCAGCATCAACCGTAAAACATTAGACTCTTCAAGATGCTACGATAAATTCTTGGTGTTCCGTCTAACAAATTTAGAATTAACGGCCATACAGAAGACGTTTACTCTGGAGGCCATTGTACGACTAGGATCTGTAAACTTGAAACACCACAGGCTGGGCCACAAGGCCATGGATATGATTGAAACACCCTCAGTCATAGCTGAGGATTCCGAGGAAGTAGTGCAAACAAGCAAGCAAAATCCGTATTTATTTACTGTCACGTATAGGAACGTAAGTAGTGTTTTGTAACCCGAATGTTTTAAGTATTTGTTGCGTTTTTTTTAAACGACGCGCACTACCTTTGACAAACAATACGATATATGCGGAGTGCACTTTATGAAAACACGTCGACGAAGAGCGATCAGCATTCAGTTTTATTGAAATGATAAATTACACGTCCACTCTGGAAAACAATTAGCAGACATCGTAATCATTATCACACTAACATGTTAAAATAAGTTCTAAAATCCCCGCACACTGATTACTTTTTTTTTTGTTTCATTTTTATGTAGAAAATTAGAAATATTCTATTGCTTTTAGGTTGACAAAAAATGTCCAGAGTTCAGAAGTATCTTTGGATCGGTGGAACAAATGATCGAGTTGGATTTTAGAAATTTGAGGGTTTTGCTACATTTACAAGCTTTACAGGAGATCCTAGTTATTGTCAATGAGTATCAGGTAAGCTATGAATTCTTAAGAATAGAAAAATCATATATAAAAAAAAAGAAAAAAAAAGCATTTGTCTACTAGATGGCGATCGTGAGGTAAATCCACAAGTTTATATTTAGAGTTGTTTTTTTCTTTTTGAAAACCTTTATCATTGAGGTTGAAGGTGATTGAGTATCATAATTAAAAAGATGACAATGGTATAGTGTCACTCTATGGATTTCAACCACACTTTATGTACTTATACATGTTTTCAACATACTTTTTTGGTGAGGCTGTGATTAATGCCATTAAAATTTTCTCAGACCCGAATGCAAGCTCTTGCAAGTACAGTAGACCGTACGGCCAATGCTGGTCCACTAGAAACTATCGTAGAAGATGAAGAGTTCATCGCTGCTAAGTCTAAAGGTATGTCCTAATATCATCATAATGGAACGCTTAGCGTTCCAAAGAAATGTCGAAACTAAGCTTTTTTTTACTTAAATAGCTTTAACTGTCATAAAACACCTATATAACCACTAAGTTTACACTGATAATATAATTAATTAATATCAACACCAATAGTTTAACTCGTTAACTAACGAGCGGACCTGTGACCGTGAACAATACCAAGTGTATGCGATTCGATACTTATTGAATTAATTATAATGTTAATACGAATCAATTCACGCAGTGAGTGTATCGAGACCTTCTCGTCGGAAGCAAGTGGAGAGCATCCAAATGAAAGTGTACTGTAAGATCGGTGCCATAGAGATCGTTTTCGCGACGGCGGCGCGTCCGCTATCCACGGTGCAACTGCAGGGCGCTACTGCTGGCCTCGTACTTAAGGCATCCTACACACAAGTCGATTGCAACATTACGTCTATCAAAGTGGAAGATCTTAACCCTATTACCCTTCATAAAGAGGTCAGTTTAAATAGATTAGATTTTCATTATTTTTTCATGTAACTGTGCGCATCCATCGAATGTTTTATTCCAAGACTTGGGCGCGCAAGCTGAACGCAGGCTATAAAGAAAGAGTTTGCCTTTGCATACACATCCTTGATTATTAGATAACACGATTTCTTAACACTACTCTGAGAAACACATTACATGTGATGAGTCTGATAAGCTTAATCTCAAGATTAAAATGTTGCAAATGTATTAAATGTTAAAAAAAAATCGGATACTAATAGCATTACAAGAATACAATGAACTTTTATCATCTCCAGTCTATTTTTTGTCGGACCTAAAGCTTATAACACATTCTTTCTCCAGATACTGAAAGTACTTGGCGGCGACGTTGTGAACGTACAAATAGTGATGTACAACTTGGATCAGTACCCATCAGCCAGTGACGTCAATATGTCGATAGATTGTCAAGTCAACTGTCTGCGTATCATATTCCTTAACTGGTTCGTCAATTCCATGTTGGTAAGTAACATTCAAATCAAATTAATAAAAATATTACGTAATAATGCTTAGTTTGATATCGATTACAAACTTATTTGATTTTATGGTCTGTTTTATTGTTATTAGTTTTTAGTCAGTTTTTGCCAAAATGGTCTACCGATGTACGTTATAACTTGTTATGAAAACAAAAAACCGGCTAAGTGCGAGTCGGACTCGTGCACCGAGGGTTCCGTACTTCTTCCTTAAACGTATGAATAGTTATTTAGCTATAGTGAAGGATTTTTGATGATTTCTAAAAAAACTACTAGTTAGATACATCATTCTATTTTTCTGTAATTATTTTCAATTTCCACTATACACACTTCGGAGATAAGAGGAATGGTATATATTTTTCTTATAAGTCGAAAACTGCGCGGCATAAAAATCAATAAAAATCTTTTTTGGAATGTACAAATGAAGCTCTTTAAGCTATATTCAAAACTGTTCTAAATTTCAAATCGATATTATTAGTAGTTGCTGAAATGTGACGCTGTGATAGACAGACAGATGGACGGGTGGAATAGCACCATAAAGGTTCCTTTTTACCTTTTTTGGTATGGAAACCTAAAAAGGGTCTCTATACCAATAGTTACAAAATTCGAGCTATGTAACATCATAATATTATGAAATTTGTAAATTATATTCGCAATTTAGACTATACCTAGACTGGACTCTACAGAAATAATAAAAAATGTAATTTTCCAGGAATTCCTAAACAACTTCCAAACAGCTCAACAAGCGATCATAGAGGCATCATCGCAAGCTGCTGACGCGGCTCGAGCTAACGTACAGAACGCTTACACCAACTCCACCAAGTTGTCCCTGAAAGTGCGGCTCGCGGCGCCCATCATCATAATCCCAGAGAATTCCAAGAGTCTGAACGCCATGCTCGTCGACTTGGGTCGCATGACCTTGAATAATAAGTTTGTGGATCTTCCTGTTATTGTAAGTTTGCAAGAAATTCTATAATGTTTGTTAAAGTCGTAAAAATCTTTGTTTTTTTTTTGGGTTAAAAGAAATGTTTTCCCGAGATTACCAACTTATATAATATTATTTTGTACTGGAACCCCATAAAACTTCTAATATGTATTTTAATGTTAGTTTTTGCTCTTTCAATGTTTTTAACCATCTCCTTTGTTTAGTTTAATTTCCTTTAATATTTTACAAATAAAACGTTTTGCATAGGATGTAAGCAACAAAGTGACAATCGACGAGTTAACCCTAGAACTAGAAAACATGAAGGTTTCATGTGTGAAGCTAGAAGAAGATTACACGGAGGCGGTCCACGAGCGGAAGCTGTTGCGACCGACTAGCTTCAAACTACTTGTGAAACGCAGCCTCTCGCTATGGTACGACACGCTACCTGACTTGGATATATCTGGCAGAATGAAAACTATTGCTGTAAGTTATGCATATACATTGAATTGAGAACATACATTCTGAAAATCTCAATTTAAATTGACACTACTGAATTAATCGTCGAAGACTGATAAGTTTATCCTGGCATAAAAATATGCATGCAATCGCTGTAATGTGATTCATCAGGTTTTTTTTTCAACTTTATTTCAGATCACAATAGGCCACAGTGATTATAAGAGTATTATGAGAATACTCAGTCAAAACTTACAAGAAGGTCGTAAGAAGGTTGAGGAAAGACCCGTTCTGGACGTTCCCAAGACTACGTCTAAAGCTGGAGCTAAAGGCCAGATTAGTAAAAGTCAGATTAAGTCGGTGGCTGTCGTGATATCGTCCAAAGAGACTAAGAAACCGAGGACTACTATAAAGTTTTCTTTCACCATGGACAGCTTAGTCATTGATCTTCTGAACACCATTGCTAGTGTAAGTACCAAACATTTCAATTCTTCTCATTTTCAATTATGTAACTTTATCAGCAGAATCCTCCACTTATTGTATGGGAGCCCTACTCAGTTTATCGTAGCCACTACATCCTCACGCAATGTTTCCATTGCCTTAGAAAATGATAGCTAGCCTCGACTGGCTAACCAACGTTTATCAGAATGGTTATCCATCTAATTGTGTGGTCAGTCATCGTTAGTTCACAAATATATGTATCAGCCTAACCCACCCGAAAACAACATACGGGAGGTTTGTTCCGAGTTTGGGCGGGTCTGGCTGCGAGTATACTACTCGATAACTTTAATATATCCCTCTGCACCTTTCGATTCCACCTCTGTCGCTCGTCAGTCATTCGCAAAATAGATAGAATGTGTCTTAAATACGCACAGTGTTGCGTAAGCTAGAAGCGACTGCAAAAATAGGCCGCCTAGTGACAGGTTACATTTTGTGATGTATATATTTGAATCTAATATCTTGAACAGACTCCAGCAGACACAATGTTCACACAAGACGTGGAGTTGGCTCGCTTCTGTCTGGCGCTCCTCTCCGTTAAGGGGAGGATGCTCTCAGACGATTCTATGCAGACGTCGGTGCTGCTGGTCGACTGCACTCTGGACGACACCCGGCCCGGCAGAGGTGCTAAGATAACAAGGTCAGTGGATCTTGTATAATATAAGCCGATGTTACTCTCGAGACACTATGAAGACGATTGAGGTGTTAGTCGACTGCGTTCTTGACGTGTGTGTCAGCTAGAATTCAAAAAGATTCCGTAGGGGACAATTGAGAAGTTCGGGAAAGTTTTATAATTATCGAGACATAAATAGCGCATAGTTCATTCAAGCAAGATAGATTATGATTGTATCATAATATTAACTATCACGTATTCCGTAAAAGTAATATAAAATGATGTGTTGTTAAGGTACCTAGAGAGACGACGCGGTAGCAAGTCGGAACAACCCACGGCAGATTCTACCATGGAAACACAAGATAAGATAAGAAGCATGATCGACATCACGTATTCCATGAAGAATGCCGATACATTCAGTAAGTTTTACTACGTTTTTCATGTGATACGTTTAATGCTCAATTGTTTGACATAAATTGGCCATAAATTAGGTCAATTAATACAAGAAAAAGATTGTTTCAATAAACCATACTGTGTTGTATTTTTTCCCATAATCAAGTCGATTAAAAATCATAAATGTTTCCGTTGAAGCGTTTCCAGAAATAAGTTCCCCTCCTTTGTTATAATGTGTAAAATCCAACTTGCAGTCGACGTGAGAATATTCAGCTTCGATCTCATCCTTGCGATGGATTTCCTAAACAAGATCGCAGAGTTCATGACTACGGGAATGGCGGAGGATCCGCACGCAGTTAAGGAAGAAATCGTCTTGAAATCTGTGCAGGACAAATCTGTTGAGAGTATCGTGGTGAGACAGTGTTTGTTCTACATTACATTGATAGGCGAAGTTCATTGACTGCAGAACGTGTTATGTGGCGCTTCTTACTGGAGGCGGTTTCCAGCAGTGGATTATGATATGTTTGATGATATTTATTTTATCTGTCTTATCAGCACACATCGCCCCATTGGTGATTTCTGTTATGAATTACTTTACGTAAATTTTCGTTTTATCGCTTTAATATATTTTATTTTATGTAACATAATACAAGAAGAGATTCTGTGGTGCACCATGGTTCCATCATTAATTTCAAAATCTAAATGTTTAATTATGTGTTTACGGTTTTATATTCCCTTGTAAGGAGTGTTTAATTCTAACTGTGTTGGTAATTTGACAGAAAAGAAGGTCAACGGCGTTGTCGATACCTGCTGGTGAACCAGTGAAGCTATCAATGATGACGGTCAACATCAAGATCGAGCAGCCAGATATTATTCTAGTGGAGTCTCTCGAACAGAAGAAATGCGACGCTTTGGTGTTAAACGTACGTATTTAAATTTTCTATCCACACAGAATAAAAAGTAACTTTTGTATGCGTGGAGCCAGAGCAAATCTAATTGAAAGTTTGGGTCGGTATCAGATGGAAGCCCGCTTCAAACTCCGGCGCAGCGCGGAGCGGATGGTGGCGGACGGCGGCATCTCGGGGCTGCAGATGGTGGTGCGCACGCTGGGCGGCGCGGCCGGCGCGGCGCCGCGCTACCTGCTGGCGCCCACGCACCTGTCGCTGGCGCTGTCGCAGCCGCCCAACAGCGGCATGCACGTAGACATTGCTATTACAGATATCAAGGTCACCGTGTCGCCTGGTAAGTTTATGATCATTCCCGTAACTAATTTTGGAAATAGAGTATAGTCCATCCTAAAGAAACTTTTAGCTTCACCCAAATGCAGGAGCAAATCAGCGCAGCCGACATGATCGCCCGATGCATAATTTTGTGTGTACGAGTATCGTGTGTACAGACAATCTTTTTATAGTGTGATCCTGATCAACCTGTGAATTTTCTCACATCAGGCATCAAATAATAAAATACGTTTTATATTTACAGATATCATAGCTTTATTGAATCGCGTGATGGCAACGATGACAAGCCGCGAGGAGGACGATAAGCAAGTGGAAGATATGGCGATATTCTACCCGGATCTGTGGGCCATAGAGGCCTTCGCTGCCAACTCTTATTGGTTCTTGAAAACTGGTAATTGCATATTTGTTACCTTTGTGCTGCGTGACTTCAGGAGTTCTAGATTTTAAAGTTTACAATCTAACGTAACGGTTTTTAAAAGTAAGAAAAAAATGATGGGATGAAAGTTTGTTTGAAATTCTGTCAAAAGTTCCACACATTTGTATAAAATATTGACCTACACACGAGCAAAGTCGCAGGCTACAGCCAGTATGCTAGGCGCTACTTCTAGCGCCTAGTCCGATACAAATATTCGCTACATCAGTAATTATACTTTTAGTTAATAAAAAACTATTTTGCTTGCAGACGTGGCAGAAGAGGCTATGAACATTGAGGACCTATCAGTAGAGGCAACGGCGAATCCTCCGGTCGGCGAGATTTGCTTGCTGTCGTGCCCCTCCATCATCATGTCTCTAGAAATGGAAATCGGTAATGAGACCATACCTGTGCTGGTTATGCAAGCCTCACTTACTGGACAAGTCAGAGATTGGAGTTCCGACGTAAGTATTGTAGTAGAATACAGGTTATATTTTTGTCAAATATTTGAAATGAGATTTGATTGCTGAAACCTGAAGAACCCGGGATCTTCAATATGTTCCTCGTTCTCCCGATCAGTGTAGAAGTTTTCGAGAAATAGTACTACTCTCTCGCTAGACCCAAAACAGGCGGGCATTTAAAAATAATTTGTATTTTTCTCTAGTTCTACATGGAATCGACGTGGGCGATGCAAGTGTCTTACTACAATATCGAGCGCGCCGTGTGGGAGCCGCTCATAGAACCCGTTGAAGTGCTCAAAGAATACCAGTATAAACATGTTCCCTGGGAACTTAAGATGGAGGTAAGTTTATAATTTTTAGCTACTTTCAACGACCGTTTTTCTTTCTAGGATCATTAAAAATAAATCAAATAAAAACAATCGCATTTTTTTACAAATAAAAACGTAAACTGATACTGAATTCTCTGTACACTGCGCGGAGAGTTTTAGTATTGTGTTTCCCGATAGTTATACACGAGTAAATAGCTTGGTTAGCACGAGTAAATAGGTTACTTCTAGCCAAGTGTGCACCACCCTCGACGCAAGGAGTTTTCAATTCAAATTTTATAGCCGCTGCAGATTGTTTATGGTGGCGCGCGCCAGGTCGCATACGCGGTGACTGCTAGGTCTCGGCGCCATTATTGTGCTTGTTTATTTTATGTGTTACCTATTGCATGAGTATAGATCAAATAGTGTGTGAAATACCTAGTTATGTGCACTAGGTATTAAAACAGTCGTATGTTAAACACACACTGGTGTTTTAATACCCCTTATTATGCAACAGTTTCATAAACTACTATTTGGTACCTACTACATAGTTATAAGAGTGTTCATTAAAGGGTCTAGGAAACCAATAGATTTAATTACTGTAAAGTTTGCCAGATAAAGAATAAACTAGTTAAATTATGTGCTTACTACACTTACTACTATGATAAGTAAATGTATGACACAGATAGTGATGCACTCACAAGACAACCACTTGGCGATCGACACATCGGACGAAGCGACCAACATCCAGTCGGTAGCGCAGAGAGTGGCCAACAGGACTGTCACTATATCGAGCAGCGAGACGCTAGAGATCACCTTCACCAGGACTGGCATGGAGGTGAGTTACAACTTACAAGATTACCCGCCGAATACTCCACAATTTATTAACTTCAACGCGCTCTTAAATGTCATTATTTCTCTATGGTTCACCTTAAAGTATAGCATAGCATGAGATCATTTAAAATTAAGCAACGATCGAAGTCGCTTGTGGGAAAGTGGCACATATCTCTGGTTTATCTATAATATAAGTATGGCGTAGTTATATAACGCGTAATCCTGTACATAGGCCTATTTTTAACATGATGATAAAAAAAAAATCCTCATACAATACCACACCATTACTGGAGACCCCAAGGTTAATCGACTGTATGTCTTTACTATTATAAGACTTATGTAGAAACTATTTTTATGTACCTGCCTGTCTAAAAATATAGTATAATTTATATAACATTACACTCGAGTAGAAAATAATGTACACCAATCATAGAAATAGTACAAGTACTGGAACGCTTAATAGTGCCGTAAAGCCGGTCTGAGGGAGAATACTTTGTGGTAACCGTGTCCTTGTTTATTAGGGTAACCATACATTTTAGTTAAAAGTAGGACATGATAGAAATATTTAATTATGTTATGAGAATAGTTATCAGGTAATTAACTACTGATATCGAATAGTAAGAATTGTTTTTTTCCTAGTTAATAGTGAAATATACGGTCCATACAGTGTATCTAAACGTTCTTACAAATATACATACACCCTTTTGGTTATAATCAGAGTCACAGGCAAGGCATAATATATAAATAGGCATATGCAAGGTTACTATTTATTAAAAAAGAAAATTTAGAGAAAATTTCGGACATTGCGGAAAAATCCGGACATTTTCTTATACACAGATTACGTGTATAATAAAATGTCATGCGTGAATATTCCGGACATCTGGCAGCTCTAGTCATAGGAAACATTAGATATTAACATTTTAAGATACAAATTTAATTCCTCTTCTACTTTTTCTTTCTTTTTTCTTTTTCTCTTTTAGCTTTGCGACCATCCTACGACCTTTCTTTATGAGATCTTTCCTATTATAGCAGAAAGGGTAACCCATGCTTAGTGCTGCAGAATCGAATATCACTTATTATAATATTCTTGTTTGGCAAACTCAAGTATAATCATCATTCACAACATTAAGCAATAAAACACAATGAATGAAAGTCAAAGCAAAACTTTTTTTAATTTCAAATCGGCATAAAAAGGTCGTCGTCGTTTCGTCAAAACGTTGAGATTCTAGATGCACGGTTCCAAAGTGGGCCGGGTTCTATGGAGAAGAGACCGGCTAGAAACTTAATGGTTGATTGTAATTTTAATTGTGTTGGCATTATAGTTGTATTTTGGGTTTATGTACTTGTTTCCTCTTGCTTTACTTTCTTATTTGGTGGTTCACTGGAAACTGCAACATCTTCCCATTTACTACAAGATCCTACATGCCCTGATTCACCAGATGTTCCTGCACGTACAATTTATTTTGCACGTACAGTTTTTTTTCTTTTTGTGGCTATCTGTAATGTCAAAAATGATCTTCATTATGGCACAATATCTAAGTACAATATCCAATCCAGTAAAAGTTTAATCCATCTAACTATACTAATAGGAAAATATTAAACACAAATAAACAATAAGCAAAGTGTGTGAATCTTAAGTTTGTGCAATGTGTTATACTTTATATTAGTCTAAACTATTACAGACCAGACAATTACACACAACATTATACAACAGACACATACAACAACTGATAATTATTAAACATATTACAATAGTACCTATGGTAATATTGAAGGAACTGCTTCAGGTTTTAATTTTATTTTTGCTGCTGTTAAATAATTCATTATCTTTAAAATTTACGCCACAAACACATGCGAACTTTTACACACTAATGTCAAGGTTCGTGGCTGTTATCCATAACACCCTCTGCTTATTATCAGCTGGAATCCTGAAAAAAACAAACATGGAATTTTAATAAAGTCTATCATTTTATAAGAGATACAAAAAAACATTATTATCTATTCGGCACAACAAATAACAAATGATTTCAACAAATTAACTTAAACTATATACAGGGTTATTTGTAAAACGCCGGCAATGCTTTAAGGGGTGAAACTACTCATCAATATGAACAACTTTTACTACGGGACCAACCATGAAATCGCGAAAAAAAATTCAAACTTTTCATACATTTTGATGGAGCAAGGTTAATCTTTTGTATGAAAAGTTTGATTTTTTTTTCGCGATTTCATGGTTGTTCCCATAGTAAAAGTTGTTCATATTGATGAGTAGTTTCACCCCTTAAAGCGTTGCCGGTGTTTTACAAATAACCCTGTATGTATACTTATACTATACTTGGAATCACTCAAATTATACAAAACAATAAATGCATCGAAAATATGCTACGCATTACAGATTATGGAAAACAAATCCAAATTTATTAAAGTACGTAAATTATTTAACTTAGTGGACTGTATGCTATGTGAAACGATCTAAAATAAGTACTTGGAGCAACTATATCCCACAAAATAAAAATATATTGTCACACTACTCAATGAAACTTACCTATGGAACGATATTCCACAACCAGGATAATATTCTCGCTTGCACCCAATCATAACTCAAGTATTTACCATCTTGTCGCCAAAAAATTATTCTAGGCACAAAAATAATGTTTGATCACGTTTATTTCTGAACTATGAAAACCACGAATGTTGACAATAGGTTGACAACTAAGTTGACAATGTAAGCCATTTTGAATGATGTAGTGTTTCCCGCATGCAAACTTCTTTAACTACTGGTATCCAAATATTGTAATAATCAATCTTATTGAATAACGTATGGAAATAATAATATTTAATATAATATTTAAAGCACGTCAATTATAATTTTTATTATGTTTATTTTGATAGCCGTGGGTAGAAGTTTCATTAGTTCTAATATGTATGTAAAAACGATTCTGAAAATACCAATTTAGTAGATTACTAAGTTGATGAGTAATGGCCATGTGTGCGAGAGGGACACCGCAAAATCTCGGGTGACTTTCATGTGGGCACAAAATTTCGTACAACTAATTATAGCAGTAAGCTCTCTAGTTATAGGTACTATGTATTATCTCTATGACACCAATAAGCTTGTTCAATACGCTTCTTATATTTCAGGTGCTTACTCAACTAGGGAACTCGTTTTCAGCTGCAATTGCCGACACTGAGGGCGCTGTCATATCCAAATCGAAAGTTGATGTAAGTTAATATTTCTCTACGAACTAATACGTACAGTAAAAGTAATATACTATTATATATTATAAACAATGACGTTAATCCGGTTTTGTGTCACACCTTTTTATTTTAGCCATTTGCTAAGAAATTTTCGGGCGCTCCTTATGTTCTTCATAACTGCACCGGTCTGAATGCGAAGTTAATATTGAAAGACAACCACGATTTCTCCGTCTGCCTCACCGATGAATATGTTTCTGCTGACTTCAGGTAAGAATTTATCAATAAACTGCAATTGCAAAAGTGTATGTGTTGTTTTGTTGCATTGCATGCATTTAGTAGCAGTTGAGTTCAATTACTTGTACGGCGTAATCCTTGAAGGCAAAATATAATTCCAAACCGATTCATATTATATTGTGTGTTTAAACGTTTATAACAGATGTCACACTCAGACGGACACACATAAATACTAAGATTCAAGTAAACACCTAACAATTTACTTTATATTTTAGGGAAGTGGTGTTAGAACCAGGTGCGAGTGTTCCGTTACAACTAAAACATGGCGGCCTCAAATTGATGAAGCTGAACGAACCACCGCCACCGCTCAAGCTAAATGTTAAGGTAAAATATTTTAGCTAAAACTGTACTCGTTATGACTGATAGAGAAATTTAAATACGAGTTTATACTATTAGTTGTATAAAATACTGTAGAGTCTAGAACGAAAAATTGGCATTCTGCGTCTCCCGCTTCCTCACCCGTTGCCGATTTCTGGCGCGTAAAAGAAGATAAGTGTACACACACATATACGCAGAACGGTACAATCGTAGCTACCGGCGGTATGGGAAAGTGGGACGAAGTGGGAGTGGGGTGGGTTATCTCTGTCTAGTAGTTACCTGAAACAATAAAATCAGTCCTTCAGAGATGTTCCTGAATGTACCTCCACCAATTTTGATTTATGTTATTTTACAGATAGTAGAAATAGACGATGACGTTCAAATCCCCGTGGATCGTGCTGACAAGCGGTACTTCACTCTTGCCCGCAAGCTGGTGGGACCGCCTGCTGAGAAGAACGTGCCGCACGTGGCCGCAGTGGAGCCGCGCGGCCTCATCTCCGACGTCGTCATGCAAGACGCTGCGATGCATATATACCTGCGCAGTGTAGTGCAGGTATGTAAACACTCACGTGATTTTCTCAATTTCGCCAAGTACGATTCCGTCGGTTGTTTGGAGGAAGCATTCCTGTTGGGCAATAGAGTTGATTGAGCACCACTTAAGTTTTTGAGAAATGGAAAATTCTCGCTGACGGTAATTAAAACAATAATAATAATAGGGATTTTAATATCTTTAAAATTCACTTGAAGTTTCACAAGACTAGGAGGCCTAAAAAGGTCTCATTTGGCAATTCACCTAGGAATCTCCATGGTGACTGTCAAACAGATGATTACTGAATATGAGCCTTACGCGTATGATATTAAGAGTCATCAATTAAGTGGATATTTTGACATTTGTAATATTTAGACCCCAGAACTCTTTAACTATAGCAGAAAGTGGAGCCACCTTTAATGCCCCAAAATTTTACGTCAACCTTTTTTAACATTGCGAGAAAATCGAACTAAAACCTCACGAAGCATTATTTTTTATATTATAATAATCTTCTTCTGTTGGCATGATTTATCACGTGAGATTTAGTGCATATTTTTGTTCCTAGGTTACAAACACGCTATCAGTGAACGTGTCGGTGTACTACATGACTCTGAGCGGCAACGAGGTGCGCCTGCTGGGCGACGTGCGGCCGGGCGACGTGCTGCGCCTGCCGCTGCAGGCCGTGCACACGCCCACGGCCGAGATATTCTTCTCTGTTGAAGGTATCTGCCACGTTTCAATGTTTATAGTGCCCCTTATTCGGCAGAAGAGGTAGAGTAGCAGACAAAGTGTTTTCCCCAGAATAAGATTTCAGACGAACCGAAATCATCCGCCAGCAGTATATTTTCTTGTGTTATCTTCAACAACACTATCGTTATTGTTGATACTGTGTTCAGTCTGTAAAGATACGGGAAACATGTATAGCTTTAAGAATTGGGAAATTAATGGAAATTAAGGGCCTTATCACACTGGCGATATGCGAACTCGTTGCGCGCTCGCCTCGCTTTCAACTCGCTTCCAAATCGCCAGTATGATAAGGCTCTAAGAAAATTAGAGACTGAAATTAGCTGTCACAATCTTTAATAGTGTTACTTTGATTCTTTAATGTCGTTATAAGTAACAACTATTATGTTTCTTGTCCAGGTTTTACAGTATCTGTGTCACCATTCATATGGCGCGAGCTTCAACAGGAAGTTAAGATATCCAAACTATTGCAGTGCGATTCTAAAGATAAGAACAGCGGGGAGAAATTTTACCTGAAGGTAAGATTAATATTATCAACCTTTGAACTGTCGATCGTCTACAAGGCAGAACCAAGTGTCCAAATAAAACAGTTTTTATTTGAAATAAACTTATCACAGATCAGGCACTTTTGAAACGTCATTACTCAAATTACAAGTTTTTTAATATAATTATGTTGTAGCTTGAGCTTTACTTATGTAATATAAATAAGCAAAAAAATAAAGGGGGTATATAATATATACCCCCTTTATTTTTTTGCTTTTAAAAAAAAAGTAATGTGCCCAATAATTTAGTCGCTTTTTTGATACGGCACACAAAAGTTTATCCGTCGTAATAAATGCAGGCCATCGGTACAATGGAGCAAGTATTCTTCGAGCACACAAACCGCCACACATTCGCGTCGTGTTGCTACGACATCGTTTTGAAGCCTCCTGTCAAGCTTCAGAACTGCTTGCCCGTCGAAATCGTGGTGTCCCAGCTGGGCTTGAAAAGGACACAGGTCTTCGAGCCGGGGGAGATGTTCCACTTGTCGCATCTGTCGCCTAACAAGGCATCTATTGTTATTATGGTAAGCATCTTATTTTATTTATCATCTTCAGTAATAGACAATTCAAGTGATGAAAATATAGTCTTGGAACCTGTGAGAAACCTTCGTACGATAAATTAATAAATTGTAACACTACCTACGTGTATTTCATCCATAGCAGTACTCAGTTTCATTACGACATGGAGTGCTCCGTAGCCACTTTACACATAGAAACCGAATCATTAGATCGGTAAGTAACATGTCAACTCATAACAAAGTTCATACGTCTTTTTAGATACAAAATTACCTCGAAAAATGTTGGGTGTGCACAAAGAACCTGCCCGACGGTGAGACAGAACTGTCAGTGTGGTCGTTTGAGTCCCACGATAGTCCCTCAGTGATGACGTTAGACCTGGGCATGCACAGCAATGACATGGAGGGCACACAGGTCTTGTCACTCTATTGCCCCTTCTGGATGCTCAACAAAACCGGATTTACTTTATGCTATAGGGTAAGTACAGAATTCAATGTATTATATTATCTTCATGTGTTGTGTAAATGTGCGACATTAAATTCGTTCAATGGCATTGGTATTTAACAAAAAATGGGTTTTGGGGTTTGAAATTAAATGAGTGGAAATTCTGAAATGGGTTCAATGACATTTATTGCCGCATAACACTTTGAGGTGAGTATGTGTTGAGTGCAAAAAATATCCTTTTTATAAGGATTATTTGGAATAAGTGATATTTATATACTTTGTACTCATTAAGATATTTTACCAAAACATTAGCCAAATGTTTCATGTAATAAGTATGGGTAGTATTGACAGTAAATTTGTAAGCTAGACGTTAAAGGCCACTTGACTACCTCTGTATCTTCTGTCTACAGTATTTTATTGAAGCTATCACATTTTGCGGTCCAGTAAGTAGACATCCTTGTAGGCTATACTAACTGTGTTTGTCCAGTCATTATAATAATTCATTGGCACACCTCGTAAAGTTAACTTCATTCGTACTACTTTGACAACTCGTTTAAATCAGATTGGTATAAATACATTGCGTGGTTACAGAAATCAAAGAAACCAGAAAAAGACTCCAGTACATCCAACAAGGTATCTTTGAGATGATCTAACTGTGGATATATTAATAGTTTTTGCCTCCATCATTTTAATACTCGATTTGACCGGTTATGCTTCCTAAGTCTAACAAGCTTCATCTCAAAGCGATAGTTTTAGGATTTTTTGGTTTCGATATTTACGATCATTGCTTTATAATATTGTTGTTTAAAGCATGCGTTTTTCAGTAGGGTCATAGCCTAATCCGAAATTATAATAATATATATTTCCACCTATTTAACACAATTGATTGGACGTGATGTATTAGTTGTGTTTATTTATACAAATTAGTTATGTAATATCGTTAATTTATGAAGCGAATATTGTACGGGTTTATTTATTTTGTATAAATTACAGATTAAACATTCACGTTGCAGTAAATTTATTAGACGCCATACTTCTTGTTTGCCGGTAAGTGCAAACATTACTTTAGCACTTTCAAATTCGTGATTATATTATAATTATTTTGCTACTTCATTGAGCACCCAAAGAGGTTTTGGTAATAATTTAAGTTTTTATGTTTAATGTTCTTGTGGTTGGATTATTAGGTAAAACAGAAATTATTATTAAATTGACACTTTAATCTTTGATGCAGATCAGTCAACGACGCTTGAAGGTCGGGTTCCGTTTGTTGTTTTATGTTGTTGTACAAAGAAATGCACACATATTGTAGTCTAAGGTTTTGTGGATGACCCTACTGTATTTATTTGCTTCTTAGCAGCTTATACAAGTATCAATCAAATGTTTACATGAGCTAAATTGTTGCCGTGATTACAGTCAATTGCATGATTGTCTTGCTTGATCATACATTAATCTGAGTTTCACATAATATCACACTATATGAGACTAGTAACATTGTAGTATTTAGCTTTGCGGTTAAGGTAAGCAAGCTTAGGGTATAAGAAGATGGAAAATTACACTTGATGCAATACTGGCACTAACAAGCAAACAAGGTAGGAGAAAAATATGAATTATTTTTATATTTTTTTAGAATGTGGATGAAACAGGCAACGTGATATTCCATCCTAAAGATTATAAGGAGCCGATATTGTTCTCGTTCCGTGCCAAGAATTTCTTTGGTAAAAAGAAGGCGTCCATCAGGCTGGAGTTCGGTGAATGGTCCGATAAATTCTCACTGGATGTTCCTGGCAGCTCCGGTGTCATTCTATGCAAACATGAAGGAAGGACGTATCAGGTAATTTGATGATAAATTATAAATATTACAACTTGTGTCATACAAGTTACAATATTTCACGCAATCACACAAGTTGTGTAATTGTGTCATAGACCAACTTTACAAGCCCATACTGTAAAGTGATCCTGCATAATAATAAAATGTTTCACATTTATTCAAATTAATATTGGTGGGATTACTAAGGTCGCTTGCTACGGTAGCTATAAAAAAACAGTTGGTCATACCAATTTGCCATGCAAGGATCAAACTTACTATTCTAAGCTCCGAGAGAACATCTACGTCATCGTGGCGTCAATCATTTTTATTAAATACTAGCTTCCGCCAGCGTCTTCGCCCGCGTGATATCTTTATAAATGATAGCCTATATTACTCACTGATAACGTAGCATTCTGCTGGTGAAAGAATTTTTAAAATCGGTCCAGTAGTTTTTGAGTTTATCCATTAAAAACAAACAAACATGCAAAAAATCAAATCTTTCCTCTTTATAATATTAGTATAGATTATTTATTTTACTAGGTGGCAGTGACAAACCAGCTGACGTTCAACAGTTTGACCAAAATGGTAATATTCACGCCATACTTCCTGATCATCAACGAAGCACCCTTCGCCATCCAATATCAAGAGCTGCACAGGTCCGGTGACCCTTGGACTACGGTAAGATTTGTATCACTTATACCCACGTCTTTATCGGGTATTATTCTAATTCAGATTTATTTAGCTTTTGGTCCACTTTTGGTTTCAATAGCTGCATCTTATTAATCAGTGTAATCAACTCAGAATTAATTGAAGTTTTATATTTGTAATGTTTTCTATACAATAGTGTGTTTGTATATCAGGTTGCACAAAACTCCAGCGCGCCGCTGTGGCCGGTGATGGAAAAGGAAGACAAGCTACTGTTACTGCGCGTCGATTGTTCCAGAGAGCATGCCGCACCGTTCTTATATACCGAACAGCATTCCGTCTGCTTGAAACTAAATAACGAGGTACATATTTTAACTTACTTGCAATAAATTTTCACCTTAAAAGTTATGTTAGAAGGTGAAAGAGATCTTTGAATTACCTGCTGAGCGTAACGGGGACTCGCCCCTTTTCCGGCTTCCCCCATTTAGACTCTTTAATCTCACTTGCTAAAAATAAATTTGATTTCATACATATAATATCCCAACTTAAATTATATAAAAGATAATATCCATGTGGTGTCCAGGAGTGGGACAGCGAAATCGTGGAATCGTTTTTCCTTGTACACTACTTTTCCGGCTCTGAGCCAGTATCACTTGTCGCAATCTACATGATATTGCTGTCCCTTTCTAGTCCACTACTATAAAATGGTTTACATACCGACCTACGGCTAAAGTTGGAATGCCTTGTGATCCGGTTATTTACTGGCTGTTCCCACCCTTCACCGGGAACACGACTTTGCTTGCTCATAGTTGTTATGACGGGTGAAATAGACAGGACTGTAGTAACGCGCTCAGTTAAGCTTGTAACTCTACTATCACTAAAATAACTTGATTCCCAGTATGGCGGTCTACACGTGGAGGTGCAGCTGAGCGAAGGCGGCACATACATCACGGTGCGACAGTACCGCGATGGACACGCGCCAGCGCTTCTCGTCAACTTCTCACCGCACCCCATCACCATATATGAGAAGGAGAACGTCAATTATAGGTAAAGAATATTTTAAGCAAGTAAAAAGTTATTAATTTTGACCTGGACTGCCTCATCGGTTTGCTGGTCGCAAGCGCGCGTGTTGAGTGTTATTCGGCAGGTGTTGGTCGGGCATCGTGTTATTTAATGGATTTCTCTGTCAGTAGCAGTCCAGTGTTAAAAAGTGAAGCGAAAAGTGGGTGTACCCACTGTGTGTGTGTATAGTAGGTACCTGTGCATAACCCTTCGGAATGTAGAATAGAATATAATATTTTTATTTGCATAAAATGTACGATACTTAAGATGACGAAATAATATTGTACAATTAATAATTAACATATAGATGATACATATATTAATATATGATGAATAGAAAGAATACCAACATAAAAAAAAACTAGTATTAAGATGATTAGTGATATATACGTTAATATCAGTTCTAGCGCTGCCCATTGCACATATAATATAATATTATGTAATTCTGATATATTTCTACAGGAGAGTACCCCCGATGCATAAGATGCTGTACACGTGGGATAATCCGGCGGGACCGCGCGTTCTCATATTCGAAGGTCATAAGAAGAAGGAGATCGAAAATGATCTGAGACAAGATGGCATCGGAGACTTCATGTAAGTTTCCGTTATTTTTAATAACACCTATACTTACTAGTTTTTTTAGTTAATTAAACAATATTAGATTATGAACAATTTGTTGATTAGCAACGTTTTCTAACGCCAAATTTATAAAAAAAATATCTACTCAACGTCTATCCACGTCTTTATCACACAACGTCTAACGACGTCTACCATTTATGTGTTTTTATACGCACTATATTTTATAACGCGAGGAATCCATAGTAAATTCTATTAGCAGAATTCTTGCGCCACAACACTTGAAAGTGTTAAATGTCTAGAGCCGCAACGAATCAACTTTTGACGGCGTTTTGCATAAGAACGTAGTCAACGTTCGTCCATTTTGTTGTCACAATGTGAGCATCTGATTACGGCGGCGCAGGGCCGAATGTGTTAAGTTTAAACCGAAAACACGGTAGGGAGAATTATGGTTAAGGTGAAAAGAAATTGTGAGTACGACAATTTCAAATGTTGTGAAGATGCCGCTATTTTCTTTCCTATCTCCTAACGAAGATTCTTATGGAGTTTTAATGAAATTAGAGGAAGTACTTATTATAATTTTAACTTCTTATAAAAAAATAACTCCAATATCATTTTGAATACATTATTTGTAGGATCAACGAAACTACAAGAATAACATGGGTGTCATTCCTGGACGGTCTGCAGCGAGTGATACTATTCACGGATGACCCGATCTTAGCAAGCGGAGCGCACACCATCGGCGAAGCAGAACTAGTTGATACGGAGATCATTCTGTCCATGCAGGGCATTGGACTGTCCCTGGTCAATGATCCCGAACATCTGGAGATTGTATACATCAGTATATCCAAGTATGTTAATATTTTTATGCTTGTAAAAAATATTAGGAAATAAGTATTGTTTAACAGTGACGAAGAGTGAAAATTCATGTTGTATCCTGTGACAGTAAGGGGTTTCTTTCTATGAGCGTCAACTCTCAATTTATCGGTTTGTGTTGCAAAAGGTTGCTATTAAAATTTCTTAGGTATTATGTTAGTTCAAAGAACGTGAGCCTCAAGGGTCAATCGATTGCTATTTTTTTTATCGGCGTTATGTTAGGTCAAAACACGTGAACATAGTATCTGTTGGATGAATAAATAATATAATATTTCGTTGGTCTATGCATTAACCAATTCCTAAAAGTACACCGATGAGAATTGGGTTATACGGACGCTTCGCCATTTGTTATTGTCTCAAATAGGATGTGGGTGATGCATTTCATACAAATTTATTATTCATGACATTATGTAAAGTTTTAGATCGGACGATATTAAAACGAGAAAAATCTAATTTTCACATAATTATGTTATTAAATTTAACATTTTTTTAGCTCCGGTATAATATGGGAGCAGTGTAAAATAGGAGGACGACGTTATAAAAAGATTGAAGGACCAAAACTGCTTCAATTTGAAGAATGTTACCAGCGATACTTATCCGAGAAGATGGTTAGCGACGACCCTATTTCGCCTATAGTCAAGATTGATGACAAAACAGAGGTATGCAATAGAATAATTTCGAATATTTTGTGTTTAAATGATATAAATTAAACCTTAAAAATGAGGAGAGAGAGAACTGATGTATTCATATATTTATTATATAATATTCATACTTTACTTTTTAGTTTAGGATCAATTAATAAAGAAAAAAAAAATACAATTTTGATCTTTATAATGACAATGACAATCATAATAACGTTATTCAGATTACTATAAGGGTTTGAAAGGGTTTTCAAAGATATTAGTCATATATTATTGTACGGTTATTGAGCAGAATTATAATCACAGCATAAATCTAATTCAAATCGCACACGCAGGTGGACTTCGAAGAGCTGCGCCAGCTGAAGCCGAGCCCGCGGCTGCTGCGGCGCACGCTGCAGCCGGGGCTGTGGGCGTCGTACGGGCTGACGCCGCACTCGCGCCGGCTGCACGCGCGGCTGTACCGGCTGCAGATGGACCAGCAGCTGCCGCTGTCCACGTTCCCCGTCGTGCTCGCGCCCGTCCCGCCGCCGCGCTCCATCGCCAACGAGGATCCTAGCGGTGAGATACCACTGAGGCTTTGTTTGAACATCACTAATTCATTTTTTGTATGGCGATTTAAATAATTTTTAACTGAGAATTGGCTTTTAAAACTATATTTTATCGGTCAAGGTGTATAAGTGCAAATTATGATTGGTAGGACATTTGAAATATTAATCTGACTATACTATTTTAGGATTGTTTTAGATTACAATTTATTATACATTTCTCTATACCATCTAGGACTCCTTGAAAGCAAAGCCTTCATAATAATGCAAAGGTAAAGTAGTTTAAACATAGTACTCTAGCTTCGGAACTTAAAAATAGACAGGACGTTATTATTTAAACTCCACCAAAAATTGGACGCAAATTAAATCCTACACAAATAAACAGGATTTTTTCTAAATTAATCCTAATCTTTTTTACATGACTTGGGAATCGAACTTAGTACCTCGAGGTATGCATCTGAGCTTGCTTTCGCTAAATGGGCGATTTCACATTAGATGGTACCGACTCGACACTGACATCGATATTGGTGGATGTAGAATCTTATACATTTATTACTAACCGCTCTCTCACTATATCGTCGCCGACAAGGATGTATTTAATACTAACGACTAGAAATTGTTACTAACGTCCATATATTGGTATCAAGTCGTAATCGTCATCGGCTAATGTGAAACTACCCGATGAATGAAGCAATATGCTTGCTCAACCTACTACGTAACAAGAGTTTGAAATTAATCAGTGAACGTTACTGTAGGTATGAAACCGTTCATCGAAGTGTCGATAGTGGAGCGATTAATGGAACACAGCAAGGTCCGCCAGTACAAGTACTACAAGGTGTTGATCCAGGAGTTCCACGTGAAGGTTGATATGGGGCTGATCAACGCACTCATGGGCATGTTCCCGCAACGGCTGCTCAATGAACAGGAAGCGGTAAGTATCTAACATAATAATGCGTTAGTTATGAGAGGCTCGTAGCTAGCTACATTAAGTAACGCTTGCCTTGAATGGGTGACCGATCTTCACACATCGATACCGATCGGTGCATCGGAACGCACGAAAAGCAGTTGGTCCCGGTTATCATACGAATACCTATGACTGTCGCTAACGGAGTCAGTAGCTCAAAAATCTGATAACCGGCTTAACCTTAGCATATCAGTGTCTCCCAGTAATTAGGTGGCGGTCAGATGGTAGTGTACCGGTGTAAAATACTGATATTCAGTTCTTTAGTTGCTGCCTGCCCCACCTGAAATTATGTGTGTATATAATATAATAATGAAATATCTGTAATGTGTTTTTAATCTGTAATATTTTGATTTGCAGCTGGACGCATTCCAAGTTGATTTAGAAAAGGCAGGACAGCCATTAGAGGCGTTAGCGGCTATAGGAGTAGCGTCAGATCTCAAGAATTTCTACGACAATTTGCATTTGTCGCCACTCAAGGTAAATAACTACAAAATAAAATATATTATGGATCATATTAATTTGTAAGTGGATATTTAAATTTGAACCTTACTGTTGTGCTGTCAAGGTTGTTATAATGCTTAATTGGTTGACCACATCTGTATTATTTCATAGTTGCCATTTTTAACCTTATCGTCTTGTATTTTAGGTTCATGTTTCGTTCTCCCTCGGCGGGGTGACTCAACTGCCAACGTTTGTTGGCACAGTGCTACAGAGCATCGGTGTTACGCTGACAGACATGAACGACGTTGTATTCAAGTAAGTTCGTTCTATTTATTCTATGCCTGTTTGATTCTCACAGACATATATTTAAAGATATAGTATGTTTTGTCGCTGGCAAATTTATAGGATGTCAAACATGAAAACGATCGAGCTATTCATATCACTACACTTGCTAAGAACAAGGAAACAAAATAATTGCTTTGTTTTTTACATTGACATTAATTTGTCCATGTGTATATGTGAATATATTTACAGATATAATTAAATAAATACCAGGAAATCTCTGCCATGGTGGAGTTTCCCCAACAATGAATAAACTCTAAAATGTAACTGTCTGCTTGTGTACACAAGCAGTGTTCGTGTATGCGTGCGTATGTGCTATATCGAAATTTTCATTATCCAATTTTATATGGTATAAACTGAAAAACAATTTCTCAATTTTTTTGCCAGATTGTCATACTATGAGAGGACTTACGAGTTCTTATCTCAGAAGGAGTTGATCAGTCAAGTACAAAGCCATTACACGGGACAGGCGATAAAGCAGTTGTATGTGTTAGTGCTCGGGCTGGATGTAATAGGCAACCCGTATGGACTGGTCATCGGCTTGAAGAAGGGTGTCGAAGACTTGTTCTATGAGCCATTCCAGGTTAGTTTGCGTTGTACGATCCATTCCGTAGTTCAACTATATTCTATTTCATATGTACGGACGGACTGGACGGCAGTGGCGTAGTGGTTGAGTGATTGACTGCTGCGCTACATGTCGCAGGTTTGATTCTCGCTCGGAACAAATTGGTATGGCCTACACATAGTTGTTGCGGGTCGCGTCTGTGCATATAAATATTTGTATTTGTAAACGCACCCACGATCCAGGTATAATAAAATTCATAGTATGAGAAAGAATTGAATATAACAATAGACAAATACGGCCCATTTAAGTAAGGAAATGCATAGAAATGAACATGTTTGCTTCCAGAAACACTGTGTAATGATTTTATGAACCTTAACGATCAGTCTAGATGAGTTGAAACTACTTGAAGGAATGGTTTAAAAGGTATTCGTGTGTTGGTAGACCACTTCTGTTTATTTGTTATAATGTCTACATAGTATAAAAAAAGAAAGTCGCTTCCCGCGTCTTTCTGTCCGTATATCCGCTAATTCCTCCTAAATTACGCAACGGATTTTGATGCGATTTTCGCTATCATTTTGAGCATTTCTTCCGCAAGCATATTATGTATAATACTTTCATATTTAATGTAAGGATAGGTCGGATGGGTCGCTAGGGTTGTTTAAATAAATGAGAGAATAGAAATTAGGGGCGATGTTGCATAATTTTTTCCAAAATAACGAATGTCGTGTGTTCGTGTAGGGTGCGATCCAAGGCCCGGGCGAGTTCGCCGAGGGCCTGTTCCTGGGCGTGCGCTCGCTGGTGGGCCACACGGTGGGCGGCGCGGCCGGCGCCGTGTCGCGCATCACGGGCGCCATGGGCCACGGGCTGGCCGCGCTGTCGCTGGACAAGGTACGGAGTACGCCACTACCCATCGCACTGCAGCTGCGAACCCTTTAGCGTCCCTTCACAGCCTCTTCAGTCAACAACATAATAAATCATTAGCTGTTGAAGTTGACTTTTGGATGTTGTGTGCTTTCCCCTTTTGACACGTACTACCCGTGCACATAAAGAATGGGAATAAAAATGGCGTCGCCTGTATCCACCTCTCGCTTGCACACTGAAGCTGTCTATACTCACACAGGCTGGTAGCGTCTACAAAAAAAATCGTTATTCACGCGTTGCGATAACAGTTTTTTGAGTTATAACTTCGGTCATACCTAGGGCCGTATTAATAAACCAATCTCAGTTTTGAGTAGGCTCTTAAGTAACCACATAAGATGCTGGAACTATATAGTCCAGCATCTTATGTGGTTACTTAAGAGCCTACTCAGAACTGAGATTGGTTTATTAATACGGGCCGTAGTATCTTAAGTAGTCTCAAGTCTGTGCGCTAATCTGGGAGATAAATGCATTCTGAGGTTCTAGAGCTGTCCGTGTTATTGATTGATAGTTATTGTTAAAATTATTTGATGGTTTGTTATTGTTGATCAACTAACAACGTTTTAATATCGTCGTTGTCGCTGTAAGTACCGTGTATGCTGACATTACAGGCTACAGGAGCCGCCATTTCTAATCCCATTCTTCATCCACACGGATAGTACTTAAAATGTTTATAGATGACCCATCGCCAAATTTGTTCCCTTTCGTAGGACTATCAGCGACGTCGTCGTGACAATATAAATAAACCGCCTGCGAATCTGCAAGAAGGTCTTGCGAGAAGCGGCAAAGGACTCGTTATGGTACGTCTTTTTATCAATAATCACGTCTTTTAATATACTTAAACGTTATTTATGCAGGAAAGTGAACAAGCTGCTTAACACATTAGAAAGATGGAAACAATAATACACACAACAACGCTGTTAAAAATGTACACTATTATATAAACACAGACTAGGTACAAAATCCACATTATAATAAAACAAATCAAGAAAAAACATTCATACATTTTGAATTGGTTGGAACACGCATACATCAAAACTTTTGATAGCTTATGTATACTGCTCACTCGAAACATCGAGGGTCAAGCGAAAACAATTTGTAATTGCATTGCCATAGTGACGGACTTTAACAGTGATCTAGTTATGATGAACACAATATTGTGTAACAATTGACCACCTCCAGGGCGTGGTAGACGGCGTGACGGGTGTGTTCACGAAGCCGTACGAGGGCGCGCGCGACCACGGCTTCGAAGGGTTCTTCACGGGGCTGGGCAAGGGCGCTATGGGGCTCGTGGCTCGCCCCACCGCAGGGGTCGTGGACTTCGCCTCGAGCTCGTTTGACGCCGTCAAGAGGTGATGCATGAAGGATTGGGAGTGATGGCTTGCTTGCATGTTCTTTCTTGCTTGGGTGTCGCATTTTACTTCATGGTGCTAGGCGTTATTTGTTTTCTAAATTAAAATTTAATGCTTGCATGTCGCAATAAACCAAAGGCTCTTTCGACAAAATCGTGTGCCGCTGTTGTGACAAAGTGTTTATCTTACTCTTACTAATTTGTGAAGATGTTTAAATGTTTAGATGTCTATTACTCAATCACGCATAAACGGTTGAACGAATTTGGATGAAATTTGGTACACAAGTAGACCATGTCCTGGATTAACATAGAATATTTTTTATCCGGGTACATGAAATAGTAATTCTCCTAGGAGGCAAGTGAAACTGCGAGCAACATCTAGTAAAGTAATAAAAATCATTCATCTGAACAGGATACTGGATATCGGTCGTTATGCCCACCAGCTAGTAGTGTTCGCTTAGAGTTAGTATGTAAAGTGTCCGCCAGGGCGTAGTGGACGGCGTGCGCGGCGTGCTGATCCGGCCCATCCAGGGCGCGCACGAGGGCGGCGCGGGCGGGTTCGTCAAGGGGCTGGGCCGCGGCGCCGTTGGGCTCGTCGTACGCCCCGTCGGCGGCGTCGTCGACTTCACCTCCGGGCTACTCACTTCTGTTAAGAGGTGGTGAGGTTACTGGACTACATTAGATCTTACGTTAGGCACAGTTAGGAGTAACTAGGGTACACGCCGTTTAGAATGTGATAGAAATAGTCAGAAGTAAGGATATAGATACTCGTATGTCTTGGGTGGATGTCATTACCTCATTTTTTCATGAACTTTAAAAAATAGCAACTGTTTCATTGAGCATGGATTTCATAGATTTAATCTTATGTTCGTTTTTGTAATTAGAATTCATCTCATATAACATTTTCGCATGACGTAATGCTTGTGCTTATGTAACATATTATAGCTTAATTTGTATAATGTATAAATAACTATTAATCTTTTTACTAATGTGTTCCCGAGAGCCGTATAACCACCAACTAATATTCAAATTGGATTATGTCAATATAGAGCTGCCGACATGTCTGAGGAGGTGACGAAGCGTCGTCCGGCGCGGTACATGCCGGCAGACAGCGGCGTCAAACCGTACTCGAGGCTACACGCCGAGGGGTACAAGATGCTGTTCGAGCTGGAGAAGGTTTGTTAATATAGTCGGCTAGATATGTTACCAGACACGCCTGAGTAAGTGGTAAGTGACGAGGCGTCGTCCGGCGCGGTACATGCCCGCTAGTTTTACAATCAAGGGTATGCGTTCCTCAAAAGCCGATCGCTACGTGCGCGCGTTATTTGTTTGATGGTTTGTGTATGTTTCTGACGTATAGTGTTATCCTTCTCGAGCGTTGGGAAACCGTTACTCAAACGCTGCGGCGCTGCTGATGGTTCTACAATTATTTAATCACTCGCACACAAACGTATGTAGACAGGCAAGTGCGTATGTATGTAGCAATAAATTCCCCTAGTGTAACGTTTTTACAAAATTGTTTACGAAAACGCTTTTCGTTCCATATTTTGTCGATTGGTGACGTAATTTACATCGTTCGCTGCTCCGATTGGTTAAAAGTTCGATGAAGGCCAATCGGCACGCACAGCTCCGTAAACGCGAAGAAAGACGTTTTCGTTGCGTTTGTTAAAATAAACTTACACTAGGCAAATAAACAGTATAACCAAAATCTTGCTCTTCAACTCTAGACACAGTTGATTGGGAGTTTTACGAATGTATAGCCCTAATTATTAATTTATGAACAGGGCAAGTACGTCAGCACGGACACATACGAAGCCCACGTGTGGGTGATCGCCAACAAGGAGGTGGTCATGTGTACTGACAAGAGAATGCTCTACATCGAGAAGAACAACGTGTTCGGTGGATGGCAGGTATGTCGTATTAATATTTTTACGAGTAAACTGCCGAACCATTTCTGATGTTTGACGGAAAAGTTACTTGAAAACTGAAAAGTAAATTACCTTTCCGGAAAATAACAGACTTACGCGGAAGAAGCCTTCTAGTCTTTTTTTTCGATAACTGTACCACTAATTATGTTTTAAATTTATAGTAAATTCTAGCCATCGATGTGTTCATTTTATGTTTTAAATAACTTATATTATGTTGATATTTTAATGGCAGCGTAATTTACGTTACTCATAAAAAATATAACGTTATCTACGTGTTATTTTCTAAAATTGTTTATCGAAAACTGAGAGGTGATGTATTATTTATTAGGAAACTGTCGTCTCTCATACACTCTGCTGCCCCTATAACTAGTAAATATTTCATGAATATATTCGGCCACGTACTTTTGAAAACATGTTTTAGCGTCCCAATAGCACACGAATGTTATCGATTTCTAGAAATAATTTTAACAAATTTGGAAATTTTGAGCTTTGAAATCATATACGTCAGCAACGTATTGGGGTTATTTTGTAAAAAAATTGCACAACCGATTAAAGCATTACGAACATTAAAAAAATTGGTATTCGTGAATGCTGAAGGCACGTTCCAGAATTGGTTGATGATGATGATGATGATGTTAGCCTATATCATCCCACTGCTGAGCAAAGGCCTCCCCCCATGACTTCCAGGTCTTCCGGTCCAGAGCCAGTGTGGACCATTCTTTATTAGTTCTATCTAGCTCGTCTCTCCATCTCCTTCGTGGTCAGCCGCGACGCCGTCTAGCTGTGTCAGGGCTCCACATAGTGACAATTTTGGCCCACAGCTCATCAGGCATACGGCAGATGTGGCCAGCCCAATCCCACTTGAGTTTCGCGGCTTTCTGAGCTATGTCAATGATTCGTGTTTTGGAGCGCAGTGTGGTGTTTCGAACTATCGCCAGAATTGGTTATTTTCTATTAATTATTGCCCAACAGATTGTATGGACATACCTGTGGTCGGAGCTCCCTGAAGTACCAACGGCCGTCAACAAGGGCGTCTACATACCCACTGCCAAGAGGAAGGTGCTAGGAATGTTCCCGGGCTCCGGCTCCGGGAAAGTGATATTCCTCTACGACGAACAACAGAAGAAGTACTTGCTCGCGCAATGCCAGCGCCTGATGCAAAGTCGTTGACATGAGGAAGTAGAAAGAATCACGCCCACCGAGTGGTTGGCACAGTTCTTTCTACTTATATTTGATTATCGCACCGCATTGCTTACTTTCGCCTATCACCTTAACATGCACCACCTCAGCCCGAGAGGCTTCCGCTAAACTCTTCTGTGCTTGTCGCGCGAGCAGTGCTTCATGTGGAACTATGTATTCAGTTACAGTGTATCGATGTTTACCCGTTTGGAGATCTGTGTGCTTGTTATATTTTTATAATACATTTTTTACGTGTTGATGGAATAATGTAATTGGGTATGTTGAGTACAATTATGGAATTGAATATCGTCGTAAAGTCTTTTTGCGTATTTAGTTAGTTTTGATTGATTTTACATATTTTTACCTCTAATGTAACTTTCCTTGTAAAATATGAGACAACCCTTGTAAAATATGAGAGAAACGAGACGCTGTAAATTACTCTAATCTAACGTCGGGCATCGACTTTCATGACTATTTATTGTGTAGCAACGTTCAGTCCGTTTGTTCTTAGATATCTTAGTTACTTATTATGTAAACAACCTTTTTGTGCCTTTTACATATAAAGGAGAAAATGAAATGCACGGAAGATACTTCAAAAGCAATTAGGTGTAAAAACTTTTATTAGATACGCGATAACTTTTCACATACCTTCTGTTTATTTTATCGATTTCTTTGTATGTAAAAAGATACCAAAATATTGTTTATATTATAAGACAGTTATGAAAAATGGACCGTAGGTGGACATAGCCTTATTAGACTACGGAATATGTAGTATGACTTGTCAAATCAATATCAACTATGTT
This sequence comes from Allophyes oxyacanthae, assembly GCA_932294325.1. Lineage (NCBI taxonomy): Eukaryota > Metazoa > Arthropoda > Insecta > Lepidoptera > Noctuidae > Allophyes > Allophyes oxyacanthae. The sequence continues at coordinate 7,813,090 of OW028618.1, read as the reverse complement.
GCTATATAGATTAGAATTCCCTTTTTTACTCTACTATCTGTAGACACACTTTTTATATCTTCTCATTTTGTCAAGTGTATTTAAATATATCGCTATGCATTTACCTATTTAAGATTAATATTTTGTAAGTTGTTACAAGATTTCAGTCTTCCGTTACGTATCTAGTTTATCGACTTATACCGTTGAGTTTATTACGCCGTTGGGAATAAAATATATAATTATAATGCTCAATAAGAAAACGAAAATTAAAATGTTAAACTCGAATAATATACATTTTTTTCAAATACTCCGTTTGAGAGTTTCCTGGTCGTAGATTTGAAATGTTCGAATATTTCATTTGTTATGTTTATACTTAGACTATGTAACGTTATTCACAATAATTATTTTATTACTGTAAGTTTAATATTACAGACAAAATCAGTAAAGTAAGAGATTATGGATTAATCATGTTCTGTATTATGTTTTCTACCGAAGCCTGATAGTACAAACATTGTTACTTTCATCAAAAGTTGAATTTGTTTATAGATTGCGTTATTGGTTAAAAGATAGCCATGCTAAGCCAAGATGGCTTCCATTGCTGGCGCGTTCCACACCAGTGCCTTAAATGATCAATGTTTAGAAAAGTGATTTTTTTTGCTCCTTAACTACTTATTAATGATTGCTTTAAGTTTTTTAGTTACACTTAATAGTGTTTATTCGAAAACTAAGTTATGTTAGTTTGAGTGCACAATAACATATTATATTCGCTTCGCCATTGTGCGCTAGCCTTACCAGTGGCTTCGAGATGTAAAATTTCTTAATTTGATATTGTGTTTATTTGTTGAAGCGTTTATGCGTAACTACATTTAATTAGATCTAAAGTAAACTTTGTTATTTTTGCCTGTTGCACAATTTACTTATTTCGACTTCGTTTTGTCTTGTTCAAGCTTGTGTAAGAACATTTTCAATATAAAATATATACAGAACAATGTAGTTTTATTTTTATTACCAAAGATCTATCGCGAGTGCGGTTCATGACTCATACTGCATTAACCAGCTGCTTGCACATTTGACATGGTGTGACTGTCCTTCAGGCTAGTGTGATTATTGGAATGATGTTTGAAATGTGTCATGTGGTTATACCACATTATTATATACTTAAATTGAAAGGTCCTGAATTAGAGAGAGATACCGATATAGAATTCAAATAGCGTTTATTCAAAATAGATATACAGTACATATATAAGTTTTAGTATTTTTTTTATTTAAAGTCAATATAAGATAGCAACCCTAAAACTTCCACCCTTCAGTGTGGGAGATGTTAAAATATAATAATACCATAAACTTATTATACTAGTGGTAAAGTATGATAAGTTAATCTACCTACCGCTACCCCTCGACAAGTTGCAATCTACTAACCACGGCTATTCGATAGCTTATGTCAATTCAGGTCCTTAATTCTGTAAGAACATCTAGGTTTAAATAATCTAAGATCTCGCATCTCGATTCGAATCTCAGTCTTATTGTCTGTTGATACATTGACATACGACGTGTAACTTATACACAAACATGGATCCGGTCATGGTGTCGCTGCCGTCGATTTTACCAATGTCATCTCCCTACAAAAAAGTCATTTTGAAGTGAAGTCAGTTTTGTTCTTCAGCGACGTTAGTTCCAATTTTGGTCACCGGGTCAGATAAGTTTGTGGCACTATAATATTAGGAGACGTGAACATGACTAGAGCATGTTCATACTCTAAGTGTTCATTCGTTAATAAGGCATCGTATGTCAATTCGTCAAATATCAATCGACAATAAGAGTGAAATTTGAGTTTTTCTCAAAGAATCAAGGCCCTGCAGGCTTACCCTCAAAAGTGATTCGAATCTAATTTGCTGACGATTCTATTCTCCAGCGATTGTAGATTGTACCGTTTAATGTCAAACCGTCAAACTACCGTACCTATGCTGTAAATGTACCTACCTAATCCCTGACTCATACTCTTACAATGTAGGTACACTTACATTAAACTAGTAAAAACAGGCATTTGTATCACCGAGCTTTAACTTTTTAGATATAGTCATCTTATAGATGACTTACCTGAGCATAGAAGCGTTTTTATAAATTTCAGATTGTTTGATGTATGGCTCTCCGCAATGGCCAAAAAATGCCAAATTCATCAAACTCTGAAGTGATATTACAAATCCACGTACAATATTTGTGCTATAAATCAAAACCCGCAAAATGACCGCATAGGTATTGATTCGCAAAATGTGTAGGTACTTATCTTGTATGTACAATAACTTTATAATTCTGTTGTAAACTATAACTAAACTAATTTAGACTCACTTTGTCTCTTTCTAACAAAAAATATGAGAAAATGATGGAAGATATTTAGTCTTGTAAAATTAGTGCACTTGCTTGTTAACAACGAGAATTTAGTCCCCATCGCCATAGCTCGCGTCTAATTTCCCGTAAATTACAAGGGCGTAGACTGATTTGATAGTTCTAAATATTTTCTGCCCTTTTTCAGTTATTTTAATAAGAAAGAGTTATAGTATGATTAAAATTACCTAGTTTAGTGCGATGTGCAACAGAATCAGCATAAATATAAGATAAGGTGTCATTCTTTTTCAAAACTAAAGTAAAAGTATAGACTTAATACATAGGTAGGTAATACCTACGAGTACCTATTCTACACGCAAATGTTCCTGGCGAAGAAAACGACACCTCTACAACAGTGGCTGTCATACGAGTACCTATACGACGCAAACCTACATGATACGACGTAACGAGGCAACCTAGGTACGTAAGTATATTTACAATTGGGTGGACACTTGGACAGTAATGTCTGTGGTAATGTCTTCCACTGTGCTATTAAAAACATACCGTGATCATTATTCCACCAGTTAAGCATGGTGACCAGCGGGTCTACCGCGTAACTAAAATTGTAATGAACATCGACATTGGTATTAAACTTCAAAACGATCGTGAGAGCCTAAACATTGAGCTAACTTGTATTTTTTTTACCGATCATGAAGATAGGAGTCCCAACTATATGATAGGTAATTTTTTTACAAGTTAGCTCAAAGTTTAGGCTCTCACGATCGTATTGAAGTTTAATACCAATGTCGATGTTCATTACAATTTTAGTTACGCGGTAGACCCGCAGGCCAGTATTCCTGTAATCCATGTTTAGCTGTATATGTTTAGTATAACTTACAACCGTGAAGCTGTAACCCCAGTTGTCCATAGGTAATATTAACACTGATATCGCCCATACGTTACTTACAATCGCAAGTATCAAGACTAAAGAACGCATGGCAAGAAGGTTAGTTACATAAAATTTAGTAGATATAGATTTCGCGGACTAGCTCCAATACCGTACATACCTATAGGTATCTACCTACACGACTAGACTTCATGAATGTGATTAATGAGCCAGTTCAAAACACCGCTAGTAACACGAATTTATCTCATGATTAATATGTAAAATTTCATCATAAACTCGATCCAAACGTGTTACAATCAAATGGATACTAAAGGACTTTATATTCAAACAATAAAACGGATATTCTGAGCGATGGTTCTTACGTCTTCAGCGTAATGACATCCTCACTTTGCGAACGTTAAAATTTAGGAGACACTCGTTTAACTTTATATTACTGTTTGAATCGAACGCACGTTCGGAAGGGTTTGGGCGTAAGTAGACCTATCTAAACCTTTTATGATTATGACGTAATGTGGCTTACTGCAATGTTATGTCTGTTTGCTTACGATATAAAATGACGCACTTCAAACAAGACAGAACGGGTAGACAGAGGTGTAGTTACCCACAATTCGCCAATGTCATGGCAACTAGGAATATACAATCTCTATTCATCAGGCATCCCTACCCTGGCCTGCAACTGACAATTTCCTAGCAAACAATTAAGAAAACTGGCTGACCTGGGAATCAAACTCAGTACTTACAGTTCAAAACATTAATATAGGTAGGTACCTACTTATCACGTTTTGATAGAAGTGTTCGAAAATGTTAAAGATTTTTGTAGATACCTACCTATCTGCCAATTTGTATGTGGTACCACTTTGGTAGTTATAAAAGACCATACCTAATTATATTCTAAAATCTTCATAAAGGTATAGCCGGATGATAGCGTTGTCGATATTTATCAATGAAAGGTGGAGTGCCGAGTTCATCGTTAACGGTGTCGGCAGATAACAGCTGAATCTTTCCTATTAATAGGAATCCCTTTAGTCGGCGGCAGCGTCACTTTTGAGAACTCGTTAGAAATGTAGAGAGAGAAAGAACCAAGAAAAAAAAATCTAGATTTAAAAAAAAATGAGTTGGATGCACTTCCTTTGCTCGGATTTATTTCAAACTAAGAAGTCAATGTGCAGAGCGTAGGTTCCTTGACCGAGAATATGCCGAGTTCAATGATCAACTATTAGATACGTTATGAAGTTTTAGATATTGCTTGTTAAAATAATATTGTGTAGGTGTTTTTCCTTTGTCTATCAATTCATATTTCCCGACACTCAATACAATTTACTTTGGTAAATGAGACTATAAATTATAGGAATTTTAGATATAATACCTACCTATATTCCTTTTCCTTAATTTTTATTCTATTTGGCCCTGCACGGCTAGCACGGCGGGTGACCAAACCCGTTTTCTCCACCCTTTGTCTCCTTGACAGAAGACAAAACGAAAAATCGAGAAATAAAACTGTAAGGATTTACGATCTGCGCTACGTGCCGCGGGTTCGATACCCGCACGGTACAAATATTTGTATGATCTACAGATAGTTATTTCGGGCCTGGATTTGTGTGAATGTGACATGTATGTTTGTGAACTGTACCCTCGATACAGGATAAATCATAAAGAGGGGCAAAGCTTAAAAAAAAGTAAGGGATGGTTTTGTCCCCCATATTCTCTCTCCCTTTTTTTGCTGTTTTATAATAGTCCTGCTAATGGAAACATAGTTTCTTAAAGAAACTGAGCCCGTCAGGCTACAGCCTGTATCACCCTACTCCTGGGTGAGCTAGTGTGGACAATTAATTATCTTCGTATCACTTAGGTACCAATGTATGAGATATGCAACGATGCCGTCATAGAAATCTATGGACGCCGTATTGCTGCATCAGGACTCCACTTAGTGGGTTCTTTGGACATAGGTATATTATCCATACCTCTATCTACTACGGCATGGCATAAAAAGACAAACTTTGTCTATGCTATTTCCTGTATTTTATGTATATTGCTAAAAGTTTAAAGATATAACATCAAACTAAGAATACTTTTTGCATCCTGCTTAACCAGGTGCAATTTCTTCGACCCCGGATAAAGGATAAACAGCAAAAAATATAGAGATATCTACTTTGCAAAACTGCAGTAACAAATAATGCAGTAATAAATTTTTGTTTGTGTCAGTAGAATAAAATATCAGAATCAAACGAATTTAACCGGCTTCGAACGTAGTTGGAAAATGCAAAACAAAACATTTCCATTAGAATATTATTATGGAGGACTGGAACTTGCGAAGTTAGCGCGGCCATAACAGTAACATCGGAGGTAATGCAAGGCATGCATCGAAGGCATGCATTCTTGTATAGGGAACTCTTGCTCCTATAAATGCTAATCTATAATCCGACTGCTTACCACAGGAGTATGCATGAACATTGATAGAGTATATACAGTATGTGTTTATTTTAATTGGAGTTTAAATGCTGTTTGATTGTGTAATGTCTATTTTGTACCTACCTACCTACGTCGCGCTACTATACATAAGGGGCTAGCTCCAGCTTGTGGCGGGAATTTTCCAGTTTTTTACTTTTTTCATAAATGTTACAGGCAGTTTTGAGAAGTTATTGGCGCAAATAATAAATAACAGTAATTTTTTATGTAGGTACTTACCTAATTTGCTATAAATATCTTCATAATTCATACAATTGTTTAAAATTGTAATTTTTACGACCTTTGCATACATTACACGGATAGGTACAATGCTATTTTAAAAGCAAACGACAATTTGAATTTATCTATGTAAATTTATATCTGCAGTCTCATAACTAACTTGTGTAAAAATGCAATAAACTGGAAAAAATATTGAATTTCCCGCCCGATCTTAAATAAGATTGAGATAATAACGCTGATCGAAGGAGCAGAAGCTAAGCTTGGTTGTCGTAGCTAAGTTTAGCAGATATACTGAGGTGCAAGCATAGATATCCGGAGATATGCCTTCACTCTACATTTGTTCAATTTCAAGTGTCGCCACTTTTTCCCCACTCCTAAAACGGATGAAGGGTTGGTATAAATATTTTATCGATAAAAATATCGATAAAAACTGACTGCAAAAAAGAGAAGTGTTTTTTTTTGGCGTATTTTATAGTGTAAATATCGCTATATAGACACTTTAAGAGAGGCTAACCAAAGACTAACGATTTTAATATAATTTAAAGAATTTGAGAAAGGAAGATAGATAATACAGGGAGTTCTAACTTGGGACAAAGTACTCACCTCAATTTGTGTTTATTAGTCTATAAATATTTTAAAATATTACATAAATAATAATTTAAAAAAGTACAGAATAGTAAAGATTTAAGATTTTTGTCTACACTCATATCGTAAAGTTCTAATTATGAATTCAAAAATAGTACTTTATTGACAGACTTTATGCACATGCAACTACATAATTAGGTATAATAAAATTAAAAAGTTTTATAATGACAGTTCTTTTTTTAAAATTATGCTATAAAATAACATCATTTCAATTTTCTTTTCTTTTCAAAAAAAAAAAGTACATTTCGGTTCTTCCAAGAAGTTTTCATATCAATTTTTATAGCAGCCGCACATTATCTATGATGGGCTAGGGCGCAATTGTGTTAGATACGATAATATTTTTATTAGCGCGATGCAGGCGTCGTAATCTGATTGGTCGAATTCATCTATCATCCATTTATTTTTTATTTCTGCATCTTTCAGGAAACTAAAATAAAATGTATTCATTCTTGTAAAACAGGGTTCTCAAGATGTTCTCAAGTATAATTACTTATTTAAATCCTTTTCAAACAATATAACTACAAGGATTAGTAAAATAAAAAGAAAACTATAAAATCTTTAAATTTAGCCTAATAAGCAAATACTACAAAAATAATAGATAACATTATTTTTTATTATTAAGCAAATGTTAATAATAATTAAATAATTCCGTAAGAACAACTATCAATTAATTATATCGATATCCCTCAGCGCTGTGCAACACTAATACCCTGCGGTCCGAATTGCGCTAAAAGTGATATCGCGAATCCGACCAAAGTCAAAATTATTATTATTACTTAATAGCCCTTATATTTTGTGACTATTAAATTTGGTCGGATTCGCGATATTATCACTTTTATCGCAATTCGGACTGCAGGGATACATTGATTTGACAATTTTGACATGGGTCACTCAATAAATGATTAGCCTGACGCCTGTCAAAATTAATTCACAACTAGATATTTGTAAAATCTTTAAATAATATAATTAATGCAGTGATGTTTTACATACCGGTGGTAGGACACCCCACTTGTCTTAAGGTTTGTTGTAATTGTCCTATTTTTGCAAATAAGAACAGAACAATTCGGCATTTTGTAAAAATACGAAATCACACTACACGTTCGGATGCAAACATATGACTAATAGATGCTCATTGACGTCACACGTACTTTGGGTCAATCCGAGCTGATGGAGGCGACAAGTGTCACGCCTACAAGCCATATCCCTCGATATCCGTGGGTGCAAGACTTGAAAAGCAAAATAAAAGGCAAAGTAATCGAACTTTATTCTTTTAGTTGAAGTTGCGGTAGCTAATAGAATAGAATAGTTTTTATTTCAAACTAGCTTCGCGGTCGCGCGCAGAACAGGTTATCAAAGTTTCATCGTAATCGGATAAATGGTATAGGAAACCACAGAAGACGAACAAACATTCATTTTCATATAATATTAGGTATACAAATTACAGGCACCTTGGAACGTTAATAATACTTAGTTGCAATAATAAATCGTTGGAACAATTATAAGGTTCTATAATATGTGCTTGGTTCAGGGGGCATAAGGTATTCCTAAATAAAAATAGAGCACTTATTTGAGTTGCTGCACTAAAAATATCAGCGCGAGAAACTTTCAAAGAATTTTATTATTGTCCCGTAGTTTTTTCCAGGAACTTTTATTATAGGTTTATTAAAATTCTTGAACGTAATGATGGAGTAAAGGGAGGCGTCAAAGGAGTTGGATGTTACCTACATCCAACTCCTTTGAAATATTTTATTCCATCAAAATATTTCCACTATTTTAATATTATTTAATAGAAAAGTTAAGTAGAATTTCTATGAAGAAAAAAATAGGTGACTCACAACTATAATATGTACTTATCATAATTTTAAGTAGTAACTATCTACTCGTAGCTTAGTACAAGGAAACCGATTAAATGTATGTTAAAGTTTGAAGTCCCAATATCAGTTAACGGTTAAAAGTACCTACGTGACGAGGTAGCTAGGAGGGTTAGGAGGCGCGCGTGGACAAGTGTCCGGAAAGTAGTTCGCTGACGTCGAGACTCTCATCTTGCTCCTTATATCACTGTCCGTGTATAGAGCAAATAGGCTCTTGAAGCGGTCACCGGATTTTTGAACAAATAGGTTAATCGCGTTGGTTATCGATCGTTTACTTTAGTCTTCTACTACAATGAGGTCCAAATGCAGATGACTCTGTGACACCAATCTGATCACATTTTTTGTGCCTTGTGTTCAAATGATAAGTATATTAGAAAAAGTCCAGCGTTTGTATACCAGCGTTTGTGTTTGTGTATTGTGTGTAGTTAAACCATTACCACAAGTTGCCAGTGATAGTAGATACTTACCTACCTTAGAATATTTGCGGCAGCGGAAACCAATCAATAATCTAAGTTAGGTACTTACATTACAAATCTTTAGATATTCATAGTTATCCTGAATAGGTACATCTTTTTCCATGATCAAGATTTTTTTCAAAAGAGTCCCGTCTGTTTTATTTCTGAGAATATAAAGCTCATCATGAATTTGTTTAAACCAATGATATAATAAATATCGGGTAATAAAATTATTGTAGCCGAGGGCTTTAATATTGATTTACAAATTGAAGAATATTAACTTTCATAAACGTAGAAGCAGGCTTTGATTTCGGGGAATTATTGATATAAAGAAGCGAAGCCTAGAAATAGCCTAGAACAGTAATTCCATATCAATTTTCTTAAAAAGTAATATAATAATGAAAATGTCTTTAAAAAAATCTGCTACTCCAATGGTCCTTTGAGACACGTGGCTAGAAAATAACTGATAGAAAATATAAATGCAATATAGACCTATATAATAGGTTGGGGAAAAAGTTCCGATCTTGCTCCACTTTTTCAAAAATGGCATCCATTTTATCCGTAATAGGCGACCAGAGCGACGTGCATCTTTGACATCAAAAATTTCCGGATTGAAAACGCATAAACCAAATTTGTGCTACTCTCACAGACACTGCACTAGGTCCATAAACATCGCAAATTTTTTTCGCGGCTCCTGTTTCATTTTAAACTTTTTTTAGTAAAATTTCAAAATGTATCGAATTTCTTCCGTTATAGATTCACTCATCTTGACAGTACGAAAAACAAATGAAAATCACACATTTTCCTAATATGAATTTGGAATTATGTTCTTTAAAATTTAAACTTTCAATGATACCAAAACCAGCCAGATACAAATAGTATAGCCAAAGAGATTTTATTACAAGTTTATTCATACATAGGTACTATAATGCGAAAAGACTTTTTCCCCAACGTAATATATATAATATATTCATGTATAATACGTTATCAGTCACCTATAATACGTAAGTATGCTAGTACATTAATTATAATGTAGAATGAGTACAGACATATTATGCACGATGAACAGAGATCTCTTCCCACCTTTTTTCTTCGTTTTATTCTCCTCCCCGGGGCCACAAGAGATTAGATAGCTACTACTCTCAGTGTTAATTTATTTTGGTGTTGAAGAAAGACGTTCTCTTTGGTCTAGCCGGATTGTTTGCAATGAAATTTACTTTATCTAATTAAAATCATTGTTTTAATTAGAAATTCCCTTTTCTGACGAACGTTAACTGTGTAAATTAATACAAACGGAATATTTAAATATTTCATTTGAGTATTACACCTTCCGATTGGTATTGTTTCGTAACATAGATGCTGTGAGAATTTATTCGTGTTTCCGTTTAGTGAAATTTGCAAGATTGAGCGGATTCATTATTAATTTATGCGGTAAAACAATGAAGGGATTTTATTATCAACAAGACCCTAATATTAAGGGATGCTCAATAAATTTTTCAAACGACTATTGGTAAGAGTTTCTTATGGGTCTTGAGCATTGTCTTTTCATGTAAACTTTCAGAAACTATTACAATATATCTTAGCGTTAGGGCACAGATTATTTTATAATAGTTTAGTTGGTACTTCGCAAAACTTGTTGGTGAGTTCGACCATTAGGGACCTACTTATTGCTGTTTGTATTAGGTTTTAAATTGTGAAGTTAATCGAAGGCTAATTAAGTTTCATTGCTTGCTTTTATATTTATTAACTTCGCAATATGTAGAGCACAAACCATTACGAGAATAAGGTAAAATTTTCTATACGTGAACAAGACGGTAAATGCATTTTTAACATGTCAAAGATTTAATTTTTAATATCTCAAGGGAAAAATTGGAGAAGCGAGAGCACAAATTACATATCATAAAGTGAATCCCGTTTGCGAGTGGGGCCTACTCGTTTTCTGTAACGCGTTTTTATATTAAAAACGAATGAAATTCTGACATCGCTAACTTACGCTACGGTACGGTGTCTACGCGTTGAATGTAGATAAGCATGTCGATTGTCGACACTCATATCACAGGGGGCACGTGTGTGCAATCCGTTCCCATACATTTTATAAAGTTCCTACTATGAACCCAAAATAATAATATAATATGATCGGGTACTTACCTACGTTTAGGTATTTATTTATTTATTTAAAATGCTTCATGTACAATGTATAAATGTACGTTAACTTAATTTTTGTTACAGTTTGCTTGTTTTATTGTTCTTATCCAATTTGAATCTATAAAAATTCTATTGTTTGAAATATTATTCATCTACTGGTCATCTTGCCTTAGGTGTTTCATTTTCTATAACATGCAAATTTAGTTATTAGGTATTATAATCATTGGTGTAGCTAGAGTGTATGCCACCCGGTGCGAATAGAGAGAGGATCACCCCCTCAAGATAAATATTTCTTATTTTTTATTGAATTATAATTTTTGTTTATTTGCAACAGTTTTTATAGCATACTTCTTCGTATGGACAAAGTGTTAAGTGTTCCTTTGCGGTAACACCTTTGAGAAGGTGACAACCGACGCGGATCGCCCCACCGCGCCCCCACCGCACCTCCTTAGCGACGTCACTGGTTTATTTATTTATATATCAGATGCTCTCTGCACTAACAGTTTCCCAACACGTACAGAGACCCACTTAGATATATTGAACACATTACAAGAATATCATAATTAAAGCTTACATATAAGAATTAAAATAAACATTTCAAATGATTCAATTACAAATAATTATAATAATACGGAAACATTCCTATTTTCATTAAAATTAATTAGACGGAAATAAAGTAATGATGATGATGATTATAATTTTCTGATCCATTAACACCTACAGTTCTTTAAAATGTCACATATTTTTATTCAAATGTTTGCTTATCTGACGGCATGCAAAATCAAAGTAAAAAAATAGTTGTTTAAATAAATAAGTGAAAATTATGTGAGATTTCGTAGTGACATCATAGTTCGGACGAGTCTTGCGGTAGCCATGCAACGCGTATGATAGTGGCAACATTTGGCGCCTGGCCGCCGTCGTATTTTAACCCTCCATACACGTTCCCAGCGCGTTTAATGTCGATTTGTGTTATATTTACGTTCAATAAAAATGCTAGGTACAACTAATGATATAATTGTTTAAATATAAAGCAATTTAAACCTTCTAAAATGACCAACCCACTTGGACCCGTGCACCTAGATTCACAAAGTAATAAAAGAGCACGCAAAGTCCTAGTTGAAATAAAAATCTTTGACTTTGACTTTGCCACTGAATATCATCAGCGTGTTACTGGGTCTCGGGCCTTCTCTCCGAGCTCTCTCTGGAGTCCAGTGGGCTATAATTTGCACCGAGATGAGTGGATAACACTATGGTAGGTACTAGGATTAACCGGATTCCTCACGATAAATTTTCCCATCAACGTTAAAGCAGTGGTGGTAAATCTGATCTATTGGTACGTTTCCGTCTAGAAACCAGGATTACAGGATTTATGATAAATAAAATAAACAATAGACTTACATAATTAATTGGGGGAAAGTTGGAAAAGCCACGACTATGTCGTTTTTATTGATGGCATCGTTTTTAATACACAGGTTGGCTAGGACAAAGCTTTTGTTAAAAATATTGTCTAATAAAATATCTGTAGGTTCATCCGAAGTGCTTACGTCGATAAGCATCAAATTACTTCGAGGGCACTACGAGCTAAGTATTTGTATTAAATTAAATCACCGATAGATATGAAGGCAGGTGTCGTGAGCAGATCGATGCAGGAAGCGTCGGTCGGATGCACTGCGACTAGGGTCGCCAGATATCCAACTTTATCGACCACATAATTATTACCTATCTTATAACGCTAATACATCTAATGTCTACTCGCGATTAGATTCCATTTCGTTGGGATTTTTCAGTGATTGATTTTGGATCTATACGAAATCTCTAGCAAAGATTGTTCCATAGTTGGATTTGCGACAGTTAACGTCGTCGTGGTAGGTACCTAAACCTATGTCATGACATACCTACTTATGCATTGTTTGCAGACTTTCATTTTCCCGACCGTTTACCCGCCGGATCAGAGAGACGAAACCATCTACAAGCATTGCTTAACCTCGTAGATTGGTTGATCTATAAAAACAATTCGTAATTTTTTTTAAATTGCCACCTCCTCTGAGTCAAATTAACGACTGTTCTCATTTAGGAAATTACTACGGCACTCTTTAATGAGCAAAATGGTTTGGGTAACTTGTAACTTATAAGTATTTGTTCGTGTATAGGATTTATCTTTTGGGTTTACCGTCTTGTAAAGCAAGTAGCGGCGTATACAATCCGTAGTGAGCCATCGGCGGCCGTGGCGCCAATGTCATACCTATACCAGATGATGTACCTATGTACATGTCGGGGAAGTTTCGGACGGTCGATAAATGTGGGGAGATTACTTATTGCAGACCTAGGAACATAGAGTTAATTAGGTTCAACCACATAACATACGGCTCTCTAGGTGTAGAGTCATAGTAAATGAATTTAGCGATATTATGAAATTAAATCACAGAAGATCATTGTTCCTAACAAACGATAATAAAGTTACGATTTTTTTTTCGAAATTAGTAAATTTTCATTGAAAAGAAACAAAACTTTGTACAATGACCAGCTACATATTTTGACGCTGACTGTAAAAAATATTTTCTTTTAACTTAGCTAATTAGACTTACTGCTCATTAGACGTTTCGCGATGTTGGACGTTGTGCTACTTAGACCTTCTGATCAGGAGGGACTTAATGCATACGTACCTCTTGTGCCTGGCCTACATATGAAATGATTTACTGACCACATCAGCTCCTGTCGACGAATCTTCACGCCCTCATTTCGGCCGTCTTTTGGAATGGCGTTCATGTTGGTGGTTATGGTAGGTATAGTTCCTCGCTGGCTGGTCGTCCATATGAACAATGTAGAAAGATAACACTGTAAATTAATTAAATTTGATATTTTACATATTATGTATACTGAAAGGGTGGGTTGAAAAACACTTATTTTCCCGAGAATTATTCTATATTTTCGATCTCTGTCTCTCATCTTTGTGCACATAATGAATGTCGAACCCGTTGGTTTCTCTTCCTTGTGTTGTACCTGTACAATACAATGATTGGGTCCAAATATTAATTTATTATACTCTATTCTAATTAATATGTCATTTAATATTTTCTGATTGATGATGCAGCAGCCCTGACCGAGCCTATTTATAGGAGTCCTTTGTCGTCTTATTATTTTTCATCGATCCTGTCTGCCGGCACTGAACTTTATAACCTGCACAACACCCTATAAGGTGACATGTAACTTTTGTTGCCTGTCACTGCATACTCATCTATATGAACTGCATGCTAAAACAATTACTAAGTCGTTGAAATTCGATTATTCATATGAAAACATAAGTTTACTTGATTTTTGGAGTATAACTAATAATTTTATGAAATTATTTGCTGTATTTTTATGGCTGTCCATTTATTAATAAATTATATTTGTAAAAAAATCGTAACTTGGTGCTCCTAAGATTCCCTGAAGTTCAAACCAATGTTGTTTTTCATTGCTAATACGTTTCGGTCGCTTAAGGAATATGCGATTAGCACCTAGTGGAAAAGTGTAGAATTATGTAATACTAGTTAGCTGTTGTCCACAGTTCCACGTGCGCGTTCTTTTTTATTTTAAAAATATATTTTAGCCGATATCAGTCAGATATAGTGTAGCTTTCTATTAGTCAAAGCATTTTTAGAATCGGTTCAGTAGTTTCAGAGATTACAAACAAACAAATAACTCTTTTTAATATTAATAGTCTATGAAATAATTCAAAATTCACATTGAAGTTTATGTATGAAAAAATGCACAGCGTTCTGATTATTATCTTAACTCTTTGAAATACTTGTTTAAAAACTATCTGTTACACACAATATATCATTATTATTACGAGTAGGTATATTAATTTCAGCACATTAGTATAGGTAACCAAATATGAGTTTTAATGTACATTTATAACCCGCCTATAGAAAGAGACATTAACCTCTCATGTGAGGAATTAATGACGTTGTATTTGACGCCCAAATATTACCTACCGACTCACATCATTACAATAACTGTATTTTCCAAATCCATTGATTGCTTTTCCCAAGTTTCATCCCAATGTAGTTCAGTAAAAGGGTAATGGACTAATCCAATAATTTTAGCACATCGAAATCGGTAAGGTATAACTTTAATAGGTGCTGTTTTATGGCGTAAGCGAAAGTGCCCATTAAAAGCCTTGTTTTATGATCTGAGACTGATTTGTAAGTAAGTAAATAGTTTAGCATGTATACATATGTCACGGTCACACAGTCAGCACCGTAAATAACTTGCCTTTAGGTTGAATGTAAACGTAAATAATATTTTATAGATTTTTTGATCCACTCTAGGATTTTTTCAATGCATCGTGGGTGAACAGGGACACATCTCATAAGCACATACATCCTGATATGGAACAGCTATCTGGAGGTCATACAAGAATTGGTTCCATGCGGGAATCGAACCTGTGACTCGTAACGCAGAAAGTCAATATCTACTACGCCAACCATGCCGTCAAAATCTATTCTGAGTAGTTCAACTGGATGACGCATTAGCGCATGTGAAGCGTACTCTAAAGTCAATAATTTTTGTGGAAAGCAAAATCGATTGCGAACAGGAATTGAACCTGCAGCGACCTTCTAGTTCAATAGCCGGGGCTGCTCCAGCGGCCCCAGATATTATTTATGAAAAGAGTATCCATGGAGTTTTTTGCTGGTATCTTCTCCCGGACCAACCCACTTTGAACCATGCACCTAGAATTATGACGTTTTGAAGGTGCCAGCAAGGGCCCAGTTGAAATAAAAAAAAATGACTTTGAACACACCCGCCGCTCTACCCTCTGAGCTACCGGAATCTCTACTCGCAGTTATAAAAGCAAATAGTAATTTATCAAATCCCACTGACATTAATTTCTCAAAGACTTGGATGGGATCATGAGTTTCAACGTCCTGAGTAATACATAATGTTAAAACCGCGATTTTTACACGAAATACGAAAAGGAAGCTAAATCTCTTTCTTCAGGATTAAAGAAACGAAGAATTCAATATGAGTGAGTGGGTGTACCTATTTCAAATTCCTAATATTATTCCAACAACAGAACTGAACAAACTGGCCCACGTAATTCACTCGAGCATTATTAGATAGCGAATCTAAAGGGATCAAAGTAAGACCGATTCTTGATTTTGAGCTCTTTTATGCGGTAGAGCTGTATACGGTTCTCTATAACTGTCTGTCATAATCATATGATTCTACGAAAAACGCAATATTTAGCTGTTCTTTGTGTTTGGACGCCGATTTTAGCCATAAGGATGGTCGACTGGAAAAATTACCAATTGTAACTACCAAAAATACCGTGATAACTTGAAGGTCTATAAATCTTATTCAAAACTTCTTCATATTCAGGAAATAATTCGGGTACCTAATACCACATACTGTGCAAGTTACAAGATTCGTAAGTATTGAACCGAGCGAAAGTTATATAAAATGAAAAGTAACAATTTGTATATAAAACGCATTCGAATATTGAAAGTGTCCAAGTAAAAATAACACGGGTAATATTCATGAAAAGCAATATAAGTTATAAATGTTTCATGACATGGTAAAATAAAACAACTCTAAGATTTTATAATGTGGAAAACATTGCTGGTAAACAATATCGAGTAGATAGTACTTTACTCCAAGCACCGACTGAGAATGGGAAGAATTTTACATATTCTTCTACTGCATGAAGGTTCATTCATCTGTTAAGAAAGATAAACTACACGAGATAGGATTCTGTTTCAATATATACTTTATCATTACTGAAATAAAGTTCAAAATAAAAGAAAGCATTTGAAGTCGAACTGTAGCAAGTACGAAAAGAAAAAACATTGCAGATTTTTCGTATAAGCGCAGTTTTATTTTCATTGGTAATTCTATCTTTACTAACGATTGTCTCGAAATACCTTTTTCTGTAGTGCTCTAGATTTGAGGGCTGTACGAAGCAATCGACACTGGTAAGAAAAACTAAGGAGTTTTTGAAATATCTGTTTTAGAGTGGATTAAATGGATAAATAAATAACAAAGAAATCCTCTATTTAAGAAAGACGAAAATTATAAAATATTTTATGATAGGTACTATAAGGTCTAACCAAATCCGAATCGAGACTAGAAAGTTAGGACCTTGTATATTATTTGCTTTGCATTTTCTTATAAGATGTAATGTATATTTATGATTAATTATCTTTACTAGGCTTAAATAAATCGGAGCTAACCTAACCTAAATATGAGTTCATTTACTTCTGTCGCTGATTAATCCATAATGGCCATAATTTTATTGAATGTGAAATCGGAGTATGTCAAACAAAAAGTCATATTTAATTGCTTTTTATGTAAACATGTGTATAATGATTGTAGTCGAGTGGTTCACAAGTGATGGATTACTGTATGAGTGTCATGACGCAATGTCTCGGGAAAAAACGATATTCAATAGCTTCGCGTCTATGTGTTTTGGTTCACATTTTTGGCACACTTCATTACTTCCGAATTAAATCCATTCTAAAATAGCAGTAAAAACCTACGATCCCTGCACGGAATAAAATTTTATTTCGCCTGAATATTAATAGAATTGAATTTGTAATAGGTCTTGCTGATTATCTGTAACTGCAAGCACAATATAGAAGCAATTCTAGTGGGGCGTATCGTTTATCTGTCTTGTTACAAAGTTATGTTTTGCATGAAGTACTTAGGTACCTGTCCTATACACTATTAGTCGGAAAGAGATAACGTCGAAAGGATGTTATTGTAATCATCATTATGAACAACTGTTACTATAAAACCAAGCATGAAATCGAATAATAAAATCTGCTGTTCCATACAGATAATTCAATATTACCCGAGTAAATGTATGGTACAGCTGTTTTTTTTCGCGAAGTTAGCTTCATCCGACGCACTCCGTGCCATCAGACCCGTTACGAACTTCCTGACTGAATTGGTTAATCTTTCCGCCACGACATGAACTATTTTCATAAGACAGGTCGTCAGCCGACGACACAGAAGAATAAGGATCCTTTAGTATTCAAAGGAAACTACTTCATCAGATAACAAACTAAAATTCAATAAACTAAATAATTCTATCACATTTTCACTTTCAAGAGTATCGTTACCATACTCTTGGCTTTTTGACAAAATGTGACAGTGACAGTCTTCGAATATTAGAGCCTATTCTTTGGTCGCAGTGATGTAGGGGAGCCCTACTTATTATTTCCATGGTCGCAGTACATTCTTCAGTAAATTCTTAGAGTATTTAGTCATCGTTCTGAGAGTACATTACTATAATCTTGCCAGACGGAGAGGTTAGCGTGAAACTTTGCACAGCCTGTGTGAACACCTGTAGAGTGTAGAGTCCACATACCTGTAGATTTCGCGCCAAGCCTAATCTCAATTAATATTAGTCAGTGCGGAAGACCCACATTTACCAATACTAGTGGTGGACTTCCAGATAATTTGTTAAAGTAAAATAATTATACAGATACAGCCCAAATTTTTAATCACCAGAATTTTAAGGTTGTGCTCTGCTCTTCTCTATGAACAAGTTATGCTATGGGACCAAAGCTGAAATGGCGAAACAAGAATCATATCTGTTCCATACATTTAGTCGAGTAATATTGAACTAGTGGTAGCCTGTGTTCGAAATTTGACCACATATTATAAACTTTAACTATGCCAAATTTCACACTTCTCCGTACGCACAAAAAGGGTACTTACAAAGTTTTCTCTTCACCTATTTTTTTTTTTTTTTTATGATTATTTGTGTGGAACAGCAGATTTTTTTATCGCGATTACATTGTTTATCCCGTTGTAAAAGTTGTTGAAAAATATTTTTTCTTGTAATTAAAAAATAGTTGTGTAAATAGTAGCTCCATCCAGCTTATTTAAGGTCTATTAAAATATAGGCTAGAAAATATTAAAATTACGGTGCTGCGATTAGAAAAAGTTGTTTAGTAACTGTAAGTTATTGATGGATAGAAAAAAAGGTGTATAACGGGGTAACAAAGGATGAAGGAAACATCAAATTTACCGTTGTTTTATACAATAAAAATCACTTCTCACTTGTACCTACAAGTCCTTCTACATAAACCTACTATTATATTCTAATTTAGGAAGTCTTTTCAGCTATCAGAATGTCAAGGCTTCATATTAATCAGATAAATAAACAGTTTTCCTGTATAACCCATAAAAGATAAACAAATAGATCTTTCCTTATTGTAATATTTGCATGATTTTTATTCAGAAACATTACTCAGTACCTGAAGATAATATAGTATTAAAGAGATTTCGAAGAAAATCCGTTGGTTCCGAACTGTTTTCTATTACAATTGCGATTAGGTAAGGCGGTACCTCCATTGGGGAATTGATGTTTTTATTGAAAAGGAAACTCCATTAGTTTCGTATTTTTCCTCAACATTTTTATTTTATTCACCTTTAATCAAAATGTTACCCGCAAATAATGTTATTTATTTTCGATTTATTACCTTTGTAATGTAATTTGAAGATAATAGGCCCTAAAGTATAGATAATTGGGACTCACTGAAATTAATAAGTATTATAAATTAATTTGAGAAACTGAACCTTGAACTTTGTTATTTGTGGTAAAAAAAGCGCACAAATATTGTTTTGAAATTCTTTGTACTGTCTTGGAAAATAAAATAGACGTGTACACGTACAAACAACGTCTCGTTTATCAAAAATAATCCTTTACCGCAACATTTTCATGCGTTTAAAAGTTACAAAGTTATCATTAACTTTCAAAAAGTTGTGTCAAGTTTTACGCTTGAAGGCTGGAGCGCGCGCCACATCCCGCCCTGGGGCGGTGCGGTGGGCGGGGCGGACACCTATATAAGCTTTTGCATGCCTGAAACTTTGTTATTGAATGCGCGCGATCATTTCGAAAACGTGATTCGAAGTATTCACTGTGACGATCCGTTCCTGTTCCCGACACATAGCGTTCAGGTAAGTGCTAACATATTTGCTCCACCGTGCGAAAAAATATTCATGGAATTGTAGGAGTTAAATATCACGTACTTTATGTGTGTGTAGGTCGGAACCATATGAATGTTAATGTTTTTGCGTATATTTTTGAATTGATATCGAACTTTCACTATCGTTGAGTGAATTCGAAAATAATAATAATTTTTTATTAGAGTTTTCTAGTAACATTAACTATTTGATGACAGAAAACATAGTTTTGTAAGGTATTTGAGTAACTTTTTTATCCTTAATATATTTGATAATAGAGGAGTTGATAAAAAAAATATTTATTGGTTTCGACGTTTAATATCACATTATGTCAAAAAGATATGGACTTTTTATATGAAAACTTTCATTAACTCACATTAAGTTAAGTTGGAGAAGGACTAGAACAATTTTGCGCCAATATTCTTAACAGAATACTGCAAAACAAAGTGCACCTAATCAAATTATTATAATTTTTAGCTTTAACTTCTTTACTATCAAAGAAAAAAAAGTAAGTAGTAAAGAAAGTTGGAAAAAAGTTTTAATTCATGTTTTTTTTTACTTCTTGAATCATGTTTGGCTTGGATGTGCTAATCGTTCACAATGTGTATAGTGCAGTTCGTATGTTTCAACTTTTACAACTTCTTCGTGATGACTTGACTAAGTACTACATATTTGTGAGAGAATTTTTTTTAGAGAATGATATCTAAGAATTTAATGTTCTTAATGTAATTTAATGTTCATTTACTTACTCAAAAAATAATAAGCAAGAATTTTTACGTATCTACCTAAATAATCAAATATGCGTCGAATGTAGGTACGTTATTACTTAAACAAAATTAAAAATTGTTTATAGGTTCAAATAGCGACGAAACGGTAATTTAGTGTTTAGGCATACCTAACTAGTATCCAATATCAGCTTAAAACCTCATAAAACTGCAGATATCAACCAATACCCAGAGTACCATTACCTACAACTTTTATCTATCCTTAATTCTTATAACGTGTAAGACATTCGCAGCTGATAAAGGAACATAACGATTATCTACGGTTTTCATCGTTACATTATATCGAATTGACATCACAAATAACATTTTCTTAAAAACAGAATATTATTTGTATACATTATTACAAAGACAATATTGGAAATAAGAAAAATAATCTATATATACTAATAATAAAATAACCAATAAAAGTATAAATAAAAAATGTTCATACAGGATGTTATAAATACCAACGAATCACAAACTTCTATTGCTTTATAAAATTATATTAAAATCTATAAAAGATGCCTTACTATTATTATGTAAAATTATCGTAAATTGCAAAAAAATAGGATTTATAAATCACGGGACTACGTAGTTTTAGCACAAAATTTGTTAATCTCTGCCCCCTAATGCAATTGTGTCTGTTTTCCATTAGGCCACCCACCCCTAGCCATGCCGCAAATAGCATTCGTCACCCGTTTTTATTTTAAATACCCGGTAACTTTTATCCCACCGTGTCCATTTGTAACGATATTATCCATTTGATAAGGTAATTTTACAGAAAAAATAATTCTGACATGAAATACCTAGATTAATATTTTCCATAAGTAAATGAATGGTATTTGGTCGGTTTGGAATACAGTAATAGTTCTTTTTCTTACCCTGTGTGTCAGGAACATGCAGTTTTTATAAAGTGGTTCAAAATAAGCTATTTCATGATAGCTCAACCTTCCTTACTACATTATGTTACTTCAAAGTTCTTATAAATACTTTTTTTTTTAAATCAGTTTTCTTAGATTTTTTATAACTTTTACTGTAATTTTTTTTTCTAGTAACACACTGTTTTTATGAAGGCCCAGTAAGGTTTTTTTCTTATTATGTCTTCCTTGTAACGGTTATTTTTGGGTAATGTTATAAAAATGTTAATGTATTAATTACGCCCGTTCCCACACAATAGGCTTCAAATCAATTGAGGCCTTACAATAGGATATTGTTTCAGTATATCTTTCAGTACAATGAAACAAGACGTAGGAAAAAGTCTTCTAAAACTGTCTCTTTAAGAAAAAATACAAAATATACGTCTACACACTGAATTGCAGAAAGTGGCAGTTAGTTTGTCTACTGCCGCATTAAAAGTAAGAGATAAAAGAATGTCTTTGTAGTAACACTATCACTAACAGTGCAGTTTTTTTATTTGTATGATGTTCTTCTAAGCTGCGACACAGGGCAATCCAATTTCTCGTCCGAAAAACTTATCAGTTTTGCTAAAACAGCAGGAGTTTTTGTTGATATGGAATTTCATAGATGTAAGAACAAAGTTAAAATAAAAATGTATAGAAACGAAAACACGTATAAGAAACCGCGTCGTAATACAACAAACGCCACTTTTTCAATGAACATAATCTCTTAAATATTAAATCTGTATACGAGGCACGTGCATTGAAGCTTAGCTTATACGGAAATCGTACAGCGCAATCACCAGCAAAGAGGTTTAATGTACCTATCCGTTCATATTTAAACGAACGTGTGATTATTCGAGCGCGTAACGTATTTATCAAAATTGAGACACAATAAATAAAGCTATCAAATGAATTCTAAGTATATGGGACCATTTTCATTACGCATGCAGATAGATAGATTGTATTATCCCCGAAATAAGGATTAACAAAAAAGAAGTGTTTTATATGATTAGCCCTGTTAGGCACAGCAAAAATGAAAGAAAATTAAATCAAGAAGAAAGGAAGACGAAGGAAGGTGTTCCAAAAATTAGATTTATCAGCTAGTTATATAAGTATAGAATAATAATATATTATATTTAAGTGTAGTTACCCGCTCAATTTATTTATTTTAATGACAACGGTCTAAAACCAATTACAGTAATTAAATTTAAATAATTATATAATAATAAATAACTAAAATATAAATATAAATTAATATTAATATTTCATTATTTGACTTATGTTCTTTGTTGATGCATTTTGTCATTCGGTTCTGGTTTACTGATAGCAAACAATTTAACCGTCAATATTTTTGGACTATACGTTGGCTAAATTTTACTTTGAATGCGTCAAAAGAGCCTATATTTTTAACTATTGACGTTAATTAACTGTAAAGTTCCACGCCAGCATAGGTAAACATTGTTTTGCCGTTATTATATTATTAGTTATTATATCAGCTCGTTATCGTCTTTTGCTAAAAATGGGCCCCTTGAGAGACGGCTACAATGAACGGTTTATAGGGAATATTGCCACTGATTGATTCGTTGCGGTGAATCCGTAACACCGCTTTTATACTTCCGTAATTATCTTTTCCATATTAATTAAATCAAAGCTACAAATCCTAGCATTATGTGATTACCAGGTGAAAAAAAGCCACAGTTTTTTTTCTTCTAAAAATGTAATGTAATGTATTTGCAAACAATCATTCATTTACGAATGGAGATTATTGAAAATGTTGCTTTTGTACGTTTTGTATAATAGGGATTCTATTATACTCTATATCCTCTTTAATTTACTATTTCGCATCTATTTCTAAATACATATGTACTAAAAATTGACATATATATGGCAGAATAAATAATGGATTAAAGTAAAAATTTCAAGATGGTTTTAATCTTTACCCTGCCCAAGTTACAAAAATATTTTCGTGTATAATCTAGTTAAGTGTACTGACATAAAATGTTTCGTATCAATCAAATTAATCGTTTTATGTAATCGTAACAAAATATTTTCTTACGTATTCTATCTAAGAGTCGGCTTTTAAATAAAGTTAGCGATGGACAAATTACAGATAACATTTTCTCAGATAAATTCATACAAACTTAATTCCAATTTCGAATTGAAACACCTAAACGACTAGATTCTTGATATTTTAAGTCATAACTGACAATTAAAACTCGGGCCTTATTATAATGATGTACAATTATTTGTTTAGTCGTCTACCAGACGCTGACATTGAGATGTATAAATATTTAAACCTTCTTGCAGCTACTTTGATAACGCTAACTGCCGGGCTCAGCTAATATTATTCACTACGATTTCATTGAGATACGTCTAAATCTCAGAACATTTGGAGGTTTTATCAGACGGAAACACAAGTTAAGTCAAATCTTTTGAATACCTTATTAACATTAAACTAATTTCATTTTAAACCTTATAAATGAGTAATAAGTTCATTGAAACCATAGCGAAAGTTATACAAAACAAAGTTTAACCTAAATATAACTTACAATTTCTTAATTGCTTGCGTACGCCGGCGTCGTACCCATAAAATGAGCGACATCTCTTCATAGAAATATCTCAATGTGACCTGAAATAGTTTCGCAACAAAAAGTTCGTGTGTTGACAATGTTGGTAGTACTTAGGTACTTTTAGTAGGTACCGCCCACACCGCTCAAAGACGAGATACCGAGGTCACTGTAAGCAGTAATTAAATGCTCGGCTTAAGGCTAAAAGGGTTGCAAAAAATACCTGATGCTACTAATTATATTCTGTTAAACAAATTAGGGATATTTTTTATATACTCTCTCTTTTCAGTCTACTTAGATGCTAAAGCGTATGAATATTAATTTTGTTTCTCGCGGAATTATAAAGCACCTTGTTGATAGATAACGTGCAGTGTATTTTAATATAGAACTTGGGAATATCTGTGCAAAAGATATAAAAATTTATGAGACTATTTTGCTATTTATTTTATTACGCTGTCAAGTTTACGTATATTGTTACATTTTCCTAAAACTTATTAATTGAAATCTTTTTGTTATAAAGTTCCAAACAAAAGCACTTAGGAAATCATTACGAGGGTCTTACAGTTTCAATTCATATGTGTTGCTAATACGGAAACTTAGACTAACTCTTTAAGAAATGAGGCAAGTTTTATCCCAAAATCGAATTACATTAATGTACTCGTAACACACGTACGCGGAAAACACGAATTAACTTTGACAAAATTGTTGTGGAATATTTCAATATGTTTCTGTATTTATTACTTGAAGGTACGAATTTAATAAGATCCTGAGGTGGACCTCAGACCTCCTTTGACTGGACAGTCTCGCCACAAACTTTGGTCACTGTGTAAGTTTTCTTAGATAGATAATTCAAATGACAAAGGGGTCATTTCATGTTCACTAATTACATGACGATGGATAAATTCATAACTTCAGAGTATCACATAATAAAACACAACTATATACCTAGTTCCCATATGGGTACCTAACAATTTTATTCTATACAATACTTTACCTATATAATAGAGATATAATTGGAAAGCTATTGCCAACAAAAGCAGTAGCGAAGGTGACAATCATTGAATTATTATAAAAACGGCTATAAAAATTAAATGCTTCGGCAATGAGCCTCGGAGCAAAAAGTGCAGACTTGCCGCGTTACCACGTTTTATGGCGAGCCATATATGCTGTACCAACAAGGAGCCAGAGCGGGGGTCGTGGCCTTTTCCCCATAAACGTCGATCTAAATCTTTAGTAAAAGATTCGGCTTCTGACCCCCAGGGGCCGGCCGTTTCGACGGCAAACGGGAAGAAGTCGTATACCTGTACTTGTTTTACCAATAAAGTTTTTTTTTATTTATTTATATACTGGTTCTGATACTTACCAAAAATTTGAGACTTAGTAAATCATCGCTTTTCTCTAAACCTCCTTTGTTTTTTACCGATGGCGTCACTCGCTGTGCACACCATATTCACCCTCCTCTATTCCGCTAACTTTATGTTTACCATTATTGTTTAGGGCCGCCGAACCGACTTTGGCCAACATTATTTTATATCGTTTGACAATTTTATTGTTCATATTATGACTAAATTCCAAAATTCTCATCAGTAGAAATCTTTTTTTTTACCTACCAACTCTTTTTTTACTTTTTGATATGACATACCTACAGCCAAAAATGTGAAAGTTGTGTAAGTTTACTTTTTTACAGTCAAGTCGCAGAAATAATGTGATAATTATATAAATAATTTTCATATTTTTTTATGTAAAATGTTTATTATTTATTTTAATTAATATTGACTATTTTAATTCCTATCTAATCACGACCGGACGCTTGCCGCCGAGAACATTACTAATGTCTGCGTTTTGTCACTAGATGAATTAAGATAAGAAAGACAAAAAAGAAAAAGGCTACCACCATACATACATTTTCTTGCCTCTAGCCATTATCAAACCGTTCGCATTAATTTACTTTTACTAACCGACGAACTATTACAATAATAGTAAACGCATACTATGTAGGATATCATAAATCCTAGACTGTCTAGACACATGGTGCTAGAAGACAAGATTTTTATGATAAGACATATAAATATAATGAGGCTGTGTTATTTCCGGCAAGCCCCCTCTGCCTATGGCCTGTGGTATTGTAAAAGGCACACACTGTTTTCACCACACATGCTATCAAGCTTGGTGATTGGTTTCCTAATGACTGTTTATCGTGTTATAAATTATTCTTTCCGTTCTGGGATTGTGAAAGTCTAAGTGCAAAATCAGGTTTAAACATAATTTTTGTTATGGGTAGTCAGCCAATTTTGTTTTAAACATCTGTAATTTTGTCGGTAAAAATGGCCCATAAGCGACCCATGTTCAGCAGGGGACTTTACGAGCCGATATGATAATATCATATTATATGATGATGGTATACGTCAAGTGAAAAATCTGTATGCTTATAATTTGTTATTCTGTGCCAACATTTGCATGCCGAAAGGTACTTACTACTACTACTGGTGATACTAAAACTGTATAATTAATTAACACCAAAAGATAACCATATTAAGCGAATAAAGATATGAGTATTGGTTGTTGTTGGCTTAACTTCCTTGATCACAACCGGACGCCTGAGGCCGAGAAAAATAATAAGGACAGTGTTTCGTGACTTATTTTCTTTATGAAAAGAAATAAGTAACTAATATGAAAGAAATAATCCTTAAAAAGAACTCTCTCTTCGGCATTATATTTCGAACACATTTAATTTCCTACACGTTATTAATCCTTGGTGAGTAGAGATTGAAATTTTATTCATAGATACTAGTGATCGCCTAGTGGTCGAAATTCGACCGTAATTTTATCTTTCTGCACTCCTACTCCATATAAACTTTTAATATGCCAAATCTAGATATCCTCCATGTGTGCAATATGCTTAAAAAGGGGTACCTACAAAGTTTTCTCTTCACGTATTAATATATAAATAGATTGCCTTACAGAGCTGATTATGTTTTATTAATGGACTACTTGATATAATTATAATGAATGTTTCGAAGATGTTTGACATATTAGCTTTACCAGGTGGAAATCGCACAGTTTAAATCTGTAATTCTACAAATGTAACATGTTTTAGAATAATTCACACGTCTCTAGTTACGGAAAATTAACGGAAAATTTCACACCGAAATACACCCGAAATCTTCGAATTTTGGTTAATCTTTAATTTGGCAGGTAATTTTCTGCTATTTAGCTTAACATGTTTATATTATTATTATCAAATTTCAAAGATAAATATGTGATTACTTAATTACTTCTCTTAAGTTAGTGACATCAAGCGAAAGGGCTCAGTTAGAGAGCAGATTTATGTACCGTAATCGCTTGGATCTTGCAAGAGTATATTCCAACTTTGAAGTTGTTGGATTATTTTTCCAATTCCAGTGGATTAAGGCTGGAACGCAACACAAATCTCTTGTACATCTAAACAGAAGGGAATATTTATTTCCTTCCCCACATGCTACTGTCGTAATGTACGGATATCTTACATTGAAATATCAAGGACGGATGCGCGCCTACATTTTATGCGGTGAATATTTTATCAAAATAATGTAGTAATCCGCCCAATGAGAAGGACCTTAATGTCGTAAGGTATTCCACCTTCATTAGTTACGGTCGGCTAATTTTATTGGTCACCTTGTAGCTTTTATACTCAATTACTTATGGCTCGGCCCACGTGAAAATGTTGTGATGATAAAAACTACCTTGTCTTTTTCTGGGTTTCATGTTATCTCTTAGCAATTTGCATCAAAGTTCGTTCCAGTACAGCCGCGAGGACATTAGCTCAGGCGGTCTCACTTTGGCATTTACCCTTGACTTCGCTCGTGTAATACTTTCGATCGGGAGTCAATCTGGCTGACTCTAAGAATGTTCCCATCAAAAGTTCAATTAAAATCCGTCTAGTAACCATTTTTGAGTATTTTGAGTTATTTAAGTATTTGAGATAGATCATCACATTTATCATTCAATCATCATAATTTTTTTGATTGCATCATTTTTAGGGTTCCGTACCCAAAGGGTAAAACGGGACCCTATTACTAAGACTCCGCTGTCCGTCTGCACCAGGCTGTATCTCATGAACCGTGATAGTTAGACAGTTGATGATGTATTTCTGTAGCCGCTATAACAACAAACAGATACTAAAAAACAGAATAAAATAAATATTTAAGGGAGTTCCGATACAACAAACGTGATTTTTTTGCCGTTTTTATAGATAACGGCACGACCCTTCGTGCGCGAGTCCGACTCGCACTTGGCTGGATAACTAATACCAAGTACCTATAAACTGAAAATGTTAAACTTTTGTACTATGATGAATTAGACTAATGTAATCCGAGGTATGTAATTACTATGAACACGCATTGTCATTGTTTGAATACTTCTTTAATTTAGTAGTCTGCAACAAATGTCGAAGTTCCTGCTTTTACGTTGTTAAACTTATATATAAAATTCGTATCTACTAAGTATCTTATAATGTAGGTAATTAAATAGTTAAACTGAGGCTAAGTCTCAAAATAAATAAGCTTTAAAAACAGTTTTTTTTTTCAAAACTATTAAAGTTTTCTGTAACTATTATGATCTTACTAATACAGGCCATTTGTCCTGTAAAAATAATCTTTGAACATTCTCTTAGTATCCTTAAATATTTAGAAAATATAACGAGGTTCAAAAATAACTTTCAAGGGCATTCATAACCTTTGTAGGTTTCGGTTTAATAACCTTTAGACTTAGTAGCTATATCCATTTTGAATCAGGTTGTATAATAAAAGTTGCCCCTCTAAATTAATAGTTACTAAACAGCCCGTATGTTGAGTTTTATTATACAGCCAGGCTGCCTCCAAACATCTACATATAAATTGCTATATTATAAATATGTTACAGACGTCGCACGAGTCTGAGGTTTGATAACCATCAATATTAATCTGTGCTCATTAGGCCAGAGATTAATAATTTAATGATACAAGAGGTTAATCCACTACCCGCTAATAATATTTACGAGAGTAAAAGTATAAGTCATAGTGAATGCGATCGTCGGATAATCAAAGCATTGAACAGCCCGATAAAGATTATTAAGTAAAGATAAGTACAACCATGTAATAATTAATATATTGTATAATATAGTTTCATCGTATATTGATGTTTACTATGATCCGTTTTAGATAAATTTACACCCTAATAGACTCAAATCAATCAAAATAAACTCGTTTAGTTGTTTATATTAGGCACTAATTTGAAAACTGGTAATTAATTTAGTCTGGTCCAATGTTTATAGTATCTAATAGTTTATATATAGATCGAGACAAATTAAACTTAATCTTGAATTTAGCTATCCCGACTCAGCTACAATTTTATCATAAATCTGAGTATGTAACAAAAAGTAATCAATGACCATCACAATAAATGCTTTCATATAAATCTAAGCTATTTAGAATAAGGTTAGAACCCCAATTCATTTTCCAAAACAGATAGACGCATAAATCGCTGGAGTTGTGCGAACAGCAATTAATTTGACATCTATTTATAGAGATTTATTGCGTTTCAAACAATTTGGTAATTCGAGATGCGTTCTAATCAAAATCCTGATACAAAAGTGTGTTATTCCATATACATTGTGGTGGCTGTGGTTGCACTATGTTTCGTCCGAGTGGCTCTGGCCTTTCCAGTGGCTTGTTGATGAACGGTATGAGATTTTCGTTCAGGCAAATATGGTTTGTATTCAATCAACGGGCACTAAACGCTAATTTAGCACTTGTTTATAAATTCATATTAACTCAGGATCGCTTGATATTTCAAGCCACTTAAGAATATTATAAACCATACAATATTTTGGTGTATAATTGTCAGATTGAAACTATTTTATTTAAACATGAAGTTGAGCATGTTGTCGGTCGAGTTGAGTTTAATTGTAACTTGCAAATATGCAATATGCATTTCTTTCTTAATCTTAACAAATCGTTACATAAAAACGAAATTAGTAAAATAAACTTATCTACTTAAAAAGTAAGGAGAATTCAAAGCTATTTAAAAATCGCACTTTGTTTTTTGTTAAAATGTAGAATTTTACACTCGGCTAAATCGCGTGTAGTACTGGCAAGAGCCTCTCCATCAATGCCAAGAATCTTTACTTTCAACTTTCATTTATAAAGCGAATGCCTTGTTTGCCCACCAGTTGAGTCCACTGTCCATTGGGGCCACTTGGTTTACCAACCAAGTCTACGGTGCTACGTTATGCTACGCCGTAGCTTCCTCGTAGCTCATTTTTACTTCCGCGTAGCTTGCTGTGAGATAATAAAATTTGTTAGTTGTTCTGTAGCATGTTTTAATATAATAACCGTGACGTACAGTACACGATCAGAAATGCATGAGCATATTAGAGACTGTATTCGAATGCAACGCGATAGTGCGTACGAGCTGTTTGTGTGAGTTATACACACAACGTAATGAGACATCACCACATTTAGGTACCACACACACTAAGAAGTTAAATAAAATGAAAGAAAGTATATTGCCGTCGCATAAATTTATGCGTGATCGAAATTGTAAATCTATTTGCCGTCGCTTGTCGTCATATGCATGACCTTGGTGGCATTCATTCATCGGTGTCATTGTATTGCTTTATTTCAAGTAATTCTAACAATCACTCATAGCTATGATGCATAGTGCATAGGATTGCGATTAACTTAGCGTAGGTTCGAATCTTAGGGAAGACTGTTATTTTGTTTAGATATTTATTACCTATCCTTTTTTTATTAATTGGTGGATTCGTTCAATGATAAATATTAAAATAAGTGATTATTTACTGGGTTATCTTTACAAAATTGTAAACAAAAATGCGTGATAACAAAAAAAAACGTTTATTTGTTTTAATTACATCTTTATTAAATCTTAATTAAATTTTAATTAAATCTTTATAAAACAAAACAGTTACACTTATTACATATTGAGTTTATAGCTTAATAATTTTCTTGACGAAAAGAGGATTGAAACTAGACCAACTTTAATTCTTGAACTACCAACCTATATGTAATATGGCCAGCAATTACAACTTAAATATTATACCTATAAACGATGAGCAGACAGTAAATAACATATGGTTATGTTTATTGTAATCTCTTTTCTTTGATATGAAAATGACAATGAGTGAATAAAAATTACAAGCTTTCATTAGTTAGGGGTATAACACTTGTAAATTACCAATATTTATTGTAACTTCCACAGCTGTTCTCAAAACAGTCAAGTAAGTGTTGACGCATTAAACAGTAACACTTATTTAGATATTGAGGTTATAGTTTAAGTATTCGTTTTCTTGACGAAAAGAGGATTGAAACTAAACCTCAAACGTTACAACTTAAATCTTTTACCCCTCACGAATAAACCATGAGTGATTATCTAACTCAAGTAAGTGTCGACACGTTTAGTAGAAGACTATACCTAACATTTTGGTTCTCGCCCGGTGAATCCGACAATTATCCTGGGCAGAAGATATCTCTAAACTCTTCAGCTGGATAACCGATGAGCACAGTAGGCAGCATGACATATTATCATATAATACTTCCACTTAACTATGTTTTATTCACTACAGCGTGTGTTATCCTTACACCATAAATTAAGTCTTCCCTTTTGGCTAGATTGAACATTATTTCATCTGAAGATATAGTAGTGTCCCAGTTGAAGTAAGTATAAATAACTATTCTCGTGTGAACCGTTCTTGTTTACGTCTTTCTGTCAAAAAGGGTTTTTAGCTGGTCTTCAGTGATGGAAACCTTCAGCGTGGAGTGCACGGCGAACAGTTAGTAATGACATGTCAAATAATTCTGCAAAATGTTTCGTTGTTATGTAACCACTTGTTTCATATTCGTTCACCATCGACTACCTGGGCTACTTTCTTCCTCATTGGTATCTCTTAAGTCTTATACCACCGACTCACAGCATTTCTCTATAACAAATAAAAAGAAATACTAATAAGCATCTAGCAAAATACTAAAACTGATTACTATATATATTATCTATATATTTACATATCTATATATTACTTTTACATATATTATACTTAAACATGTTTATTATACCTATATAATTATATAAATTAAGAAACCAGACAATAATAAGAATACATTTATTATAATAAATATTATTCATCATTCATTCATCTAAATAAATAAACTTTAAAATGATTTATCTAGTTTAGTTTTATAATATATAAAGATCATTATAAATAATAACATTTGAAAATAAATAAAACATAATACTCACAGTCAGTCCGGTTTCATTAGAATATTTGGGTCATAATTATATCGTCCACTTTTATAGGTAGGGCAATAATATTCCCCCTTCGCTTCGATTATATTAGCCTGCATTTTGAAAATTATAGATGACCATAACCACTGCTAATAGATTTAATCACACATCACTAACCAATAATAACAACACTAACAACGTTCTATTCGATCTAAATGACTTGAGTCGTAACTGCATCTGTCTACCTTACAGAAATCTAAATAGTTTATTCATATTTCTGTTATCTACCTGCTAACTTTTCATTTTATATTAAAAAACGAACGAGACATCGCGGTAGGCCTGTTATTATTATCCAACTACTACGTTAAACATTGATGAATAAATGCCTCAAGATTTATGAGTATTATTAAAACAATAAAAAAACTATGACTGCCTGTGAGGTTTGAACCTACGGTTCACCAATCACTAATGAATACCAGGGAACGTTATCAACTTAGCTGGCTTGAGATATACTAGCAGTATTGAAATTACGGAATACAATCAGAAGCCCAATTCTCGTAATTAATTTATAATATGACTGAAAGTTGACCGAACTGAGATTATATTATGAATTGACAAAAAGTCATGTATTCTACTCCTCTTAAAGTTCAGTCCGATTCCAGTATGATTTGGATTCAATCTTCTTACAAACTCATTTCAATCTCATTTTTGACGTTTGTGTATAGACGAGAGTGTCAATTTTATTATCTGTGTCAGTTCAAAATGTTAGCAGAATACCGATTTGCCTTTTATTCAACTTTCGATCTCATTACAATATAATGTTACGTTTGACATTGTTTGTGAGGGTAGGAGAATACCATTTGTGACATTTATGACATTGATAGTAGATCGGAATGAGATCCGAACTATATTTTGAACATTTTTAATTACGAGAATTGGGCCTCTGTTGTAGACAACGGTGCATGTGTGTGAGTGTCTATAGTATAGAAATAGAAACTACTTCGTAAAAGAAGGTCGTAAGTCAACCCATTAGCGTCAATCTATTGCTTTGTGAGACTGCTCATGCATTTCTGATCCCTACCGTACCTATATGAAGGTTATTAAAAAGTGAATATCACGGAAGGAGGTAAAGTAGATAACAACTATAAACTTTTAATGTGAACGTAGCAAACATGTTTAATGTTTGAGCATAAGGTTATGTTTTATTACATTCTTGTATGGTTTTTAATCATTTAGCAATTCCAATACCTATACTATACTATTTTGAAAATTTTCACTTAAAAAAGTTGCGCTTATATAGTCGCGCAGTCGTAGCTGATCAGACGTATACTTTATTGGTCTAAATATTGAAAATTTACAATTTGAATTTCATAAAAAACACAAAAAAGCACTTCATACTCAGTAATATTTTTATCTTCCTAGAAAATCGTTCAAATTTTCTTCATCAACTGGCCTAGTTACTAAGATTCCAAATATTTCCACTGTTCCAGAGTTAGGGGCGAAAATGAAATTCCTTTGAGTAAATATTCAAGGTAAAACTTGTCATACTATGTGACTATCCGCGACGTGAATCAAATAAAGACTATTCAGCGCCTTCGATTTCGGTATCATTTCTGATGCAAATTGACGTTGAACGGCGAATCCGTTTAAATTCAACCTATAGGCAGTAGTCATATTGAATATTATATGCGTACAAAGTTTACGTTATACCTTGTTAACAATTTGGAGCAAGTCAAGAATTGATTCAAGGACTTCATTGAGAAGTATTAGCTGTATCAAACACAATGGCGTCTCCAATAAATAGATGTTAGGGCGCTGTTACAGCACAACTTTTTATATTCATGTAAAACGATGGCGACATAAAAATATGAAGTAGTCTGTTCGTCTGCAGGCATTACGTCCGCAGTTTAGTAAACTGTAAAGAGTTGTGCCTTGTTGTCGATAATAAAACGCAGTTTTATGGTAAAATTATGCGTTCCTGTGCCCCACCGGACGGTACTAAACTTATTTTACAGTTTCATTGACGCTCAGACATTTCAGATGACTGGTGTATGCACCCTGATATGCACTTAAAAAGCTTTTACACGAATCACACTATTTCATTATCATAAAAATCTAATGATATTCCGTTAATGCGGATTTGATTACTTAATGGAATCTTCGGTTTACGGCGCCGGAAAATGTGTTTTGGAAATACAAAATGAGATTTTTTAACGTTACGCGTTGTAAATATATCTAATTTTCCATCACCTTAATGTTTTCATAATTTGATGCTGGGTTCCGTTATAATAAAATTAATAATGTAAAAGTAATTTATTGTTTTGTCTATTCGTGACTTTTAAAAGGCTCAGGACAAAAATACTTTGTTTAATGCAAACATACATGTAAAATTTACAACTGACAACAATTAAACTTTGTACTTTGTTCTCCTATTTAATGTTTTCTGTGTTTTTTCACGTGTGTACATAAATTATTAAATAAAATTTATAAATAAATGCCTGAAAGACAGATAACGAATAAATAACAGTATTTAATTTAGATTTCTTTTTTTAATTCTAAAAGGGTTGATGATCGATGCAAAAACACAGATAAGTAAAGTCACGTTCGTTATTAAGTCTTGGGACGGCCGGAAAATTATTACTTGAAACTTCCAAAACAAAATTACGTAGGTCTACATTTTTCTTATTCTTTTGGTTGTTTGTAACATGTTACTTAAAATTTATTGTGTTCATCTAAGACGCTGCGACACAAATTAAAACAATAAAATTATTTACGTAGTTAAATTTTTATAACGAAGTACTTACTTTGTTGATAAGATCATTATATTTACTTATAGTATCTTTTAACCCTATCCTGCTCCCAAACTCAGTATTAAAACAAGTAGATATTTCATTATTACTCATGGAGATTCATTGATAGGTACTTGAATGGATTTCTTGTATATATGTCACAACGAACTTCAATAAATTACCAATTAATTATTAATACATTAACTAGATTTATTTTATTTTATTTAAAGAAAGGAAATGTTATTTGTTTTATGATATTATAAAATTGCCCCATAGATGCTATGGTATGTAGAGCTAGGTTAAAAATGAATGTAAAATATTGTGAAACTGAAACCAGATTGCACGCTATTCCCAATACTCGGAGTAATCAATGTGTGTATACCAAAGATAAACGGGTATATCATTAGATCGAATTCTCTTGTTCGATGACATAGTTCCGTTCGATCTACACTGAGACTTTAAGAGGTCCTATGAAGGCTCTAACAAAGAGGCCCCACACTCGACCGTTACTGGGGAGGATAACGAGAGACCGTGTTCTGCAAACAGCTTTGTAGTTTGAGAGACTAGTTCATGCCTACGAGTTCGTTCGCATAGGTTCTGCTTTTATATTAACATTTTCAAAGATCTATTTGTTTAGACAGAATTGTTTTGTGAAGTAACAGATAGAATGAACGGTTTTTTATACATTTATATTTACTATATATGCTAATAATATAATAATTAGGCTGTGTACATATTTAAAAGTTGTAAATCTTGAATTAAACTAATAGTGAGAAAACTAACTAACTATATTCTTTTACGCATCACATTTTAGTTGAAACCATAATACCAATAAATTTTTTATCACAAAACTTCCCTTTTCTATGCCTTCAATGCTACTATTCAATAATGCTATCAGAAATAATTTGTACCTATTGATTATACCGTTATATTATGATTGTAGCTAACTCCGCGGTTACTTTATACATTTGTAGTTTATTTATACAGTGTCTTTGGATAATGTACTCAGACGAAAATGGGTGAAACTAGACCAAACTTTACCGAAAGACATATAGTTTAAATAATAACGTTTTTTTACTTTTTATGACATTGAAATTCATAAGGTAGATAAATTACTTGTTTTTCGTGGCACATATTTGACCTCATTACTACTTTGTTCGTTTCAATTTAAACTTAATATAGTTTATGCGACAAATAAAAATGTTTATTAGTTGTGGCATGCTTCGAGCTACATATTCGCAGTTTTATGATTTAGTGCTAGTTCTATAGTATTCGTAACGAGACTACAAAATAAGGACTTCAGTTGCGTGGAAATTGTCTGTAGCATTCATTTGTATAACCTAACCGTCAAAACAGATTTTTATGAAAAATAGATACTCGATTAAACTAGCTCTCAATAAATAAAATCCGTTTTGGAGCTATGTTGCCACAGACACATACAGAGATACACAGAACCACAGATATGAAGATACACACTTCAAACTTCTAACACCCCCCTCTTTTTTGTCGGAGGTTAACAAATTAATGTTATAATATCTTAACAATCGAGTAGGCCTCTTCAGACACAAATGTAGACTGAGACTTAAGACCCTTCAGTATTTCCGAACATGATAGTGATCCATCAAATTTGAAGCCGATAAAAGTTTATTGTGTGTGTGTGTGTGCACCATACTGTCCGCGTATTCAGGTTTCTTTGCATGTGACAGCCATCTCTAACTACGCTTGTCACTACAGGCCTTCCTTTATGCAAGTTTACACTAAACGTCCGCGACGTGTTGACACGTAGGTACAGTTTGGTATCTTTGTTTGCGGCAGTCGTTGTGTGATGTGCTTCTGATCGATTTGCGGCGTGCCTCAATGGGCTCGACGTCTGTGGTCACCGTTCAGCGTCGTTGTCATACGTCAGATGCACTGTCACGGAAATCTATGCGTCGTCATTTATTCTGATTTCAGTTTTGCATCTCAGTAGTCAATGGGTTATTAGGACCATAGATAGAGTATATTATATATAGTATAATATATCATTCTATATCTATGATAACGACACTGATAGTGATGTTGGTGTTTTAAATTAAGTACGATTGTGTTTTGTTATTTTACGTAGTATTACAACTAGATTTCATACCGTTTAGCTTATTCGTTCAGCTAGTTATATTTGTATTTGCGTACTGTTCAGAAAGATGATAATAAATAACTAAGAATTTATAATACGTCTGTAGTTTAGGCGAGTTTAGTGTAGATTAAATATACAAAGAAATGAAGATGAAGGAATGAAATTATACAAAGCCTCTCAATCTTCTGTTGCTTATAAATACTTTATGCATTAATTTTCAAAGTACAAAACCCTAGCTTACCAACCAACAGTTTGTATCTTTATTCCCAATGATGGTGGTACTGCCGATCGTACAACGTGCCGCCCACTCATCAAAGTGGCTGCGTTTGACGTGCTCACTGCTAAACTTATTTACAATAATTGAAAAAAAAAAACAACTAAACATTACGTAATTTATGATATTCATGGGAACATAATAATAAGAAATGCGAAAAATACATAAGTATCGAACACAAAAAATTCTAGCATTGTAAAGTTCATAGACCCTTCTTAAATAAAGTGTTTCTTTTTCATCTCATTTTTTCGATATTAATGTGTTTATAGAAGATGCCAGGAAATATTGTCTAAATATCTTTGTATAATTTGTTCCTCCTTCGTGTTTAAAGTTGTTCTAATAAAACAATAGCACTTGTTTGCGTATCACGCGGGAAATTTTCCTAAGAGCCTGTAACGTGCCTACGCGAAAATTTCACGGCCTACTGACAATCGGCGAGATTCGCGTTACTCCATCAACAGTCAAAATTGTTTCTAGCTATTAACAATTAATCCTCATTCCTACAACTTGACCTCCCTTTATTGGTTTGACATTTTGAAGTTTGATACGCAATTAATAATGAAAATATACACTCATATGCTTATTAAATTTTAAATGGGTGGGTAGTCGAAATATTTTGACTTTGATATATTGAGTATTGATTTAAGTCTCAAGAGGCTCTTAGCCGAAGATGATCCTTTTGTCAGTAATAAAGACAAATCGATGGCTGAAAATACAGTAGGTATCGCATTTGTTTCCGCTTATTTATTTATTTTTGTCTGTAGGTACAAATAATGAACACGAAAATAAAAATATGTTTTGAATTTTGTATAGGTAACATTTTGTTTTTCTACGCCTAACCCTTTTCATTCTGAGAAGTGGCCCGTGCCCAGCAGTGGATCAGTAATGGGCTGGATTTATTTATTTTATTTAAACATTTGTTTTCATTTCTTCAGGACGCACGGAGATGTCTCTGTTTAGAACTTGAAAAAGATGAAGGAATGAGAGGTGACTCATTAGACTTCATGAATAATCTATGATATTTTGTGCTACATAGCGTTCTATGTGACGAAGCACGTCGTAGTTGAAAAAGAAAGAAAATAGAGCAGAAAAAGTAAATGCCCTGACTGAATTTTTCTTAAAGTCACTTTCGAGGATTCATTATAATTATTATCTAAACGCTGATGGCTGCCTATTACCAGCCACCGTGTTTAGTGCCCTTAGCTACGTTGGTATACTTTTCCCCAATGATGGTGAAACCAGAAGGGTGTTTCCTTATTGCCTTTTCCTGACCAATTTTCATTCATCGATTTAATAAATGAAGTTTTAAATTTAGTCTGAGAATTAATTAAAGACAAGTTTCAGTTTGGTTTACAGACGTTAGACATATCCCCTATAGGTACCTATATATAGATACGATTCATATAAATTTAACTATTCAGAGTAAGGTCCAGATTTTTCAATTTCAATAATACTGTGTACTTCTGTGTGTTTCCTTTACCAATTGCAAAGGTAAATATAAAGTAATCCAAATTTACACAGTGATCAGGCGCCGTGTTGGCTTATTGTTGTGTATCCGGTGCGACCGCTTGAGTCCCTACAACGTATTCAAAGGAAATTTAATTTTATCACATCAACCCAATTTTTTCCTTTGATATATTTTAGGCAAAGTCTGTGGAATAACACTGATTTACAATCACACGTGTATGAGAGTGAGCCAATTAGGCCGTAGAGAACTTAATTTGGAAATGAACTTGTTGTAGAATATAAAGAAACCTTAGATTATTATAGGTATGTATAAAGAATGAACCCACACTACGATTCTTCATATATTGTGGTAACAGTTTGTAGATAAATATTACACGCATACTAACTCATTATATAGTTACAAGTATACTTAAAAACTACATAATTTGATAAAAATTAATCATTTATTTGAATCCGTGGTCAAAAGTTTAAATGAAAATTTATATTATTTCCAGTTTTCCATAGAAATACTCTTAATTGTTCACCAGTTAAAAACACAGGTACAGTTAAAAAGACAATGCAATAAATATAAAATAATTTAGTTAGTACGCTATAAATGTTTTACTGTAGGAGTAGAGCCAGTTGGAATGGTAACAAAAATTTATTTTGTAAAGAAATCACTTCGTTAAAACTTTGTCGACAGTTTTCCGGCAATCATCTGGTTTATTTATGTTTCAAGCCTTTCGTAAATTTTTAATTCATGCCACGGTATTTGGTTTTAGGCGCACAGCAAAAAAAGTTGGAAACTTTGTAAATGAGAATAAACTAGATTGCTTCGTACTTAACAATTTTTTATTAATTACGGCTCGTGATTTGAAAATGTGAGCTGAGAATAGTAGCGGGCCTGCTAACACTTATCAGGCACAATTAGTATTTAGCTATCACTAAGAATTCTTACCAGTAAAAGACTAATACATTACATTATCTAGGACAGAACTCAAAGATACTCATTTCTAAAAACATGATTATGCCTATTTTTAGGTACAACAAAAATG
The DNA here is from genome assembly GCA_932294325.1 of Allophyes oxyacanthae. Classification (NCBI taxonomy): domain Eukaryota; kingdom Metazoa; phylum Arthropoda; class Insecta; order Lepidoptera; family Noctuidae; genus Allophyes; species Allophyes oxyacanthae. The sequence continues at coordinate 7,772,960 of OW028618.1, read as the reverse complement.
GCGTTATAGATAGTCGTACTCCGCGTAACTATTGTTAAATACTAATAATGTTATGTACTAAAAATAACAAAATTAAGTTTTCGCAATTTTCGGTCGCACGGCGGCGCGGCGGGCTCGGTGGAAAGTACATAGGTAGGATTATCAATGGCAATTAATAGACGCGAATACTCAATTTTGATGTTTTAGTACATCTGCGGTATTTAACAATGTTAATTACGCGGTATGGGACTATCAACAACGATAGAGGTTTCCTTCTGTAACAAACATTTGACATGCACATAAAAACGCGTAAGTAAGTAAATCCTCGCGCAACAAATAACACACACAATGACAACAATTCGAGGAAGTAAGTAAAGCCAGAACGACATAACAATTTGACAAACAAATGGGACATCGGCGAATTAAATTTAAGATTTGTCACGTTTGATTTACACAAATTAGTTGCTGACCCGCCTGTATTCTCTAATACCGATGAATATTCATCTTGTAGATTGGATTTTGAGCAAACATTTTCAATGCTAATCTAGTGAACAAACGATAACAACTTTACCACATATTTTGAGAAGCCTGCTTCAAGTTCACAACCGATGCTTAGATATTGAATTTTATATAAGTAGTGAACATCATTAATGTGGTTCAAGAGTTAAGGCTAGAGAACTCGTTGAGCTGCCATGAAGACTTATTTACAGTAATTACAGGTGTCTCACAACTTGTTCAACACCAGTAGGTATATATCTAGCGGTATTAGGCATTCAGTATCCGACTCCAACATATTCATGAAAAGAGTATGATGATGTTGTTGGTTTTCCAACATTATTCAATCACGAGTAAGTACCTTAAGTGTTGAGTCCATTCTATTAATCGACTTTTGTAATAAAAAAGGGCTTAAAATGGTTGCTAACATGTTCATATCACGTTTGACAATTTACAAAATAGTATTGTTATTGTTTGCATACATATTCGAAGATCCAATTACGTCCATATAAAATATTCAGTTACGTCCAAAAGGTTTGGGGAATTTAAATTAAATTGTAATCCCTAAAAGGTACGTGTATCCGTTATGTTAGATTTAGTATTCACTAGATAAAACATTAAAAACATCAATTAAACTATGTTTTTGCTACATCAGTTCCAACACCTACGTGTAATCCTAATGTTAATTATTACACGAAATTGCCTTGAAGCCCAGCCGAATTTATACTTGAAATTTACTTCGCACCGCAAACTGCAGAAATTTCATATAAAGTTAATACTTTCACGCATGAAATTAGTAATTAGGAGGTGAGGATAACCAAATATCATAAGCAAAGGGATAATTCTGATTAAACTTCGACGATAACGGGTAATAGGTACTATTTGGAGGTAATTTCTACGATCTACTTGTATCTGCTAACATTGAGAGCTCTTCGTTTTCGAGCGGATCCAAATTCGAAATTAGTGAATGCGGGAATCTGTCTGTTAGGTGCAGATAAATTCTCTGGTCGTCTGCACGGCTTGATTAAGATTGAGAGGTCTATTATACCTAGCTATACACGATACAGTGCATGGTGTGTTATTGCGTTTGATAGAAATATAATGCAAGAAGCCCTAAGTGTTCTGAATTCGTTCATGAATAATTCGGTAATTCTTGTTGTTCAGCTAAATATCATAGAAATTTTATTAAGCTTGCGTTTTCTATGTTTACAATATAAGCAAAGAAAACATAATAATTAATCATTTAATTACTAATTATTTAATGCAGAACAAAGGGTAACTTTAATAAAAACGTTCTTAAAAGTTGACATTTCTTAAATTTTACTCTTTAACTGAAAGCAATTAGGCCAAAGGTAATCAAAACTGAGCGTTCTAAAACAGAACAAAATTAAGAACCAAAGTACAACAACAGTTAACATGTTAGTGTGCCGTCAGCTTTCTAAGAACTATGACCCATTTCTCTACATAATTGATGTGACTGTACCAACCATAGGTAGAACTTGTTGTGAAATCAATGAACATCGATCGGTTTAAAGGTATTTAATTATATCTCTAGGAGTTCGCTAAAATTCCGGCGTTAGTAATCTTACTGCGACTAAATACATAACGCAAAGATATTTTTAACACGCTTTTATATTAACTTCACCTGTAACTATATAACTAACTATGTAAGAAAATCTTGGAAGTTAAATTTGACCCACTTCCCGGTTGCCGATTGAGCGGAAATTTAGCATGCACGTTTAGTTTGGATGACTAAAGCGTGTTCTATAGTCTTTTTTAAACTATAATATTTTATTATTTTCGGAACACATAAATTAAAACGCTACACACTCGACACTAACTCAGCACAAAATCGTGCACAGTGGAGAAAAAGGACAAGGAAGGCCGACCCCAAGTAAATGGGAAACACGGTCGAGGGATAATATATATATATAAATTAAAACGCTACGAGTGTATCAAAATGTCATATTGACTTTTGAACTTTTTCAAGGACAGCGCGAACGTGTTCATGCTTACGGGGCAAGACGAAGCACATATTGAAAGGATTATAATATTTCAACTTTGCATATTTCCAATTATAAGAAGCCAGCTTTTATCACTTCACTGTTTATCTTAACAATTTCTCATCAACGCTGAAACATCACGATGATAATAGAATTACTTCATTATTCGTTATTATAATGCTGAAAGACAATGGTTATGGAAACGCTTCGAAGGTTTCCGAATTTCTTTAAATTGATTAACTTGATTTTACAATTTTGTTCCGTGAAAGGAAACTTAATATCTCAAATTACGGTTGGCCGCTCCTAAGTTATCATTCCTAAATATTTTATTGAGTTAACGAAGAATATTTGTTTCAAATTTAATATAGGTACCCAAAAACATTCAAATTACCCTCGTACAGGGTACGGGTAAAGTGTAATTGCTATTTAAATGTGAGTGATTAATAATGAGACATCAGATTTTTTATTCATCAAGCTAAAAGAAAATTTTACGAAAGGTACTGCTTTCATTTTATGATATTTTTGTATAAAAGATAATATGTCGTAATCTAAGAAAAATTGCTATTTATTTTTATTTCATTTGAGTAAAATGTATTTATAAACATAATATCTAAATATTGGTTTAAATATGAGTAGATAATCGTAACAATCAACTCTTTAGGAAGTATGGAATATTACAAATTATTTACATACCTAACTATTAAAATACGGTGAAATCAAGCTATATAAATGTATTTTAGTGCTCAATACCATGACATGTATTCCGTTCGATTACCATAAAGTTACCAATGTAATACAACCTCTTAATACAATTAATTTCAAGGATCTGCAATTTACATAGGACTTTCCTTTTAGCACCTATATCCACAAGATGTTAAACACCATAAACGCATAATTAGTTTCCCATTATCGGTCCGGGAGTTGATTTTATTAGGGCAGAATCTCGTTAAAGATCATTAGGTTTTAGCATACGGTAGCGTGTTAGACTAAGGTATACTGCGTATTATCATGTTCTACATTTTGGGGAATTATACAGTATATATTTTGTAAAGAAACACAGTAATAATGTATTTTATAGACGGCCAGTTTCAAAACACTTATATTTGACATTTAGAGGTGAAAAAAAAAATAAACGTTACGTAATGAATTGCAAACATTCACATCGTCCTTGTCCTAAATATGAAGAAATATACTGACCATGGGCGGAGACAGAGCGTAAGGAAGAGGGTTGTGATTATCTTTCACAAACTTACCAATCGGACGGATAAGCCAATTTGATACTGCTGATTCAAAATTCCAGGAATCTAGGTTCTATAATTCTCTAATTGACTAGCTCACAATCAAGTTCTTGAAACATTGTCTTTGAGTTCAATTCCTCAACGTTTTTCTAATTCGCTTTATTTTTGTTACAGGTTACCTACCAGCTGCCAAAATATAAAGGTGAGTGTCCCGCGTTTCATGTTAGAATCACATCCGTTATACACAATTAATGCGTGGCCTCCCTCTATTACGGAGGTGAGGCCCTAGCGTATAAATTTTTACGCCACTCATTTGCTCTGATAGCATAGTAGCTTTATGCTAATTTAGTTAATTTTATACCCAAAACGCCAATCTATAGGGATATTCCTCCTAACTTATACATATGTATTTAAAAAAATGCTTCCAGTCAAACTAAGAACACATGGCCATTCAAAATAAAAATAAGCCGTATTGAACAGAAGCCTATGGAGGAATTCAAATTGTCATACAGAGGATAACTAAATATTTTTCTAGAAAATGTTGAGTAAGTTGTAGGTATATAATTTCATTTCACTATTTTTTGTACTCCAGATTCTAGTTGATCATGATGGACAAAATATGCTATTATACCATCTTAATGTACTCATTGGTGTCGATTCTGTTGCACACTTTGACAGTAGGTACTAAACTGGACTAAACGCATCTGTTACTTTCTTTTTCTATTGAAACAGAAGGAGGCAAACTAAACTAAGGGAGTTTAGTTTAGTCCTGTCAAAATGCGCAACAAAATCGACACTATTATCTCACAAAAAAATTAATTCTTATTCAGTATATAATATTCCAAACAGATGTACCTATGTGTGTTTGGCGTTGATACAGCAGCACGGGAGATAGAGAGTGTGTATCGTATTCAAAACCTGTAAACCCCTGTCAGCAATATCAAAAAATTTAGATAAAATAACTATCTCGGCATTTTTTTAATGTAACAGTTCAGCTACGCGAATATAAACGACAATCGAATAGCAATGGTCGGCACTTGATCCAACGGGACAAACGCCTTTTGTGCGCGGCGACCGTGTGCACTGCACTCTTTATGTATAAAGGCATAGCCACACTGGATATCATTTATGGATTACTATGACCGATGCTATTCTTGACTCCAGTTGTACATAGCAGGCTGCGGATATTATTATTAACTAGTTACTGTTTCACATAAATCTTAATTGTTACGTCCAGCTTATGATTTTGTAATTAGCACAGATTAATGTCTTTGCTCTAGTTTTCCCGATAGTAATTTATCTTGCAGCATCAGACAGTTCTGAAAGAAATTTCAAAACTTTACGAGAAACGTGATTCAAATGGACCCTGTGAAACATGAAACATTTTTGAGAAATGTTATTATTTCACGTATTTGTCAAATATATTGTCCACGTCAAACTTCAATACAGTTTACTATGATACCCACGAAACGCACCATCTATAACATTTTCTCTCAATCATCGTGATTGTATGATGTACATACCAAAACCCAGACGCTCTATTAATGGTCAAACATGCATACATACACAAATTAACTTTACAAAAAAACAGCCTGACATGCAAAAATAGCAAAAATAAATAAGCCTACAGGGCGTATAAGAAGGAATAACTTACCCCATATCTTCTCCCCTTATCTTTGCCAGCCCCTACCGTTCAGATTACCGGATTACCTATTTCTGATGATAGTGTAGTAGCACTCCCCTGAACGTTGATAACATAATTATATAAAACTGATATCCCCTCAGGCCACAGACAGCAATCGCTCAGCTTAAAATCACATTCGGAATTCAACATAATATATCATGGGACAGTGCCATATTTATAGTCCAAGCGTTCGAAATTTATTTTGAACAGTAAAATATGTCCTACTTCATACTTTCCCCAATGTGTCCATAAATCGAGTGTGCTTATCAGTACTGTATTAATATATGCGTCCTCGACAGGACGGCAAGGACTCGTATTACTCACATCGAGGAGCCGATGTTTGCCGGTCCCGGCCTTATGTAAACGATCTTAATAGCGTACTTCAGTTTTCTTTTTTCGGCGTCATCGCTCCCGCTTGTTTCATTTTTCTATCTCAGTAAGATCAGTACTATGGTCTTCAAAGAATGACTGAAAGACACTGAATATATATTAAATTATGGTAATGCGTCGTAAGATTCCATCAAATGCATACCTCTTTTGTAAAATTATATCAACTTTATTGAATTTGAATATGGATAAATAATCCAAGAGAATAAGTCAATTTGTGTTCAAAAACTGATGGGTGGCAAATAAAATTTGATCATCAATAATAGATCTATACTAATATTAGGTACCTATAAAGTGGTAAAAATTATTTGTTTGTTTTTATGTAAGGGGGCTATCTCTGGAACTATTGATACGATTCTAAAAATATTTCACTAATAGAAAGCAACAATATTTCGGAGTGCTATAGCTATAATATTTGATTTTAATAAAAATAAAACGGACGGGTGAAACCGCGGCAACAGCTATTATTTCATATTTTTCAAGTTTGGAGCATGAGACACGAACATGATACACCTACCTATACGTATTATAAACATATTACGTCGGAACATGTTTAAGTTTCATTTTCCTAAAGCAAGAAATGGGTTTCAATTTTTCACTTTGAGTTTAAAGTCAACATTTCTGTCTGGATGGAATTTGTCCAGCAAACAGTCTTGCAGTGACTTTCTACTGTGTCCGTATCTTTTTAAGCTGAACTTTCTTGGAAATTTGCCAAATAAAATGCCTATAATGTTTGAGAATGAGTTTCTACTTCCCATGAGAAAGCTTTGAAAATGCTTAAAAAACTGTATAGGTACCAACCTATTTCATACTAATAGATACATATATAAAATTTATGTTGCGTAAATGAATATAGTAAGTAGCTAATATGTCTGGCGTCTGTTTAGAAGATTAATCTAGGTCGAAAAATAAACATATAAATAGGTTGATTATGCATTAGATTCCCATGTCATATATCACACGCACAATACGATATATGATTAGCAGCACATGTGTATAATTCGTACGTTTTCATTAGTAATGTGTACTAATGCCGAAGTCGTTCAATTAGCACGACGACGGTGGCGGCGGATCATTGACTGAATTGCGTTTGTTGACGACGCGGTTTACGGCGCCGTGCGTTATATTGTCGCCGATATTATTCTTATTTCTGTCTTTACATCGCTCGCTTAGCTCGATCATATTAAGTGGAGTTTGATGAATAGGTATTCATTCTATTGAAATAATATATTGCCAGTTATTCTATGTGTTTGTCTATGGTTAAAAAAAAAACAGGACAGTAAAAAAAAAAATGTCGAGAAATGGTTTATTAAAATAACTTTATTGTCGCATTATTGTTTTGCAAAATTAAGTCTTTACTACAGACGCTCTTTTAAATGTGCTGACAAGCCTGTCGACGGCAACAATTAGAACATTTTAACAAAAAATATTTATTTCATCTTATCAGCCATTTAAAAAGTTTAATAAGAACAGTGTTTTATAAACAAACAAGGTGGCTCCTTCAAAGACTAAAAGGAAGTTTGTCTAACCCTTTGATACCTTATTCTATTTAATAGCATACTCTTTCTTTTTCCAGAAAAAATACCCTACCTTTTGGCATTGTGTAACTTAATTACGTCTTTTTTTATACAAATTACTCCGCTAAATGAAATGATCAAAGGTTTTATAATATCTTAGGAACATTTTTCTATTTACTGTAAGGCTACTATTTACATTTTATTTTCAAAGAGTATCTTAGATCGTAGACTGATAGCTTTTTAACTCTTTCTTCGGAAAATAGAAAGAAACTGAACGAACAATGTAGGTGGGTCGAGTCCTCTTCAATAATAGCCTATTTGTGACCTATGACGGCTTTCAAGTTTATATAGAAAAAAATCTAGATAGGTCCTGTTTGGCTATTATGTACAAAACAGTTTTATAATCAAAGAGTAATCTATAAAATAAAAGTTAGATAATGGAAAAGCAAGGGTCTAGTCGAAAAATAAAATGATATAATTTATTTTAAAAAACTGCATTTAAAGTAACTGCAATATTTGTATCAATAAAACTAATAACAATAATATTTGTTTGCAATATCTAGAATAACTTTACAGATGAAAATATTCCTAATCGAATACTTTCAGCATCAACTTTGAAATATTGGCTAATAATAAATATCGACACGTTGGAGATATTTATTATTTTTATCGCTGTTGTGATATTTCTCTGTACACATACAAATCCTACTGTGTCTTATCATTGAAATCTAAGCTAAACCACCTGATGTGAAGGTTGAAGTTCCATTATGTACCATACAGTGCTAGTCACAAGATGGAACGGCGTCTCCAGTCTTCATGTTGACGCCAAAATGCAAATTGGTCTTAAACGAGGCTGAAAATTATATTATGGTAACCCTCATTCCACTTGTAACACTTTAGAAAATTATTGTGTCACATTCTAAGTAACATCTTCAATAGTTTCATCAGTTTTGTGAATTTACTTAATATTTATAAATGAACCTTAGCCCAAGGGCACTAGCTAAGTTATGTCAGTCCCAATTATTGCTACGCATACACATCAGCGTCGCTCGTGTCCCTAACACTGTTAGGGGAATTACTTCCAAACGCTGCCATTGTTGGCCGCAGAATTGTGGTTTCAAGAAACACTCTAGGCAGCCCTAAGGAGCAGAATTATAGCATTTAAATCGTCACCGTTTATCATCTTGTAATATTATGTGCACTGTATTTTATTTAAGCTGCCTTATCCCAGTAATACTTCGGGATTACGTCGAAGACCAGCGTACTTGTATCGTTTATTATGTGTAGGTAGGTATGTAGATAGGAATTTATTTTTATCATACTGGATACATAATTCGTTTATTTTTGTGGAATTATTGATTATTTAGATTTTATTGTTTGAAGTTTTGCTAATCCAATAAAACTGTGTGGAATTTATGATCAATTTTCCACAGTTTTCTAAGCTATATTTTAGAACAGAAGTGTGGCGAAATATGTACATTGCCCTTTAAAATGCTTTTTAAAATGGCGCAGCCATTCATTGTTTCGGAATAATGAACAGCCTAGTGACGGTTATGCTGGAGCCTTACACACGAGCGATTTCAGCGCAGCGGTCGGTGCCCTTCTTTACACATCGAGATCGATTGATTTTCGAGGTTAAGTAACTTTGTCACGGTCAAGTCTTAAATGGGTGGCAGTTATTACCTACATATGTAACTTCTCCGTATTTTGAAGAAATCATTTACTCGTCGATATCGACTGTCTTGCTAATATCTCTGACTGCCATTATTATTTTAATCTCTAGAATTCGTCACTGTGAAAAATATGAAGTTAATATATTACAGATCTAATATTGGTAAAGAAAATATAATAATATTTCAACCCATTACCGTCCCACTGCTGGATACGGGCCTCTTCTCAGAATGTGCGTAAATACTTAGTAAAATATTTATAGACTATAGCTGTATCAGCAACTTCGCACCCGTGAGGTTCGGATGCCCGTGCCCGTTAGTTATGGTAATCGTTCAAATAGCCGTAGCTAATGTTCCCTTTTACCATTACCATTTTTAACATTTATGTTATCACCCATGTCTAATTTGTCAAAGTAGATGCAGTTCATAATGATAAGTTTTTTTGTTGATAAATGGATTTGATTATTACCCTGCGACATATAAATCTATATGTCCCATTGACCTAGACCGAGTTAAGTGTCTCTCGTGAGAAGCCTTACACGAACTGCGACCAAAGAGTTTATTGTTAGGTATTTGTGTTGTAGTCCAAGTTCATAGGACTGAAATATTACTCAATTATAGTGTTTATCTTGAATCAAAATAATTCTATAAACTAAAAACTATAGCCTTGCTGAAATGGTCACATATTAAGACAGCATATTTTATTTATACTGGGTGACAGGTTGAACTAAGGATATATTGTAGGACGTATTGTACTCATTATTATGAACATCTTTTATTGGGTGAAAAACAATGAAATCGCGAAAAAAAGCAATAGAAAAATCTGCTGTTCCATACAAATAATTCAATATTACTCGACAGCTGATTGTTGTTCACAATTTCAGGGTTGGTCCCTTATTAAAAGTTGTTCATAATGATGAGTACAATACTCTCCTTCAATATATTCCTCGTTCAACAAGCCACCCCGTAGAAGTTGATATTAGTCGAATTTTAATTAAACTTAAGCATGAAAACATTTTAGCGGCAAAATGTCGTAAATTATGATTCCCATATCATCTTATAAAAAGATTAATTCTAATATTGGATACTGCATTCTAGGTTTGTTAATATTAAGTCATGTAATTAGGTTATAATATTTAATATTAAATTAAAATACTTGCATGTTAGCATGCAACTCTATGACAGAGCAGTTGAATTCAAATCAGATTTTCGTTGAAAATGGAAGACGTAATTTTCATTCGTTCCGTTCGGTCCAGCAAAAGAGGTTCATTACCGCACCAAGGTGTCTACCGCAATGGAATGATCCCATCTCTACTTGAATTCCTCTTAGAATTTATATCTTTAAAATAATGTAGTTTCGTAGACATGAGTCATAGTATAAGGTCCTACCTTTCTTATCCCGATCTCTTTAAGGGGTAAATCGTAGAACTAATGAGAAAAAAAATTCCCATTAGTTCTATCGTAGGACTGTTTAGTAGAACTAGTGGGAACAAACCGGTTTATCATCATTATGAACAACTTTTAAAACGGGACCAACCCTGAAACCGCAAAAAAAATCTTCGGCTGTTTCATAAATTTAGTCGAGTAGATAATATTGAATTATTTGTATGGAACAACTGATTTTGAGTAGGTACAGACTGCCTTATTGATCTAATGGATAGTGCAACGGCAAAAATGTAGGTACTAGTATACAGTATGAGCGGCGAATCTTGGCCCGACAGAAGTTAGCCGATTAGCCGCGTAGTAGACAATTTCGTTCCTAAAAGATCCATTGCACACTGCACAGCCGAACAGCTAACTTCATTTCAGCCGAGATTAACCGCCCATACTGTAAGGTAGTCTTTTCGTGTGTAACGTATTCACGAAACTCTTATTTCGGAGTATTTGTGTGCAATTTACGTCCGAACTTGACGGTTTCGCGAAATAATTGTAGTATAAGAGTCATAAAATGAAGGATTATCTTCCGATTTACCTAGTTCAGTGTGCCAATTGGCAATAAGCTCGCCAAGTGCTGACGTGCCGTTTACATGTTTGATTTTTTTCACTTTTTGCCTCGGCCTTCATGAAAGAGGTTCGTTACTGCATGTTTCCGGTAAACTGATTGGTACGGCTCAATCTCGTCATGTAACTCAACTTTGGTAGTTGATACTAAAACAACTTTAATTACAAAAGCAATTTATTTGAACGCTTCTGAAAAGATTATTCTAAGACCTAAAGAAGATTATAAAGTATAGTAAGTTGTCAAAATTTGTAAGAGGATTAGCTAATACATTTTCCGGATTGACATTTGGTGAATTTTGAAACTTTCTTATTAAGAGATGTAGGTTCTACTCATTAATTCTTCGACCGAAGAGGATATTAATCCAATTAGTTTTCAATAATGATTTGTATATTGGTTCATTAATTTGGATATATATTGAATGTCATTGGTTGAAATTCACCTGGAACTGAATAGGTTTTAGCTATTAGTGAGCGCCCGTCGGAATCAGTCCGAAGGGAACCAATTAAACTTGTCGGTTGCCCGGTTGTACCGTGCCCGTCTCACAATACCACGTTCAGAAATTTGATTTCGCACCTCTCTATGACATTAAACAATCGTATTAGTTAAGTTTCACCTCCTTGCCACTCATCATTCGGCGTTCAGTTTAATGTAGATCGAAAATACGTTTAAAGCTCAGACAATTAAAGTTTAATACTGCCGTGCGGTTCTCGGCAAAGACCAGGCCAAACACTCTCCATCGTAATTAAAAAATGTGGGGATTATCAAATAAATTAAATTATTTCAGGTTATATTAGGTACATTAAGAAATAATTATAATAATATCTTTTGAAATAAAATAATAAATTATATTAAAAACATTTTGGTAGGTACGTGGATTTTAAACAGTAATATGTTATTTTTTGTTTGTTAATGAAGTTTTGTTATAGATCTTATAACCTTATTTATTATAATGCAGAATGCACTTTTATTAACAAATTATCAATATTTAGCTAATCCTTCAAAGAAATCGCATAAAACTTAATATTAACAGATAAAACAATTTTAAATTATTTATAAGTTTCTCTCTTGATTGAACTAATAACAAAGTTTATCGTTCGATATCCGGCGAAGTGTCATGGAAAGATAAACGATTATACGCAGGTGTTTTCAAGTATTTTAATCAGAGGATGGTGTTGATCCCACGGTGATTTCAGTATGCATAAGTAAATCGTACAATTGCAATCGCTGATCATAAGAGGCATCGACGAAATATTTTTGTGGTTTTCTGTCAAACAGGAATGGGACTAAGTAAATAGTTTTAGAACTTCCATACAAATAAACATGAAACCTTGGAAATTATGCTTAAAAATATGCCAAAATTGCACATTGTCATCTAAGTACATTTTGTTTCCATTCCTTAGAAACACACAGACATAATATTTAATTATTTAATTTAGTGCCTTACAGAATCGCCGCCCCTGTTTAACATTTGCCGTGAAATGTGAAATATAGTTTGCGCCAAAATGTCATGTTCACTAACTTGTGACAAAATTTCAAATTCCAAAGATACATATATATACATACACAATCGGTTACAGTTGATATTTAGACTCTAGCTAGCAAAACGGACGTCGTCTAGACGGCAAAAATCTGTGTTTGACAAATAATATCAAAACTTTGTCGAAATAGAACTAACTAACTAACTAACTAGAACACGTACGTAGGTATTATATACGAAACCTTCACTAAAATATAAAAAGATTCAAAATAATATTTGTAGCGCGTTTTCGTCATTCAATAGCTGTAAGAGCCTATAGTGTTAGGCTAGTGCACACCTGAAGCTTCGTGTGAGTTCCAATTTACCGCTCGGATGATCAAAGACAGCCACGTATGGCTAATACCGTACGTGTACACCGGCCGTTAATAACGCCAGTCGCCAATATCGCATAACGTGTATGTATGTCTCTTGAAAGCTTTTTAGTTTTTTGATGCATCGATAAACAAAAGTACTAAACATCGAAAGGAACTACATTATGTAGAACGGCGAATAATAATTTATTGCATCAAATAAGAATAGAACAATGATAGAACAATTTAAAAGGTTGATACTGCCAAATTAATTAGAGTAGCAATAATTAAATAGACAAAAAACTAAACTGGAATATACTGGAATATTGAAGTTCTTAGTAAAAAATAAGCAACTCGGCGTATGCACTTTACGAATTAGCCGTGGTTATTAACTTTGATGTGTTACTCACAGCATCATGGCTTAGTCTCATCTCATTTAAGATATGGGATAATTTTATGGGGCAACTCATCCGACAAAGAAATAGCTTTCAAAGCCAAAAAGCGGACCATTAGGGTCTTCCCTAAATCTTAGAAATTGTCATGTTTGTTAAATCTAATCCGCACTTATTCCCACGACTATCAGACGTTGTAAATCGCAATAGACGAGACATCACTATACTTTGTGTGCATAATTCGAAAACTACACTAGTGCGAAAAAGCGTTCTCGGCATGGCTTCTATAAAATTCAAAAAGTTCCCTAAGTTTAGGAAGAAACAGAACGCGCGAATACTCAAATCATATTGAAACGGTTTTTAGAACAGAAAGCCGATATTAAAGAATTTCTAAATTATTTTAACTAAAGTAATAATATAATGCAATAATGACAATGTATTTATTGGAATTAATTTTATTAGTGGATATCATTACATTTCGACATTAAAAAAAAAGTACTTTTTAAAAATTAATATTGCTATTTTTTTTTTTTCTAATTTTGTTAGATAGGTTTCAATTATTTTAAAGTTAAAATTGGCTTGTGATATTTATACGCTACGAATGCCAAACATGACTGCTCTATTTGTATATTTGTACATCCTGCATGCTAAATTCATGTACCTAATCTCATGTTTCCACAAATAAAGAATTTTATTCTATCTTATCTAATGGAACTGTTTGACCTCTGAAGAACTTGCAATAAACATTTTCTACCGCATTTTTACTAAGAAAAACGAGAGCTTGAAAAGAAATCTTATAAATGTCCAGTACTTCATCTATGAACAGCGCGTAGAAAGACAAAGTTTGTCTGTTTCACAGCATCACTATGATTATTCGACGCGTCTGTTTATTGTTTTAAATCATCTATTAGCTACTATGTAAAAATAATGTATAAAGTAATTAAAATAATCAATATACATACGTTCTGTTATTGTATGTACCAATAATGTATAATAAAATAAAATACACAACGAAAATAGTCAACCGATAGATCTATTGCTAATTTATGTGGAAAATAGATTCTTAGTTCAAGGTTTTGAAATATTTTTGTCAAGGTTTTAAGTGTAATGGCACGCCAATATACGTCATAGGATATTTACGTACTTATTTCGTTCTAAGAATTGGAAGGAAGAAAAATACTTTTATGCCTACAAAAAATATCTCTAGAGCTCGTAAACATTAATGTACTGGGCACACCTACGAGAATTGTACAACTATAGTCATCTCCTGATTTTTATAAAAATAGAGATAAATGACAAAGTCGTCTCAAACCTTTAAAGTATTTCTAAGCTTCAAGCACTTTCTACTATAAAAAGAATTAGTTACAAAGGCATCGATAAAAGATAGAATGTTATCCATGCGTGCTGTACTAAGACTTTTAGTTCTCAACATTGATGTAAAACGATTGAATTCTGTCTGTGTGTTCATCCAAACGAACGTAAGCCTTTTCAAAAGGAAAATAATGCGCATGCAAGAGGGTTGTTGAGGGATTGAATGACCATAACTGAAGCAGAAGCGTTTCATCTCCGCATCATGAAAACTAATATTTTCAGATTCATATTTTTTTAATGAAAGCTTTTTGTTCTTATTCTTATTATTTATAAAAACAAAATTTCAAATACAAAATTAGAGAAAAATTCAGAGAATTTAGAAAAAAGAATTTAGAGATGGTAGGTATGTAACTATGTACCTACTTTGCATGAGTTTAACACAATTTTTGTAATTCCTCTTTTTATGAATAAATTGATTTATAATAATATTATTATTATTATTAGATATTTCTGTATTATTTATTATTGCGTATTCCGATTCGGAATTACATAGGTTTATGTTATTTTTTACAATAGATTAGAATTTCACAATTCAGTAATAGTTCGAAGTATTTAGTTGTATTAAATGGCTTCATTCTACAAACTACATACCTATTCCTATTAAAATATATTATTCTGAATAGAGCAGCGAATCATATAACAATAGTAGATATTACTATAGCACAGAATTATTAGACAGGATAACGAGAACTCGAAAGCTATCGAAGCTTATAAACATACTCGGAATATTTATGGCATATGAAGTATTTTCATAAACATGTCGAACAAAGTATTTTAATAATAAAAATACTGGCTGTATTTACAACGAGTGGTCAAATATGTTGAGAAAACTAAATAACGATTCAACAAAGAACAGACTGTTTCTTGTATAGATTTTAAAGAATTATCGGAAAATTCTGCATAAAAAAACAGAAGCTAAAAGAAAACAATAAAAAATACTCAGATCACGTCCTCATAATATTGTTAAACGATTTACGATGGAGGTTACGATTTACATAAGGAATTTTCCTATATCGTAGGGGCAAAAGAACCAAATCTCAGGCGCACGTGTATAAAAGGAAAATACTTAGATACCTTTTATCGTTTATAATCAGTTTGTTGTGAGCAGGCAAGTTATTAATAGAAATGTACGAACCATAATTTAAAATGCATCATCTAGACAGCTCAATAAATTCTATACGAATTACAAGTAGGTAGGTACTTAGCAGTATACAGTATACAGTTCAAGAACAATGGTATTATAACATACAATCATAAAGGTCGTTAGTTTCGTGAATTATTGCGGGATGACACAAACACATTTGATAAGGTTCAATTCACAAAGTAAATTACAAAGTTTAAAATTCAATCAACAATTTTTCACACTTATAGCCTTTTTAAATACTTGGCGCCGCATACACGACGTTTACTGTTAATAAAATGTAATTAAACGAATTTTAAGTAAAGATTATGAGTATAAAACCTTTTTTACTGTTTCCCGTGTTGACAGAAAGGTATAATTTTCATTTAAAAACAAACGACGCTTTATGATAAAAGTTATACCATTTTTTATGTAAATGGACTGATTCACAATGTTGTCTGAATATTGTCAAAACTTTACTAGTTTGAGCTAACTGCCAACGATCCAATCAATCAAGTAATAGGTACCATTTTCTTTTTAAACTTTAAATAAGACTGCAAGTAGATGACAGTTTTATATTACTTGGTTACCTAATGCTTAGTACGGCACCGCCTGATGCCATTCAGAATTTACAATCGTACTTTCGGTCGAATAGGGGTGGCTTTCAGATCTTTTCCAAATCCGTTCATAAATTTATGTTGACACAAGAGAAATTTTCCTAGAAAAGTAGTTCTGAACTATGACGAGCTCTAGATACTTACGCAAATGAAAACCATGAATGCACTGAATGGAACAAATTACTTACTATAGCTATAAAAAGAACGTGTTCTCTTGGACAGGAGTATGGAGTCTTCAAAGAATAAGAGAGTAATTAAATCGCATATTTAGTATGGTACGCTTGGATTATTGTTTGGGTTTCCCTTCAATCACATCAGCCCGTCGCAGTCCACTGCCGGGTCCCCTTACTACCTCTTAAATAATATGGCTCATAAAACACCATCGGTATTGTAGGTTTACTTATAACACGTGTCATAACAGTCAACTTAGGGATTGTACAGTGGTAAATAAACAGCTGTACACTTGCACGCCAATATAAAAACATTACTGCAAACTTTTGATAAGGCTTTCAATCTGATGCCCGTAATATCAGAAACTGGTGCGAAGCTTGTGGTTCTTGCAAAAACGAATTCTAGAAAGAGACACGAAAAATAAATAATTAAATACCTACCTAACTATATAATTTTATTGATTTTATTATCTTTTAATAGCAGCTAACACTATAGAGGAAAATATTTGATTGATAGCCTGATGTTATTTTATGATGACGTCATATTATTATAACATGAGATAAAGCATACTGTCCACCACTGACCGTTTCATGAAAGAAATTTCGCTACAAAAAGGGATACCTCAGCTTAC
Organism: Allophyes oxyacanthae; assembly: GCA_932294325.1. NCBI lineage: Eukaryota > Metazoa > Arthropoda > Insecta > Lepidoptera > Noctuidae > Allophyes > Allophyes oxyacanthae. The sequence continues at coordinate 7,755,856 of OW028618.1, read as the reverse complement.
GGGCTATTATTGTACCCACATACATTATAATACATATCTATCTATTGTTGAAATTTGATATACCGAAATAAATCGTTTATACTATATGATAAGGTTATAACTTCCATGAAGATATATAAATGTTGACCATATTTATAAATAAATATTCCAGGATCATTGACACGATATCAAAATTACCTACTTGTAAAAATCATTTGAAATAAAACTGTAGATAGTGATAGTGCCCACTCACGAGATCAGACAAGAAAGATTATGTGTAATCATTGTATCTAATAAATTTTTTTTTTTTTAAACTATATAACACGCTTTAGTCATCCAAACTGAACGTGTATGCAAAATTTCAGCTCAATCGGAAACCTGGAAGTGGGTCAAATTTAACTTCCAAGATTTTCTTACATAGTTAGTTAGTTAGTTACAGGTAAAGCTAATAAAAGCGTGTTAAAAAGAAAGAAAGAAAAGTACAATAAAGGCTTCGAAGGTATTTCACAAAATGTAATTTTAAATTGTGATTTTATTGTAGTTTTGACCTGCCTTTCTTTAAAATTTATTTTATTAAATCAGCAGTCGTTTTTCATTATTTGAGATCTGTTATAAAATCATTACTATTGTGTAATTTAAAGTTCTGGGTACAATATATCAACTTTAATAAAATCCCTGTAAAGTCTTTGCAATGTTTATAAATAATATTTTAGCTGAAATAGAGCGCTCAAATTTTTCATCCAATTCTTAACTAAATTAAAAGTTCCTGTAAATATCTAGTCGACAGTTAAAGTTTGATTGATATTACTTCATAATGTAATTGCTTCAGATATACAACAAGCTATGTACAAGGTACACCTCGATTGCAGCCTAACTCTAATTGCGTTACCATCAATTAAAAGTTGCTTAACATTTACAAATTGCATTTCTGTTCAGAGCAGTCCTAACTGATATAAATTCCTCCTTATTTAGTCGTTTATGAAAGACGCAGACGTAAATATAATATAAAAATTGTAGCAAATGATAGGTACATTATAATTTTTAGGGATTTTTATTTATTGATATCTTATTTATATATACATTATTTTTGTGAAAGCAGCCTCATGGTTTCAATAAAAACATATATTCGAGTATATTGATTGTATCCTGTGTGAATGAAATAAATTTCAATGTACGTATAGAATAGAATGTTATTAATTCATATTTGAAGGAATGAATGAATATGTGAGGTTTTCAATCGGGAAATATGTATGTTTAGGTGAAACCATTAATACCATTCATAGTCTACCCAATTTGCAAAATTAAATCCTATTTCCGTAAATAGAAACTTATTTCTTGCAAGAAATGTACGGAAATATTTCGATACCCCTCAACATTTTACCACAATTTATATATTTTCACTTTCTCGTTCACAAAAATATATAAATACTTTTCTCTCATTATGAAAGTGTATAAAACACTTAACGGGCTTGTGCTGGTTTATTAATTGGTGACAACCATTAATATACAGTGTAAGGTGACATAAATAATGAGAGTCATCCCTGCACACAAGCGTAGAGGGCAGCTTAGTTAGTGTTCTCATGATATACTTTGTTTTTTAATTTACAATTTACAATTTCATGTTGATCCATTTGGGAGATTATGAGGGTTACAGAGAAAATACTGAGCTAACTAGTATCCTCATCCGATGCAAACTTTGTTTACATTCTAGCTCAACTTTAGTTAGCAAAATTGCAACGTACTCTACATTTTTTAAATTAAAAATGTCAGGTGCATAATAGCTATTAAATTGTAATACAAGCAAAGACTTTGTTGTACATTCATCTCTGGACGGTAAACAGGTAGGGTAAGCTAAGATTTTTACTTACAAGTAAATAAGTAAGAATCGTAACTTATAACTACCTATATTAGAATTAACGATTATTATCATCTCATCATCTGCCTAGCCTTTTTCCAACTACATTGGGGTCGGCTCCCAGTCTAACCAGATGCAGCTGAATATCAGTACTTTATACGGAGCGACTGACATCTGACCTTCGCTACCCAATAACTGGAAGACACTAATGCTCTAAGGTTAGACAGGTTGTCAGACTTTTTGGGCTGCTGACTCCAGTACCGACTGTCATAGGTATTCGTATGACAACCAGGACTAACTGCTTTACATGCTTTCAGAGATACGGACGGATCTCGATGTTTAATGAAATGGTCATGCATCCAAGGACTGACCATGGCAAACGAAGCTTAACCTCGCTGATCGACTACTTTACGTGGTAGCTATGTAGCTACGGGCTCGTACTCACAAACTCATCACAATATAATGTTTAATGTAAATATTTTTTCATAAAATATTAAAGTAACTATTCTTAATTTGTTTTTGTAGCATTATTCAATTCTTTTAATTGCTGATGAATTTATAGAAGCGAGAAATTTCTTTTCATTAAGGGGTTGTTAAACAGAAACTTTTGATGACCCTTAAAAATAATGGCATTAGTTTCTATTAATTAGAGATTGTTTAAATTTATTTACAATTTTGTGAGTTACTTTGTTATTGCTTTCCAATTTATGAAGTTCTACAGAACTTGACTAAACCTATAGGTTTAGAAGGAAGTTTTAGTTTAGATAAGTTTTGCTACGATATTTCGTAGCACTAAATTGCTACGTCGTAGCATTTCGTTTATACGGACTGCCGTATTATTCGCGTGTAAACGTGTTAATGACAGTAGTGGTGCGTGTGACGTGACGCGGCGTCGGCACATCACGAGACTAGTGATAAGCGTGATCGTGATTGATGACGTCACGCCGACGTTTGTCCGCGAGGGTGGGTCGACGACACGCGCATTACCCTACTTGTTGAGCGTTTCCATCAGCCTGTAACGACGGCTTGAGGGCCTTACATCTATATCCATGGCGTCATGTCAGCCATATTGACTGACAGCTCATAAATTCACGTACTTATTTATGCACACGTTCACGATATTTGGTGTATGATAATCGTAATAATTGATACAAATTTCAAAATGTCCCCAAGTTATTAAAGCTTCCGTTATGCACCTAAATAATTATTATACAAATGAAAACTGATCTACTTTTATAGGAAATAAAAAAAAATTTACATGTGGGAACTTTTATATTTTTGGGAAAAATACTTATGATGCATCACATCGTACATAATAAGTATTATATCTTAATCACACACACAGTTCTAAAAGAAGAAATTTTAAAAATTATCCTGAAATGTACTGTAATGTGTAATCCATAAAAAATTCTTCTTTCTAAAAAGTTTCCCTATATACATTTTTGTATCCTGAAATTATAATATTTACATCTTATTAAGAATATGTTTCAATAAAAAATGTAGCATCCTTTCCCCACAAAATCCTCCCTCGCAAAAAGGGGTTAATGCTACTATTCAAATGACATCTGGTTATACGTGGCACTCTGAATGTGTGCAAAAAGCGGATATACCGCTGGATAATTCGGACAAATGAATACTCCCCCTAGCGGAATAAAAAGGCTAAATACGAATGTGATAAATTGATCCCCGTACCTGGACCTGTTGCTGTCACAAATTATACAAAAAAAAGGCTCGTAATATCTCTAGGCATATATATTTTTAGACATTCTTTTTTTGAATTACAAACGTAGTAAATAAAGGGTATAATAAATAAAGATGTTATATGGCGCAGAATGCTGGACTGGGAAAGAGACACATGCACAAAACTTACATAGGTGTGGAAATTAACATGATAAGATGGTCAGGAGAGATAAAACTAGACAATGTTCCAAATTAACATTTTCGTGGTAATTTCAAGGTTGCCCCTTTACTGGAGAAACAAACAGAAAGTAGTTTGAAGTGATACAGCCACGCGAAAAGTACAGATAAAAAACTCGTGGTCTAAAAAGCGCTATGCCTCCTAGAAAAGAAAAGAGGTTGGGGACGTCCCCTATCTACGTCACCGTGTAGACGAGGGGCGTCCGCAACCGAAGGGTCTGGTCATGTTGGTCCACCGACAAACATGCAGCCATACTCTTATATAAAGAGAAAGCCCCTTAGTCACTGAGACCTGCGAAGATCTATTGTGACGCCTCTTGCAAAATTCCAGCTCTTCCTCTAGCCGTAAGCCAATTATGAAATTAACTAAAGCTCTTTATACAGGGTGTAATTGACATCGTAACGAAAACTGATACCATGGATTCAGTACATTATGATTCTGGAACATTAAGAGGCAGAATGTCGAGTAGTTCTTTAAAAAAAACGATTTTCTCCGCAGTATTTTTAGTTAGTTATAAAAGCTGCGACATCGTAAACGTAAATGCGTAAGGCGTAATCGTATTTTTTTTTTAAAACACCTCTTCATCATATCACTGTGGTGTCCAAAATGATGTACTGAATCCATGGTATCAGTTTTCGTTATGATAACACTTACACCCTGTATAGGTTTATAGAACTTCCTAAGTAATGTAAAATTTTGTAGTTCATTATAACAATAATTTATTTAATCACTTAAGAACATACGGATGAATACGAAATTGCAAATGAAGATTAACGTTGTTTTATTCAGTGACAAATTAGAATTATTACTGTATGGACTACTTATAATTTATCATTGTTTAATTAGAGTGAAAGGGTGTGTGTGCTGATGTTCCTGAGTTTGTATCTCAGGTCATGCAAAAAGATTGAATGCGTTTTTACAAAAGATGGGTTAAAGCAAGGTTAGTAAAACCCAGGTTTTTAAATATATCCGTCACTTTCTAACGTTACATAACAAAAAGAGATGTGGCTATCTTAAAACCTGGGTTTTACGAGTCTTGATTTAAACCATCTTTTGTAGAGGTTTGCTATTAGAAAAAAATCTGCTATCTACAGCCCGATAACATTGGAGATAGGCTTGCTCTTATCAGCTGTGTTGCCTATATCGTCATAGGCAATTTTTGATTACGAGTCGATTATCTAAAGTAATGTTTGTATTGTTTCAGTCATGTCTCCGAGTATCGTGTGTGCGCTGGCGGTGTGCGGTTTCGCGGCGATCTGCTCGTTGCCCGTTGCCAATGCGCAGGCGCTTGTCTCGCCATATGAATGTAAGTACCTAGTCATTTTAGCAAATAACTATGCAATTTGTTGACGGCAAGATTGGAGCTGTGGCTAAGCGATTAGCTTTCTGCATTAAGTGTCGCAGGTTCGAATCCCGAATGGAAAAAATAATTGTATGACCTACAGAAAGGTAGTTATTTCGGGTCCGGGTATGTGTGTATGCGACATGCACCAATGTTTGTAAACCGTACCTATGATACAAAAGAAATCTTAACGAGGGGCTGATGAATGATTAAAAAAGACGAAATTACATGGTGACGGGTGACAGCCAATAGGCTACGAGCCTACGACATACTATTAAAAAGTAGAACAATTTAAGAGACTTCAGGTTGTTATGCTAAAGTTAATACTATGATAAATCATTTTCAAATGAGTATATAGATAGATATAAATAAGCGTTACAGTTCAGAGTTGTGTGGAGAGACACACAGTTTACACATAATGCATATATAATATACAGTGTGTCCGATAATTAATGGATAATCCTAGTAAGAAAATATGGAGACTGCCTTAGAGAATCACTTGTGCGTTAGCGCACATAACACAGACGTACTTATTAACTTTATCCATTACTTGGAACTGAAGTGATAGAAGATTAGGCAAAGGAAACGCGCTATCTACATATAAAATAAAATAGAGATACCGACTTTATACACACGCCGTCTGCTCAAAGCTTTGATACGTGCTCCAACATATCTTAAAACGAGTATTTACAAGCGAATAATTTGGAGGATTTATTATGAATCCTCATTACACCTACTCAGAGTTTTCTACGATTTTCCGGGACCTTAGAGAGTGTGCTCGCTCAAATGAACCGAGTTCATCGCATAGGTATCAGGTAGGTAGGTAGGTATAAACACGTGACTTTTTGACATTTAAAGGATGTCACATTAACGTAACTATAGTTGACAAATATCTAAAGGTTATCGACATCTAAAAGATCAGATCAGCTAATTTGTGTTTTTATTTGATCAGACTAAACATAAATTAAATAAGGTTTTGATTTTTGAGATGTTTAAATTAGGAAAAAAAGTAAAAAGAAAATGATAAGAGCCTGAAAGTATATTATTACGAGTATATATATTTCTCAGGAACATCTATTCTATTCTTTCTTTCTGATTCATTTTAAATTCATAAAATCAGCTAACTAGCTACAATGGCGACTGCGAATAATTTTTTTTTTTTTAAATATAACTTTTTTAATACATGTACCGTATTTAATAATCTATAATATAGGTATACTGTATTTAGCATAGCTATACCTACTCTAAATATTAGATATTTTCTTTTTTGTTCAAAACATCGTTAATATTCTGTGCTGATACTGGCAAGTTGCTAGACTCATGTTTATTAATGGTTCCATAATTATCAGGCCTATCAGCAGGGTTAGCTAGAAGAGAGAAAAATCGGGTACAAAACCTTTTCTTTACCGTTTTCTCTATCGATAAGTTTTGTCTTTTGTCAAGGAGACAAAGGGTGGAGAAACGGGATTTGCCCACCCGCCATGCTAGCCCTGCTGCTATGTTCTCAGCTTATTTCTAGATAAGACACAATTTTTCAACTGCCGTATAAAAGATATCTAATAGATTCAGTCGCTCCTTTCGGTAATATCCTGCTAACTTAGAATACCTAATAACAGTAACGCTTAGAAACATAATGTCATACATGCTCCCCTTTAAAAACTAAAGCAACAAACGCAAACATGTGTGCGTAAGCGGCACGCGCTAAATGGCTCAGGACACGCACACATAATTACTTTTTTACGATCGACTTACCCATTTATGGCTCAGGTTGACTTGCCTCACTTTGCGACAGCGCCTAGACTTTTATGCGTTATTATTCTAAGGCCCAAGTTCACCGACAACATAAGAGATGATTAGGACAAATTCACCTGTTTTCCATGAAATTTTGTATAGGTAAATAGCCGTTTCCATTTTAATTATCTGTTATGTTGTCAGTGAACATAGCCCTAAATCTGCTAAACTCTATCAGAAGTCGCACTGAGAAACCAAACAACTATAGCCGCAAAGTTCCATACGAGCATGGCAAATAATTCGGTCATGGATTAGTTAATTAGTACACGTCCAGTTCATAACATCAAAGCAGGCCTAGGAGAAACTCGTTTGATCTAGTAAAAGTATAGTCAGGACCAAAATGTGTACTTATCAACCGAAAAACTAATATTAAAATCTTTTAATTTTTTATGTAGGTACATCTATAGGCACGTACAAATATTTGGATTGTGTGATTTAAAGGTTATATGCACTAGTTTTTCTATAAATCACTAACGTGCAATAATTTTTAGTCTTGACTGTGCCTCCTCAAACTTTCCGACATTTGGAATATCACAGTCGTTAGCAAGTAAGTCTGTTGAGAATTATGTTCACATAAATAAGTCGTGTCAAACAAGAGGAGACATGTCAAGCTTTTAATAATATTATGAACGCGACAACAGGGTAAACAATTTGTGCGGCGCCCTTAAATCAGAAATGTGCGCCGACGTCACGTAACCTATTATCTAGCGCGTTACTATTACCGTAATTGTAATCTTGTACCTAATAGTTCCCGAAGGGGAGGGGTAATGACACGAGTCAGAGTTGTAGAAAAAAATGTGTTTAATCTAACGTAAACAACATAATTACTTAAAACAAACAACACATTAAATCTAGTTTAAATTAGGAACGATAACATTTTATAAAAAAGAAAGAAATAATTAAGTAAATAATGTACATATTTAATTATTATCTAAATTGACGATTTCACTTCCAAATAATGTTTCGCAAATTCAATCGAGCCAACTCAGAAAATTAATCAGAATGTCTGTAGGGATAATAGAGATTTGCATAATTTTGCTCCTATTGTGTATAAAACACAATTATCGCGCTAAACAAGAAAAACATTTAATTTTACTAATGTAATTAAGTGGATGTACGAAATTATTCTAGATAAACTTATTTTATACTATGAAACCACAAGCTTTGAAAAGTATTTATTTATTACCACATAAGCCGTACCGAGGAGGTTAAAAACAATGATTATACAATAAAGAACTAAAGAAAAAGATAATAAACCCATACAATAAAATCAATACTTATCGATGCCCCAATCAGTAAAAAAATCAAGCAAGGTAACAGAAACAAATAACAATGCGGAATGGCTTTCAAACGTTACGTATTGAAAAATTGATTGTTTCATAATTAAAAACGTTACTTGATCTAAATAAAAACACAACAAAGGCGCATTGAATACAGATGTCAAATAAATAAAATTGATAAAACTCATCAGCGTCACAGTTCAGCGGCTACGAGTATATATTACATTTTTATTTTACTTTTTTACAACGCGGAATTGAGATCTCATCCTATTGTGTATTGTTGAGTGAGTATCGACTTATACAACAGCCTCCTGGAATGGTCAATCCGAGTTGCAATTCAAGTTCGTTCATCAAAATTTAAATACAAGGTGCAACGTATTACTACCTAGTTTTGTAAAGGCCTTGTTAGAAATTCGGATCTACTTCATAAAATATGTATAGATAATGTCAGAAAAAATATAGATAATCTAAAATACTCGTAGAGGAATGGACTTAGGTACACAAATATACTCCAAAGTATTTTCAATTATCTCTCTCTTTTTCCACTTACGAATTCCTTTAATTTGTTGACAAAATTCCTAAATCATTAGAATTTACAGACACCATTGTAATTTATTAACATTTCATCAGTATACACTGAGAATAAGTACCTACGTAAATATAGAAAATGTCTTTACTTTGTCATAGTAATTCTAAAATCTACTTTATTCCTTTTTATAACATGATGTTTCACAAGTAGGGAGAACTAGACCAAGCACGGTTTGCCTTATTTTATTGTTACTGACAAAATCAAATTGCCACGTTCCGGCCCAACAGGTCCCAGAAACTGGGTAAAATTATGTTGAACAGATAACCACTACAAGTCCCACGGGTAATTACTTTTCAAGCCACGAAGGTATTCTTTCTTTTTCAATGCGAGCCGCAATTTCAGCTGCGTGAAACAATGAAGTAATTATGTTAAACTTCGGAGCCATACCTCAGTGGAGCAAACTTCAAGTGACAAGGTGAATGCACAAATTATTGGCAGAGCAATGTTTCTAATTAATAGGGCTGTAGGAAACTAACTTGTGAACTAATACAGAATTCTAAGACCTGTGCACAATCCCGAGCTAGTACGGATTATAAACTTGGAAGCTGTGTGTCGCAAACATAATTAGGAATATCTCGGACTTCCCCTTTGATGATCAACGAGATGTAACAGTTGCTAACTAAGTTCCAATACACGATACCTTCAAATTCACACGTGTTCTGTAAAATATTAGTGTAGCGTATAATTCATGATTATACAAATTAGATGGGAACAATATATGTTTAAGGCCCGAATAAATATTTAAATGTGGGCAAAAACAACGAAATACTCGGCGACAACATTGCTTTTGGTAGGCTAGGGTTACTTGAATTCCGAATGCATGAATCCTTAATTGTTACAGTTCTAGTTTGTAACACTAGATCATAAAGTATGCCAGAGGAACACTTGAAAAGTTTTGAAACGGGTAAGGTAATAATGTTGAAAGATATCGAGTGACAAGCATCTGTAAGTCTTTATAATGAACTAAGACAGATTCTAGAACACTGGGGTTACTTAAGTTACGCTCATACATTAGATTAGATCGATCTAGAACAGGATCTGCGTTATGTTACACTCATGGTTCAGACTAAAATAAGCTTACAAATGCTAAAAATAACTATCCTATTAGTGACAGGTGGAAGGATGGTCAGAAATAAATCGATAACCTAAACAAACGTAAACTACAAGTAAGTATGTATATTATATGTATTTTCACGGTTCCAGTAAGTTGTTGACTAGCGCATTTGTGCGTACAGATTCTAGTGTGATTTCCTGGAAAGACACACAAACAAACCAGTGTTGTAGGCTGCAATAATGAAGCCATATTGAAGTCAGTCAAGGGCGTTTGAAAAAACAAAGCTTGTTACACAGATATAGAGGAAATGGATCTGCAAGTTTGTAAAATTTTACGAAATCTATGCGTGCCATATATTTTACTACGGTTATCTACATCACGAGAATTGAAACATCTATCTCACGTAGCTTACCTATTCATAATAATAATAATTCAGCCCTTTACTTTCCCACTGCTGGGAACGGGTCTCCACTCAGAAAGAGAACGGTTTTAAACCTTATTTCATATGCTGGTCTGGGGAGCTTTTCTGTAAGAACATCTCGTCGAATCTCACTCTTATTGTCAATTGATATTTTACGAATTGACATACGATATAAAGGAGCTGTGAACATGCTCTATTCATGGTCATGAACATGCTCCGTTATTAAGTTTTCGTAGGTATGTCAATAAGAGTGAGATTCGCATCGACATGCGAGACGTCCTTAAGAATAGCCCTGCTGGTGCGGATTAGTGGACTATACACACCATCTGCTACTAAATACTTCTCTTACAACGACGACGCCTTGCTAGTTTCTACGGCCAGTTGGAAGTATACTGAATTAAAAGCGCAGCGTAAGAAGTGCTCGATAAAATTACTCTCTTGCAATTCGTCCTTTTACACTTTCAACTTTAGCCTGAACCTATGTAGTATGAATATTTTCTCGAGTTTTCTCACTCACATTAATTGTCTAAATCCGTGAAAAATCTTTTTTTTTTCATGTGCATAATGTGAGTAGAAATGGTCGAGATAAGTTCTTGCTACGTCGCTGGTCAAAATAAATGAATCTTACATTTTCATGGATTTTGAAAGTTATTGTGAGTGAGCGGTCGAGAAAAGTTCACGCTTTGCCTAGTTCACCTGCTTATCTATCAATACCCTCTATGTCCGTGGCTGTACAACATTTTCTCTCGTCAAGGGCTTGTGTGCTATGTAGGTATTTTATTTCAACCTGAAATAAAATAGAGTATCTACTAATATTACCCAAGTTCTTCAAATGATGTAATTACGTTAATTACAGCTGCCACTATCTCTTCGTAGTAAAAGCTGTAATTATATCATTTCTGCACCACTGCAAGACGTAATGCATATAAAATGCTCGGATAATATGATTTTACTTTTTCTGTGAAGACATGATAAGCTACCCCAACTAAACTTCACCGTCTTTGTTAATAAATTAAAATTCTTATAAAAAGCTCCGTCAGAACAAAGTTTTTAGTTTAAGCAGCTTGTGATCCTTTTTCGAGAGTTTAAGAGTTACCTATCAGCATAATATTATTAAAATCGGTTTAGCTGTTTAAAGACAAGACATAAAAAACAGACCGGCAGACAACACACCCCTTAGCATTTATGCCGTTTATAATAACATTTGGATTGGCACTAGTCGGCATTTATTTTCACCGGGAAGAACTGGGATCTTTTGTAATTTCGAAGGCCGTCTAATGCCTATTGTCGAGTGCATACCGTACGAGTACCTATATCAATTTATCAAATTTTAAGGCCTAGATAATTCGCAGAAAAGAAAGGATATTAAAAATAACTCCCGTCCCATCTATCATTATCTTTCACGAATATTGGCAAAGAAATTAAGGGATATCTAAGTCAATGGGCCGACCCTCTGGCGCATGAAGACAATAGATCCATGTTACTGATACCTACCTTCCATTTTACAGGTATAAATTAGGTACACAATAATTAGACATAATTTTTACGTATTATCAAATATACGCGTTTGTATAACTTTTCCATGATAGTTAAAAAGGTGTTATTTTTAGTCGCCGAATTATGACCGAAATACAACATCTCGAAAATCTAGAGATATTGGCTTATAAAATACCGATTTTTATTGTATTTATTGTTAGTTAATGCTAACTATTTAATGAATACATATCGGTATTGGTATTTAGGTTTTGGAAATTAACCGTTAGCAAGTTATTTCATGGCGAGTATCTGTTCATCTCATTCCAAAATTCATAATGTTCCTGCTTATATAAGAGGCGACGTCCAACACTTTTATAATATAAAAACTGAAGACATGTCTACGTAAATGTCACATCGATGTCGGGGACACGGCCCATGGCTGACTGCCCATCGACCCTTAGAGACCCGCTCTCCTCGCTAAATCTTACGGAGGACCTAATTTTATAATACATTGCGCCCGTGTTTACGGAACCCGTATTATAAAGGGTGATTTTGTTTTATTGAACAAACATCACGTTGTGTGAAAGAATACCTAATAGCTAGTTTAACGGCACGTTTAGCGCAGTGGTTAAGAAATTTGATTTCTGTGTTTCGTGTCGAGGGTTCGATTTCCGCACGGAACAAATATTTGTAAAGGCAAGAAACAGTTGTTACAGATCTGGGTGGATGTGCATATGAGCAGTGAGATAATTATATGTTTATGAAGTGCACTCACGAAAGAGGAAAACAGGAGCGCGGTAAACGTTAAAAAAACGAATATTAGTAAGCCGCAGGGTAATGTGACGCTGGTTTGTGCAATCTTCTTAGCGTGTCGATGGCAAATTATATGTACTTGGCCCAGTATTCCGCCACGCGAATAGCTGAATCAGTTGCAGCCATAAGCTCCTCACGCGTGCAGGTGGTAGGGCATGCGGCGCAGGATAGAAGGTGGGCCATGGTTTGCGGTGAGACACCACACTCGCACTGCAGGTCCAATCCAGCTGTGAAATTCCACCTGTGAAGATTGTCTTTACTTCGGCCGACTTGGGATCGTAGTCTATTAAGAGATTTCCAAGTCGGCCATGGTAGTTTATGTCCAGGTGAAATGGTTTCCGATGGCGGGAGAAAGTATGCAGGTGGATCGAATTTTTCTCGCCAGAGATTGCACCTAGCTTTAGAGGCATCAATATCAGCGGGATCCACGCACTTTAGGAAGTTCTTGCGACTTCGTAGCCTTTGGGGCACTGTGGAATAATTGTGCATTGGGTGACATGGGTCATCTTCCGCCTTTGCTCTCTCGGTACGACTTGCTATAGTTCTGCGGACTTCCGGGGGCGCAATACCAGTCAGCGGGTACAGCATTCGTACCGGGGTCGGCTTTAGACAGCCAGTAATAATCCGGCACGTTTCATTTAGAGCTGTATCCACTAACTTTGCGTGGGCGGAACGGCTCCATACTTAGGTAGGTGCTTAGGTTTGTGCAATGATCATACTACATGAAACAAACTCAATTCTTTGAGTTCAACATTGAAACTGGACACTGATTTCAATTCCAATAACCTTTATTAAAGAATGTGTGAATCAAATACCAAAATCTATTGTCTCTACCTTAATTGTCTATTATATCCTTCCTTGAATTTAAACAATAGTATCAGAAACTTTAATTGCAAGAGTAATTACCATAATTATCTTCCAAGTATTTGATTAACTATATCTTGACTTCAGAAAAATTGTTTAAAAATTAAATTAATTTACTCAAGTTATGCGACTATATATAAAATCAAAGAAGCTTTTTGCGCCATTCTTGCTACCAGGGCGGACTTTCGGGTTTATTATATTGATGGATTTGTTCCATTGGGAACAAAGATTTCCCATTTTATAAGAGACCCACGGATCCGCACGCGCGTTTTATTTATATCAAAATATAATATTATGTAAAAGAATTTTTGAAATCGATTATGTATTTCCAGAGATTGGGGGTAATCTCTGGAAATACATAATCGATTTCAAAAATTCTTTTACATAATATATTGTATGTTTGGGGGTAATCTCTGGAAATACATAATCGATTTCAAAAATTCTGAGTGAGGTGTACATTGTTTTCTATACTAATATTATGAAGGTTTGTTTGCCTACCTAGGCTAAACAAGCCTAGGTAGGCAAACAAACTTTTATAATATTAGTATAGAAAACAATGTACACCTCACTAGAGGCCTGTCCAGCAGTGGACGTTGATAGGCCAAGTAGTTGCAACAAAAATATGGTACAAAATCAAATGTTCTTTCGTCTAGACTACTAATTATTTCGTAACTTAGGTGTGTCATCAGCATTCGGCGTCGGAACCTCGGGCTTATATCCCTTAATCACACGATGCATTAGTACCGCTCCTAAATAAAAAAGTTGCAGACACTGGAGTCGATTCTATTACGCATTTTGACAGTGTTCGGTAAACTTAAACTAAACGCATTGTCACTTTCTTTTTCTATTGAAACAGAAAGAAACAAAAGCTATGAGTTTAGTTTAGTCCTATCAAAGTGTGAAACATAATCGACACGATTGAACGTTCGAGCTGATATCTTCATCATCACATTTTATGATGACAAAAAAAACGTTTTTTATATCGACTGATGATTAGATATGCCTCACACAAATTCCCCCGATAAATCTTTTTAAACAAGTTTAACCTGTATTATTCCATTGAGTTGTGAAAACTTTTGTTTTTTCCCAAAAGGCTTGTCCCAATAAAACTTACAATATAAGTTATATTACTTGATTAATAAGAAAAGTTGTCCATTTGAAGGTTTCTTTTAGTCATATTTGTTTAGGAATAGGAATAGACTGTAGGTACTATCTTTAGTTTTTCCTATTGTCATCATATCGCCTACAAAGGTCCACTGAACATCGGTCTCTTAAAAACCACTAAAATGAACGGTCTTTATAGCCAGGAGTGTCAATGACATGACCATGCTTGGAAAACAAACTGCTGATCGCGGTATTTAGTAATACGTCACAGGAGGAAGTTAATACCCAACCTTTTAAAAATCTCTTGTCGCCTTTTTCGACACCCACGTCTTCGGGTACTCGGTTCTCTGTCGTCCACCCACGATCAACATACCTTTCCCATTGTTACCTACTTTATGTAAATAACAATTGTATTGTATATATAACTACGTATCATCAGGTATTTGTATGGGTGTTTACGTGAGCCGTGTTTCCTATTGTCTATGAATAGAACCTGTGTTAAGTTTGATATAGCGAGCGGAGGTATAATTCCTTTCAGTGTTAAGAGGATACAGTGCAGTAGCATCTACCTGCATACTGATAGCATCGTGTAAGGATTACCACAGAAATTAATCGAAATATATATAATCTGGTTTAATTTGTCTTAAGGTTTAATTTGCATTTCAACATTTTCAACTTGTAAGATCGGCCTTGTAAGTAATTAAAAAAGATTCGATAAATAGCAATAAATTTATCGCCTATCACGTGGCCTGGGACTATCTGCTGGATAGTCAGATGAGGTGTTTTTTTATTGAAGTATTGTATTTTTTGTGCAGCATCAGCGGCCGCGGACAGTCAAAACGGATGGGGTGCGTTAGGCGGACTGTACGCTCTACTGGCGCAGCACGACGCGCTCGGCGGCCATGCACTCGCGCGCAAATCCGTCCGCTCACCATCCCGTCGCCTGCGGTTCGGTCGCCGCTCCGACCCCGACATGCCTCCTCAGGCCCCTGTAAGTACTTACAAATTATTATTATCATTTTATAGTGAAGCTGGGAAAACGAACTGTAAAAGTGTGTTTCGATTCATATCATATGAGTCTCATCAATGCCAAAACATAATATATCCTATAGCAGCTGCAGACCTTCATTTATCAAAAAGCTAATTGATATTAGATAGAACATTTGACCTAAAAAAAAAGTTTCAACTTTGCTATATTAATCGAGTAGAAAAACACAGCCGTTTTACTTTTATTATTATATTTCTCTCAAGTCTACGAAATGTTGACAGGCAGAGCAATCCATTTGAATCACTTGTATTAATTTGAATACATCATTAATCTGACAGTTACGTTGAGCGTTCGGCGGAAATTCAATAAAGTAACATCTCCGGGAACCGCTTTCACGAATTATCTCTATCAGATTCTCATATTAAAATACTTTACCACGTCGATGTTAGCAGACTGTCACACAACATAGTTTGATTAATCGTCTTAATATGAATGTAGCGACATCTAGCGCTACAATAAGAAACTACGTTGCAAAGTAGCAAGCTAACTAAATTGGGCGTAACTATACAATACGAATTCGACCAATCGGATTACGAAACCTGAATCACACAAGGAAAATTATCATCGTCTAACATGATTACCTATACAACTGTCCAACATCGACCGTCGGGATTCGGCCCGCCAAGCAATATCACCTCGCCTGGTCAGAGGATACTCCCATTTCAACGGAGGAACATTATACCTCGTACGTCCACACGTACCTACTCAAACCTACCTACCTACCTACCTGGCCCATACGACGTACGATATCTACCAACGCAAAAAGTAGTGTTGGTAATTACCCACCTAGGTACTTGTGGCATCAATATCGATAACTCAAATCAAATAAAAATAATAGGCAATATATTATATATATTTTGGTTGCCAGTTCATCGCCCAATAAATTATGAGTCAACTTTAACAATATCGGGGAAGCTACTAATAATTTTAATTTTCCGCTTCACTCCAAGACCAAACTAAAAAGGTTTAATAAATCAATCAAATTGGATATGGGTTCCCTTTCCAAAAATTCATAATTAAAAGGTTTGGTTTCAAAATTAATTTTGAATATTTACGTTAAATGTAACTTTTACAATTAATAAAAGAAAAAAGTAAAGTATGTACGTTTTAAATGGAGTAGCCCCGTATACGCGGGGTCTACCACAAAACCGTAACATCGCCCTGCAATAACGCACATTTTCTGTTGGAGAGGGCATTATAATGTTCACCGACAGCCAGATAACGTAACACACAGCTACTCGTCCACTTAAAAGCAATCTCACAATTTGTTTTGCTCCGTCTACTAAAGTTTTTCGGTCAAAAACAGAACTCTGATAATCATTGTTAGCTAATTCCATTATTCAACCTATTCATCTTTTGCGATCACTTTTTGTTAACCTTATTAAGGCTCCAATGTTATCTTATACAACGATCTTAATTGTTTAGATGCCATTAACATACTACAGATAGGCAAACCTTTCATCTTTTGGAAAATTATATCTTAATTTCCTAAACCAGTGAATGCGCAAAGTAATTCGATTTGTCATATCTGACTTGCTCCGTATTATCAGTTACTGTATAGGTATAAGACTATGTGTGTGTCGTATACAGATATTGACTGATATCTGATTACATTTAATGTTTATTGCATTAACGTTAAAGTAGATCCTTTATGTACAAAGGAGCGAGTGCTAGACAAAGACTTTTAGCGTAACAATAAAAAATGTTACCACGCATTCTTGAACTCGATACTCTTAGCATTATAAAGATACTATACAAGTTCAGTTAGATAGAAACATTTCCAATTTTAACGAGCAGAAATAACATCAATAATCGCCTCATTATATTGAATTCAGATATCAAGTGCTAGGCGGGTGTTTCATTGATAAAGCTAGCGCAACGAGCGCGCGGACGACGCGCGTACGGTTCGCTGCCGCTGTGTAGACAAAATGTATGCTATTGCTGTGTAGACTATGGACGCGCTGCGGATGGTTGTTGTATTTAGTTCCATAGAGAGATACATTTTGTCTTCACAGCGTCCCATCCGCGCGCCCGTGGCGCTTGCTTTATAAAGTCCTACCTTACCTTACCTACAAAGCATACCTTAAAGAACTTTACAAATTATACTCAGGCTTCGTCCTCGGGATTAGCAAATAACACTTGTAGTACCGCCCAGTGTCTCGCCATTCACGCACTTATTTGAGGGTAGATACAAAACAAAAAACATTCCTGCATCAATGAGGTGGGAGATCTCTTCACTCGTGTCATTCGCTTTTTAGTGCTCGCCACGAACGCACGTCGTGTCTTCCCACAATGCCTAAGCGTAAAAGTGAGGACAGTTATAAAAGAATGTACAAAAAGTTCAAAAAGTTAGAAAAGGAAATGCGGCGCCGTTGTCGTAGTCGAAGTTCGAGTCCATCAAACTCGGATACTCAAGGTTAGTAGAAATCTGCATAATACTTTTTGAACGTAAACCGGTATTAATAAGTAGATACCTACTGTTGTTGTAATAATTAATATTTGTACCTCACTGCTTGGTTCTTTTTGAATCATTATTTTACATGTTGGTATGAGTAATACCCATAGATATTTACTTGTAACGTTCGTTATATAAGAATTTATCGTATGGATTCTTAGAATGTTCTCACATTAATTAACTATAACAATTTAATATTGTTTTTCTGCTGGGTTTGCGTGCTTCTCAATGGAGTTGTTACTACCCGTTATATTAGTTTTGCGAACAGTATTCTAGGACTGTTTCTTAGCTAATAAGCAGAGATATGCTGATATTTTATTTACGCATATACTTATAATTTAATTGTAAGTATATAGCACATGTATATTAGATAATTGCCAGGTAAATGTTAATGTTTACCTTTGTGGGTTTGCGTACTTCTCTTTGGAGCTGTACTACCCTGTATGTTAGTTTTGCGAACAGTACTTTGGTCTGTTTCATAACTATAAACCTGAAATCGGTCGATTTCAGAACAAGAACAAGTGGCTTACAACGATGTTTGCGAAATCGCTGAAGATAACGTTGCCGAACTGCTCGATGGAAGCACCAATCCTGAGATAGGGGCGTTGGCCGACCGCAACGCAGAACCTATTACAGAGCGCAATTTGGAAACTGCTGCTGCCGCAGCTGCTACTGCAGCCATTACTGCAGCCGCTACTGCTTCTTTTTCTGCCTCTGCTGCGGAACCGACAACCAATTCGGATCCTGCCGAGAAATTAGGCCACGCTACTTCTTGCGAAGAGACAGAATCCGCAGAATTAATACCAGACAGCGTGATTCTTGAAATATTAGGCGAAGACCCTACTGTATCTAATAACTACGGAGCTGAAATTCACAAAGACTTGGCAGTCAGGCTGGAATATATTGCCACTCATGGCCTCACAAAAGAGCTCCGTAAGGAGATAAATGAAAAGTATTTGCTGCCGACTAACTGCAAACTTATCAATGCTCCTGCGTTAAATGCAGAAATAAAAGCGGCCACCTCGGATTTGATCATTAAACGAGATAAGAATATCGAAATAAGACAAAGACAAACTGCTGTTGCCATATCATGCCTTAGTCAAGCGATAAATAGACTTATTTCGAATAGTAATGCCGATCCAGAATTAACAAAGATGTTAATGGACTCTGAGCGAATTTTATGTGACTCACAGTATAGCGATTCAGTAATTAGAAGGAATTTTATTCTATCATCCTTGAAAAAGGAGATGAAAGACCAACTACAAAACACCAAGCCGGATAATTTGTTGTTTGGTGAGAACCTGTCGGAGACAATAAAAACAGCTAAGGCAATTAGTAAATCTGGTGCCGAATTGAAGACTCCAATGCCTAAGCCACAGACAAACAATAAAAAGCCACAGACGACTGCCAACACATCCAGAAATTTAAACTGGAAGGGCCCCTTCCCTGCTCGGAAACAGTCGAATCATCATCCGAAGACGAAGGGGCCCCCTCCGAACAATCGTCCATCAAGCTCATCGAGACAGTCGCAGCAGCAGCCGAAGCGCAGCCGCCGCTAGACGGGGTAAAATATACAGGCAGGTTGCCTTTATTTTATAAACAATGGTCGTTAATTACTAATAACCATTTGGTACTATCATGTATAAGAGGTTATGAAATCCCTTTTACAAGGCCAGTAAAACAATTATATCTCCCTATTGCAAAGTCATATTCAGACACAGAAAGATATTTGTTTTATGAAGCTATAGATAATTTACTATCTAACGGAGCTATTTCGACATGTCAGCCTACAAAAGGCCAGTTTTTATCAAGTGTGTTTTTAGTACCAAAGCCAAATGGTAAATTTCGTTTTATATTGAACTTGAAAAATTTAAATCAGTTCATTAAAACGAATCACTTCAAAATTGAAGATTTGCGCACAGTATTAAAACTAATAACAAAAGATTGTTTTATGACAAAAATAGATTTAAAAGATGCTTATTATTTAATAAAAATTCACCCTAATTCAAAAAAGTTTCTAAGATTCCAATTTGAACAGAAGTTATATGAATTTAATGTATTACCATTTGGCTTGAGTACCGCACCTTACATATTCACTAAGGTGATGAAACCTATAGTCCGCTTACTACGTTCTGCCGGATTAATATCGACTAATTACTTGGATGATTATTGGTTAATGGGACAATCTTATGAAAAATGTTTGTTTAACACAATACAGACTAAAAAATTAATAACCTCTCTTGGTTTTCTAATAAATGAAGAGAAAAGTTCCATGATACCCAGCAAGATATGCACCTTTTTAGGTTTTGTACTAGATTCGGAAAATTTTCAGATCACGTTGCCCACAGAAAAAATTAATCGTGTTAAAATAGAAATTCAAAAGTTTTTTACTCTTAACAGGTGTAAAATACGTGATTTTGCACGATTTGTTGGAATATTGGTTTCAGTTTGCCCAGCTATAGAATACAGCTGGTTATATACAAAGCTTTTCGAACGTATTAAATATTTAAATTTAAGATCGGATGATAATTATGACAAATTTATGAATTTGCCTGTTACGTTGCAACCTGATCTAGAATGGTGGTTCAATGCAATACAGAGACCTTTCAGTAAAATCAAAGAAGACTCACATGATCTGGAAATTTTCTCAGACGCCTCAACTACGGGGTGGGGGGCTGCTTGCGGAAAAGAGAAGGCCAGCGGACTGTGGAGTGATCAGGAACGAAAACAGCACATCAACTACCTAGAGATTCAAGCTGCCTTTTTCGGTTTAAAAGTGTTTGCCAAAAGATTAAGGAATTGTCAAATTCTGCTTCGTATTGATAATACGACGGCCATCTCTTATGTTAACCGAATGGGCGGCGTTCAGTTCCCCCACCTCACGGGCGTCGCAAGACAGTTATGGCAATGGTGTGAATGTCGTAGGTTATATGTTACAGCTTCTTACATAAGATCATCAGATAACAAGACGGCAGATGCAGAGTCCAGACGCGTACATCCCGATATAGAATGGGAGTTGGCTGATTGGGCATACCAGGAAATTGTTTCGACATTTGGTTTACCAGAAGTAGACTTGTTCGCTAGTCGAATAAATAAAAAGTGTACTAATTATGTCTCATGGCATAGAGACCCAGACGCAATGACCATCAATGCATTTACAATTTCCTGGGCCGATTATTATTTTTATGCTTTTCCCCCATTTTCTATCATATTGAAAACGTTGAGAAAAATCATCTCTGATAAGGCAAGGGGCGTTGTCGTTGTACCCTTGTGGCCCACACAACCGTGGTACCCAATTTATAGAAGCCTTTTGTTATCTGATCTTATCACGTTAAAGTCAAATAAAAACCCAATCATGTCTTCTCATTCTAGCAATCGCAACATACACACCAAGCTTACCCTGGTGGCAGGAATCTTATGCGGACAGCGTGGTTAATGAGAAGTATACCCCCTTCGGCGATAAATGTCATGATGGCGTCTCTATCAGACAGTTCTTTCAAGCAGTATGACGTTTATCTTAAACGCTGGTTCCAATTTTGTAATGAAAACAGTTGTGATGTGTATAATGCGTCGGTCCCACAAATTATTTATTTTCTTAATAGACTTTATGAAGAGGGATCCCAATACGGAACACTGAATTCCTGTAGATCTGCGCTAGCCCTATTAATGGGCAAGAACCTAGGAGAAGACGATAGGATTAAAAGATTTTTTAAGGGCATATTTCGTTTACGACCCCCTCTACCGAAGTATTCCGTAACATGGGATACTTCTATAGTAATTAATCACGTTAGCCAGTTATACCCTAATGAAACACTAACTCTTGACAAAATTTCAAAAAAACTCATAACTCTTATGGCTTTATTAACTGCACACAGAGTACAAACGTTGTCCAAGATTAATATTAAAAATATTGAAATATTACCTTCAAAAGTAATCATAAAAATTCCGGATTTTTTGAAAACAACACGCATTGGTTCCTTGCAGCCAATTTTAGTGTTACCATTTTTTGAACAAAGACCCGAAATATGTCCAGGAAAGGTTTTGCTGTCGTATTTAGGAAAGACGAATCCTTTTCGGCAAAATATCGACTCCCTCTTCATTAGTCTCAGAAGGCCATATAAAGCTGTAGGGTCTCAGACCTTGAGTCGATGGATCAAGGAAACTTTGCGCGAAAGTGGGATCGATGTTAACATATTTACAGCGCATAGTACAAGGCACGCAGCTACATCCGCGGCCCATAACTTAGGTATCAGTTTGGAACAGATTAGGAAGACCGCTGGATGGAGCGGTTCTTCAAATACATTCTATCGGTTCTATAATAGAACTATAAGTAATGTTAATCCTATTGAAAATGATTCTTTTGCTAGAGCAATTGCCAATGGCACCTGTGATCAAGATTAAGACAGATATTATTTCTAAATTATTAGTGTTGATTATGATACTTCAAAAGTTGTAATTACAAATGTTGATTATGAAGACCTGAAATAAACATAAATATTTCACTTCATCTCTAAAAGTCTACAAGTGTTATTTGCTAATCCCGAGGACGAAGCCTGAGTATAATTAATGATTAAACGAACTTACCTGTATGTGAAGTTCTATCATAATTATGCGAAGGCTTCGTCCGAAGGGATTAGCAACCCTCCCTCCCTCTCTGTTATTACTAAGCTTCCCCAATTTATTGTGAAATATTTATTATTCTCTAAACTAAATGACACGAGTGAAGAGATCTCCCACCTCATTGATGCAGGAATGTTTTTTGTTTTGTATCTACCCTCAAATAAGTGCGTGAATGGCGAGACACTGGGCGGTACTACAAGTGTTATTTGCTAATCCCTTCGGACGAAGCCTTCGCATAATTATGATAGAACTTCACATACAGGTAAGTTCGTTTAATCATTAATTATTATAAGAATCGGTAGTTTTGATCCGAGCTTTAGAATTTGGGCGTCCAACCATCGTAATTCAAGCTTGTCGACGTTCAATAAACAAATTAGTTAAAGTTTATTTCAACTTCTGAATTGCATTCACAAGCTCTGCGTCCGACAGGCTATGAATAAAAATATAACCAACTACTTATCGCTCTGATCGCTGACCAACAAAAGGCTGATATTTTTCACAAAAATTCAAAGCAATTCTATGACTTTTGTGTACAATATTTATCTAAGTTAAATATTGTAACTTGCAATATGAATGTATTTTATTTTTAATATTGCAGACTGGCTCACTGCACGCTTTGGGGGATCCCTATAAGTGTAATAAATAAATAACTTTGCTCGAGAATAAAATAATTAGTCATGTGTTTATAACATACGATATACTTAGATTTTAGCCGTCCACCGGTGGTAATAGACATCTAGCGAAAAGGTAGGAAGGAAGATGGTGTGAACAAAAATTGCAAGGCAGGAAATTAATTTTATCTTTTATTAAAATAGCATCGTCCGCGTCAATTCAACCCCTCATATATATATAACTCAATTTTGTTAAGTTACTTCACCCTTTCATCCCTAATTTTATGAAACCCCGTCTTATCCCTCGCTCCATTAGATCCACATAGGTATATGTACAACGATATTCCACTTAATAGTTCTGCCCTTTAATATTAAGACAACTGTAATATGAACGATAAAATTACACGCTCCGGTACAGTTTATGCTGTTTTAGTAATTCATATTTAGTAATTGTAAGCCATTACGTCGTTAGTACCCAACAAAATGTAGGTAAGTTAGGTAAAGGTATTAAAGATGTACATGTAACGATAAAAGCTATGCTCCCAGCTGTGTACTTTAAAGACATTTAGGCAATTTCCCTAATAGACAAGATGAAAAATTCTTCCCTTTCACTTTTACGCTGAATATTTTGTCGGCAGGAAACTTTTAAAGTAGTAAAATATATTCTGAAGGCTACTAGATTTTCTTATACCTTCGTAAATATCAATGCTTGCTAGTAGTTAATACGCATAATATTATTACACCGCCTACAAGTTCAATAAATTCTCCCGATTTTTTTAAAATATAAGATTCTAATTTTAATAGGTTAATAAAATTAAAAAGTTATGGACCACCAATAGGCCACATAATATCACAGTCTGTCTATATCTTCCTACATACAGTCAGTCAAAGCGAGTGTCTTCGCAGAAAAGTCGGCCTTAGTGAGGAATAGACTCTGTAGATCCCGAGCTGTCATACTGTACCCCGGGACATAGCAAATTCGAGCTGGCGCGCTCGGATTTTTAACGCAGACTGCCATATTAAAGTATATATTATTACAGCTGGACGAGATGAATGAGCTGCTCTCTCTCCGCGAGGTGCGTACGCCAGTGCGCCTACGCTTCGGCCGCCGCTCCGAGGAACGCGCCGTGCCCCATATCTTCCCCCAGGAGGTAACTGACAATGTTTTAAACAAGTTCCATTCAAGAATTTAGACAAGATGATAATATTACAGCAATGATCCTTATTCTCAATGATTTTGCAGAAAATGACTTTGGAGATCATTGCAGTTGATTGCATACATATGAGGATAATATCTATTCTTATTTAGGGCAAATTGATAACTTAAATCGCTTACAGGTTTATCTTGTATGGAGGTATAATCCTAAAAAAATATGTTGATAATAGGACCTACTCGTACTTTATTAGCGGAGGTCCTTTTAAGGATTTGTAGTACTCAGCATTATGAACAACTTTTATTACGGGACCAACACTGAAACCGCTAAAAAAAGCAGCTGTTCCATACAAATAATTCAATACTACTCGACGAAATGGATTCAAGTGCTATGAGCTCGTATTAAATCTATATAATTGGTAATTCAATCCGAGATCGTACCTAAAAAACAACATTAAACTATAAATATCTTCGAAAAGAAAAGTATCTAGATCTACTCTAAGATCCCATTGATTCGAGCATCGTAAAACCCTTGATGCCGTGTAAACCCGTGTAATGAAGTTATTCCCCCTAACAAGCCACTATAAGATCTTTTACGACAATTGACCTGCTTTATGGCCGACCTTTTTTCTAAACAATCGGACGAAACCATTCTTTGGAAAGCAAATTGTATTGTCGTTGATATTATCGGATAATAAAGGTTAAGTTTAAAATAAGTGGCGGTTGTAAAGTGTAGGTATATATTACGAGTAAATATAAGCTCCTACCTTTCTAGTCCTGATCCGTTTATGGGGTCAATGTACTCATCATTATGAACAACTTTTACTATTCAATTCAAAACATTTGTTTTGGATATCCACGTAAGTTGTTTAGTTGTGTTATTAGTAATATAATACAATTTACAACAAAGTCCCCATGCTTCGACATCGAGTACACGAATGTGTGTGCACCCAGTGCCCAAGGACCACAAAGACCAGGTGCCCAGTGCCTAATTATGGATAGTTACTTACTTTAATTTCTTCGTTGCTATTCGTACTATATTTTACTGTTTTTTTTTTCTTTTTTCTCCTTGATTTATCTTTGTTTTTTGTTTCGAGCGTATGGCACCCAACATTATGCTGAGCTGCTGGCCCGTTTGGCACAACTACTGATTTTATTTTATTTTTATTTTCTGTGTTTTTAGCATTTATGTGCCAATAAACTTTATTTCTTTCTTTCTTTCTTTCTTTCAAGGATAGAGCTATCCGGCTTTTCGCTTAATGTCCTCAGGATGATGTAGTTGTTGTGTAATGGAACCAAATTTCAAATCGCGAAAAACAAATCGGCTGTTCCATTCATTTAGTCGAGTAATATTGAGTTATTTGTATGGAACACCTGTTTTTTTTATTGCGATTTCTAGCCTTGGTCCCATAGAACTTACGTAAAAGTTGTTCATATTGATGAGTACAATAACTTCTTAAAGGAAACGGGACTAGAAATGTTAATTTTTGAAATGTACATTGTTATCTTAGAGTATTCCTCTATGATTGTTATACTGATAAAATTTAAATAAATTCTGATTACGAGCGTGTACCGTGATTACCCTGCATGTCCACAGTCCTGTAATATTTTGTAATAAGAGGCACACGTATTTTAATCTCCGTACCCAGCTTTTGGTTTAAAAGGGATCAGGAATTCACTTAGGCATAAGCCAGCTTTTGGCCTAAGGGGGGCAAATCAGGAATTTATTTAGGCATAGGCACATAAGTCTAGGTCAGGGCAACAGGTTCCGTGCCCCCCCTGCCCGTGGGTACACGTATGCGTATTTGCAAAAGAGGAAATAAAGATAATGTTGGGTTACGTAGGTAACTGCACTATTATCTATTTTGTGTTTGGGCTTGTGCTTTGTTGTGCTTGAAAACTTTTACACAGTTTTTGTACAGTGTACGAACTTCATTTTTTTCGCATTAAACTTCACTTTTTTCGCATTGATTCGCGTCGATACTAAAGTTAGAATTGACGTCATTAAAAACTTTGCTACAATTTTAAGGGTTTCAATGTGGGCTGGATTTTATTCTGTCAAATGTTGAGAAATTGTGAATCATATCAAGTGTTTAAACATTGGGCAACACCTTCCACCCACCTCCGTTAAACAATTTTTAAAGTTTACGAAAAAATCAAAAATTTTAAGTTAGTTATAGAATTTTTGAATGAATAGCTGGAAATAGTTTTCGTAATTTTGATTCCTCGTAAATAATCATCAATCAAGGATGAAGTTTAGGAAAAAAGTGCATATATATTTATGTTCTGACGACTATTACTGAGAATCGTATACGACATTCTCTGTATCTTGGGCAGCACCGAAGCTATGTTAGGTATTAGTTTCTGACTGTCTCAAACATGTATTATATCATCATGCAGACATACAAAAGTCCGAGGGGCGGACCGGGTTCGAACTCAGATCCTCCTGCATGGAAGGCGAGCGTTCAACCGCTAGGCTATCACTGCTACACTATCACTGCTACCCCATAAAAAATCACTGCTGGTTTCGGACCTCCCTATAGACCAATTCAATGAATAATCTTGAATAATCATGGTCATATAATGAGTACAGGACGTTGCTAACATCCTCTTGAGGTTGATTCATCAAATGTCCTCCTGAACCCTATTAACAAACGATAATTTAACGTTATTTAAATAAATTGCCTCTTAAGTCTATTGACATGCCCATTCATTGGCATACAAATGACAAGGATAGGTATAATTTAATCATTGTTTAATTTTTTATTACTATTATCTCTATTAGTCTACCTATAAGTCACCCTTTCTTTAGTCCCATGATTGCTGTAAGAGCCTTTTACGACATGACAACGGGGAGGCAAGACCATGCAGTGAAATACAAGTATGTATAGGATGTTTTAATATAATGTTTTTTGACACAGGAGCAAGAGCGTTCCGTGCGTGCGCCGTCCATCCGCCTCCGGTTTGGTCGCCGGTCTGACAACAACATGTTCTTACTCCCCTATGAAGTAAGTACTTACTTTCATACTTTTTATACGTATAGAAATTAATTCCTTTATTTCAGAATCAAAACACTGCATAAATAGATGTTATGGTCTGAGATTTTTTTTGCTAAAGCTGTAAAATTATATCACAATGACTCCTATTGTATTTGAGTTTATTCCTACAAAACACTTGCATATATGTAAAAGTGATTCGTCATGTCAGTCTCATTGTACCCCTTCTACAAAAATAACTTTAACCTGATTTAGAAAATTCCAACAAGATAAAAAGTTTCATTTGAGAATCATCTATTCTCTAGTAATACGAGATATTTCCATTGACAAAATATTACTGAAAGGAGTTAGGCAATCTTACTATGGGAATTGGTCCAAATGCCGTCCAGAAATGAAACTATGTGCATTTGATGGCTAAAGTCTACTAATTATGTCTGAAAATCAAACCGCATTAAAATCGGCTTGAGGATATCCGTCCAAAATAATCTAGAAGTAGGTACAGCAATTAGTACTGAATAATTGATAAAAATATTATTGTTACCATGTTCGTCATACTTTTTGAGAAATAAAAGTATTTTGTTATAGATCATATTACTATTAAGTTTTTAAACTGTCATGGTCACTAACATTAGTATTAGAGTTCAAAACGGGGTATTTACCATGTTTATATCTTGTATTGAGTTCCCGATATTTCGGCACTGTTGCAAGCGGTCACGGATAAACTAAAAGTATTTGCGGGTGGATGTTTATTGGCAGACAAAACGGTCTACCCTCCTTCTGTTACGTTTTGTGCGCTCGGGTCCGGTACCATCCTACATACCTATCACTTAAGTCACTCACAATCACAACTCGATTCTGTTCTCGACAAACGAAACTAACTGTGTCTGCTCGCGCACTTCTCACGGCACTTTTCCTGTTCTTACACAATTGAACCACTGGGTTCCAGGCCCCCGAAAGTTGAAACCCGTCCTCCCGATTGAAGTTTTTGTAAATCATATTACTATTCCTTTAAAACAAAACTATTGTCCTACATTTTGATACATAGCATAGCATCACGCCTGTATTCTCAAAGGGGTAGGCAGGGGCTTTCACCCAGAGTTGTGCAATTATATACAAAGGCAATAAAAGTAAGGACCTATGTAACTTATTTCCGGGACGAATATTTTTGGAAAAAATTACCTCCCGATGAGATCTACTTAATGCGTTTTCAGTTGATTCTTGCAGTCGCATTGCTGCATTCTTGCGTTGCCGTTCATTTGGGCCAAATTCTGGCAATGTCCTTAAACTGATCTTTCTTTCGCAAGAAACGACTGAATTAATCGAGTAATCGTTGGATTAATTCTGTCGTTTATAAATTTTAATGATTCATCAACATTAACATTTCCTTAAACCGGACGTTGACTTCCGAAAACTGTTCAGCAACTGCATTTTAATGCTTTAAAAATTATTGTGTTTCAGTCGGCCCTGCCCCAGGAAGTGAAAGCCAACGGCTCCGTGGAAGACGACAGACAACAGGAATAAGCACGCCACATCCGCACACACCAACATAGAAATATCCCGCTCCGTCAAACTTTTATTAACATTCTTAATTAAGGACAATTATGCCCTACAGTACATATGTGTCATATTAAACAAAATACAATCGATTCTTAGATGTTATTAAACTTAGTTATAAGCTATGTGTACATAATAATCAGTTATTACATTGTATGTTGTTAACCGAAATGTTATTCGTGGATATATAATATTATATCATACTACTCAATCGCTCCCACTGTCATCATGTATTAAATTAACAAATTATCGAATTGTCAAATGCTTCCCAGAAGACATCAGCTAAAATGTTATAAATGTTATAGATAGCGATGATATATTCTAGTCAATACTGAAGTAAGACTGTATCTTTTAATTTTGATCTCTATTTTCAAGTTCATATAATATAATCATATTATATGAACTTTTGCGAAGAGTTTGTACATTTTTAGAGCTGGGTAAATGTAAAACTACTTCGCTTCTTGTAGGTACTACTTGATTGATCTCTTGGTAACTGTCGAAACAGTATTTAAAAGGTCGTAGTTCAATTTAGATCATTACGCAGATACATTATTTATTATATTAAGTGTAGTGAAACTATGTTTAGTTTTGTATGGATATTATAGTGCAATTGATGAGTTGAAAAATAAAATATTTCCAAGGGAAGTATTGGTGTTTTATTAACTTCAGAAACCAGAACTTTGTCTCCATTCTCATTCATTCATTTGTCTTCATTTACATTGATAATAACAAGAGTCCAGATTGATTTGAACATCACGATTTAAACTATACTATCTGAATGGGTCAGTCATTAGTCCATTAAAAATAAAAGTTTTACTTGGGACTATATCGATTAAAACATGCTTCAAAATAATAATTAGCATTGGCTATTTTCGAGGATTCCCAACTACCAACTTGTAACCTTGCAAGTGAATTAGGGTGCAATAGAGTCCGATAAAGTCCTAATCTGAAAAGGAGGAGACAGTGTCATAAGCGCGACTGTCGACTGGCTGAGCATGAGGCCCTGAGTTCGATTCCCAGGTCCGGCATTACTATGTATTGGCGAAATACACACTGGGTGTACACTGGTAAACCCGTAGGAAGTTATTTACCTACTAAGATTAAAGTTATGTTACTCGGCAATCTTCGTGTTTCTTCGTGTTTCCGAATTATTAGTACGAATATGCAACCAATGTCCGAAGATCCGCGTCTTGTTAGGTACTCACGACACACCTGTTCTTTATTATGTTATTGAATATTAGCGATAAATTAATAATTAACTAATATTAATTTATCGCTAATATTTATTAACATCATCGTACTGCTGAGGCGCTTAACTCATTTATTTATTTCAAAAAACAAAAAGTTGTTAGTAACGTCTTAAAAACTATGTTAGTATTCATAAAAGATAAAAGATGACTGTGCTAGGCAATGCAAATTGTATAACAAATTGCATTACCCACCACACTCACCTCTCTGTATGAAGCCGAATTTAATATATCGTAGTACGGTACATAATATTATAACAAGTTATTAAAAAAAAAATGAATTGACGATGGGTCTGATAAAATCACATTAAATTATTTGTATAGGTGATATGACTTGCCTTTTCGGTCCTGCAGTTCAAACTTGACTGATACAAAGAAATATTTATTGATAGACGAGGGTTCAAACAAACACATGACAAGAGGTGTCAGGATAAATGTTATTTACCTACATAAAAGGACCTACAACTTACAATCTACATATTTTGTCGATGCGATTTTCTGTAAAATAGTTAACCAATCATATTGAATTTTTAGTTAAAATTTAGGTATAGAGATTTTAAATTATCACTCATGTAAATGGATAACATGGAAAACTGCATAATCCTTAACGGTTAAAATAACCATGCAGTGTTGATACTGTTAAGAATAAGTTGTAAAATATTACTTAAATTTATTATTTATTACTTAAACAAATAACACCTAGTCTAACCACTGAAATAATAAAACGACGATACGTTGCAGTGATACATTTCGCAAACAAAATGCTTTGAACCCCTGTGAGAGATAGTACGATTGGACGCCGGGCGCAAACAATGTCGACCATTATATTAAATAAATTCAGCCCATTACTGTTCCACTGCTGGGCACGGGCATCTTCGTAGAATGAGAATGGTGAGGTCCACCACGCTGGCCTGGTGCAGGTTGGCGTACTACACTCACCTTCAAGAATTTTATGCAGTCTTTCTCAGGTGTGCTGATTTCCTCACGCTATTTTACTTCAACGTATTACAACTATTACAAGTGATAAACAAATTCTGATCCGCACATTACTCCGCAAAGTCAGATGTGCGGGTTGGTTTCGAACTCAGACCCTCCTGCATGGAAGGCAGACATGACCGCCAGGCTATCACTACTTATAATCGACATCCATCATTGTACTCGGTGTTAATGTATAATTTAGTGGTTTCCAACTAAAGCTTATCCATATACAGTTGGAAATTCTCAGTTTCAGAGTATTTCAGTCAACGCAGAAAAAACGCTTTAAAATCTATAATGGTTTTGGATAAGTAAATTCTCTTAAAAGTCCTTGGGAACAAGTTAGCTGGGGTTTTAGGTAAAAATAACTATAAAAGCCTAAAAGTATTTTAGACTTTATAGGTATTCATGTGTAGGAGGAAGACAGGTATTGTGCTTACTTATTTTTTGCTTACAGCAAGTATATTTTAGTACGCAGCTCCATAATGTTTATTTTTATATTGTAACATTGGTGTAGATTATTATAGTGTATTAATTAATAGTAGGTAGCAGTGGCGAAGAGTCCATACAACCCGATTCCCATCGGCTTCCCTTTAGGAATTGGTTCAAAGTAAAAAAAAAAAATTTCAACTGGGCCTTTGCAGGCACTTTCAAAACGTCGTGATTCTAGGTGCACGGTTCCAAGTGGGTTGGTTAGTGCATAGACCAACGTAATATATTATTTACTATCCTACTGACAAAAAAAAGGCTTGTTATTCAGATAGGTCGAGCTTTCCAGACATGACTATAATAGATTACATAAGAGATGGTATGGATTTTTGTCTTGCAGCATTAATTGCAGTAATTTTTAGAAGGCATTTTTGGGACGGCTTCCCGTTTTAAAACTGTCACCCTTCGCCATTGGTAGGTAGTGCCCTCACAGAAATTAAAAAGTAGTTAGGTATAGGTATTAGACGTGCAACGTTATGATTTTAAATCCGGCAAAATTCGCCATACTTACAAAGTTATCGAATAGACACAATGCACTACTGTCTTACTAGTAGCGCGCGGTTTCCTATGTGGACATTCGACTTCTAAATACTAAAAATTACTCTTTATGGTTTAAAAGCAAGGGTGATATCAATACTAGGTACCTAAGTAGGTACTTAATATCTTTTTCACGAAACTTTTTCGTCATAAATCACAACCCCGTTATCGCGAAGAAACAAAATTGCTTCGAAAGCTAAAATGAAGGCGTCACGCGAGCTTCGGTGCAGTAAAGGAAGTAAATATTCCATTACTTTTATCAGGATATATTATCTATCTAATATTTTTGTTTATATTTTTTCAGTTTTAATTTTTAATAATTTAATTTATAAGAAAGATTTAATTTATTTATTTAATCATTTATGTACACACAAGAAAAGACACAGCAAACATTAAAAATAGGAGAACAAAGTACAAAGGTACTGCTTATTTCACAAAAGAAATCTCAAAAAATTAATAATAAAATAATAAAATATTAATTATATTATTATATTAATTAAATATTAATTATTAGTAATTTTAAAAAATTATAAGTACATGAACATTTACTTTGAGCTTCCACGAGTGATGAAACTTGTGAGATCTTCTGGCGCATCCTGGGCAGTCTGGCTCGATACCAGCACTGCTGGATTTGCTAATCTTTCTAATACGGCAAAGGCTATGAAGTCGCAAAAAAATTCCTAAAGTGCGTGGATCCCGCTGATATCGAAGCCTCGAAAACTAGGTGCAATCTCTGGCGAGAAAAATTCGTTCCACCTGCATACTTTCTCCCGCCATTGGAAATCATTTCACCTGGACATGAACTACCATGGCCCACTTGGAAATTACTTAATAGACTATGATCCCAAGTCGGCCGAAGCAAAGATAATCTTCACAGGTGGAATTTCAAAGATGGATTAGACCTGCAGTGCGAGTGCGGTGTCTCTCCGCAAACCATGGCCCACCTTCCATCCTGCGCCGCGTGCCCTACTACCTGCACGCGTAAGGAGCTAATCTCCGCAACTGATTTTGCAATCCGCGTCGCCACGCAAATTAAACAAATCAAATATACAAATTAAATATACTTGGTCCAGTATTCGGCGGAATTATTAAAAAGTATATTTAATTTGCCATCCACATACTAAGAAGAAGAAGATAGCTAAAACGAGATCACCAACGAAAACAAGAATGCTTACGAATTGGTTCATATTGGAATAAAAACCATTCAACTAGAAACTAGAGATTGACTAGAGTCGAAAATCGAGATCGAAACGACCGATAGCTGCACTATTACGGATATCCGACCCATCAGATGCGAAAGGGGAGTCGATGTGAATAAGCGAATGCCGAATTGATCTGGATGAATATCCTGAAGTCAGTAAACGAGATTTTACAGACTTAATGAAAATAAGGGGCGAACCCTAGCGATAAGACAAAAAGTTAAAAAGATGGACGCGGTTCAATTTTTCATTAGAATTTCGTTAATTCGGAAACGTAGCGAAAACGCCCTCAGCTGAAAAAAGGCGTCCTATTCGACCACTATAAAGAAGGTGATCAAGCTCATTGCTCATTGCCATAACTACTATGCTTCGCAAATACTATAATCCCTCAGGCGTCTTTTACTACGTTCACAACAAGAGAAGTGGTGGCTTATTCTTTGCGGCGACCATACGACGAACACAACAGAATCTAGAATGAAAAAAATTAAGTTTCGATTAGTCTACCGGATACATGAAAAATATTGTTTGGCATAGAATTCCTCAAAGCTAACCCTTCGAGGACTACAGGCGTGGGACACAAGTGTAACCCCACATTTCGACAATGCCATTATTAGGTCCCATGTAATAGAGCCAACCTAGGAATTGAACCCTTTTACTAACATTAGACCAATAAAGCAGTTATTACATTACGTAAACATTAAACGTAAAAGTGTCTTTTACGTAGGTATAAGTAAAAATGACTTTTACGTTTGAACGAATGATGACTGATGTTTATCTATAGATAACAACGGATTAAAAAGAATACAATTATTGCACTCGATCGGTGCTTGATTTATTTAATCAAGTTCTCAGAATAAAGTTTTAAAACATTAGGCGATTTTTATTATACGCTGCTACTTCTGCAAACGCTTTTTGTAAAAGCACTTCGCCGATAAGAACACCGTGTGCTGTGAGCGAATGCTGATAGGCATTTGTCGGACACACTTCACAGTTCACAACTGAGCTGTAACAGATATAAACCTAATTACTCAAAAATATAATAACTTTACACTCTCGTAATGAATTTTTCAAATCATTTTTTATTTTTAATTGCCTTGAATGTCATAAAAAATCGGTACACCGATTACGGTCCGTTGATTAAATTGCTTTAAATTGCTTTGCGTTATTTATGAGAAAGTTTAATAAATGGACAACTTGCATATTGTTTGATTACATTATTAGCTAACATTGTCTTAACATAAAGATACTTCCAAGTTTGACTTTGCTGAAGTACAGATACATAATAAGATGACGCACAAATTTTATTCCTTAAATAGAATGATAAATATGTCAAACACACTTAACCGACAGAGTATAAATTAACGAGGTTTCTCTGCATATTACAAAATTCTCTAATGAAGACAATG
Source organism: Allophyes oxyacanthae (assembly GCA_932294325.1). Taxonomy (NCBI): domain Eukaryota; kingdom Metazoa; phylum Arthropoda; class Insecta; order Lepidoptera; family Noctuidae; genus Allophyes; species Allophyes oxyacanthae. The sequence goes on along the minus strand of OW028618.1, from coordinate 7,721,080 downwards.
CTGGTATTACGCAATGGGAGCATTTAAATTAAGTCTGCAATCGCAGCAGGACTGCCTGCAGATATCTTGGAAGGAAGTACACTTGTCAATGTGTCACCGCCACGCAGCCTCCACTTCCAATCGATTACGATATTATTACCAGATAGTGTTTTGTCGCAGCATTGAATATTAATTGTGTTGTTCTGACAATTAAACAGGTGATAATATATTGTTCGTTCATTTTAATACTTATTGAAGGATTTTATGTAAATACGATCCAGTTTCTAATCTGTTATTGTTTGTATTTTTTAATGGAGAATAACGATTTCAAAGTTTTCAAGTTTTTTCAAACTTAGTGTTTGTTAATATAAAGTTCAAAATGATGTAGGAGTATCAATCTAGGTATTTATAATTCAGTTTTATGTTAGTAAAAAATTAAATAAACTCCTCCCATTTACAAGTTTAGATTACAAAAAGAAATACTATTAGCACCTACTACTGTCACTTTTTATTATTTTAACGACTGGATCAATAGACGCTCGTTAAAAACATTTAATTTATACACACGTGTGCATAAAGACATCCACAATTCCGCACACTTCTCCTTACATTGAATGCTAGTGAAAATGTACACGGTGTACTTAGGTACATTTTCACTAGCTTTCAATACTGCAGCAGGAACATAAACAAATTTCTCTAAAAAAAAATCTGTTACTGAACCATCTTACAGAGATTTATGGCAATTTTAGAGGAAATTTCAGTAATAAATATTCTACAGGCCTGAAATATTGATCTTGATAGATTTCCCGCAAAAACACTGAAATCTTTTCACTTTCAGAATTTTGCAGGAAAATTAATAGCTAGTTGGCACATTATTTTTCTTCTCATTCCAAAAAAAGAGTAGATATTTTTACATAGGTTCAATGACATAGAAAATCCACGACATTGCAGGTAGGTATACTGCATGCTGCCGCGCTGAGCCGGACAGACTATGATTTCCACTTACTTGCAGCGCAGGCGTCACTGAAAGTACCGAATGTTCCTATCCATATATTTTCAGACACTTATTTACGATTATAAACAAGATGATTTAAGAAAAAAATTAATCGTTGCATAGAAAAAAAAGTTTAAGATTTATATTAAATATTGCATCAGTGCATCACGATGATTCATATGACGGTCGTAATGCATCATACATCGACCTTGGAACCATTCCTCACGTAACACCGACCTGTTACGTGTCCACAACACCTGTCCGACTATTTGTACTTACCTTAAAATAGAAAGCTTTTCATTAACATACGTGAAAAATGTTAAGGAATTAGAAACTCTTCTAACCTCAGATTTCCACTGCACCAAACGATGTATTGCATCAACATAATGCTGAGTCAAAAATATTTTGAAGCATTAAAAATGCTTTAAAACAAATGATTATTATTGGCGCATTTATCAAGGTACCTATAGATGAATGTGGCAGCGGAAGCTTTCTTTCAAAACGTTTACGTATGCATCTAAAACAATTTTGACAGCGCATCCGATATGAAAAAGAATACAAATTCTACGGCGTAGACTAGATATAAAACCCAAATTAACATTACAGTTTAAACAATAGGTTTACGTGTACCTATGTCATTGACACGGTGTTGACTACATTTTACAGAGTAGAAGAAGTGTCCGTGACTCTGCCTATATTTAAACATTTCTCATCCAAGGTGAAGCTAACAACGCATGGAAACAATTACGATAAAACACAAAATATACAGAAATATTATACAGAACTAAATCTGGCATTTAAATGTGTCTGGACGGAGCACACTTGTACAGTACTATTTTATGAAATTATTGAAGTAATACTGTACTATCAACGTTAATTAAGTATTGCTATTGTTTTGCATGGCTCCGAGGGGTTCGTACCTTCTCCGCGGATCGATTCGAGAGGCACAACAACAACAGTCAGTCTTTGAATTGGTGATCAAGATGCCTCGGAGAGAGTGATCTTGATGTACCAATACCTTCTATGACATTCGTTACAGGCAGTCAGCAGCCCGAAAAGTCTGACAACCAGTAACCGTAGGGTATCGGTATCTCCTATCCAGATAGCTAGCTGGTGGCTAGATGGCAGTCTTGACGTATAAAATATGGTATTCAGCCTCATCTGAGCCGACTCCAACATACTTAGTGCAGGCTAGACAAATCATGATTGTATATATTGAATACTAGCTATTGTCCACGGTGACAGCCGCGATTTTTATTTTTATCAAAATAAAATATAGCTTACCTATACCACTCAGCAGGGCTAGCAGGGCGGGTGAATAAATCCGTTTTCTCAACCCTTTGTCTCTTTAACAGAAGATAAATTGAAAAATCGAGAATGAAAACGGTATAGAGATGGTTTTGTCCCCGATTTTTCTGTGGACAAACCCGTTTTCTCCAACCTTTGACAAAAAACAAAAGAAACAATCGAAAGAGAAAACTGTAAAAAGATGATTTAATACCCGATTTTCTATCTCCCCTTTTTTGCCGTGTTAACCCTTGCAGGGATAGTGTAACTTTCTATTAGGTACTTAGTGTAATAATTTTTAGAATCGGTTCAGTAATTCCAGACTTTACCTCCTAAAAACAAACAAACAATTTTACCTCTTTCTAATATTAGTACCTATAGGTAAATATAGGTATATGTGTATGGGGTAGGCGGAGAGCTGTAGTGGTGAAAATTGCGAGAGACTTTTACAAAGCAGTAAGTCATTATAGGATGATTCGATTTGAATTTGATATAATAGCATCAATGAAAGAAACTCAAACATAACTTGAAAAACCAACTTGTACTAATTTACTCAAACTCTAAGCACACAATAGGCATTGGGTAGGTAAACTCCACATAAACCGTACCTAGGTAAATCAGTATAGAGGTTATATATTGCGACACGGACAGATCTGGTGTAATAATTTCAAGAAACAACAAAGGGACCATCTTCATTACCTCGGAAAAAATAGAAACGTGATAATGTTTTTTACTACTTACATCGCATTTATGTTTTCCTGAATTCTTTCTATAATTTTATTGCCATTTCTTGACGTCAAAGCGGTTTGTAGAGTTAATAAATTAGTCGTAGAGAAATGTCAGAGTTAATTATTTGATCATATCTCAGATAATGTTTTGGCTCACAGTTGAACCAGCTTAAGTATATGAAATATACAATCAACTCAAAATTGTTTTAATCCCAGTTGATCAATTACTCGCATTTCTCCAGGGCCAAATAACTATTATTAATAAATAAGAAAGTTTTTACGATAATGTGGAATTAACAATCGATCATAGTTTTTTCTTAAAGTTGTTATTAGAAGCCTACGACCTGATATTCATTTTATCAACTACTATCTGGATTAATCGATGTAGGAAACAACTAAATAGTGTACTCTTTAAAGTAACCGGACAATTAAAAAAAGAAACAATCGTATTATATCCTTAAACAAAGGTAGATAAGAACATAAAATTTGTTTGCTGCAAGTATTTCCGGAAAATAAAGTTCAATAACCAAGATGACCGCTTCGGAGTCTTCCGAATGGTTTGGATGAAAGGGAAAACAGATAGCCGAGGAAATATAATTTATTCGTCAACATTAATATAAGGCCGACTAAAAATAGTTGATGTAAACTAGATAAAATTCCCGACTAAACGCGATGGAAGGCGGAGTTTCATTCGCAGGCTGGAAGCCGCGGCTCTCAGTGATCGCTTACCGTCTGACACTTCACAGTGCGAAGTTTAAGTTCAAGGACTTGTGCTAACATTTGTTTGTTTACATCAGGTGAGAGTGATTAAATTAAGAAAGACAAAGAATTCTATCAATGTAAAATATTAGAAACGCAAATTGAATTTACTGTTCTGTATTGAGATGCATTAAAAATTAAATGACATTTCAAATATTTAACATTTCAAAAAGTGAACTTCAATTATAAATTCTATCTCTCGTTAGTCATCGCATGCGTCCACATGTGCACTCCTATTTACGTCTGGGTTTAGCTTTCATATTGATTCATAAATCATAAGTGCCGAAGTATGAATCATTCGATAGCCAGCAATTGGCAAAGACTTGTACACGTCGATATGATCATCAAACAACATAACCGTGATTGCTGAAACATTGCAGGTGAGGCGTCCATTTCCCGACTCGTGCGCAGGCAGTGGGCGGGCGCCGACCGCGGACTCAGTAAGAGACAGGCATCGCCGCCGCTCGCACGAATCTGAACGCCGCACAAGGTATAAACACTATAGAAACGCTTCTCACTGCTTCATATAACATTTGCACTAATAAAAGCTTACGAATGTCTGTGTATTTATTTTTCAACACTAATCACCTGCCGACCTCGACATCCATGACTAACTTCATGAACAAGGTGTTCAGTTACAAAAATAATTCGCCCTGACTTCATGCGACTGAAATAACACGTTCCGTTCAAGTAGCCACTGTAATATTTTGGCTAGTCACGGGAATATTATGTAGCTCACTTCATTGATAATACACAATTTTGCTCATTATTAGTTGTAAGACTATGTTTTAAAAATAAATCAAAGCCGATTTGGGAAAAATACGTCACTGTGTACCACGGATATATGCTGTGTACTAATACATTTTACAATTTCTTATGTATTTGTGTTATGCAGAATAAGAATAGAAACTTATTCTTGTACATCAGACGGTCTGAATTATACGAGTGAATTATTTTCAGCCTTGATGACGGTATTGTTAACCTCGTCCAAGTAATAAACATTTCTATTGACCTTCTTACTATCTAAACATTTTTAATGTTTACTGTCTCCTCTATCAAGGACGACATTATATTGTATCCGTTTAATAATTATTTGCATTAACAACAGGACACAGTAACGTCACAATGTGAATTATTATCGTTACAAAATTTTATTTCAAAAACCTATTGATAACAGTTTTGTGCATTTTAGTTAGTGATCACTTTAATTAAATGTACAACGCACAGGTAACAAAGCTTAGTGATGCTCCACTGTTGAAAAACATCTCCAGTTATCTTAAATTTATAATTCCGAAAATAAGTGCGCAAATATTTATTACGCATGCGGGCAAGGAGTCCAGAACGAAAATAGACTACACCTCTCGCCGTCCACATTAATATCGCATCTTGAGCAGCATGGAGATAACGAACTATTTTTCCTACACCTACACACATTCTCTTACAAATTTACATGGCCAATATATTGTTTGTAATGCATTCATAACTTATCAACATTATCAAAGTAACAGTGGTTTCTGCTAGAATTCTTTGAAATGTCGAGTAGTGGTTTTATTTTATGAGACTTCTACTAGCGACACAAACCTTGCACTTTTAAGACACATTAAAAGCGTGCTACTATTCTAGTTTACTTTCTAGACATAAAATAAAACAGTATTCTTATAAAAGTGGTGACAATGTTCCTACCACAGATCCTACCATAGAATTTTTTACATAAATAAAAAGAAAAGTAGTCGGGTAATAAACGTATCCCTCTTCGAAATGACACTCAATGTCATTTAGAAGATTCCATAGACAAAAAATGTTGGATGCTTCAAAACGCTAATCGCAAACGGATGGAGAGTAAATTTTCAGCATGCATCAGTAAACAACATAGCGTTAACCTTTGATCTTCGCTTAAGCTTCGTTCTTACTGTTTTAAAATGAAACGTAATACACGCGTATATTGAGTAGAAATCAGAACTTTGTGTTGATTCAATTTCCCGAATGTAGTGATTTCTTCTATTTGGTGGGCACATAATTGAAACTCATTTACGTGACACAAGTGTAGGTATTTCCTGAATCGAGAAGTTATAGGAAGTAACTGAAGCGTTTTTGATGATAAATCCTTGACATTTCTATTTGCTATTGTTTTAAAAATTCTTGGATTTTCGAAAATTTACTAATAGTTTTATAAGTACAGAACAGGTGTGATTCTTTGTATGCTAGTGGACTTTGTACGTCTACTACATCATAAATTAAATAATTAGATCTAATTTATATAGGTAGGTAAGCAGTAGTTAAACAGATATTTATTACAGCGAAGGTCAAATAATATTATAACTAACAAACGAAAAACACAACGTAACATGAAATACATTATTTTAGAGCTGAATGTATCGCTGTTTTATGAAGCCGCCTTCCGTGACCATTTCGCAATTACAACGACACTTGTACACAAATAAATCTAGTGACGAAATCCTCGGGAGACGATGGATGGTTTGTTTTACCTCACTATTAGATAATTTGACGCTAATTTTGCAAAGTTATGGATAAAAGCCTCCCACAATTTATAGGGAAAGTAATATTCCTGATCAGTGTAAAATAAACGCTAGTGGAAAGTGTATACGTATGTTTTCTTGCATGATTTCCTCGTATATCAATCACAATATCCTCTAGCACAGACGTTCATATTGAAAACTTATTCTCACAAAGCTGGCTGTCTCCAGCACATTATTCGGAAAAAATATGATAGCCGTCGTTGGCGGTGGCTCGGCTAATAAAAACGCAATAACATGAGGTGCTCCGCCGCCAGCCCCGGGGCGTGAATCTTTCGAGAGTGTAATAAAATTATCTCATGAGGAGGATAAAATTTGTCATCCTAATTTTTCTGATATTCGTCCTAGGGTAAATAGTCGTATATTCCAGACTAGTGAAATGATTTAGTACATCAATGTAGACTATAACTAAGCGATTGTTTTGACATGTGGACTCGTCGTTCTTAATCTCCTTATGAAAATATAAAACACGAAATGTAAACATACTCTTGACCGATGAAAATGTTTAGAGATTAGCTTTGTCAACACATGTTTATGTGATATGAAACGGGATCATCAACTAATTGACCGAGAGTCTTGTTAAGTCAATGTCTTCATCTCATAAATTACGTGCTTATTCCTATTAGTTAACAATATCAGTATTCTTGGGTCATAAACCAATGTATTTTTGAATGTCTGCATGCATCGTAAATTTTATTATGCTCTCAAGACGGCAGTTAAAACATGAAACTGATTTAAAAGGCAGCACTATCTCCGAATGCTATGTTTTTATAAATACTTAAACAATACTTAGGCATAGTATCATTAGTAACCTATTAGGTCCATAATTAACAATGATAATATGTTATTGCTTGTACTAATGGAAAATAATGTTCACAATATTATCGTAGGAGAATTAAATATATTAACAACGTGTATCAGAAATGCATGGTCATATATTTTAAGGGTCATAATAAAACTTCAATACCTACTCGACCCAAACGTATGGGACAGCTGATTATTTTTTCGCTATTACGATGTTGGTCCCATAGAGAAGTTGTTCAGTTTCATGGTTTGTATGACCACGCATTTCTGTTACACGTTGTATAATGTACGTACCTACTTATATCTAAACTGTGTACTTTTAACAATATCTATCTTTTCTTTTTATTATATTGAAATAACCAAACCACTTGTCAGACGAGATTGTTACATCAGAGCTCCCGTACTTCCCTTATTACAAGAGCCATATCGACCTAAAATACACATTTTAAACTAGTAATACATTTTTAACATTCCAGCGCTGAACGAACGAAAGATGGCCACCGGCCCGAAGATAGTACACAAGCAGTTCAACTCGCCCATCGGGCTGTACTCCCAGAAAAACATCAAGGAGACGCTCACCAAGCACATGCAGAACCTTGGCAATGGCACCGTCGGGTCAGTTCTAGTACTAGTACCATTACATGATAAGCCAATTATTCTTCAACAGATGGGCACGAGCCTCTTCCACAAAATAGTTTTTAGGTGTCTCTTCTTTGAATATAAAAGATTTGGGCCTTAGTCCACCACACTGGCCGGGTGCCGGTTAACAGACTACACACTACTACACAGTACACAGACCTTCTTCTTCTGTCGACTTGGCACGAGTTATCGTAGTTTCGCAAATGCTGATTTGCACATGAATTCCAAAGGTAGGGGCCGGAAAAGAAGTCAAGACCTCCTGCATGAAAGACAATCGTTTAACCTAGCATTAGCCTAGCCTTTAACTACCCACACCATATATTTACATATACATATATATACAAGCCCACTTCTCGCATACGGTACAATCCTAATAGCGAAAATCCATATTCAGGTTCGTAGGTACGAAAATTGGGAGTACTTTGGGTTATTTTACAAAAGCGTATTTTATGTAGGTACCTATTCTTATCTATAGTCTGGCTTGTCTCAGATAAGGTATCGTTCTTAAAATTAAGGAGGTACCCATTTTCAAATATATATTCAATTTAACAAATATTAAAAAACACTCTCTGTCGTCCTCAAAATGTCATAATTTTCTAATATTAGATACTAGTACCTATCGCCTGCATTCGTTATTTTAATTTGATTATTGTCGATACCTAACCTTTTGTAAAGAACGTAGAAACTTTATGATTCGATTTATTTATCTATTTATTAACTAATGCACATAAAACAAAATAAGGCCGTCACAAACACTGCACCGAAATATAGTTTTGATTTGGTAATTCAATAATACTTGACTAAATGTATGGACCAGCTGAATATTATGTCGCGATGTTCATAATTACGAGTACAATAACCAACTTCCGTTTTTCGCATATACTAAAAATAATGTTGTATATTCACCTGAAAAACAAATTGAATTACTCATTAACTTGTTCAAGTAACGTAGCTGTAGGGTAGAGATTATATTTCAGATATTCTGCTGAGACGAAAATATCTGACATTAATTACTAGGTGCCTTATTCTTCCAGGATAATATGTATTAAGGTAATAATTGATTACTGACGTATTAGTTCGTCATAATATTAATTGAATTCATTTACGGTTGCTGTTATTTCGTCCCATTGGAGTAATACGTAGAATTATGAAGGTCAATAAGCCGATATTATAGACACATTAAAAGGTTTCCGGGATGAAAAGCAAACTATGAGTTTCAATAACTATTAAAAATCATAAATTTCTTTTCATAACGTCACATACTGATAGCTAGTTCTCTTCCACAGGAAAACTGATTCAGAAGTTTAAACTTGCAGCCCTAATATAAATCTAGGTCATCTTAGGATTAACGATCCAATGATGATCCAAGGTACTTCTGTCACTTTCATTTGTTTGAGAATGAAAAAGGATAGAGCACCGTTAAGCAAACTGTCAGTACTATTACTAAATAATAACACAACAAACAGATAGACATACAAATTCACTTTTGATTTTATTATATGTATATAGGATGAAAGAGATCATTACCAGCGCTTCGGAGAAAATATCATTTGAGACGATAAAAATAATAATAGAACAAGAGAAATTGTGTCTTTACTAAAAAATTAATATAAAAATTCTTGTTATTAATTTTCACGTGAATAATACAAACGTAAAAATATTTTATTCTTATAGACATTTATTATCACTGAATTGCATTCAACTGGCTTCTATTGTTTCTTGGTTGACATGTAGGTACTGTGCATGGGATTTTCTTTCTTGATATTTAATTCTAAAAATTTTATATATTGTAAGTAATGTCATAAATATAGGTAATTATCATACTGTGATAATTGTAACATTGTTATAATTATCACAATATAAATATAATTATAATTGTCATACTGTCATAATTATTAAACTTTCCGATTTGGAGAGTGTAACGCAATTAGGTGGCTAACCGAGCCCCCTAATTATACGACCGACGAGTTACAATAGTAGCAAGTTCCTAGGATCATACATAATAACGAGAACCATTATTGTAGTCAGCACCTTCAAATTCAGGTAGATAATCAGATCAACCTAAACTAAAAATATAACAATAAATACCTAACAAAATTTATCTAATAAAGTAAAATATATTATGATTGGTAGCATATACGTGTTAAATATTGTCAATCGTCAACATTTCTGATTCATGAACACTGTAAGCGGTGGAAAGTTAAAAAAATTATGATGTACGTAAATACGCCTCTTGTACGTATAAAAAATATAAATCGCGGACGTTTTCCTTATTTTTTTGTTCCGGAGCAAGAAGAACCATAACACAATGAATTTTAAAGGTTCATATAAATCATAGTACCTACCTTCACGTATCCCATCTAAAATACTGGGAATTTTCTTTCCGTTTCTCGTAAAGCGGTAAAAAATTAACAAGGAAATGACCACCACTCTGTATCTAAATAATGGCTGCCTCCAAAAATAATTTAAAGAGGGCAAGGTGACATTAACATGAATAAAAACAGAGTATTTCCTAAGTATAAATAATTAAGGTCCTCTGTCACATATTTTGTTCAAATTCCGGTAATGAACAAGACTACAGATTCTGTTATTTCAATCGTGTCTCAACCGTGTTAGAATGGTCTCATAAATGTTGGTTTTCACAATGACGTGTCGTTCAACCGATTTTGACTTCTATTGCGTCGGTAAAAGTAGTCAAAATCAACGACACTTAATAACTAGCAAATAACCGACTTTTACTTCTATTACCTAAGCAATAGAAGTCAAAAAATAGGTTGAACGACACTGCAAAAACCAACAATTACATTCTGACAAGATTGAGAAACTATTGAAATTGCAGAATTAGGACCCAGTGTATCTGTTTCATCCATAGAGATAATATATAGTACCTATAACACTATTTCTATGGTTTCACCAGACAAGTGTACAATCTACAATCCCTAAGGAATAGAAATGTCAGCGAAATATACTGAATTGACATAAATAAGCTGTTAAATAGTCACGTGATTCGTAATTGTCAATGCCATACATTTTGCTAGCGTTTCTACTCTCTAGCGATTGTAGATTGCAACTTGTCTAGGGCTGTTTCCTTGAAAAATAAGGGTATCGCTGAAGTAAATAATACACATTATCTGCCCAACGTGATGAAATGATTTTCTTTAAAAAAGGGTCATTCTGTTGTTTTGGCAAATTGTTTACTTTGTCACCTTTCAAATGGCTGAATAACAAAAGCCGATGACTTTGACAGTGTGTTTAACTTGTATGTCTTTGAAGACAAATTATTTTTAAACGCGTTGAAAGATTCTTAAGAAAATAAAAATAACTCTTACAAACTCTGAATGGAAATTAAAACATGCATCAATTTCAAAGAATGTAACAAATGAAATTACACATTATTTTTGCTTACAACTTTATTAAATAGGTATCTATTTAAAATATTACCTATTGTCTCACCTTCACTTATTTTTAATTATTTTTTTCCTTTCACCACTGCGGTGTAGCTAAATGTTTTTCAATTATACGAACAATATCTTGAAGTAAAATCGAATTAATCATGAAATAAAATCTAAGTAAGTCAAAGATCAAAGTTATCAAGCAACAGGTTACGCTTACTGGCAGTTCTATTTTTTGTATTTTTCTCCATTAGAATGTTTCACTTCTAATACTTATTTATTTTATTCTGGTAGAAAAATGTAATACACATTGTAGACTTTTAAAAGAACACGATACAGTTTATGAGTAAGTAATAGTCTCACGTGAATTTGACAGTTTGCCAGAACCATGACGTGGTATTGATACAATTGTCGAGTAATTAGTCGATGGTTATTAACAATAGAACACCCTTGCCTTTGTTTTTATTACGCGTATTTTTTCTACGTCGCATTAATGTCAATGTGTTTAAACTGTAGATGTAGGCATAAACCACGCACATTAATCGATTAGGCTTGTGTTTTTTTTATTAGTATATTTGTACAAATATGAGATATTTAGTTGAATGAAAAGCGAGTTTTAATGAAACACTACTTTTCTATTTAATTAATCCCCGTATATACCTATAATAAATTGTGATATGTGGTAGTATACTTATTTTAAAATATATTTCTCCTGCAAAAATCTCCAACTTTCAAACAAACACACTTAACCGCGTCTAATCGGAATGTAGACTGACTGCACCGCGTTAAAAATAACAGTCGTAAGCTATAAATACACCTACACACGTATAGGAAACAAAACAAAATGATAGACGTGCCAATAAGCGGTCCATGAGTCACACTCACCCCAAACGAATCAATATGATCTGTTCATACGGGCATTACTCGTATTTGTACAGTATATACTTATATCGCCCCACATGTACCCTTAATGGAACTGAGCCCTTAACATCATTGACGCTAATTCAATGTGCAGTGAGCCCTTTCAAATATTTTGAATCACTGAATAGATATTTTCGGTCTAGAATTCAGATTATTCAGTTTCAAAGGCAGCATGTAACGGTTAGAAAAATGTATACAAAAAGATTCTAAAAATAACTCTAATTTATACTTAATTGAAAACGAAAACAACACTGTAGAGCAAATAAAATAGGCTTTCTCCGAACATGGAGATCTTATTTCCGAAGTACCAAGAATTATGAAGAGAACTATGATAATTATTATTAATATGAGAGAAGCAGTAAGAGTACATTAGGGCTCGGATCGCGTTACCCTGGGATAACGGAGCATCCGAGCTTCCTCCATACTTAAGTATTTATCGTTCGTTTGATACATTATGGTGGGTGTTAGCTTGTGTGTTCGCTTCGGTTCCCATTATCTGGAACAATTGTGTCAAACGAAGAAGAAACGAAGTGTAACTGATTACACAACACATAACATACATGACAATATGTAGCAATAAAGTTGTTTAATTTTACTCTAAATTATAGGCGGTCTGGCTAGTCTTCAGATACATCGGTGAAGAATTTTAAAGCTAAATACACAACACACAACAAATAAATCTGTGTTAAAAACAAAATTGAACATTTCATTTTAAATTATCGAGAACACAACGTCGCGACGTAATAAATAATTATGAATTGTACAAATAATAGGAATTGAATTACTTACCACCTATTAAATCTTACCTAAATATACCTTGTAGTTGTAATAATAGGAATTGAATTACTTACCACCTATTAAATCTTAAATATACCTTGTAGTTAATCTTCGTCAGTAACCATAATAATGTTTTACTTACAGATTAATGTCACAGTTAGCATGTTATGTCTTTTCTTATGGGCGACAGGCCAAATTGAAAGAGCACGAACAATTCAAAAACAAACAAACTATACATAGGTGAGACAACGTACAGGATGATTTGTGAACGAGATCGTGGCCTCAAAAAATTTTCTTCTCCGAACCTTAATTTGGGCAACTGTGAAGGGGTACTCATGAATTATTATAATATCAGACATGGTAGCAGTTGGCTGAAATACTACTAACAGATCTCATTATTATAAAGCTTTAAGTCTTTTACGATACTCACGAGAATTTGATCTACAACTTGTTTCAGGTCTTATCTCGTCGTTCTTCTTTCTTTCTTTTCTTTCTTATCTACTGACGGATAAACTGATAAAAATCACCTTTTACACAAATATCTCTTCGACAATATCTTAAAAGTGTAGACACGGCTTCTACAAATTGACTAACTTCAGACAAGATTTGTTGTTGTTGACTTAAAGTGTCTCAACCTTTTATATCTGGGTCACCATAATCTTGAAGTTAGTAGGTAGGTACTCCTAAGACATGGTCAGCTTCAATTGAAACCGATTTCAATGCAAACTCATTTGACTAATGAGTAATCTGTTTCAGTTTTACTAATTAAATTATAAACTTGATATTATGAAAAAAAAACTGCGGTTATTTAAAAGCTTTTGAGAACATGTTGTTCCTCCTATTCATAACTGCAAAATAAACGTGACTTGGACAAAATTTACGCTACTGTGTGCATAATTAGTTCACATGTATTTGCCGCTGTCACTGGTGTTTTTACAAAAACTTTTACATCAGTAGATGGAATTCTTACTATAGACGTAGGTACTTTTATAAAATTATCTAAAGTCTGTGACATATCTATAAAAATTTTCTTATTTATGACAAAATCGATGAGTTACTTATCGGTACAATCGGCAATTTTTCCGGTTAACTCTAAGCAGGTCGCAGTCGTTCAAAGCATTTTGTTTGCGATATGTATCACTGCAACGTATCATGACTGTACCGAATATAACACCAACCTGTATATAAAAGCACCTTCATTGAAGAGTGCGTCCAAAGATAAACGCTGGGCCGATTTGAATGCCGTTGACCGATCAATTATGGCCTGAGCGCTCCCGGAGGGGCACTGACATTTACGCAGATGAAATTTAGCAGCGCGCCAACATAGTAAGCATTCCGCACCGCGTGCGCATCATCAAAGTAACGCTAAGATAAATTGGTGCAATACATGATAGCTTTGTGTTGCTGCACAGAACCAGTACGGTTGGTAAATGTCTGCGCTCAATGTGGTAGTGATAGAGGCACTCAGTATATTTGCGTTGCCTGAAAGCTTTATCTGATGTAAGACAGATTGCGTTTGCACTTAAGGTGCGTTATGAAATATTATCTAGATAGAACCAAAATTAGGATTGAAGTTAGACTGCTTCTTGGCATTAGAGCCCGTTCACATTTGACTCCATTTGACATTTTTTTATATAATTAAACTTCACGTATGATATTTTTTATTGATACATAAACAATTAGGTCTGTGTGTCAATGTCAACGCTAATGCCTGTAAACATTACATTAGTGGTTAGGTCCTAAGAAACTCAAAAAAGCTATTTATATAAACAAAATGTATTCTTAACTACTTGTTCTTAGAATATTTATAAATAAAAGTAAATAATCACACAGCGATCTAGAAATAAATGTAATTCGGTACAATACAATGCAGTCACTTTACATAATATTTCGTGCGAGTAATTGCTACCTGACACCGCTGCAGTTTAATCTACTATCTCATTATTAATGGCAAAAAGCGACAAAAAGTGGAAATAAACAAGCAAATGAGGAAGAAGGCGCACGCGCCGGCACAGTCGCAACGCGACCGTAACCGCGCACAACACTGCGCCTGCGCGAAACTATAATTTTCATAATATTCATAATTCAAAATTGACGTTATTAATATTTTCCGAAAAAACATTATAAGTAGTTCTTTAAAAAATAATAAGCATCCTAAGATTATTAATAAAATTAAACCAAACGATATTGAGCTAAATTATTGAACATTATCTCTATAGTAACAATTTTAATAAGTTAAGAAAAAAATAATCGCCTTGTTACATTTTTTATTGCATTCTTATTTGGCTGTATCAGTTGCATTGTCTGATGCAAAATTATCAGTGATATCATATTCATAAAAATAGAAGTTAGTCTGAAACAAAGCAGACTCACCAGCGAGTCAGGATTTGGCATAAAACGGGGCGCACACTCATCGCAATATAAATATAATATACGTGAAATATACATTGTCGAGCTAATTAATCTGTCCTAAAGTGTAACGCAACGTGTTTGTAATCATGGGCACTGTCATCGAAACAAATGGGTAAGGAAAATTCTTGAAGACCGTCCGTTGTTTGTCCCACATGAAATTCGTCTTGAGAGGCGAATCGGTGAATTTTGAAATAATTAATCATTATTATTTCGGTGTTCCCGAGTCGTCGAGACGAATTTCTTGCGGGACGAACCAACAAAAACCAGTAGAAATACCGGTATACATTGGTTTTTATTCCGTCCGATAGTAGTCTGAAGACAGACAGATTAGCAAATGATTCGTAGTCATTTTGCTATGTGTTAATTACTTTCTATGCAATATTTGCATATTATTACCATTTGTATTCAAGACATGAGTTTAAAGAGGTATTCATTGATTTATGTGTCATTATAACATTGCGTTCTGATTTATTACTGATATGATGGAAGCTCGTCATATCTTTGGTTATATTTATAGAAAAATAATGAATTAAATAATATTATATTGTTGCCTTGATAGATAGCTACGCCGCCTACGAATGACGTAGGTACACTGCGTAGGTACGATTAAAAGCAGATAGTTAAAAATGCCAAAACACAACATTTTCCTAATTTCATTTACTTCACGATACTACCTGACTCTGGAGTCTGGTTTATTTTGCTTCATCGTTTCTTACATAAAGTTTAAAATAAAAGAACATCCACATAATTTTTTATACGTGCATGCTATCTGTTTTGCCACAGGTTTTGCTACATAGATATTAAGAAATTCTATCTTCAAGAACTTTTTTATTGAATAACCATTTCACATACAGGTTGTTTATATTTGCGCACTGAGTCAAGATACATCTGACATTGACATCTGATCACGTTACCAATAAAGGTGCAGTGAGCTGAATGTAAACTCGATTTCTTTATATGGCAGCTGTTTGTTATATAGGCACGGTCAAACATACCGCCGAGTTATCTCACGTTCGTTATAAAAAGTATTTCAATACATTCTATAGTAAGCCGAAAACGTTAAATTGCAAGCGTATTTGAATGCAGACCATATACGAGTATACGTGTTTTAGAAAATAACTTCACTCAATGATAAAATATTTTAATATTTATTGAGTTAAGAAATGATTGAACTCAATATTGTAATAATTAAATTTTTTAGATAATGACCTATCTTTCATTATGTGTGCCCGTGAAAACATCGTGGATCAAAGTTGCTCTATTTGCTAAATTGCTAATCCAAACTTCCTATGTAACTCTAATTATGAATAATAAAATTGTCATAATGAGCACCCTTTTTTTCAAGCCCTTCTTAATTTCCCTTTTATTTGCAACTCGAATTATGTGTCCACCCCCGATAGAAATGAATAGCCTGACACATCTGTTTAAGATACAATTTCGATAAACTCCTTGTGTACGTACAACCATTTTTGGGCTGAAAGACATTTTTCGCAAACCAACAAAGCTTTTACAAGTTACAAAAAGGGTGAGCCGGCAAAATACCACGTTTATCTGGTAAAGTATTTGTAGCTAGTGAAGGAAAAGGAAACACATCTCGAGTCAATCATAAAGCATAAAAGCGTAACCTACAAGAATAACTTTCAACTATAAATAATAATTTTAAATAAACGACCAGTTGGTATAAATTTGATAATTATAAAAAATATTAAGTATCCAATTAAAAATGGTTATCCATTTACTTAACTGAAAATTAGAAAGACATTATATAGAAATAAATAGTTTCATTGTACTCATATTTCTCTTACAGTTTTATTACTTAAGTTTCATGGTGAAAAATGTAAAAATGTTATGAAAGCTATAAGTTAAAACAAATTATAGGCATTTCCAAAAACTAGGTATTATTAGTTTATCCTGTTGCCTGATCCTACTTACCATACATAAGCAGTGAGCATCTTTTGAAAAAAATATTTTACGATTTCACTTCACGTCCGCCCTGGGCATATTAAAAGCATCATCCGTGAAATCTAATGAATATCGGAATCTGAACGAACTTCGCCTTCGACGGTAGTAACGAAATAATAGGGTTCTTAGTACCACCCCGTTAATAGAGCAAGTTCCATTTAAAAATACGTCTTGTTCATTTAACATTTTTGTTAATCTATGTTTTTCAAAGAAGTTCTTGTTGTAACACATTTTATAGCCACACCCATAAAAATATTAGACAAAAACATAAATATAATATTTATGACGAGCGAGCGTGTGACTTTTAAACTTTATTGAAACGAAGAGTGACGTAGGTACCTCTGTCCGTTTCTACGAAGTAATTTACCGTCAGCTAGAGGAATAAAAATAAATTAATAAATTTCAAAAATAGGTTTAATTACTATGTAATATGATTAATTTTGATAGAGTCAGCACTCTACCAGCCTTTGTCGTCATAATATAATCTTTGCGAGAGGCTAAAACGGAAGAATGAACTAATTTAATAATAGATATAACAAAATATTTGCAAAAGTAAGAATATAGAAAAACCGTACTGAAAAGAATATGACAATAAAAACCTAGTACGTGCCAGGTACGGAAAGCCTACTTATACAATGCGTGGTTAGCTTATACTGGAAATGTATAGCTTGATATGTAACCATGTGTAGGTATATACTACCTACTAACTGAGTACCTATTAAAAATAATTTGAATTTTTTACTAGTTAGTATAAAAGAACATCACTGAAATACTTAATGATTGTAATTAAGATTTTTTATCTCATGAAACATTATTTCTATTCGCGTGGGCGCTGTTATTATAAACGATAACATTTTAAGATTAAACATGAACATGAATTTTTGAAGTAGTTAATTGATAGATAGTTTTTATCAACTTATCTAATGACAAAAAAGAATATGTAATATAATAAAAACATTTTTTTATTTAGGTACATTTAGCTATGCTATAATTATAAACAAATCTAGTATTATTTCTACTGATTTTTAAGCACGGAAATAATAATAATTATGATATTTTTTTCACATATTATTTTATTTATATATATTCTTTATTGTACACCAGTAAAACAAATATTATACACATAAAACTTATTTATTATTTGAAAGTAGCATCGATTAATCGATCACCACCTTATTGTTACTCGTATAAAAGATCAGCCTGTATAATGATATACATAAGTAATCTTCTGCATAATAATGTGTCCTGCGCCATGCTGCCATAGCCATACCTAAGCAGTATAGTGCAGTTAATTAGTAATGTATCAAGGTTTTATAATACTTTACGTAAATAAAATTGCGGTTAAGTTACAATCACTAACGGGTCTCTTGACTGGAACCGGAAATAGTTCTTGTTGAAACTTTAACAGATCCTAAAATGTATATATAATATTTCGTCACTGAATAGGTATAGCTAATCCATTGCAAGTATATTTTATTAAAAGAAACTGATTGTTTGTTTATCTATCAGTTTTATGTACAAGAAGCTACCTAGCGTATAATTATTATATAATTTTGTAATGAACACATCCGATTAATTGAATTTTAATTAAGTCTATATTCCTACAAAATAATATGTGCCATGACATAATCTTCAAAACAAGAGAAACCGCACGATTTGGTAATGTTAATTTTGGTCACGAACGTGAACTTTGTACGGCGGTAATGAAGTCGAGAGAAAGTGTATTTAAAACTTTCAATAATGGCCGCTCGCGATCGGGTTCCACAAAAAAGATATCATGCCACAAGATAAACATGCGACCTACGACGCATTGTATGTTTGCGTTCAATTGTTTCTTCAATCGACTCGATGCCAGAGACATCCTTTGTTCTCTATTTATTTTTACGACATATAGCTCATTTATAGAAAAAATGTTGGCACTGCTTCCAATATTTTTAATAAATCTTTCTAATACGATCTGAACATTCTATTATGAGTATAACTCACCTGTAATGCAGTAGCTATATTACTATATACCTTTGTTGCCAAACTAATTATTTAGTGTTATAATACACAGCTTTGATTTGTGCGTTTAGTCATAATATTTGTTATCATCATTCGTCTTTTATAATCCCACATGATTTTGTATTACCTACTTAGATCAACAGATTAGTAATAAAATCCAACGATTACGTTTCAACTTATTAAAAATAATAATAAAAGCCAGAAAGCTTTATGATTAACGTTAGATAACAGTTGTTTTCGTCTGTGTAATTTGATAGAAAATTCATTTTCATCGAAATGCGTAAACATAATTTATTTTAGGTATACAGGGTGTCACGATCAGTTACACAATAACATTAATCTATGAGGTTACTTTTTATTATACATTTTCGAAGCAAACGTACACAAAACAAATATCAACATACGTGCTTGTTTTTCAGGAGACGAAAAAAAGTAGGTACTTTTCATATGCGAAAGTATTACCAACATTCCTGCCAAATTATATTAGCCTTTGTCTTAACGTTTTCTTGACTATAGTTGAGGATGGCAAGCGACAAAATTATGTTTAAAATTAAATATAATCTTATAAATAAACACGTTAGAACAGGTCTATCGTTTAAAATTCTCGATACAAAGAATAATTAAATGTTCATATTCACCGAAAATATAATATATGATGTAATGTAATATATTTTGTTCATTCATCCAATTATTAAATAACAGTCCACAAATTCGAGGACAATAAAGAACAAAGACGTGTAACGCCGATAGGCTGGCACGGTTCTAAACGCGCGGATTGATCGGCCAAACTCGCTAACACAATCAAGGTAGAGTTAACGCTTTGTCACGACTTCTTGTGTCGGCTTCCCACGTAGTTTCCTGTGTTTGTAAAACGAAGTTAATGTTTTTACATGACTTTCCGAATGGCAATGATAATCGATTTAGTTTGAAAGTGAGTGAAAGTTTCGTAAAGTAGACTGATTTTCGAATTTAGAGGAAATTAACGTCATTCATTTTATTTACGTCTAAATGTCTATAATAAATTGAGAGGCGTCACTCAATAACCTTACACTTGTTAATATTTTATACTGAAATCTTAATCTATTGTAGTTGTTCTTGATTTTAGTAAGAATACAAAATCTTAAAAGTACGACAACAGAGTCTCTATTCGACATACTCTGAATAAAATTATCTACGTCGTATAGTCGCTCGCAGTCTGGATAACATTGAACTAAAAAAATGGGTAAAAATTATTTAGGAATAGGAGACTTTATTTGACAAAAATGTATTAATAATCATTAAATGCCAATCATTCATAAAATAAAATATTTGATTCTATTGCCGTACCTTGGGAATTAGTACTCAATCATAATGGCTTAATAAATTGATCTATATTATTTCTTCTAACGTTGGAAACTGGAAACATTTATAGGGTGGCATCTAAGGAGTTGTATGTAATGAAAATGTATTATGAATTACAAGGCAAAGAGTGTTTACTACATTAAAAAAAATATCAATGTACAAATTATAGCAACAGATAATCAACATTTGCGACTTTAAGATAATGCTACATTCGAACTAATTTAATAAATTAATGCTGCTAATACATAATCTTAATAAATACACAATAAATCAAAAATCATCAAATCATCAAAAAATCTTAAAAAATACAATTAATTATAATCACCGCATTGTTTTCTGTGATTACATACCTCAAGATAGTAAATAATTATCATAAAATAAATTTTGAACAAATAATAGTAATAGAGTAAAGAAAAACGGAAATGTATATAATTTGTCTAAGAAACTTCTGATATATTTTTATAGATCTATATTATTTTAGGAGTAGTAACTACAGTAAAAAATTATAATATAAAAAAAAGTAAAAACCGACTTCAAAAAACTAAAAAGTAAAAAATAATTTTCTTAAAAAATTTAACAGCTTCTGAAGTCGGGGCCACTGCCAAGCTAGGTACATTGAAGAATTATAGGCCCCGACTTCAGAAGCTGTTAAATTTTTGAAGAAAATTATTTTATCCTTTTTCGTTTTTTGAAGTCGGTTTTTACTTTTTTTTTAAAGTTTATTTTAGTTTTCAATTTTGAGTGTCATAAACAATACATGAGATTACAGCAATCGCGAGTGATGTGCTGTTATTCATTCAAGAGTTCCATTGTCTATCTCCGAAGATCTTCATCAGATCCTCACCAAATTTAAATGAGAACACTTTGGAAGTATACCCTTTCAAACAAAAAAAGAATCATCGAAATCCATTTGTTGCGCACATACTTAATGTAAATTTAAGACTTATATGGTTTTCTCATGGATCCCTTTGTCAGAACTGGATCAATTAAAATGGGACCATTCGGGAAGCACCAGCTTTCAAATAAAAAAAGAATCATCAAAATCGGTTCACGCAGTCGAGAGTTATGAGGTAACAAACATAAAAAAAATACATACGCGTCGAATTGAGAACCTCCTCCTTTTTTTTTGAAGTCGGTTAAAAATAGGAAAAATCTTGTTAACGAGTAGAAAAAACAGCAGAATAATAATAAAAAGAAAACCGTATGTGAAAACCTTATTTTGCGAATCTTAAATCAATAGATGTTTACTGATTCGTCGGAAAGTGAAATAGAAAACAATTATATTGATTGTAGGCCCGCGCAAATCGAATTTGATTGAAGGAAAAACAATAACCGCGGGGTTCGTAATAACTGACAATGTTTCATTACATCTATAAAATACCTACTCGTTGATCATATTTTCAACGACTAGGTACAGGTTTATGACACACTAATATAGAATAAGATAGGATGGAATAAGTTTGA
Source organism: Allophyes oxyacanthae (assembly GCA_932294325.1). NCBI lineage: Eukaryota > Metazoa > Arthropoda > Insecta > Lepidoptera > Noctuidae > Allophyes > Allophyes oxyacanthae. Next base: position 7,699,083 of record OW028618.1, on the reverse strand, counting down.
TTCGTGCCGGAAAATAATATAACGTACCTATGACGTTCAAACATTTTATGTTAGGTATAACATAAAATATATTTACGTATTATTTATGCCAACATTCTCTCAATCTAAAATAAAAACGAAGGTTGTCATCTTTAATTTGAACCATGATATATTAGTTGACATAAATATAATACCTACACGTGTCCGAAGAAAACAAGCTGGTAACATCGGTTTCCGATAAATTATACTTTATGTGTTATCCTCGGTTTGAGGATTGAGACGGAAATAGAGCATTTTTTATTCTTCATAAGATTTTTTTATAAATTCATGTCATTCCACTGAAACAAACAATAGATACCCACCAAAATTTTATAATTGATAGATAAATATTACCTATATAATTAATGTATTTCTGGTTACATTGACCATAGGTCCATAGCAGGTAACAATATTATTTGATATGTAAGTAGATCTACATATCAAATAAGATTGTTACCTTTCAAAACTATAATTATTTTAATGGACGAATAATCATTTTTTTAATCGAGTGATTAAGTATACCATGTTGTGTTTTCCGACGCGTATAATTAGACCGTTTACCACTAATCGTCTGGCACTAAGACAATAATTAATTTTAAAATCATAGATCATTATTATACTTAACATATCCCTCATTAAATTAAAAACTCATAATATATAGAAATCATAATAGTAAAACCGTGTTTTACCTATTTCGCATCTTCCATATTTCCTAATATTGAATGCAGTAGTATTGATGTATAATCTACATAATTATTATTTAAATTGATTGTTACAGGATTGACTTCAGCGACCCGACCACAGACAAGCCCGCCAACCTGGCCAACTCTGCCGTTCTGCGCATGCTCGAAGAAGAAGAACGCAATCGTAGGGGACACCCCAGTGAGTATACACCCTTACTAACTTTAAAAAAGTTCGGTCAACCCAAGTTAGACTGGCGTAATATGCTGTGAATGTTAGATATATGACTCAGATTTCGGAGAAAATATGGCGAGTATTTCCTCTCATACAGATTTGATGACCTAATAATAGAAGCTAAGCTCTTGCAGAACAAAGAGCTCTTCGTTAGCGTAGTTAAGTCTTGATAATTTCCAAATAGCTTGGCAAGCAGTAGGTATTTATTATTTACCTACTATACTTGTAAATAGCTAATTCGAAGAAACTGACACAAAAATATATTAAAACAAGATTAAATTGATAGAAATATTTCACTCGTCCTTCAAGATTCTGTCGTGTTTAGTATCGCTCCACCTTGCTGGCTCGAGTAGAAACTATTATGCTCTTAGCCCACCTGATGCTTTCCTCTACTATATTAAATAGGCCGTGTATTTCAATTCACGCAAACTTTAATGAGGTGATTTCTACTGAAAGGTGTAAGAACGGGTACATTACTCAGTCTTCCGACCTTGACCAGGAAGAAGTTGAGGTATTTTTTTTGGAACTGTGTTCGTGTAATCTATCCAATACCCCTAACTTTGCGTAGTTCCCACCTACTTCTTATGTTTTAGGTCTTTTTGGATATTTTAGGTTCAGAATTCGTTAAAAAACCATCTCGTTCAAGTTTCCTTGAAATCAAATTATCTTCTAGTTTAACTCCACTGTATTCCCCACATAGTTTCGATTATAAACGAATAACTGTAACTGTAAAGCTTATTAACTGTACTAAAACATTCGCCCTGCTTTATCAGAGTTAGACCCCACCCAAGTGCAGGCGATCTTGGACAACATAGTTTATATGCGCCGTCCGTTTGACCGCTGCTGGCCTCCGGAAAGATCGAGGATGGAACACAGCTGGAACGGCCAGCTCAACGCCACAGGGAATATATATTCAAAGTTCATGAAGGCTACCAAAGGTACCAGCACAGCCTGGATATAGAATAGATGCAGCTTTGACTGTGCCTATCGTGTACCTACATATTCCATATACAGTAAGAGCTCATTAATTCGTAGTCAGTCTACCAATACCATACGTAGATCCATTGCAACACTTTTGGAATTTGTATTCGTAGATATATTTTGTCGTGTCCAATTTGGCCTTCAATTTTTAGTGCACAACGATTCCGTATACATAAACTTAGTATCGACATTTTGTGATTAATAATTATAATAATTTAATTTTTGTGTCGTGATGCATTCAGAGCGTATGCTTACTAGAGTTTATCGCACTCATAAAGAACACTACACTTGCTAATTTTACAAAGACAACTAACTGGATGAACAAGAAACCTCAGCAACCAGACGTTATATGAAGCTTAGACGACACACGGATGATTCATTGATCCCGATATAATGAATGAAACATATTTTGGTAGAGACTAATGTCCTAACGTTTGATTCTATCCGTCGTTTTGCTCGTCACTGTATTGACAAAAAACAGCACACTAATATGAAAAACTTTCATTAGTGAAAAGTATTTGGCAAAGATTGGAAGCTCGTACATAATGTGCTTCTACCTGCTGTTCCTACTAGTAGTGAACAATAGACAACGAAGGAATAGCAACGGAAGAAATGGCTGAAACCGTGTTCCTTGGTAAAGTACTAATTGATTTTCATATATTGCTAAAGTTGAGTGCCTAAAATTGGATTGTTTAGTTGTTCTATTTCTCTAACTAAAACAACGTAAGAAGATATCCAGAGAGTATGCATTTGGTTTAAATATATTTAAAGCCACTAAAGTACATGGATGTTATTGTTTTTCATCCAGTTAGTAAGAAATTAGGCTTCAAAAATAATTTAATGTTGAGGTAATTGAGATAAATTATCAACTCTTATTTTATATCTACTTATAATTTATGTTTGAAGTGATATTTCCATAGAATAAATAGAATTATATTATAAACCAATAAAATTAATATTCATTGCCCCAGTTTCTTGGTGAAAACTTTCTGACAAACAAACAGTAGGTAGGTACCTTTCTGTGTATGGTAATGAAAAATTAAATAACAGTAATGCCTTGCGGAGTCTACTTAGTCTGCGAGTACCTAAATGTGTCCTGGCGAAGATGCTTGCACACAATGTTATAAATACGCGTACTTTTAGATTGGAAACACATTTACATTGCATACATAAAACTTGTGTCTGCAGTTTGAAATTAATTCTTTCAACATCGTATCCGATGGCATCTAAAAACATTTAAGACCTGACAACACCAGAACATAAAACATCTAATGCGGTGTTTTTGTATTTATTTTGAAATCTTGACCTTGATTTAGAAGTCTAAGAATCTATAAAGGTGTAGTTTGACGTCAGTTGAGACTATTTCCTCGAGTGTTCAATGTGTTCATCTCTGTAGGCTCATGAATCAGATTCTATTTTAAAGCAGGTGCCGAAAAGTGGCAAAATACCTACGTATTTATTTAGTTCTTACGTTTTCTCCAGGTGTGCACTATTCTGAGAGCAGATTTTTTCATTCAGAGTCTATTACTCATTGGAAAAATGTTTGACATCGTTGCATTTGACATCGAAATTATGATACAGAACTTTAAAGACTGCTTATTGATAGGTAAAATTAATGTGTTAATTAAACAAAGAGCAATAAATTAGGAAGAATTCCAGTTGTGTGTGAAAGTGTTGGCAACGTTAAATATCTAGATAACGGTAAACAATAGGTACACATGGGAAATGGATCTCTGAACTCATAGGTACTCGTACTCCTTCATTTAACTTACAAGAGGTGACTATGGATTCTTGACTTCATGTCATTATATTTCTTTTCGTTTTTTTCATCAAACTGGTCTCTAATGACGTTGAAGTGCGACTAAATGGCTTAAAGAAGTTAATAACTCGCAAGTAGCCGTCGGCGACGATCGGTTATGTGGAGCGTTTGTAATTTATGTGTCTCATGGCCCAATGGTTGAGGTAATTGCGACCATGTCCCATTATCCCAGACAGATCAGATTGCCGTACTAATTGCTTAGGTACCAATTTCCCTCATATTGCGTTCCAGGAATATCATTCTTGTTATTAAAATATGATGCACCTAGATCATTCTCGTCGGCATGCAAGTTTCGCAACAGGTGAAATAAATTTTCCGTCCCGGCATTTCGTTATTATTTACGATCTCATTGTAGTGGGTACGTGGCTAATGGAAATGGTTTTATGCTTCTATTTCAACAGCCATAAATTATTATTAGCCATGTTGAGGTGCTTGAAGGCTAGGTCATAGGTTTTTAGTAGGTGTGTCCATTTTTCGGGTGTGGATATCAACGAGCGTGAGAGAGTTGGCGATAGGTGTCTTAAAAATGTGCGTTCTCAAAATATAATTTACGGTAGATATTTGCGTTTGTGCACCTGCTGGCGAGCCAACTAGTCAAACGCAGTGCTCACCGGCCGGCCGGCGGTTGGCGCTCTCACGTATTTAACAAATTGATCAATATAATCGTGAGTTCCTGTCTTATTTAGCACTGCCTATATTATTCGAGTGCGTGTTAACATTTTGCTTTTGTTTGTTTTTGAAACGATACATGATGTCCTTTTTACTTATAAATGTGCACTTCTAATGAGTGTCCAGTTTGGATCACGGTCTACTCAGGTGTTTATTTTTTTTTAGGATGGTGGATATTTTCTATAGCCTACTAGTGTTATCTTATAATATTATAATTTTATGTAAGTGTGTATCCTAATTATTAGGTACCTTCACCCATTTTTAATTTCGTAGATACTTTTGTGACATGAATGCATAATGCTCTATGTTATTATGTTTACGTAGCCACAGCATACGTTCATTTTGCCAAAACTTTAGCAAACTTAAGTTCCGCACAGTTGAACATAGTTACGGAGGTTTCCTTAATACGGAGTAAATCGAAACTCGATAGGTTCCTATCCTACACATAGCAGTGCAAAATTGCAAACTATGGTGCTGAAACAACAACACCCAATGGGAACATAATCGTGTGTATCACGTGATCTCGTAGTCATATGACCAAACAAAAACTTTAGAAAAGTGAACCTTTAGAACAATTTTTTTTAACGTTTTGAAATAGTCATGGATTCCCTACGCTCTGGGGAAGGTGAAGTATTATGCCGGAGTCTTACCGGCTAAAATAACAGTCAATGTTCCTCGGATGACCTATGGCTGGGAGCGCAGGATTTACCTATCTAAAAACAATCGACAAATCGGGTTTGATGCGAGTAGGTCTTAGGTACTTATATTAATTATTGTGCAAACAGTATTTGTAACCAAAACGACTGTTTTTTCCTAGCGCTAGCCTCTTCCACTCATGAGCACCAATGATACTGTTATAGATAGGCCTCCTGTCTTTTGTGCCATGCTGGCCTACTTAGTTGCAGTCACTTTCGGGATTTTGTTGCAGATTTTTTCTAGATCGTCTAACAATCTAGCTGCAGGTCTATCACTTCTGCTGTTTCTCTTGAAGTCTTGAACTATTTCATATAGACCTCTTTACGTGTTTAACCTGTCGACTAAACTGTTGTGTTGTGATCGCTACTTGAGCTTTTAATTTTGAGATATTTTTTACCGTTCTGAAATATTCATGGATAGGTACCTACCCTACGCTCTGGGGAAGGTGAAGTATTATACCGGAGTCTTTACCGGCTAAAATAGTACTGCGTTCCTCGGATGACCTATGGTTGGGAGCGCAGGATTCACTCGCGCATGCGCTGAACCTCCAGCAGTTACTTTCGTGACCTAGAATCTTAGAATGCTTACGATACAGACTCTATTTTAGATTCGTTGGAATCTGACTCAGTATATGAAGTAATCCTGGAAGAAATAGACCTACCTGACATTGTGATGTTTGAAACATTAGCCGTGAGGTTACTCGAATTAGATGAAACCAACGATTTTATTTGCAGACTTCAAACACAAGGCCAAGTTTCCGTATATTTGTTATCTGGAATTTTTATTTTAGCATTTGTTTACAGTGAATAAGTCCACCTACACATTATTCCGACAAAATTCTAGAAACAGTTAGGTATTCAATTCCTATTGAATTCCAATTATTACTTATCTAGAGCTATCAAGGTATGTAGGCTAGGTCAGGTGAGCTTTTATTAACAGTTCTACATTCAATTTTTACCAGTAATCTGTAAGAATTTTAATGAACAACAATCACTAACATCTCCAAGAATATCCATTGTATAATTATTACCTAAGTACCTATGTATCCATATTCATTTACTTCATAAAGCCAATTTATGATAGGTATTAGATACGATATTAGATACTACTAATACTCGTAGGTACCTATATCTAATATCTATTAAAATTCTTACAGACTATCAGTAAGAATTTGAATGAACAACAAACACTAAAAGCTCCAAGAATATCTATGAAGCATCATAAATCTGTATTCGCTTCACGCTATACTTATTGTACGAACTTATATCTAAGAAATCTGTTTTTTCGATGGTCTGGCGCACGTCCAGCAGCTTGGTGGGTCGCGCTAATTTAAAGAGAGATGTGTCATAATAAGCATTTCATAGTGTTGAACACTATGTCTCATGGTCTCCAGATCGTATCATCTCGCGACGATTGAGATTGTACGCTCTGATTACACCTCTATTCCAAGAAACATATTTTTAAAATCACGACACAAAATTCGAAATCATTATCTGGCACGAAACGCCAGCCAATTTTATGTAACAAAATGTTTAAAGTACGAAATGCATTGTTGCAGACCAGAAGAAAGTAGTGTGGCCACCGGTACCCGAAACGAACGGATACCATTCACAACAGGTAAGAAAACTTACGTTATAATTTTAACGAACAAATACCTACACAAAAATATAATGTATATAGGAGTTCATATAGATGCAAATTACATCACAGCTGCACATAGCAAACGCTTTACGGTCGCGGTGAAAAATAATTGCATGCTATACAAGCTATTCCAAATATATCGATATGTATTATAAGCTACATTATAAATCCCAACAGCAACAGAGTCCTGCGTACTACAACAACGCGCAGCAATCCCCAGCCTCTCCTCAACCTCAGTACCAGTCCCAACAACAGCCACAATACCAACAACAACAGCAACCTCAGTACCAACAACAACAGCCCCAGTACCAACAACAACCCCAGTACCACCAACAGCCCCAATCCCCTCAGCCTCAGTACCAAGCTCCCGAGTCGGACCCTTCTTACTGTGACGGCCGACGACAGGAGGCCACAGGACTGAGTAAGCTGATTCCCGTCGGCCCCGGTGTTACCGCGTCCCCTGCCTCCCCCTACCGCCAAGGCCCGCCATCACCAGGCGTCGCGCAGCCCTATCGCCCGCAGCAAAGCCGCTGGGCACCAGTGCCAGCTCCTCTTTCCCCTCAGGTACCAGGAACCAATGAAGTTGGAACATCAACGTCGCCGAATAGAATTAACTAATACATTTTCATTATTGAATTGCACGTTTTCATTTTACTAATATTCTCGTGGTAAGTAGATGTGCTGCAGATCGCTATTGTAACGAAAGCTACGCCTTTGTTGGATACCACTTTCTAGTATCTATGGAATCTACGATTAATACAGAGTGATCTTGTAATGAAAATGTTGCCACTTTGCAAGGATTTTCATTCAACATAATTAAAACATTTTTGAAAATTAAATTGCAAGCTGGTAACGCAGTGTTACTCTTCTTTAATTTATTACTCACATAGACCTACACATTTAGTGGAACACCAATTGTGATAATCTTTTCTGTCTCATTAACAAAATTGATTTGCCCTCACATGCAATGTGTTTTATCAGTTTTATCGTGTTCAGACTCAAGGGTCGCAGCCGGGGTACCCGTCCCAGCAGCATCAGCAGTCCCAGCTATCGCCTCAACAGTACTCACCTCAGCCGCAGTACTCCCCGTCGTACTCGGAGCCATCATACCAGGCCCCACAGAAGAACTACGAGCCTCCTCCATCGACGATCACTCTTCGTCAGCAGCAGCCGGTACACCAGAGACCTCCGCCAGTTTTCGCTAGTCAACCCGCCACAGCTTCGTTTCAAGGTAGGTACCTAAGTCAAAGATATCTTGTAGGTACTATAACACGTTTTACGTTGGTATATGCCATAACTCAAAAAGAGGAGGAGGTAGTTTATTTCCTTGTTGTTTAGTGAAATTTATTACAAGAAACGCATTTATTTCTGTTAAAATGAAAGTATTACTTGTTCAAACATTAGAACGAATTATGTTTTATGTGAGACTGGTGAGAACTAAGAACATTTTATTTGAGTCAATGGCAATATCAAAGCGCATAAAATAGGCACAAGATGCTTTCGCAAACATTATAATGTAGAGTTCCACGTATTTTGTTTAAAAATAGTATTTTTATGTCTCGTCGCTTTAGAAAAGTGAATTAGGTAGGTACGACACAATACTTTACAATATACGTACTTACGGTTCATATTGTTTTCTTTATTGGTCTAAGATCGTCACACGTTGTTTTAATGTGAACAATACTAGCGTCTTTCAGACACTTTTAAAGTAACTACCTACTATGCGATATGTTATTGCAATTTGCAGTTCTTTGAAACGAAAGTTTATTTATACCTAGGTTGGTACGTGGGTACGCTATTTTATAGATATCTAAGTATTTGTGTTTCACTAAAATCTATGTACCTAGACTACCTATGCCTGTTATGATGCACCTTTTGTTTCATAGAGTAGGATACGTGTATCCAAATAGGATTCGAGTTTCAATTAATTTGGCTAATGAAGCTTCACGTTCACAAATCAGATGGGACATGATGTGACATAGAGCAATAGGTAGCTGATGTGTAGCCAACCGTAATTTTTCGACGTCTCGGCACAGCACTCTGGGATATGACAAGCACACAAATAACAATAAAATGGGTGCCGTAAAGGCGACTTAGGTATTACGTCATGAGAAGATCGGCAACAGAATCGTCTTGTGAGTTACTAATTTTACCATTTTTTCTCAAGACCGTTCATTATAACTTTCTGTTGTACCAGTCATAACACATGTTCAGCAGTTGATATTTACGCCGTATAATTAATTTTTAAATCGCAGATAACCGATTTGTGCTGTTAGTATCTATCTAAATTTATTTCTGGATTTATTTGGAATACGCTATTCGGGGCATACCAACATACCTAGCTATTGAATTAGAGTTGACGGGATTAGCATTACGTATAGTAATTGCTGGAATGAGTAATTATACTGATTCTACAGGAGGCGTCAACATGCGTGGAGACCAGAAGTGGCCGCCGCAGGAGGTGAGGGAGGCGGTTGCTGCTGAGAATGAAGCCAGGAGGCAACTCGCCAGAGGCCCTGCCTGCAGACCGCGCAAGGTATGCTCTTAGTTATTAACCATTATGAGTCAAATGGGTTTATTTATGAACTAGCAGGGCTTATTTCGGTTTAATTAAGATATTCTTGTCATTAGGCTCCTATTGTATCGTAACCTATCGAAATCGACTTCGTTTCCAAATTATTACAATAAATTAAATTCTCCCTATGGTTTTTAATTAGACCCATTCTAATGTAAATATTATTATACTTAGGTAATTATTTATTATTGCATCTAAGATTCCAGGAGGAAGTTCTTGAAGATACCTAGTAACTTTATCATGGTGTGAGTGGCATCTAAATATAATCGCTATTATATATAAATACCTAAATGCTAAATAATAACAAACCCGCATGCTGTATATAAGCACCGAAGTTATTTTACCTTCTTTTTCTATTTACTTATCTTTTAAATAGACAAGCGCTAATTTTATCCATTAAAAAATATTAGTAGGTACCTATAATATAATTCTTATTATTTATATTAAATTAACGCGCCTGTAAAGATTTTGTCTTTTCAATAAGGTATTCCATGCTTACTTAGTACAATATCTACTCATTAAATAGTTACATACTCTAAAACTTCAAATAAAATATAATTAATAACTAGGTAGATAAATGACACAAAATAAATTTCTAATCCGTACTCGGGCACCTCTATGACTAATTCTTAAAAGCGAAATAAATTATTGGTTTATTCCAAACCTCGAGATTAAAACTCTCTAACGTTACCTACTTTGTATAAAACATCGTTTCCGAATCAGTTCTCATAGAAAAAATGTTTTATCGCAAAATAGTTGTTTCCTACAACATAGTACCTAACTTAGAGAATTGATGAACTGATACATAAAGGCCAAAGTTCACCAACAATATAACAGATGTTTATGACAAAATCAGCCGTTTAACACGAACTTTCATCACTATTTCATACGAGTAAACGGCCGTTTTTTATTTTAACATTACTTATATTGTCGGTGAAAATGACCCTAAAAGTGTTGAACAAAACATGGTTGTCTGTTTTAGCTGCACCAATATTCGCTTGCCGAATTATTTGCAAAGAACAACGTGTAAGCGTCGGTACCCCAGTCCGTACGTAGCCGGACTTTATTACCGAAGGTGTAAGTGCAGTTTGGGTCATAGTGCTACTTTATGTTTGGACATACTTTCCATTAACAGGGGGCCTAAAAAGGCCACATTGAGCAATTCATCTAATGATCTGCTTAGTAACTGTCAAACAGATGATTACTGAATATGAACCTTATGCGGATGACATTAAGAGTCGTCAATTAAGTAGATATTTTGACATTCGTAATATGAATCATATCATGATTCATCTAAAGCGGCCTTTTTAGCCCCCCAGATCTTGGCACTTGGTGAAGGGCAAACCTAGTACTGTTAGTCGCGAGCACCGAACTCGCGTTTAGTAGGCTTTGCAATATCAATCTATTGTTATGTAGGTGTACAACTCTAAAAGCAATGATTACAACTAGATAGGTATGTGACGGAATATCTCGGTCCTGTGAAGCAGGATCTTTCGTCAGTTCAAAGGATGGATTCTACAATGATGACAATGAACTGTCTATTAAGGCTCCCAGACTCCAGAAAGTAGCAGACTCGAATAGCTGTATTCAGCAAAGTTCTAGTTAGTGGCCGCTAACTCGGACGTAAAGCATAGAATGCATAGAAGCTTGCTTGCTACCTATGCGTATGATACTTTACAAATATTTATTTTAATTAGGTAGGTACTATAGTAAGTCCTCTCATCTGAGATTGCAATCAGCTTAAGAGTTGCATACCTACATAACTAACCATAAATTCACATAATAAACTAAATCTTATACGCATTCATTATCTTCTATTTTCGCAAAGCTTTGCAATGTTACTAGAATCGTTTAGTATCGATGATGCATGATTAGATATAAGGTCCGATCAACTAAGGCCCAAATTCACCGACAAGTTAACAATCGATTAGAACAAAATCTGCCGTTTAACCATGAATTTTCGGTCGATTTCATTTTAAACATCTGTTATTTTGTCGGTGAAAATGGCCCTAAGTATATCTACTAATCACGATCAGGGACGGATACCGATATTTTAGAAATATCGATATTCGGCTGTAAAATACCGATATTTTACAAATATATCGGTAAATTCAAGTATCGGTAAAATATCGATACAAAATATCGCTTTTTTAAGTACCGGTATTAAGTTATCGATATTTATATCGATACTCAATACCGATTTTAATATCGGTATTGATACAAATATAGACAAATTAAAGTATCGATATTTATGTACTGAAATTAAATATCGGTACCGATATCGATAAAAAAATACCAGTATATCGGTATTATATCGATATTTTTATATCGGTATAAATAAATATCGGTAATCCGGTCCCTGATCACGATTTAGAAACAGAATACCCCTATAAGTAGGTAATTATAACAAATATCTATTGTATTTGTATACAAGCATACATAAATGCATTAGATTTTTGAGTTTATATTATAAAGTGATATTTAGTCTTTGGAAAAGAAAATCGTGAGAATCGTTAACAAAAGTAGGTTTATGTATGTTATCTACCTATGTATGTTGTACCTACTACTCTGCACATTGTGTTGTAGCTAATCCCATGGTTTTTTTTCTATTTCGCCTTTGTTTTTATTTTTTAAGCAAAATAACTATAGTACACAACAAGGCTAGTCCGGACGACGTATGAGGCACGAGGATGCCGCACCCGAAACCCTTCAGCCGCCATATGCGACAAATGAACTAGTACGTGCCTTATACGCCGACGTCGCCCGTACTCTCGTCTTGTCGTATACCTATCTTCAGGAATTTTTCATTGCCTAGCCACACGTATGGTGACAGTAACTTTCAATGTAGTATTATTATCTATTGTGTCTTAACATACTATTCAAAGTCTACAAAACAAAATTTCGACTTTGTATTGTTATGGCCCTACTCTTAGAATAGTAACGCATATAGAAAGATAATCTCATACATGCTCGGGACTAAACACTGAGGCAACAAACGTAAATATGTGTGCGTAGGTGGGATGCGATAAATGGATGCCAACTCATAAATTAAGTTTTTACGATCGACTTAGCCAAAACCGGCTAAGGTTGAGTTGCCTCACTTTGCGTCCGCATACTAAGCTTCTGCGCGTTAGATATTATTCTAAGGTCCTATTTTATTAGCAATTTTTTGAGATTTTTGGTCACTAGATGGGTTTAGTATCTAATAGAGAACTATTCCGTACTGATATGAGTTAGGTACTCCGTATGAGTTACCAAACAAATCTCGATTAGTCATTGAAAATAACCGTTTGTGTGAACATTTAACTTACCATTTTGTACTCTAATTACAGGTAAAGAAGGACTATGGTACCTTTTTCGCGCAGCACGCATTGAACAATAACTACCCTGGATACCGCGCGCCTCCCGGCACACAACACTATGATGACAACTCGGGCCGATCTTCATACTAAATTAGATCTTAGTATTTACTAACATGCCCCTCACATAAAAGTAATATTAGTCATACGTGAGAAGTCACAGTCGAGTGTGAATAATCACAAGATGTTCAAATTCGATTTTACAATTTTTGTTGACGTTACTGATGTAAAAGTGTCTACGTATCCAATTAATTGGGGCAAAACATTTTGTAACGTCAACAAAAATACTAGATATCATCTCATCAAAGTAAACAGCAATCAATTTATTTGTTTCGCTATAGGCGAAGTCGCCGGGACTTCAAGTACTTGTATAGACTTTAGGTATTAAAGTCTTGAGGCATGTACGAATTGGATTACAATCAGTACTTAATTGTAGATTTAATTTATTTTTAACCATTAATTAGAATATAAGTAAATATGTAAACATAAAAATATATAAAAATAACATTGTCATTTTTCACGTTATCTAAGTTCATCACTCTAAAATTAAACATCATTTTTCTTATGATTCTCATTGTTTTCTGTGTAAATGTGCGGCTTTATACATTGCGAACGTATCCGAAATCCGTTGCTTAATAATGTAACTTTAAATAATGCTCAATTACCAATTTTGTAAACAGGTTTTTTGAAAAATACGAGCATAGACATATTTATGAAATAACCAATATTTTCATTTAACTTACAAAAATCTACCATGTCAAGAGAATTTTTATGAAATTGGATATTCTTCATAAATTAAATGCTTTCGCCAACGTATAAAATTAACCATTGGCTAAGCTTATTGTACCTCCCTAGTCATGAAGAGATTATACGAATATTTTGTATATAAAATGTTAAATGAGCTTATCGATTTGGTATTTCATTATGTAATTATATTTTAAAATAATAAATTATATAAATGCCAACTAGTATTTTTATTTATTAATTAGCAGATATTTCCGATATTTGAAGGTGTACTCTCAACTTCGACGCTATTATTCTAGAAGAGACTGGATTATGCACTGTGGCCACACTTGTGGACTACTGGAAGATACCCTCGATACCCTCCCTGTATTTGACAACTTTTGACCGTAATAAAAAGAAATTAAAAGACATTTATGTATGAAAATATTATATTATCATACATTACATACATCGTGTACAAACCACGCCGAGTACCTAGACTGAGGTGCACTCATAAATGCTTCAAAACAATAACAGCAATCTAGCCAAGCTACGTACAGTACCAATATGTACAACATGTACAATTTATAACAAAACAGTAACAATTACAAAAAGCCTTTATATTGTCGCCAAATTTAATTTATGACATACGTTTAATATCACAGAGGTAGCCATTTTATGTACAAATCATTTTGGCTACGTCTACCAAGGATGCCATATCTCCTATCTTCTCCAAACACTCCTCTTTGAGGACGTCTAGGGATGTCAGGTTCTCACATCAATGACATGGCAAACCTATCGATAAGCAAATTTCAAGAGCGTTAATACAGTGCTACTTTGCTGTGATCAATCTGGGCTTCATATATTCAAAAGTAGTTTCGCGACAACTTCAATTATTTATATTATATTATATTCAGATACCCCAATTATCACATAATGCTTTAAAGAATGAACATAAATGCAAATTGTCTTTACGGATTCTATAAATAAAACATTCCTCAATATAAAAAGTTGCATACAATAACTGATTTATTACACTATATAAAATATAATTATATTATAAAATATATAAATATCAGGATTATCGATACATTTTCTTGGAAAGTATGTTAAAACCGTCACTTAAAACAATTTATACGACCAACATTTGACTGCTATGCAACATCTTGATAATAAATAAATAATGAGACAAGAATATCATTTGTTATTAGATTAATATTCTTGTTACATTATACATACATTATTCTAATGGACTTCGGCTTAAAACGAAGGAATTACTTCCTCATGTACTTTAAATTTACCCTAAACAGCAATACAAAATACAAGTTTCATTCTCACACATCAGACTGGAACCTCAACGGAACATGGTGATTTCCCTTAGCTATTTAATGATTATTTAAAAATCCACATAACATTAATAATAATTTCAACATTATTTTCCTTGGCTCCGAATTTTACCCACTACGAATAAACAAATGCTCACACGCTTTGCTGGACGATTTCTTCTGATATATTTTAGACGCAAAAAAAACCTTGCTTTTATCACTATGCTCTAAGCCCCAGCCTTAGTGCCAAGCTGTATGCACACCGAACATCAATACGACTTTGGTGCCCGGTGTGCGTAGAGCCGACCTCGTGGTAAAATTCAACAGACATTATGTTCAGAATCATACGAGTGAGAATCCCTGTGTTTGTTGTATGGCTTGTGTAAGATGATACTTCAGTCGTTCCTTAGTACTATAACGCGGAAGATCTAGGAGATTGAAACAAGTGTGGGCTACTGGGTAGTACTTGTCATCGGCTACTGCCTGAATTCTTATCTGGAACAAAAATTACATCAACATTAGATTGTTTTCTTCTCTTTCGATTTAAACAAGTTGAATGTTTGCACATCGGCATGGCTTAAAATGTGGTTCCGGGCAAACGTAAGGCCATCTTTCGTTTCCCGTGGATGTATTAAAGGCCGACAATTATGTCAAGAGTATGAGCAGCGGCATTTTACTGTGCTAATAACAAAATATATACTACCAACACCAACCAGATTACCAAGCGCGTTTAATTATGGCAATATTGGGATCGAGACTGTTCTTTGCGGTTGTCGATTAAGAGTATAATATTAGCAATGAACTTCCATGGGCATATTAAAAATCTATATTAAAAACCGTGCGATAGAAGGGCTGCAGGCGCGTCGTAAAAACTGTATAGCTGAAAGTTTTTGCGGCGATCGCAGTCTAACAATCGCTTTCATTTAAAGTATCTAATCTGTAAGTACCTATTTACTGAATATTAAATATACTCACTTTAATATCTCTCATTCCCTGTATCGGAACACGGTCACTGCCCGTTAAGAACAAAAGGAATTTCTTCTTATCTTCAATTGGAAGCTCATGGAACGTTTCCCAAAACCACCTAAAGAACAATCCATGTTCAATATCTATTATTACAAGTTCCCTTAATCAAAATAAATGTAATAAAATATTCATTAATAATATTATAACATATTAAATTACCTGATTTGTGGATCGCCAGCCGTGTACCCATTCTTGTATTCACAATTGGTTTCGAAAAGTTCCCAGTCGTATTCTTCATTACCCATTACAACTGACATCATTTCATGTGATCTGAACAATTTGATTATTCTACCACCACAGACCTGTAATAAAGCAGGTACAGGTTACATGCCACGGATAATGGAAAGCCTCGTCCATACCAGACCATTGCATCCACCTTTTCGTCGTATTTTCAAGTACATGTCTTCGTGATAACCATGTGCCTATCGAACAAGACCAAAGCTGCAATGCAACGAGACTGTCGACATGCCCGAATGTCGCGGGAACATATTGCCAATTGGAGATTGAGGCGATATAGATCACAATATAAATAAAAATATTTTCGTTTGCTGACTCAAAAAGGATTTTTTAAAACGATGCAAAAAGTAATAAAATGTAATCCGCAATTTAGTCTTACCTTTTGAAAACCTTGATTAAAAGCTTTGAACTGATTTTCAACTGACTTATTCAACAAGAAATCTACGTATAACTCGACATATTCTTGTTTGTTCTCGTGCGTTACCGGCAAGTTCTCGCCGTTCTCCTTCAGTGCATGCACTTGTATCTGGCCGAACACTTCGGTGTTCACTGCGAAACACAAGCTGAACACCTGTTGAAATCGACAAATTCTTTAATCAATAGAATGCTGCAATTTATTAGGAGTGTGTTCGAAATCGAATGAATTTTTGCTATTGAGCACACGTATTAAGTAAAACATATTGTGCAATTGTATGAATGCAGGATGTTTTGGCCATGTGTCTGATAAATTGAACAGATTATTAAGCTAAAATCCCCAATACATACAAGAGCAATTAAACCATAATTTACGAAAGTTCTAAAACAACGTAAGTATGTGTTGAACTTATAAATATGGAACATTATATGTAGCAAAAAGTCATCCATCTATAATTTTGCATGATATAAATAAAACTCACCTCTTCTACATCTTCGTCGGGATAGTCCAGCAAACTTTTAAGACTGTTCGCGAGGGTGGGATAGAGATCCGATAAATCATCCAACATGACGGCTTCTTCCAATAACTTCTTGTATAGAACCAACGGGAATGGAACATAGATTATTATTGAATTGTATATAGCAAGACCATAAATGGCACCTGTAAACAGAATAGTCTTTATACGTTAATGATGTCCTGATTAGTGAAAACTATTCTTCAAAATTAAGATAACATTAAAATAAGTCATATCTATTAGCGGAAAGAGAGAGAAAACTTAAGTACACACTAAAAGCTTTACACATTTATCCTTTTTTTTAAACGTTACACCCCTCTTTTTTAGGTATTCCTGTATCGTGAGTTCGTTTAAAAATAATAAATCTTCACGTGTATAAACACCCAGACCTGGAAAAATTATCTGTATACCATATATATTGTTCCGTGCGGGGATCGAACCCGCGGCAATTAGTGCAGGAGTCAATCACTCAACCACTACGCCAACCTAACCACTATAAACTGCGATATTTCATAAATATAATTAATTTATCAGGCATATAAACTTAAACATAACACATATAAATCCTATTTATTGCACAAAAAATTAAACTAGGGAAAAACGAAAAGTACAATTGGCGATCTTATTGTAAAGCAGCGATCTCTTCTGAACAACCATACTAATTGGAAAATTTAATAACACAAGAGGCAGCCTGCGGTGTATAAATTGTAAAATATAACTCATAATAAAATTAATTTAATAAATGAAAGATCATTTTTTATAATTATAATATCATAAATAAATAAAATGAAAGAGTGCGCCAATATAGTCATAACATCAGCAATCACCAATCTGAATACCAGATATATTTCTTACGACGACGATAACGTCGTCTGTGAAACAAATGTTAATCACTAAAGGTCCAAGGACCTATCACTCGAATCTCGACTTACCAATCAAATAGTACATGACGTCATCTTCGAAAGGGTTATTGGAGAACCAGATCATGTTCGTTTCTTCGGACTGCTTGAACATTCCATAAACGGGGTCGAAGATTTCCTTCAGTAGCAACAAAAAGAACTCTTTCTTAACACCACCGGCGTCTTCGGCTTCTTCACCAACGAATTCTACCTGAAAGAACATTGGAATTTATGTCACGCAAAAAGTTTAAATTCGTAGCGAGCAAGCTGCTCTCGAAGTGTTTTGTATAGAAACTGTACTGTGCAAACCGTTTTCGCGTCGGTCTAATTCCTTAAAAATAGGTACGCATTCGGTACGCCTTAATATTATATGTCTGTAAATACCTTATTTATGATGGTTGAAAAGAAAGCGGTTTATGGTCTTATGGAGTATATCCTTAGTTCGTGGAGGGACCAAACATTTACGGGTTTGATGTGACGACACCCGCTGGAAGTGGTAAGGTCATCTAAGCTACTATAGATCGCTAATCGCAAAACAATTTTCGATAGCAAGTCATTTGATTTAATAAACATTCAATACTCACTCTAAGCGGTTTCTTCAACTGCGAAGTCTCATGATTACTGATTTGCGTCATCGTATCTCTTACAATATGGTTTCTAGACACCGTTAGGTTTAGAAACTGGTCCCTCTGGTATTCGTACGTGGGATCCATGAATAACCTTGTAAATAACTGCGTCGCTGCTCGACTTACAGCGATCTGCATTTGGAGCTGTTGGTCTATTCTGAGTAATAATGATTTGCATTGCACATCGAATAGGAACGCGTAATTACACATATGAGGTTGTGTCGACTGCAAAAGATAAATGTTACTGCATTTTAGTTACCTTTCGTGAGAAAACAATAAATCTCACACATTAACGCGTGACGGTGTAAGTAACATTTAACAGGGGATCTATTAGTACTGATTTTCTTAAAATAAGAAATCTCAACAACTCCTAGGCAGAACCTAGAAATTGAATCCAGCAAAACCGCTATCAGGTTACTAGATCTAGGAGACGGTTAATAACAGACCAGGTTTTTGATATTAGTGTACAGACAAAGTGAAAAGCCAAATTAATACATTTTATTATACTTACGGCATGATCTGAAAGCCACATAATGTAATCAGTAGCAATGTCCACATGGTCACACAAATCTTCAATATAAAAACATTCAGCTGGGATTTTTGGATTCTTTGGATTTGTAAAGTTTATTTTGTTCAGTGAAGACAACGTATTGAGTATTTGAATAATGCTATGTGTAAAATAAATTTTCTGGAACAGGACAAAACAGCCGGTGATATTTTGAAATTAAGACTTCTTTCAATCACTTTTTGATGAATCATTTACAATATACCTTATTCGCGCGCACTGTAGGCTGCATAAGTTCATAAACAATTACACTTTTGAATATATCGACTAGCATTTCGAAATATTCCGTCGTTTGAGCCTCCCACCATAAATTCACTATCCTCTGCGGATGAGTGGACAGGTTGTTGAATGCTTCTGCAAACGGACCCTAGAGAAAGAGAAGGTTACGTTATTTTATAATATTGCATGAACCAACTGAGAAAGAATTATGTTGAACGCTCATATCCACCCTTGCCGCATATTTTGTACGAAAGAAACATGGTGGATATTTTCGGTATCCTTACATTTAAATGAAAATAGGATAAATCCAGCTCTAACCATGTAAAAGATTTTTCTAATCTTTGTTTTTTTTTTAAAACATTGCCTCTCTCGTAAGATTTCTCTTGTATCGTGGGTACAGTTTACAAATATTCATCCTACATGCACAAACACCCAGACCCGAAACAACTATCTAATAAGTCATACAAATATTTGTTTCTTGCGGGAATCTAATTCTCGACACGTAGTACAGAAAGCCAATTGCTTTGCTGCCAACTGTGATGTCTGTTCACATAATTTACATACTATACTAAAATATACCTGTAATTCAACATGCCGCCGGGGATTACGCATCTCGTGGTACAGAGGCAAGATGAGGAACATTCTGAGAGCCTCCGCGTCGGGCGGGGACACTTTCATCTTCTTTATTACATACTGTGTTAAGTGATTGAATATCTGGAAACAAAAAAGTGATCCTAAGATAGGAAAATAGTGAGTGTAATCGTTATATTATTATAATAAAAACGATCAATTGACGAAATAAAATCGCATGATTTGGAATGGCGGGCCTTCAAATACTAACATAGATTCGCAACTATTCATGTGCGCTCATGTGAACGTGCGTGTTAGATGTACAATCAATTAATTATCCCAACTTATTGCAGTCGACTGTTGGACAGAGGTATATAATTATACTTAATTCATCAAGAATAGAATAGAAAAGTAATATATAATAACTGATCATTTTAAGTTTTAAGAGGGTAATAACTTATAAATGATTAGATAATCTAAAACTCACAAGTTCTTTTATGGTAGTATTTTCAAATCTGCTAACTAATGTGAAGGCTTCCTCGGCTTTCCGCAGGTCTACTCCAGGCACCTTGGTGTTGCAACCGAAGTGAGCATTGTTGGGGCTTAGGAACGAACTGTTCAGACACGAAAGGGATCCGAACACCGTCTCCAAATACGCCAGAAGATCCTGATTTAAAATTAATTATATTAATTTTCATGAGGTATTTTATCACTAGGAAATACGTTTTGTTTTATTAATGACGGCAACTTTTTAAGCCGCTGGTAAAACATTTTTAAATTATATTCATTATACCATCCTATACCTATATAATAAACTAACCTAAACTATTTTTTTCTAAAATTTATTGTTTTATAAAATTATCTAGATGAAAAAACCGGTTGAAACAAAAAAAAATATTTTTCTATATTTTTTTTACTGCAAACGGGCACAAATATTATTTCAAATATAAAAGTCTCGAGTTTAATTTCTTCGAAAATTACACAAACATCGAGCTCGCAGGTAATCTGAGGCCGTTATTATGAATTTTTACCTGAATCGCGGCGGCCCGATTTTTTAACCACCTGTTAACCATCTTCCCTCCCCAATTTCCAGTACCTGGTGATGGCTACTGGGTTAAATCACCATATTAACCCAAAGTGCACCTGTACCAAGTGGCTTGCTTTAATAATTAATTCTGAACTTTCAAGGTCCATGTTAACACGTCCCGTGCCGTGATTACGTAAGAATAATTTGACAGCCACAGCGACCAACAACAATGCATCTCTTTCTCGCTTATCGACGTTTTCATAAGAGTATACGGAATAGCACGTTTATTTGCGACAGCAACTGTCATAAATATGTATCATACGTAATCAGGCGGCCCGACTACTGTATAATACTAAAAGGCCCGGGCATGTGGCTTTTTCTTCGACTAAATTGAGTACTTATTATATCACAATAAATATTTAAGATATAATTATACATACTATTAAACCTAAGGTAAGTAACTGGAACAATCAATATGATCACAAATTTTTACGTCGTAAATTTTTCGGTTTAGATCTTTTTATACAAAAATATTTCTCCCACCTGATTAACAACATCGCAGTCTTTAAACGCTTCGCAAGCAGTTAGCTTCTGCATCGTCAATGATAGAATCTGTTTCGTCTGATCATGTATGCGAAAGTCCGCCAGCGCAGACTTATCATGGTCTATGATAAGAAAGCTGTGGTCACCGCCCGCAAACACTTTTATAGGGCCCTTGAAGATTTCTTGTGAAAACTGCAAGTAAATATGCCTTTTGTTACTTTTATTTGTTACCGGTATTATACAAGATGAATATTTTTATCCAAGCGAGTTCAAGTGACACCTCGAACTTCGAGCCTAAGTTATCAATCCGCGGCTAAATTAACGTGAACTGATTTATGTTTTAGGTTAAGATATATCAATTTCAAGCTGGCTTGGTTACTAAATATACATCCTGTATAAAAATATTGTAAGTTATTGTATTGTGAGATAATTTTTTGATGGCAACAACCATCACATTCATGACATAGTACTCGTAATTTAACATTACAGTGCAATAAACCAAAGATATTGCCAATTTTATCAAAATACATGACATTAGACACAGATGACAGAAACATAATGCAGCGCGCATTAGAAAGAAGGCAGGTGACAACAATCTACTCTTCAGGATGATTCTAGCGGCGGGGTGCGACTGGACGTCCGCGTCATTATCGTTACTCTAGCCATTCTGTAGTATGAAGTAGTAGTATTTTCAGTATTGTATTCACAGACTGCCGTCTGACGACTATTGGAGATCTCACTATATGTTCCTGTCTGACGTCTTTTGAAATTAGAACAATACAAATACTCTGCACCGCGGCCACCTCAAGACCCCGCCTTCTGTCTAACGCGCGAGCATCAAATCTTGATAATCGTAATTTAGTCACTTCTGACCTCTATAGTTCATGCATAAACTAAAACAAACAATTTGAAATAAATTATTTAAAAAATATTTAAAACGAGAAACCAATAAATAAGTACGAAATAAGGTCTAGCTTTATGATAGACCAATTACATTCAGTAATTACATTATCTACATGTATACTATTTTTAATAAACAGCAACACATTAAATATAATAATACTTAATACATTTTTATTATTAAATAAAATATTAAATATATGTACAGTTGACTCAACATTTATTTTGGAAACGCCCGCGTTGCTAGTTCGAGGGATTGTCATCGAGGCCTCGACTTTCGGTTTCTTCTTAAGCTGAAGAACAATATTCCATGTTAATAACCTATATCAGGCTATTGTTATATCAGCATTATATAAATATCCCAACTAGCACATAACTGGCATAATGCAGCCTATATTGTAGCTAATGGTCTAAAGTAGACGTATATGAGTGAAAAAAGCAGTCACATGATGCATTAGACCTGCTATTACTACTAATTAGATTTAAAAGTCCTTAAAGTTGCATAATATTAGAAGTTTATGCCCCGAAAGATTTTATGAAGCCTGAATACAGAAAAACATTACATCGCTTAGCGCTCAAAAATAGATTAAAATCACCCGAATGCAACTGCCGCATATGAGCATCAATATACATTTTATTGACATTTTAGGTAGTATTTAAAAGTCCGTGGATATTTATGTTGTTAACGGTTTCAACCGAGATAAATATCTAATAGCCGTAAAATAGGACTGCTAGAACTTATATGGGAGTCTCAAAGATACTTTGTGGAGCCTAAACCTCAGCTTTTATATAGCCCTTGCAGAAGTTTACGTGGCAAAACAAAGATATTTTCTAATTTGGATGCTGGAGAAAATTATAAGCGAATATAATTTTGTTATTATTACCTACAATGCGCGAATGAAATAAACTAAACAGAACTTGATTCCCTTTTGGCATTTGATTTTAGAAACTCCTATTCAATGATATTAAAATGTCTCTTCGTTCTCGAGTCGCATAAGCGTATAAGCATCTCATATAGATCCTATTTGACAACTAATTTACAGTTTCATTAGAACTTATGGGATGCATTAAATGACGCCAATTTGATGCCATATCTGTTGCAAATGGCGTGTGTAGCGGTATATGGCGCTAGCATTTAACACCTTCAGTTACAAACAGATTGGCTCTAAAGCTTTTATGCAGTTATTTTGTGCTAGTTGGAATAACTGCCACGGCTATAATTTCTGAAGGATTATAATATACGGGGTTGGCAGTTTACATCTCCGATTTTTTACATCGGCGAATATATGTATACACTTTATTTCAATGCACTTTTCGCTGAAGGTAAGCAAATGAGTAAATATGGCGATTTGACGAATTAAAAAAAAGGCACATGATTATGTTAAAATTGGATATAATGTTTCATATTGTGTGAAATGACCACGAATATTGTTCATATAAATACACTTTACTTTTCTGTGTTTGTATGGTTCAAAGGAACTATGAATAACTTTGTACAACCAGTGCCAGTGGTTTGTTTAACAAGCACAGTTGCAATATTGTCAGGATATAACAAATAATTCCCAAAATCAGTTATTCCTTGAACTTACAACTGGAGTGATCACTTCATAATATTCAAAGGAATAGAACAAGAAAATTAGCAACCAACTAAAAATCTTTTTTAAGAAATTAAGATCCTACATAATATACTAATGTTACAATAAAAGTGTTATAAAAAGAAGTGTATATGAAGGAAACTACATACTATCTAATACGGCCTAATAATACTAAGCAATATTTACCTTGCTCTGGCCAGCGTTTTCAGTCTGTATTGAAAACAATAGAATTGAATGTTATGATAGAATATGAATGCATATGTCATAGCCAACTCGATAATATGAGTAAAACTAAATGGGCATAGCGGAGCGAAGGCGATAACATTTTATGTGCAAGCCCTACAACTCTGAGCAGTTTTTCTAGAAAGTTAGTCAAGGTCAGGCTTTTCGGCTGTTGCAATTTGGGCTCGGAGCACGTCATCAGATGTGAAAAACTAACACTAGTTTACACAAGAACATAATATCATAACCTTCACTAACAAACTGGACAAGCTTATAAATACGGAGATATCCACACTTATCAGCATTCATTCGCAATAACCTGGATGGTGTATGCCACACTTATTTGCATCGCAAGTTATAAACAAAACATTTTTTTATGACAATGGGAATACTGAAAGGTAAAGTGATACCCACCGGTGATTCGTCGTTGGGTGAGAAAACCACAGGCGTGGGTACTAGCGCGAAGGCCA
This sequence comes from Allophyes oxyacanthae, assembly GCA_932294325.1. Lineage (NCBI taxonomy): Eukaryota > Metazoa > Arthropoda > Insecta > Lepidoptera > Noctuidae > Allophyes > Allophyes oxyacanthae. The sequence goes on along the minus strand of OW028618.1, from coordinate 7,674,534 downwards.
TATGAGGACATCCGAGTTGTCCCCTCGCGCCGTACCCACAAGCCAAGATACGGTCACCGACCCGACACAACACGTGCCGGCGTCCGCAGGCCACCTGAGTCACCGTACTGCCCATTAGTTCCATAACCTGCGAACATAAAACATTATGAATGGCTAACATACTAATTACTATAAAATTATATCAATTGCGTTATAAACATCCCAGGAAATAAATAGATACGAATACCTTTAATGATCCATCAATCATTCGTGGCATGGAACATAAAAATAACAATCATCATCATCATCATTGACAGCCTGTTTCTACCCACTGCTGAGTATAGGCCTCCTCCTTTTCATGCCATATTTCCCTGGTCTGTGCCAATCGCATCCAGGTCTTTCCCGCGATTCTTTGCAGAAAATAACAATATCTGGTACAAATTAGCGAGAAGCCAAGTCGCGTTAGTGTCACGTATAACGGAAACGACCCGTTTTAGTGAATCTACGGATTTGTTATTTTAGTTTTAATGGAGCTATAATAACAGTTATAATCCCTGTATATGGATGAAATAACAACTAAGTTTCTGCATAAACACATCTTGTTGTACTTGTATAGTATAATAAAGTTCGTTTGAGCGGGCGACAATCACAAATATGTATTTTATTATTTATTTATTTATTCTTCAAACGCCTTATTAGTCTACTAGCGGTGCAAGGAAAGAGCCTCCACGATTGACGAAACATGAGATCGTCTGCTGCACCCTGGGCAGTCCACCTCGATACCACCATTGCTCACTGACTAATCTTTCTATTACGCACTACGGCATAAACATTTCCTATGTGATAGCTCATACTGACTTGACAGAAGATGTCTAGTAGTCGTGACTTGTAAGCTTGGCTGCTGAACGGTAAGGTCTTGGGTTTGATTCTAGATTGGCCAGTGTTATTGTATTTTTCAGGAATATTCCCTGCTTGTTGAGTATACATGCGTAATGCTGTGTTACATTTCAAGGAGGACTTAACTCCATAAGGTATTCTCTGCTAGTGAATCTTTAGTTTAGGTGAAAGGACATTGAATGTATTTACTAATGATAGGCTGGTGTTACCTTTCTAGGGACAAGTTCATCTTTCGTAGTTCCGTGCCCAGTCTGTCCGTATTCACCAGTACCACACGTGAATACACCGCCGTCTAACGTTAGGAACACTGTGAAATCTTCACCGCATGATATATGACATACCTGGAAACAATGTTCACATTACACTATCATTAGCTGACGTGCCCGCGGTATCCCTCACATCTTCGGGGAACTACTTTATATATCCGGATAAAAAGTATATTTTAGGGACTTGATATAGCAAGCGCCAAAGACGCGCGGACGGGGCGCTCTGGATACAAAATGTATGGCGCAATATTGGCGCGCGGCGGGCGCTTGTATTTCATTCCATAGAGCGCAACAAATTTTGTCTCCATAGCGCTCCGCGCGCCTGTGGCGCTTGCTATATATCAAGTCCTTTAGTGATAATTCAGGACATGTTCTTTGTGCCAAATTTAATCAAAATCCCTTTAGCTCCTTATGCGTGACTGAGTAACAAACATCTAAACATTCAAACATGTCACATCGAACTTTGGATGGTCAGTCATCAAGGAATATGCAATATAATTAATTATTCTACTAATATGCAGTAATTTATTAAATAGGCTAAATTGATGTTTATCTACTAACGGTAATATACTGTAATTTTAATTTGGGAATACAGGGCCTGGTGAATAATTATGATAAATCGTTTGTTCCGCTTTGCGTCGCTTTAAGTATAAGACCCGAGAAAATTGTTTAGCAATTGTTGATTTAAAATGCAGCAGCGCCAAAATATATAGCTTAAGATTTTTTAATCAAGCTAGACACACGACATCGTTCTATTTAAGATCAAGAATAGGTACTGTACCTTAACATTTCTCAAAGTTTTTAAATGCGACGGGTAACACTTGTTCTCTCTATCTTGCAGTCCTAACTGGCCGTGCGTGTTTTTACCCCATCCAAATACAGCACCGGATCTGTAAATTAGTAAAATAGTATAAGTAGTAGTACAGTTTTTTTTATCAACACGTGGTAATGTTACGCGTATATAGTCACCAATTTGCCTAGGGAGGAATGGAAGTCAGTCAATTATTATCAGCCTATAAATGAAAATTCTTGCGCAAACCATGTCATTATTTTTATCGAACCTGGCAAGTAAGGTCGTACATAGAAGTATCATGAAGTGCGCAATGGTTTAAGTTTAGAATTACACAGTTATAACCTTATAACAATGCAGCGATACCGCGCATCATGTGTAATCAACCTTATGGGAACTATAGTTTATCTAACCACACTATGATAAACTTTAGAAATGCCTAACCAAAGTTTGTGATAACAACATATGTACATTCCTGGAACAAAATGATTTATGCAAAGCATGATAAGCTTTCCATGTCCATGATTATTTATAAAGCTAGTTTACAATTCACTATTTAGGACAATGATATTGATATACTACTTGGTAATTTACAATACTTAATTAATTTACAATTTTATTTTGGATGTGATAAGCATAGTTCCTTATCAGTATTTTGAGATCATAATTTTATGCCAAACTCTTGTAATATTCACACATCAGTTAACAGGTTAAAACTGCAAACATGGACTTACACCTTGCCTTTTTTCCCAGGCTTCTTTTATTTACGGTTTTCTCGACCTATGTATGTGAAAACTTACACAAGTCTCTGATTATGTTTGTATATTTAACAATCTGACTAAACTCGGCTAATAAAGGTTACTCACTGGTTTATAATTTTTCATGCATGTTATAAACCAAAAATTAGAAAAGAAATATTTTTAAACTTAATAGTAGATTTTCAGGAGTTACAGTAATATTAATGTTTTTAAAAGGTTTTCCTCACGTAAATATTTCGAGAATGCCCACTAGTTTCGGACTTGAACGGAGCCCTTTATCATCGGCGATGTCGTGAAACGTACCACCAAACATACTACCAAACTACCACTGCCCAGTGCCCACACACTATCTACCCACTCGGCACTAAGGTATTATTTACGTGAGTAAAACCAAGTGAATAGTATATAGCATACAGTCATAAGGATAAGAAACATACTTCGATAAGGCGAAAGTATGGTTACTGCCGCACGCAATCAACGCAATAGGAACTCCGAAAAGTGATGTGATAGCTTGCGGAATCATTTCCTTGTTCGACATAGTACCTAATCCACACTGCCCGTAACTATTTGCACCCCAAGCAAAAAGAACACCATCTAAAAATGAACAAAGAAACTTCATTAATCAATAAAAACATGTTTATACATATTAACAATGTAACTTCCTGTAAAGTTAAGTAGTTAAAGTTAATATCACATATCCAAAACTTCCTGTAAATAAAAACTAGTTTTGCCTGATTATATTTTAAAAACTGCTACAATGTTGCAGATACATTATATAACATTTACAACGAAACTCTTTCAACTTTATGCTGATAGGATTTTGAATACTTTTTCCCGTCATTTGCAAACCGTGGTACGGAAACTATTATAGGAGATCCGCCGAGAAATTCAGAGTTGCGCAAAGAGGCATGGAGAGCGATGCTCGGAATCACGATGCGCGACGGCAAACGTAATGAATGGATCCAAGGCAAAACTAAGGTGTGTGACGTGTGGGTGGTAGCCAAGAAAAAGTGGACATAGGTAGGACATATCGCTAGAATGCACACTGGCCACTGGACCAGAAGACATACACAATTTTTTTTATTGCATCTTCGTCAGCTAGTTGTTATAGATAAATAATCTAAAAGGTTTACATAGTTAATTTTATCTATTTCGAATTTTTGCAGGCAGTCACACTTGTGACCACTTGATTAATGAGGATGTTTACCACTGTAATCTATACTATAATAAATATGATAATGTCACCTACCATTTGCCAATGCTATGGAATGATATGCGCCACATGCTATTTGTTTGAAATTTCTCGTAGCAAGGGCTTTCACAAACTTGGGCTTGTCCTGAGCATGTGTGCCAAGATTACTACCCAGTTGGCCCATACTGTCTGAACCCCAACTGAACAGCTGTCCCCATTCATCCAGAGCTATTGAATGCTGCACACCACAAGCAACTGCTGATACAGTACAATCTTTGAATGTGTCAACTAGTGCTGAAAATTAACCTTTATAAATATAAAATTGATATGTAACATAACTTGATTAAAAAAATTGAGGTGGACTAACAACCTTCAGAAAGTCAGAGTACTGTTTGCATACAAAACATGATAAGTTGATAATTGGTGAAATATAAACATAGGGGTGAATAAAACAAATAATATGATGATATATGTAAATGAAACACAAAAATACTCCAAAAGTAGGTAAGTATGTGCCACATACTATACTGTAAATATTTTATATAACCAAGAATTAAGAAAATATTTGTATGCCTCTTGTAGTGGCGGATGTGTTGGGAACACTATTTATTATGAACAACAACTTTTGTTGTACCATATCTTTGGCAAATAAATATCTTTATCTGTATCTTTATGTGGTTTCAGAATAATTTTCCAATTAGGACTATAACTTTTATTAATAATAATCATCTTTATTTTTAACCAAATTCAAAAAAGGAGGGAGTTGAAATTTAATACTACATAGAATTTTAAAGTTTGAAAAAACTATAATCTGATCTAGGTATATACTATAATAAGTAATACCAGGGGTTTTTCCTTGTCTGTTGTCAGTATGGCGTCCTAGTTGTCCCACTTCATTGTTACCACATGAATACAAATGGCCAGTGTTTGTCAGGTACATAGTGTGGAACTCTCCTGCAGAAACTGTCTTTATATGATTGCTCTCGCGCCATTTGGATAGTGTTGGCTTTATTATCTATAACAAATAATACAAGGCTAATTTATCTGATACTAGTAATTTAATATAGGTACTATGAGTCAACTTTATTTGAATTGAAATTGATAACAGTACATATTGATATTTTGTAAATGTATTATGTATACATTATAAATTATATATTGGGATACAATTTGTGATTTGTCACTAATTGAGAGAGGCCTAGCAGTGGATTTTGAGAGACCAGGTGTTTATTTGATTGAACAACTTTCTCATTCTTATTGGAAAGAATAATTATGTTGGGCTAACAAAACATTCTAATATCTAAAGGCATAACATCATAGCTTTTTGAAGCGCAGATATTGCTACCTATATAAATCCAATTTATGAAATAGAATAACACATTATGGTAATTATTATAAACATTAAAGGACAAACTAGGGGGAACTACCGCATATAAGCTATACTAAAGCATCACTTACCAAATCAAGAGTATCCGGTCCTTCTATACACAATTCGTGATGAGTCGCATTACCCCAACAAAACATTTTTGTGCTAATATTTTGCAATGACTTTTAAATTTTACACAACGAATGTATAACCTCTACTTCCGATCCAGGTCAGTCTGATTGAGAGGTAGTTAGAAATCTGATTATTCTAAGCCGGTAATTTTACACTGTTAATTTTATGTGCAACATAGTGGAATAAAATAATAAAAAAGCATTTTCAAAAAATCGAGAACAATTTAGTCTTGACCATATGATAGCCTTTCAGATGCGGCACGTTTGGTACCAAAAAGTGCATCTGATTGAGTTTTATCCGAATATTTGTGTTGTAGATCAACTTCGGCTGTCGGTCGCGCTGTCAAAAATTATGACGCGTTCAGTCACATCATAAATAAACGTCAAGGACAAGGAAAAGAAACTAGGAAATCTAAAATTTTTAGGCGATTATTAAAAAATATTTTTCTCTCGCAGACAGAAAGATCTATACTATACATAGACATAGGACAATACTATATAATTTCTCTGTCTACGTCATAGAAATAGTACAAGTACTGGAACGCTTAATAGTGCCGTAAAGCCGGTCTGAGGGAGAATACTTTGTGGTAGCCGTGTCCTTGTCTAATAGGGTAACCATACATTTTAGTTAAAAGTAGGACATGATAGAAATATTTAATTATGTTATGAGAATAGTTATCAGGTAATTAACTACTGATATCGAATAGTAAGAATTGTTTTTTTCCTAGTAAATAGTGAAATATACGGTCCATACAGTGTATCTAAACGTTCTTACAAATATACATACACCCTTTTGGTTATAATTAGAGTCACAGGCAAGGCATAATATATAAATAGGCATATGCAAGGTTACTATATAATAAAAAAGAAAATTTAGAGAAAATTTCGGACATTGCGGAAAAATCCGGACATTTTCTTATACACAGATTACGTGTATAATAAAATGTCATGCGTGAATATTCCGGACATCTGGCAGCTCTAGTCATAGAAAACATTAGATTTTAACATTTTAAGATACAAATTTAATTCCTCTTCTACTTTTTCTTTCTTTTTTCTTTTTCTCTTTTAGCTTTGCGACCATCCTACGACCTTTCTTTATGAGATCTTTCCTATTATAGCAGAAAGGGTAACCCATGCTTAGTGCTGCAGAATCGAATATCACTTATTATAATATTCTTGTTTGGCAAACTCAAGTATAATCATCATTCACAACATTAAGCAATAAAACACAATGAATGAAAGTCAAAGCAAAACTTTTTTTAATTTCAAATCGGCATAAAAAGGTCGTCGTCGTTTCGTCAAAACGTTGAGATTCTAGATGCACGGTTCCAAAGTGGGCCGGGTTCTATGGAGAAGAGACCGGCTAGAAACTTAATGGTTGATTGTAATTTTAATTGTGTTGGCATTATAGTTGTATTTTGGGTTTATGTGCTTGTTTCCTCTTGCTTTACTTTCTTATTTGGTGGTTCACTGGAAACTGCAACATCTTCCCATTTACTACAAGATCCTACATGCCCTGATTCACCAGATGTTCCTGCACGTACAATTTATTTTGCACGTACAGTTTTTTTTCTTTTTGTGGCTATCTGTAATGTCAAAAATGATCTTCATTATGGCACAATATCTAAGTACAATATCCAATCCAGTAAAAGTTTAATCCATCTAACTATACTAATAGGAAAATATTAAACACAAATAAACAATAAGCAAAGTGTGTGAATCTTAAGTTTGTGCAATGTGTTATACTTTATATTAGTATAAACTATTACAGACCAGACAATTACACACAACATTATACAACAGACACATACAACAACTGATAATTATTAAACATATTACAATAGTACCTATGGTAATATTGAAGGAACTGCTTCAGGTTTTAATTTTATTTTTGCTGCTGTTAAATAATTCATTATCTTTAAAATTTACGCCACAAACACATGCGAACTTTTACACACTAATGTCAAGGTTCGTGGCTGTTATCCATAACACCCTCTGCTTATTATCAGCTGGAATCCTGAAAAAAACAAACATGGAATTTTAATAAAGTCTATCATTTTATAAGAGATACAAAAAAACATTATTATCTATTCGGCACAACAAACAACAAATGATTTCAACAAATTAACTTAAACTATATACAGGGTTATTTGTAAAACACCGGCAATGCTTTAAGGGGTGAAACTACTCATCAATATGAACAACTTTTACTACGGGACCAACCATGAAATCGCGAAAAAAAATTCAAACTTTTCATACATTTTGATGGAGCAAGGTTAATCTTTTGTATGAAAAGTTTGATTTTTTTTTCGCGATTTCATGGTTGTTCCCATAGTAAAAGTTGTTCATATTGATGAGTAGTTTCACCCCTTAAAGCGTTGCCGGTGTTTTACAAATAACCCTGTATGTATACTTATACTATACTTGGAATCACTCAAATTATACAAAACAATAAATGCATCGAAAATATGCTACGCATTACAGATTATGGAAAACAAATCCAAATTTATTAAAGTACGTAAATTATTTAACTTAGTGGACTGTATGTTATGTGAAACGATCTAAAATAAGTACTTGGAGCAACTATATCCCACAAAATAAAAATATATTGTCACACTACTCAATGAAACTTACCTATGGAACGATATTCCACAACCAGGATAATATTCTCGCTTGCACCCAATCATAACTCAAGTATTTACCATCTTGTCGCCAAAAAAATATTCTAGGCACAAAAATAATGTTTGATCACGTTTATTTCTGAACTATGAAAACCACGAATGTTGACAATAGGTTGACAACTAAGTTGACAATGTAAGCCATTTTGAACTAAGATTTTGAATGATGTAGTGTTTCCCGCATGCAAACTTCTTTAACTACTGGTATCCAAATATTGTAATAATCAATCTTATTGAATAACGTATGGAAATAATAATATTTAATATAATATTTAAAGCACGTCAATTATAATTTTTATTATGTTTATTTTGATAGCCGTGGGTAGAAGTTTCATTAGTTCTAATATATAAGTAAAAACGATTCTGAAAATACCAATTTAGTAGATTACTAAGTTGATGAGTAATGGCCATGTGTGCGAGAGGGACACCGCTGAATCTCAGGTGACTTTCATGTGGGCACAAAATTTCGTACAACTAATTATAGCAGTAAACTCTCTAGTTATAGGTACTATGTATTATCTCTATGGTCTACGTATATAATACAGTATAATTAACACACTTTGAGTATCCTTCGAACCCTAGGAACGATGCATAATCCTAGCTTCGAACCGCTTTCAACAGTGGTAGATAATGTTTAAAAACGACTTTTATTATAGGGACCAACCCTGAAATCGCGAAAATAAAAAGCTGTACTATACATTTTTATGCCCGGCCGCACACGTCAAGTTTTCGCATCAGGTTCTCTGATTGGGTTCCCTGATCAGGGCACCTGAAGGCGTCAATTCCATACGATTGAACGGTGCACCGCGCACGGACGGTTTCTAACCGTACGGTTAAAAAACCTAACGTCAGCAGGTAGCAAGGCCAGTGAATTGAGTGAAACCATGGAGATAGTATATATAGCTTATTTCTATGAGTGAAACGGGCAAAAATAATCGTTAAGTCGGTAAACAAAGGAGATACGCTTAAAAAAACATTTCCCTTTTTTCGAGGTCGGTTATAAACTAAAACAAGACTAAAACCGTACCAAAAACGATCAACTTGACTGACGCATCCATGTCGCCACTCCGTAGACCGCGCCGCTCGTATTTACTTATCTAACCACGTCCACTAGTAATAATAAGTTTAAGTATCTAACATATTATACACGGCGTGAATCCGCGCCGTGAAGTCGCAAGTCGCGCCCCGCGCCTGGGAATCTATAGCGGCCTTTAGACAAACTCTATTTACAAATCCACAAACCACAAACTCATCTGACCTGACCCCGCCTGACCCGGTGACCAAAATTGGAACTAACGTCGCCACAGAATAAAAATGACCAATGACTAACTAAATACATTCATGGACCAGGCATACCTACAAAAAAATGGTGGTATTGTATACTTAACTTACGTACTAAAGATGGCTGCCATTTCTAGGGATGCTTTAACTAGAACAATCGTTAATCATCGATATCGATATTTTGATAACGAGCTTCGTATTTTTTTTCTCACACATACAATTTGCACTTGTAATCTTGGAGTAAATTGAAATGACTGATCGGATAAAATAAAATTATCTTCTCATTTTGATTTGTTGAGGATATTAATTCTTTCCCTAACTGACCATACAGCTTTGCAGTACATTTTAAGGATGGGTTTTATTCTCCTTAATTAATACCTACAATTGGGGTGCATTCAAATTGGTACCCTATTGATATGGATTTAAGGTTCAGGTATAATGTAAAAAATAACAAAATGATAAAGTGTCTCATCAAAGTTTCCATAGTAAATTAATATTATTTAGAAATGATTAAACTACTCATTTGTGATTATTGATTAAACTTATTACTGTAAATCTTGTTTTCATTTTTACCGGACTACGGCAGAGAGGATAATTTATGAATCTCACTGGTATATCTATATATCTATATGTATGTACGTATGTGAGTTAATTTGTTACCTTGTACAGACTAAACCACTAAGCAGATTTCAACAAATGAGATAATACTTATATTCGTCTTGGTCCAGAGAATGTTATAAGGTATATGATGTCATGGTAAATTCCATATAGCATCCTTAAGACGTACTCCAAAGCTGTATGGTCGTCAGTTAGGGAAAGAAATATTTTCTTTCTTTTTCTTTTTTTTTTAAAAACGTTGCCCCTTACTAATATTTCTCCTGTATCGAGGGTACAGTTTACAAACATACATACATACCCAGACAAACACCACCACAGACGACTGCGGCGCCAGCGCCACTATACTTTTCTACTCTTTTTTGCAAGAAGATGGTAGGTTCATAGTACCTATAATATACTACCTTCATTTTGTGTAGATAGATGTAGATGGTTGAAAATAGGTAGGTATAGGTCGTGTATAGGTATATAGATGGGACGTTGTTCGGCCATATTTGTTATTGTGCTGTTGGGGATTTATTATCGTTTGATTTCAAACTAGAAAGTTTTACATTCTGTGATGTATTTTGTTTCATTGTATTCTCCTTTTGAATTTTTTTATCTAGTGACATAAAATCTTCAAAACACAATAGAGTTATGTTAGATCAGTGACCGTGGATACCCCCTTGTGGTAATTCGCTGAAGTGTTCCAGCGAATTTTATTGAGAGATAATTCCAATAAATCTCATTAAAGTGGCGGGGGCATCAAATAATAATGGTAAAGGGGGACGACAAGCCGCCCCAGTCGACGTGGGGTCTCCCCTACTCGACTGGGAGGAGGCTGACCATTTTAGTTTTGAGGATTCTGAACGATTCGAAGAAGATTCCTTGTGTAGCTGGAGTTCAGAGCCCGAGAGCCTATGCAACAATTGGCGAGGTTGGAGGCGACCCAATCTCCAGAACTCATTCAACGCCCGTTCGACAAAAAAGACTATTCAAGGTAACTTACAGCTGATTCTTTGTTTCGAACTATCGAAATGATGACAGTGATCATTTCTCAGCGAATCATGCATTTTTATTCAAAATAGTATTGGTTTTATGTCATAACCTGGCGATATTTCCTTATTTTGCTTATATTTTCATTGAAAGTTTTGATGTCATGATCTATAGGTACTAATTGGATAAGTACATTGTGTTCAGTGATACAAAGAACAGGTGCTAGGAGTCATTTACCTTTGAGTGAACTGTGCAGTTAATAATACCTTTGGTTTCAAATCCCTGTTTTTTTGTGTTGCTGTGGGATTCTTTTTTTATTACTGATATAATTAATCCAAAGTGAATGGAAAGTTTTTTATTCTTGTCAGCTTTCTAACTTTCACTGACATATTGTAGGTATATTCAGATAATGTAGTAATAAAATATAACTACCTACTATATTATAGAGAAACTTCTGAGTTAAAAACTCATTTTTTAACAAAAAAATTATTGTTCATAAGTGTGGCAATATGTACACTGTTTTTCTTTTTTTCTGTTAGTGGTCATCTCAATATTTAATTTTTGTAGGAAAAATAAGATTTCAATATAATTATAGTAATAAATGTCAAGTATCATACAAACTTCATCCCATAACCTTATGTAATAATGATGTAGATAAAATTACCATGTATAAGTGCATATTACACAATATAACTGACACTAAGATATACATATTTGTGTATAATATAGATAGGGAAATAAGAAAGGTCATTTTTAAAAATTCCAGAAAAGACCGTTTCATCGCTAAGTGAACTATCAGCTAAATGTGTGGCATCGCACATACCATTCGAATTAGTTGAACATGTCTATCCACCTGTGCCTGAGCAACTGCAACTCCAGATAGCATTCTGGAGTTTCCCAGACAGTGAAGATGACATCCGGTTGTACTCCTGCCTTGCAAATGGCTCAGCTGATGAGTTTCAGAAAGGAGAACATTTGTTTAGGGATAGAGCCGTCAAAGATGTTTTACAAATTGGTAAGTAATAAGTTATCAAAACTAATCTACTCATTAATCAAAAAAATAATAATAATAATAAACACAGATTGCAATCAGATAAAATGACAGTATCTCTAATATATTTAATTTAAAATAGAAATCTAGTATATTTTAGGATAAAATATTCATAGAATAAGCTAAAAAAATAGTTAAAAATCCCATATTTTGTTAAATAAAAAAAAATGAGAATCTTCATGATCCCATTTCTAAGAACTTTGAAACAGTGCCAAATGTAGCAGTTCAATAAAACTAAGATTTTTTTCCATATAAACATTAATGTGAGTTTAATATCCTAAATAGCTCATTTATTTCTGATCTATCTTGCCAAAATTGCTCATCTGAGTCATTTATTAAATAATGAAATTACTTTAAAGGAAGGTAGGAACTTTTTAATTTCTCATATTTTTTTAGGTTTTCACTTATCTGCAACAGTGGTTGTACTTAGTATGCCTCGGGCTCAGTTCAATGTGGCAGTAACATTTGACAGACAAAGAATATCATCATGCAACTGTACTTGCTCCTCAACAGCCCACTGGTGTTCACATATTGTTGCTGTTTGCCTTTACAGGATACATTTGGTAAGTAGACTAGTAACTACAGTATTCTACAATCTTTACATCTCCCTGAATAATAATTAATTTTATTGTTAAATTGTTGACTATAGTATCAGTAATGTTAATCATGATTTATGATATTATATTATATTACTACAGTCCCCACTATTTTAGTCTCCCCTACATAGAGATTTGACTATTTATAAATGAGATGGTACACACATTAATTCCCTAATACTTTAGTTGTACAACGCCTTGGAACCAGAATTTCGCCAAATCATCTTGTAGTTGAGATACTTTCCACTGCAGTGGTATGTAATTTCTGAAACTTTGTAAGCAACATGTAAGTGAGCTTATTATTGCGCACTGTATGGGGGAGTCCTATCTATTGTGGTACTGCAAGCGGAAAGGAATATGACTGTACATAATAATATATGAGTCATTAATTTTAAAAGTACATATTTATTATTAATTACAGTTTATATTCAGGAAACATCATGAGTGTCTGTTTGATTGCATGAATAATCAACTTTAATGGGAAACTATTCAATTATTTAATGATTCAATTTCGTCTAACTTAGCAATACTTATCTCCTCTAGCCAACACAAGTATGCCTCCGAGCGCCCGTATCGGAATCACTGCAACGGTTACGCAGAGATCAACTGCAGAAGTTTGCACAATACTTGATATCCGAGTTGCCGCGGCAAGTTCTACCAACGGCTCAACGTATACTGGACGAACTGTTGTCGGCCCAACCGAACCCGATAAACACGACATGCGGTGCACCGGACCCTACCGCCGGCGCTTCTGCTTACGAGTACACCTCCTGGTTCCTTGACGAGAAAACATTGCACAACAATATCAACAAGATTTTAGTCAAATTTTGTGTTCCGACTCCTATAGTATTTAGGTAATATTTCTTTGTTGAATATTGTAATTATTTATACAAGTTATAATTTTGTGATATTGATGTCATAATTACTTCCCTAAATTAGTAGCTACAACATTATGACTTGATCTTACTACCTACAGTGACGTGAACTATCTAAGTACAAGTGCGCCTCCCGCTGCGGCTGAATGGTCGTCATTACTGCGGCCGCTGCGAGGCAGGGAGCCGGAAGGCATGTGGAACTTGCTCTCTATTGTCAGAGAAATGTTCAAGAGAAACGACAGAAATGCTATCCCTCTCCTGGAAATAATTACTGAAGAGGTCATGGCATGTGAACAGGTTAGACATGGCGACATTTTGGGACATGAATTGTGCTTAAATTTTAGAACAAAGTTTATACAGGATATTATTATAACATCAATTTGCTTCTGGTTGGTCATAATAGATAATGCTTAATGTTTTTTTTTTGTGGTTATCTTGCTACAAAAGTAAAGCTTTGCCTTTTTAGAAAGTACAACTGAAATGATAATATATTTTTTTTAAATATTATCCCTTATAATCGCGTCAAACACCAATGGAATGGACTTTATTTTTTAACTCTTATGCAGATTATAGTATGGTGGTACACGACTAAAGCGGCCCTGGTGGCGTGGGGTGGTAACAGCGGCGGCGGTAAACACGGTGGCAGTGGAGGCAACTCTGCAGCGCAACACGCATGTTCCTCGCTGTGTGACGAGGTAACGATAACTGACATGGGTTTAGGTATTAGAGCTGCAGGGCGACACTAAGTTAACCAACATTTAACAAGGTCAAAGAGAATTGAAGGGGAACAAACTAGGTATAAGATATTTTTCAGAGAACTCTTACATATTAGTTATAACATTAGGATAGGCTCTCAAGTCATGGGCCCAGCTGCAAGTTGGTGCATAAGTTTTGGCGGACCCATGGACCTTTGTCTCCCTTCCCCTGTATCCGCCCCTGCTCGCAGCGAACTGCTCGACACTGCTAGACATAGCATAGTTTATTGCATAATTGATATGCCTCCTAAGAAAGTTTTTGATAAAAAGGTGGTTTTTCTATCTATAACAGGTGGTTGTGTTATGGCGCCTAGCTGCATTGAACCCAGCTCTAGCGCCTCACGAACGGGACACATTACACGAGCAGTTTGCACAATGGCACATGAAAGTACTCGATAAGGTAAGATGGAACCACAAAATACATTCAATAGTACTATGCATTTCAAATAAGAAAAAAAATGAACCAGGACCATTTTGTAAACATAATGGTCACTTCACTGAAGTGAAGTCATTCAGTGGAGTGAGCAATTATTCATTAAATAGATTTTGTAAGCGAATGTTTACGAATTGATGTAGTCCACCTTTTTTATTTATTTGAAACACATACTTATGTTTTACACAGTGGTGAGGTAGAGGTGTATTGTACACCCATATTTCGCTGAAGATAATTATTAAGTTCCATGTTATAGGGCGAGTCTATCTATACTTTTTTGTTCAAACAAAATTTGCCTTTTGAACCAGGTGGCAAAGAACCGCAACAACCACATCACCACCAGTACTTCGACGTCGCACACTCGGCATACGTCATCTCGTTCACACTCTCACTCGCCGTACATCAACGGCATCAGTGAGAACGAAGTGTTCCCGGGCTTTCATCCCGCCATGGAGGCTTGCTTCCTAGAGTGGGACGACTATCAGATACCCGGAGTGACGTACACTAAAGACTTAAACCCGTTGTATCACAGCCCGTTCACTATCTTCAGACATGCAGATAAGCAGAATGATAGTGTGCATCAGGTATGTGGTTTTCTTTACAGTTTTTTCTATAAGAAATACCCTGCAGACCAAAACTCATTCCCCCTTATTACAAAATATGGTTAAAAGCAAGGATAATAAAACCCAGGTTTTAAATAAATCTGTCACTTTATATTATAACCTCATAACAAATATAGACGCGGCTATCTTAAAGCCCTAGTTTTACAAGACTTGCTTTAAACCTTCTTTTGTCATAAGACAGCTTAAGTCGTAAAATTTCTTGCAGATAAATCAACATGATTGTAACGAAAAGTGATTATACTTTTTATTAGTAGTATTTTGAGAAACAATGATGAGATTCAAGTTTCTATTTCATTACAAAAATAACGTCTATTTTGCTTGGACTTAATCATTAGGGTGTTTCAGGTGAATTCGTCTAAAGCAGTTTTGAACAACGAGATGTCGTTAAGCTATAGACTGACGAACCCCGATCCCTCAATGCATCGCACCTCTGTTCATAGGAATAGTCACATTACCGTCGATTTAGCTATGCCTGGACCGTCAAACCAGGTATTAAAAATAATTTAATTCTTTGATTCTTTCATAAAATACAAATTTTCTTTGTGATATTTGAATTGTAATTATTTACTATCATAATAATCTTTCGTGTAGCCTTGTGGATCTGACGAAGGGCCGAGTGATCCTCCACGTGGTTCAGGACCAAGCGACGGTAACCATTCAAGTGTTTCGTCGGAAGGTATGAATTTCATTTTTGTAAATTCTGCTAATAACTTTCTTGTTAGAATAAAAGAAAGAGAAAGAAGCCTATGTCCAGCAGTGGACTGCGACTGGCTGAATTGATTGGCGTTATTTATATCGTGAAAGGGAGCCACGTCAGTTGTCTCTGTAAAAATTGCTCTTAATGGCAGATTTTATGTTATTCTTTGCTTTAACGAAAGTGAATGTTTTTTTTGTATATACGGTATTTTAACTATCTGAGTAATTAAAGGTTTTTGCGAGAATGAGGAGGAAATTCTCCAGCAGAGCGGCGGAGACACAGACTCTCAGGAGTCGAGTTCTCCGGCCATATCGTCTGACGATGCTCAGCGCCGCGTGTCTAATGACGAGTCGGTATCGGATGACGACTGTAACCTGTACTTCTACGACACGGCCGCCGCTAGACGCGCTGTGGCGGGCGAGGGATCTGGTTCCGGGGCTGCTGTGAGTATTGTAAACAATTATTATCTATTAAATCACGAATCTCGAAAGGAATGAAGCACAAATCCCTTTGGAAGGTTGACTCGAGGACATTGGTTAAGCATACAGAGGCAATTTGGGATGGAACACTTAATTAATATTATGCCTTTACTTTCCCATTGTTGGTCAGCCACCCTCTGAGTATTATGACTGATGTTGTTTAATTATCTGGCATGCTGTTATTATAATATAATAGAAGCCATGATTTTGTATTTGAGCTATAAGAGTGGACACCATAAGCCACAACATATGCAGTGCTTTTAGATGTTCATCTAATAAAACAGATCATGGAGCAAAGTGGCTAGTTCAGTAACCGTCAGCGCGGGCGATAGTGTGTGTTAAGATACTGGAGGGCGAATTAATCTGCAATCTCTACGTATTCGTTTCTCTAAAACACGTCGATAACCTCGTGTAACTACTTGCAACATCACTCTTCTTACTAAGGGTAGTTAAAGAGACTGATTCGTCGTCAGGCGATCGCGTCCGGCAGCGGATGTGCGTCCGAGTGGGCGTGCGGCTGGGAGGGCTCGTTCGCGCGCGCCGAGGGCCTGCACGCGCACGGGCACGCGCGCGAGGCGTGCGCGCTGGGCGCGCGGCTGGCGCGCGAGCTGCTGGCGTGCCCGCCCGCGCTGGGCGCCGTGCCGCCGCTCGCGGCGCTGGACCCGCGCCGCATGAGGCGCAGGCACACGCCCAGCCCTAGACTGTGCGCGGCTTCACATCGCCTCTCGTGCCTCGCGTCTGCCACGCTTGCGAAATGTGCCTTCCTGTGCACTGTGAGTACCCTCCATGTTCTTTTTCCTTCGTAAAACTTGTAGCCTTGTGACGATTCGATGTCGACGCGCGCCGCTTTCGCCGACGAAGACGACGATGTTCGCCCAGCCCTAGAGTGTGCACTGCCTTCTTACACTGCCTGTTGTGCCGTCCAGCACGCTCGCAAATCGCACCTGCTACAATGTGAGTATACGCGGAGTATATTTGTTTTTCCTAAAACTTGTGCCCGTTTAGACGGTGGCGCGGCCGCTCGCGCTGGGCGCCGGCGCGCGCGCGCCGCCCGAGGCGTGGCGAGCGCGACCCAGGCTGGCCGCACATCGCCTCTTATGTCTCGTATCTACTACGCTCGCGAATTGCGCCTTCCTCGGCACAGTGAGTACATTACAGGGGGACCTTATAACCATTTAATCAATTTCTGTTTCTATGAGTGTTTAACAGTTTTATTTACGGTCATATTCTGAGAATATCCGACTAACCCTTTTTTAAGGGCGTCATTCAAATCTGAAACTTTTCGGACATTCCCGAAATACGCACGTGATGACGTGACTTAAACAAAGTTTTTCAAGCACGAATGGTTCAGTCAATATCACCAGCAATTTTATTTGTTGTTTGAAAATGGCCCTGCTAAGTCAATACTGAAACAGAAGGAACCTAAAAGTATTTCACAAGTCCATGCCGAGAGGATATCCCATATGCTCCTCAATTTAAAAAGGAAAATTAATAAATTACTTAATATTTTTCATGTAACTGAGTTTATTTGTACCATATCCTTAGGTGCTAGCAGAGTTCAGCGAACATCACGAACTAGCGTTCCGCATAGGTCTTTTCGCTCTCGAGATGGCGCGTCCTCCAGCCAGTACTAAGGCTTTGGAGGTGAAACTCAACAACCAAGAGACGGAATTAGTTGCTCTACTGAAGAAGCTACCTACAGGTGCCGAACAATTGGCTTTAGCTCGCGAAAAAGCCGAGCAACTGCGCGACGGTACACTGAGGTGAGAAACTCAATATAACGCGTATGATTTATAATTTAAAAAATCGTGTACTTTTCCTTGTTTCAGTTTGATTGTGATAAGGTTAAGTTTAGTCTGAATTTGAACTTACCTTTATTAAAGTATGTTTCATTTTGTCTTAGTTCGATGTGCGTATTAAAAAGGTATACTCGTAGTTAGGTTAAGAAATATCGATGATTGAAAATTGACAAAGCTAATATTTTATAGGAACCGTGGACCGGCGCTGTTACCCATTGCACTGGCGAGCTTTCTTTTCGATGTTCTTGTTTTATCGGCTACTGATAAAGAGAATAAACATCTCGTAAGTGTTCATGTTTACAACTTTTAAGACCCTTTTGACCCGTAAAATTACTATTAATTTTGTAAATATACATGATCAGCTAAAAATTGTTCCAAGAATTAAAATATTTCCTCCCATGTGGGACGAAATACTGATTTAAAAGTCGATTATTATTACCAATTATTACACTTTCTCTGTTTAACTAGAGACACTTGAAAAAAAATAGTATAAACAACTACAAAACACAAACTAAACTACAAAATATGTTTTAAAGTAAGTCTTGCAAAAGCTAGGTTTAAGATAGTCCCGTCTCTTTTTGTTATAATATGACGCGGTTAGAAAGTGACGGATGTATTTAAAACGACTATGTTTCTTCTTTAGACAAGATCGCCAAACGACGAAACGCTAGGCTTCGAAGCGGCTGTCGCAGCTTTAGGACTAAAGGCGAATGTATCTGAAGCGGAACATCCCTTACTGTGCGAGGGAACGAGAAGACAGCGAGGAGAGCTATCACTCACTCTGCTGTCGTTCTATAAGGACGATCCTGTCAAACTGGCTAGGATTATGAATAAAGTAAGTATACCAAAAAGGTGTAAAATTATGTCGTACTTGAAATATCGTCGATTGGTCACTGTGGACCTAGCATCTTGCAACGGGCTGGGAGGTGATCTAGGCTAGAAAGTCTGAAAGCTAACCCGCTATCTAGATAGATGCCAGATGGCGGTGGGCTAGTTTCGACCAGTATTTTACAGCTTATTTCTTTTTTGGTTGAGACATGGATTTTCTTTTGTGACATTTCCGTTAAGTATTAGGTAGGTGCCAGAAACCTTAGACACTTTGTACTTTTACGATACAAATACCATAGAAGTAAATTTTCCTGAAAAAATATGCTGTGTGAACCTAGTCAAACACATTTGGGGATGTTGTAAATTTTTTAGTTGTAAGATAATTTAATAGCAGACTCACACCTAGTCGTTTGTTTGTCCAGCTTCTAGACCGTGACATCCACCAGCTAACGAAGAGTCCGATGGTGAGCCTGTACTACATGAACAACCCGCGCCTGGCCGCGTACCGCGTGGACGCGTCCGTGCAGACCGTGTACACGCCCTACGTGCAGCTGCCGCCGCCGCCGCAGGTCGGGACATTGCTCATTATTATACACAGCGTGAATCAAATGGGCTCCGAACGTGTCTGCCTAATGAAAATAATCGTCATCGTTTTCCAATCGAATCCGTTGGCAACTTCAAATTGAGTAGATTTTCTCAATTTTCAAATTTTTTCATTTTCTTTTGTTTGTTTCACAAAAATAGCCATGTTTAAATCTTCATTATAATTATTATAATGTAGTGTACGGCTAAGCTATCACAAAGTGTTATTTGCACTTAGCCAAAAAACTAGTTTACCATCGAGTCTGTTTTGAAAATTGTCGCTATATCGCATCGTTATAAATGGTAAACCTTTTGTGGTCCTGCGTACACTTAACAACAACCTTATCAACTTAACAGTATTAGAATTGACTATTAAATTAGGCAAAGTAACTTAAGAAATAAAAATGATTTTGTTTAAGTTTTGTGTAAGATAGGTGCACATTGTCTTGACAAAGTCATTGTTTGTTGTAGTTGCGTAAAAAGACAATCATTATTACTGTGAATGTAAAGGTGGATGCTTTCGCACTTATATTTGTATTATAAAAATGTGTGTCGCTTTACTAATAATCAAGTGACGTCTGTAGATAAGCACGCATTTCGGAACGAATGACTGGCGTGTGCAGGCGGTGTGCCTAAGCGGCGAGATGGAGCGACTGGTGGTGTCCGAGGGCGGAGCATCGCCGCCCGCGCACGCACCGCACGCGTCTCATGCGTCGCACGCGTCTCATGCGTCGCACGTGTCACATGCGTCGCACGTGTCACATGCGTCGCACGCGTCTCACGTGTCGCACGCGTCTCATGCGTCGCACGCGTCCCACGCGTCGCACGCGTCTCACGCGTCGCACGCATCACATGCGTCGCATGCATCGCACGCGACGCATACGTCGCACGCGCCGCATCCTGCGCCACACGCTTCCTCCTCGCACCCGCCCATGGCCAGGCCCAAGGACTCCAGGTTATTATCGCTTCTGATGATAATGTAGCTATAGCATTATAGTAAAGTTTTTCATTTTAAATATTTTAGAAATTGCGATAAATAATTGTCCAGGCTTATAACTTGTTCATATCAGTTTCATTTTTACTTTATTAAGGGAGAAATATTTTCGAGTAGGTACATCTGAAATTCTGAAGTAATAAAGCGAAGTATTTATCAAAAAAATATAGCATATTTAATTTTTTTAAAGATATAAAGGCAAACGCCTTTACCCTTCGGTGCCAAACCAGCCATCCGAAGCGTCCGCACACTTCATGTTCGAGCTCGCAAAGTCCGTGCTGTTCAAAGCAGGAGGGTCTTCGAGCACCAGTCTGTTCACACAGCCATCATGTGCGAGGGAACATCATGGACCGCACAGGTAAAAAGACACCGTATGCAAGTTCTTCAAGACTTATAGATAGTTTAACTGAAATAATTTGTACGCAATAATGCTCGAAGGGCGACTAAAAATTATACGGAAAAGTCCAGTGCTTGGCTTCGTGAACTTTCTTGTCTAATATCCGTATTAACCGTTCTTTCTTAGACTTAGCAAATGACGAATTCTATAATCTACTTCGTTTTTAATATCCTTGACTTTCTGATTACTGAACCCTCTCAGGAACGGTCTTTGCAGTTCACCTATCGTACAATTGGAGTAAGACTATACCGAAGCTTGACTTATCTCTATTGATAGTTTATGATCATGGAACATAATAAATTATTTAATTTCAGAGGGTTACACATGGCGGCATTTCAATTGGGTCTTTACGCACTCGGCTTATTAAACTGCGTTAGCGCAAACTGGCTTAGTCGTACATATTCCTCACACGTTAGCTGGATTACAGGCAAGTTTTATACGAAACATTATATTTATACATAGACGGTGTAAAAAGAACTTTTAAAAAGCCGAAGTATAAGAAGGCATACAGTGCATAAGACCAAGTAATATTTTGCAAAAATAATTGTTGGAAAACAACTTGTAGCGACACCTAGCGCCACAAAAAGAAACTACGTAGGAACGAAGCAACCTAACTGCAACTGTAATGGTCATTAGTGCGCATATACAATACAATTTCGACCCATCAGATTACGATGCCTATACATCACGTAAGGCTAACACATATACAACTGTCCGACATCAACCTTCGGACTTCGGCCCACTAGGCAATATCACTTCACCTGGTCGGAAGATCCACCCTTTTCATTGGAGGAACACCATACCACGTTTCCCCACAATCTTCTGTTTTTATGTGTTGAAAACAGCCGTTATATCGCCCGAAACAAACTGTAATGTGTGTAGAACGAAATGGGTGGGTTCAAATCAGTTATTGTAAAAAAAAATGTCTTTGACCTTGAATATCTCTGTAACCAGTCTGAACCCAGGTATGGCCTAATAGAAAAAAAAATCTTCGTCGTGATGGAAAGAATACGTGGCTCTCGGCTTCATTAATTGTCTTTTTACATCCGATATAAACTTCATAAAGGTTTAGGTTGGATAATTAATATTTTATTCCTGCGTTTGTAGGTCAAGCTATGGATATTGGCGCGCCTGCTATATTATTCCTTATTGACGCATGGGAAGGTCATTTAACACCTCCTGAAGCCGCTAGTATTGCTGATAAGGTAAGAACAAATCGTTTTAATATCGATATTACCTCTAATACATTACGTCTATATGTAGGCATATATGATAGAATTGTCACAAAACTACGCAACGCGATGTGGCATATCTAACGATGGTAACTTATATCAGTTAGTGTAATGGTCGACTGCGTAGGGCACTGTTTGGAGAGTGGCCATTGTTTGATTTTGTCTCGTCGCGTATAATTTTTTACTAGATTACTGTTGTGCAATTTATTTATTTATATATTCTTTATTGTACACCAGTAAAACAAACATTATACACATAAAACTTGCACGAACAAAAGGTAAATTGTACAATGGGCGGCCTTATCGCACACGGCGATCTGCGTCTTCAAATTATTTAATGTAGTTTGAGTTTCCATCTGTGCTTGAACCAGGCATCGTCTGGCCGCGACGTACCCACGGTTCGAGCGGCTGCGGAACTAGCGCTGTCGGTGCTGCCTCACGCGCATGCGCTCAACTACAACGAGATCCAACGCGCTGTGCTGCAGTGCAAGGAGCAGAGCGACGCCATGCTCGAGCGAGCTTGCCTCACTGTAGAAGCGGCCGCTAAAGGTATCAGATATCATATTAACTAGCGCTGTGTTGTCGGTGTTAACCACTCGGTGTGACAAAATTGTAATTTTTATTTCTGATTTTATATTTTTAACTTTTTTTTCTTTAAATATTTTTTTATTTTACATAACTATATACAACCATAATAAATATAAACTTAAATATGTACACTAATTATTGTTAAATAAATCATAAAATAAAATAAATATAAAACTGAGTACCTAGGCGTCAAAGTACTCCTCCTCTTCGCTGTCAATTGGCAGCGTGCCCAGAAGACTGGCAGCATATATAGTTTATTCTTTGACCAAAGAATAGGCCAGCCCTCGGGTCACGCGTAGCGTCGACCAACCGTTTCTAACCGAATTTAGGGGAGTCAAAACTGAAATATGTTGTATGTATACAGGTGGAGGCGTGTACCCTGAGGTGCTGTACACGGTGGCGCGCTACTGGCACGAGCTGTACCTGCGGCAGGCCAACGAGGAGTCGGAGCCGCTGCTGGACGAGCCGCAGTACCGCGCGCCGCCGCCGCTGCCCGTGCCTGTGCCCTACCCCATCCCCTACCCCTTCACCTACCACCCCTACCCGCCCGCCATCTACCAGATACCGGTCAGTATCCGCAATAACCGCAAAAACAATTGTATTTACAGATTGACGCATGTTCCGTCTCAAATTTCTTGGCCAGTATGACTTGCCAGTTGGTTAATTTGGCTGCTAAGCTTCGTTCGCTTAGTGCACCAGATCGGTCTAGAAGTTTTTCGTAGACGCATCATGATCCATAATTATCGCAAGCATAAAATATTCCTCTAAGAAGCTAAATGACGACTTATTTTGTGTGATTTCACAGTATGGCAGTACTGGCGGTAGTCACCCTCCTCCGCAGTATGCGTTACCACCGTACTTCGTGCGTGGAATAGTAGCGCCGCCCGGCGCCACCCCACACCCTCCACTGCAACAACACCAGCAACACGCGCCGTTACAACAACACCCGCAGCCGCTGCAACACGCGCAGCCTATGCAACACCCGCAGCCGATGCAGCATCCGCAGCCCATTCAACATCCGCAACCCATGCAACACCCGCAGCCAATGCAGCACCCGCAACCGATGCAACACCAGCCGATGCAACACCCCGCACTCGCGCAACATCCGCCGATGCCGCAACACGTGGCGCATCCGCAATCTATCACCGTCAATGCAACCGTGCATCAAGTTGTGAGTATTCATCAATAGAAATAAGCATTCTTTTAAGAAAGAGATACTGCTGTTTTCAATATTTTTAGAATTTATTTGTTGCAATGTTGATCACATTTGTTTTTAAAGTATTTTACAACATTCAGATATGCTTTATGCCTTATTTACCATCTTAACATTTGTTACACAGATTACGTGAATTGATTTGGACCATACCGCAAATCGCGAAAAAATTATACTAATAATTAATATTGAAGTTATAACTGAATCACCAACTTGCGAATATTGTTATATTGTACTTATAAAAACACCTCGTTTTATCATCATTCAAAATCCTTATTTGGGTTCAAAGAATACAGTTTACAGTTCTATAAAAGGGGTCAGGTATCTCGGCCAAAAGACAGTCGATGAACCTTTCCCATTACCTAACCTAACCAGGTAATTCTGTGACCACCGCCAGCGAGCGTGCCGCAGTGTCGGATGGCACGCGCCAGGGTCGCATAGTACCGCTGTAACCCGGTCGGAACACCCCGAACTGGATAGTTCACGACTAATAACCGTGAGCGGCGCGCGCGAGCCGAGCGAGCGACGCGAGTGTGTTGGGGCAGCGGCCGGCGAGCGCCAGCGCCGAATTCTTGCCATAGAACTTGGTCAGTGTTACGAAGCTAGCCGCTGCCATATTCTAGGTATTATTGAAATAATAAGATAATGTAAGTAATGCAGCTACTCGGCAAAATGATAATGCGGCGTGTTGTCCGTCCGAATTATACATCATGACAACGTCAGCGCTCTTGTAAAGCGTAAGTAACTACTCGTCCATTTTCTGGTAAGGAACTGGGGGTCTAGTGTCTACCGCGTAACTAAAATGGGAATGAACATCGACACTGGTAATAAACTTCAATACGATCGTGAGAGACTAAACTTTGAGCTATCTTGTAATTTTTTTACCGATCATGAGGATAGGAGTCTCAACTTCATGATTGGTATTGTTTTTACAAGTTAGCTCGAAGTTTAATCTCTCACGGTCCTGTTGCAGTTTATTACCAGTGTCGATGTTCATTCCCATTTTAGTTACGCGGTAGACCCGCTGTTCTTACATTAATCCTCCTATAAAATACCCCTCAGATCTTACATTGGAATCGGTCATGCGGTGGTGGACAAATATGCCTGTCAGCAATGATCCAAACGATGCAGAATACGGGGTACGTTACTCTAGGAGAGTTTATTATCCTAACCACACGATTTGTTATAGCACCCAGCTCCGATTCCTCCTCCGATGCCAGCGCCCCAGCAGATGGGCGGCATGCCGGGCGGCGGCTGTGTGAGCGCAGTGGGCACCGTCGCCAACGTGGGCGGCGGCGCGCAGCCCAACGGGGCGGCTGCTGCTCCCGCCGTCAACCAGACGCAGCTGCGCCGGCTACTGGCCGCCTACAGGGTGGGCATGCTGGCCTTAGAGACACAGGCACGAAGGGTGCATGATGACCGTCCACAGAATAAGTTTGGCAGGTATGTTCACTTTCGGTTTTGTCTACTATAGCTTTGTTTCCGTTCCAATGTTCCATGTCAATGTTTGTATAATCAAAACTGAATTAACAACTTGTTCACCAGGAACCCACCATACGGCGAGCACGTAAAATGGCTACTTCGCATCTCCAAACGCTTAGGAGCGCAGTACCTGCACCAGTTCTGCGTGTGCGCAGTGAACTCAGTGGTGTCCCCGTTCGTGCTGTACGAGCTGTGCGTGGAGTCGGCGCACTGGCTGGCCCGCGGCGGCCCGCACCACCTCGTCATGCAGCACCTGCGAGGGACGCTCGCGCCGCTCGTGCAGAAGTGCCAGCAGATGTGAATATGTTTTGCTTTATACATTTGAATTATACCTTGCATCTACAACGAAAATTGATCCGATGAAAACTAAATTACATTCAAAATAAAATAATTATTACTGAGAACAGCGCAAATATTAACCTACAAGGTTTTGAATGGGCCGGAACTGCTTTTTTTGAAATGTCAAGAATTTAGGTTCCAAAATGTAGGTTTGTCCTATGGAGCAGAGACTGGCAAAAGATTCCTCTTCTTTAATTAAATATTTATTTGATTGTAATTCCTGTTTTACTTAACAGAAATCTTTTATTCCTCTTCTAACACAATGATACAAACAACAACTATACAGTATTTTATTGTTACTGCAGGTACATCCAATGCATCCATCAGAAGCTGTACCACTTAACTACGGTGGAATATGAAGAGTTTGTGAGCATTGTACTATCAGCCCGCACCGCCTTTCAGCTCACGCCGGAGGGAAACACTCAGTTCAAGGAGTGGCTGGCCTCACTTCGCAGGTCTGTACTTCAGTTTTTATTACATGCACCCGTAAAATCCTATTATATCGCTGTCTGGTTTAACTAAGTCCCGATATAGTACAGTAGTCTCCAATATTTTTGGCTGCTCTGAACTTAGCGCAAGCCGATGCGCAGAACGCAAAATTAGGTATCAGAGGGACGTATGCGAAGCACATGGAGGAGGTGCGCGGGTGGGTGGCGCATCGACCACGTTCACCCGCGTGTTTATTCCCACTCCGCTCGCGCCCGACACTTCTTGCGAGTGTTACGTCTGTACACGAAGCACACCCAGATTTCGCCCTGTGAGTGTTACGTCCGTATGCGATATATACGCACATGGCCCGGTTCGGTTAGGGATGTTTCGATATAAGTAAATACGACGAAGTACTCGATACTTCGATACCAAATACTTTTAGCATCGAATCATTCTAGCGATACTTACTCGATATCGTAAGAATTATTATTACATTGACATTAGGGTTCATATTAAAATGATTCATGTTCCATGCGACACATATATTATCGTACATCTTTAGCTGATCTCGCCTATAGCATTGAAAATGTTGTAACCGACAATCTTATAACATTAAGCTTGGCCTAGGAATTGAATCCATGAGGCTTTGCAGCCGCGCTTGCGATCACTTAACCAACGAGGCAGTTGGCATGTGCAGAGTGGTGGGGTAATAGTTAACAAGATGACAACCCCCTTACATTTAATATGGGTTTTGGGTTTAAAGAAATTTATTCTCATAAGAATATAATATACTAATCCTTTTCCCAAAGTCGACCGTTCTTTACGCCTCGCATGTGATGGTAAGCAGCCTAAACATAATGTTTCTTTTTACTCCCAGATAATTGTGGAACTAAACACATCAACAACCACAACTTTGAACATACCCTTGCGAGTGTGAGTACTTTTGTACTCGTACACACAAAATACTGCATGTCTGTTTGATGTGCGGTGTTGGATATGACTAGGGCACCTCACTCGCAGGTCATAGAAACATTATTGTTGCTTCAATTTGTCTAAGATGTGCATACTATCAAACATTTATTATATTGTACTGTAGTTGTTAAAGTATCCAGATTGTAATTTGTTGGTAGTTAACGCTACTGCAGGTCTACCACGGTTTGAGGTTCCATAGTTAATTTTTGTACAGATGTCATTGACCAATCAAATCGAATCACTTCCTGCCTGCACCATTGTCCATTTATGTTTCTATTCTTCCAAGAATATTTAGATCTAGATCTCGATATCTAGATTCGTGCTTCTTCATAGACAAAGACTAAATTAATATTCTTTCCATAGCAATGGGGAAGTAGGTATTAGACCAAATCCTACCGAACAGAAGATATATTTCTACAATCTGTCATTTTGTCCATTCATCCGTTTTTATTGTGTTCATGCTACGCCTGCTGAACGTCTATTTGTTGCCGCCGCGAACGCGTCGTTTACCATTCATGTCACGGGTATAAAATACGTATGTCCTAGCTACGTAGGTAATAAAAGACGTACTCCATACTAGCAACTAACGCACATTCACGAATTTGCAGACAAATTAGCATTACGTTCGTTATCGTTCGGTTTTCCGATAATGACCAATGGTACCTCTGACTGTGGTAGTACTGTACGTATAGGGTTTGCGTATTTACCTTCATTCATTAATTATTATCTTACAAAAACGCTGTCGCTGTAGTACCTTTAACTACATAAAAACTTCCATAAAAGGTGCTAGTAGTTGGTGACGAAAATGATTGCGATCTATCTCTATTTGAAATAGATCCGATTCATTTTAATTTGCGATGACAACATAAATTCCCCTTGTTTCTATGATTTGAGTCCTCAATTCCTGTGAGTGAGTGTGGTGGTTTTAGAAGAGTAAGGGCAGCATTTGCCTGTGCCCTAATAACATCTTACTGCGATCTCCGATCAGCTTGGGCGATGATTGTGGTTGTAGTTTGTCGACTTGACGTTGTGCCATTCTCTTAGGAAGATAATTGTTTTATGTTGTGCAATGGATGTTTACTGGCTGATTTCGTTGATGATTGTCTGCATAAATGTATCAAAAATTATTTACATTTGGTTAATGATAATAATATGATGTTCAGCAGTGTCATCGCTTATTAGTTTCGATGTCCCTAAATGTTCGTTTCTACCCTCATGATAAGAAAGCACGGCGATAACATTGAAGAAATAAAGGGTGTAATATTCGTTTGCAGATCTAAATCGTGTAAGAAGGACCTGTGGACACAGCTGAACGCGGCTCTGCAGACGAACGGCAAATGACGTCGGCAGCCGATAGTTTGTAGAGTGCGGTGTACCGCGCGCAAACTGTCACAACACAGGCGATGGCCGCGTTATCGGCTTGTATACCATCTACATAATAATATCTAACTGTATTATATATATTGTGTTATTTGTAATTTAAGTATTTGATCACACTGGAGATGACTCGTTTTTATCAGTACTCGTACTGAATGACTATTGGAATTACCGCTTCACAGGATTAGAGTATATAATATTAAGCTAGTAATATTTGAAGTTGACGTTTTTCAGTTTTATGGCACGAATTTTAAATGATGAAGGAATGTAACAAAAGGTTTGAAAACATTATTGTACATAACGGACATTGGACATGAGAAAGTTAACGTGTAGTGTACCGTTTGCTTATTTAAACTTAAATTACAAATAATATAGTCCTGACTTGAGAAGGATATACCTCTATTAGTAATAGTAGGACTCGATTTTGAGGTTAATCGATCTCAATATAAACACGAACGGAATGTATCGATGATCACAGAAAATGTTGCTAACTCCTGATATAAGTTTATCATTTTAGTATATTCATATATTTATTATATTATGTCCTTGTATGGAGCGTATAATTTCAGTACGTTTTGACTTCTGAGAATGTTGAGAAACATCCGTTTTTGTATCCAAGGAAATATTAAAAGAGATTGTTGAACACTTCATTGTTTTTGTTTGAATTCACGTTACTAACATGGGAGGTAAGTTCAAGCTCATTTCAAGGTTGTGCTTTAAATAGTCTGAGATTTGGTTGTTATTGGAGTTTTATTGTAAGACTAATTATTTGCACCATTGCTACTTAGTGACAGGAGTTTAGCAACATTCATCTTTTCAACAGTGCAATGTAAATTTTATTTGTAAAAACAACTTCTAAAAATTTAATACATTGGAGAGGCATTGCACAAAATCATTATTAAGTTCTTTTTGTCTCTTCCGTGAATTTTGACTTTGACACTCTAACTAGTCAGCGGTTTTGAGGATCCGTATTTCGTGAACCAGTGGAACTTCATAACTGTAGCTCATTTAGTTTTCTTTTCTTTGAATAGGGTAATGTAATATTTAGTTTGATTTTAATATCTCCTGTTGCCTGGGCGCCAGTTGTGCCCTTTTGACTGCATTCGCGCAATAGGTATTAAATGATAACGATTTGATGAGAAATGTTAATCAGTAACAGGAACTATACTCCTTATATAATTATTTTTTGAGTCAAACGTTTCAGTTATGATTAGCATTTTACTGCTTTTAGTTAATTCTACATGCTAGGTGGGCATCTGATTATATAGGAAAAAAATAGACTATTCTTAGAGTAATAATGAGATGCGTTATTAATTTTTATGTTAACCCTCTAACCAAGTGTAGTGCTTATTCAGAGTTGATCCATCAGAATAGTTAAACGACAAGGTGTATTGGAAGTCCAAATTGTTGCCGGTGGACTATTTATTGCTTGTGCGTGTGGACACGTTTTGCAGGACTTCGAACAGTAGCAAAAATTATGGGCGATAATTACTTAATTATAAATCAGTGTCCACTTAGCGGATTGTCGTGAAGATCTCTATCATTTTGTAAGCTTTTAGAAAATAGTACGTCACTCGTTTATTATCCGCGTTTCATCGTTTGTTTAGTGTATCGTGAGGAAATACTTATTGTAGTAGATGATGTGTATTGCGGTGAATATGTTTGATGATTGTTTATTGAGCTATATTGAACTCTTCAGTGGTTATTGTCGGGAATGTATTGATGCGCACTGCTGTTCATTATAAAGCGACTACTACCACTCGCACTACTTGCACGGTCTATTTTCTGAATATTTTAGACACGATAATCCTAAGACGGTAACTTTAGTGTAGTCGATTTATAAATCGCATTATTTTTAATTGTGACTCAAAATTTGACAAAATATATATGGAAATTCAAAATTTGTAACCATAGTCCATATTGTAATGTGAATTGGCTTAAGATGTTTCAAGTGACCTAAATAGCGTCATTAGACTACAGAATATTAGACAGAATGTAGGCGATGACCGTCGATACACTATTTTTGATATTCTCTTGTCGAAATTTGCAGTTTCATGAATGTTTAAGTAATAACGTCTTGTGGAGATAAATGTAGACGTGCGTTTGATTAACTATAGTAACTTTATTTACACGTTTATATTATTACATAATTATATTGTAATGCATAGTAGCGTTGAGTCTCCAGAATATAATTAAATAATGTGTATGACGCATGTGCTGGCAACAAATAAATAGCGCGACATAAATAAATGCCACTTCGTCGTACGAAACTCGTGTTATTGCTAAGTCTGACATTTATTATTTTTCACGGTTGACAAGTTAAGCCACACTAGTAGAGATCATGCGTTATTGATAAGTTAGTCTTCGGATTATGCAAATATCGACCAAGTCGCAGATATTTATGACATTAGAACTTCTCATTTCACAGTCAGATTGAACATATTTAAAAATTTCAGCATTAGCGAATTGTCGCATGACGTGTATTGTAAATTATAAGACACCCAGTAATATAATTATGTATATTGTATAATGTAAAGAACGATAATATCTTCCAACTCAAAAGCAATACTGAAATATCATTTTATAAATTATATGAGATTAGAAGTTTATATAATGTGTATAATTCGCAAGAGTAATCTTGTAATTAATGTGGTACATTAAGTATAAATAAAAATAAATGAGTGTAAAGTGAAACTTAATGAACTGGTAAACTGTCAGTTTCGCGTGTTCAAAAGTATAAATTGCTCAATGTTGACATACAATCAGCAACGGTGAAAATTAATATGGTACAGTAAGTAGCAGTATCACAGTTGTACTGGTCAAGATTGTACTGATTGAGGTATGGTATCGAGTCGAAATTATTTATAATACGTGAGATTATAATGAGGACACATAATAAAATTGATCGAAAGAATACAAATCTGACATTGGAATGACGTTTGTTGCCAGCCTTAGCATCGAGTAGGCTTAGTTCAATATCTTTATAAAATTAGATGTTTATGTGCATTCATTAAAAGTGTGAATGTTTTCAGCATTCAGTAGATAGTAAATTTTTAGAATGCTAGTTAGTATAAATTGAAGGTCGTAACAATTGGATCAAAGCTAAGGTTTATGATTTATTGTCTTCATTATTATCGTTCAGAATGTATCCGACGAATGGTATGATAGAGTATTGTCAGTTCGGTATTCCTGTTTAGAATTAACGTCAGCACAAAAGTTCTTGCTGTTACCAACTCGTTAATAATGCACTTTGAGTTGTCGGTCTTGTTTTGTGTGGTTGTTAGGGAATAGCATTTCGTAATGTCATATTTATTTAGATGTACATAGGTTTTAAGGAATGTACTGTGAAGATACGAATATACGGGAACTTAAGAAGGAACGCAACGTTTTTAGACATCTTGTTCGTAGAAAACTACGATGTATTATGCAATTTAAATTCTGTATCTTCGCAGTATCTCCTGACGTCGCGTCCAATTTTATCTACTCAAACTCACATTATTTTGCTAAAATTTTATTTATTTTGACTACCTCGTTGATCAGACTTAAAAATCTAGCAAGAGTTTATCTAATGTCATTAGGTTATAACACCTTGATATTGTATATTCCGTAGATCGCGATATAATATTGTAATACGTTATATTATTATTACTAGTTACTACGTTTCGTTAATTTTTCGAAACGAGTGTCTGATTAGTATTGTAATGTACCTAAAGCTTCAGGGCACTTAGTTAAATCATTCGTAGCGAAATACTATTCTTTCAACGTATTCACAAAAAAATTATATTTAAAAACATTTGGAAAGACATTAGTTGTCATAGAGACTTTGCCGTCCATAAATTAATTTGCAATTCTGTAAAACTATAGTCTTTCTTTCATGACATCTTCCTACTAAGAAATTAAAATACATACTACATAAATATTTATATTTCAATATAACAAATTATTGTCTTATATTGCTCGTCGGGCATTATTAACATTTTCTGGTATAGAATATTTGTCGAAAAGCATCTTTCTTCAGCGCTTGGCATAAAGGAGTGCTTTGACATTTTTGTCTCAAAAGAACTATTTTTACACTTTAAAGCGTATTTAAATAAATAAAAAAAAAAGAAAATATATCGTTAGTTTCGTAAATATAGAATGTTAGTACGGAGCATATTTTAATTAGTCGTTTAATGCATGTTCATAGTTTTAATCGCCCAGTGTCAGGCCAGTTCGCGAGGTGTTCCATAGGTGTTGCGGTATCCCATTGATTTGCAGTTCTTGGTATCACATATCAGTTCAGTCGTACTTCACTTCGGAACACGTTGTACAGGCACGATGTCAGCACAACGATATCCTTTGTTTTTGAACGAGCATAATTTAATTAAATCACAAATAAATTATTGTATTGTAGCGTCGAATATAAAATTAACATACTAAGTTATAGGCGTAATGTGGATTGGACATAGTACAGCAGATTGAATTGAAAAAGAACTGACACAGAATTGTCACTTTGTGACTATTCTGTCTGTTTAGCAGCAAATGTAGGCGTAAAGCCACCAGTGCCTAAACCTAATAGAACAGATAAAATAATGTAACCGTAATGATTTAAATATACAGAATTTCGTATGTCCGTTCCACAGTTGGTCTTCATCCTTAGAGTGGTAGGGCACAACTACTAGAGCATATTGATAGTTCAGGATCGTGGGCAATGGGTCGTTAGCTGCAACAGTCGTACTGAATTCAGTTCTTTAATACTCATGGTAGTGTATGTCGAACTACGTCACATCACAAGTCAGTTAGAGGTATTGACGATTACAGTCTAGCAAGTTTGTTTAGTTCTAAATCGAAGATGCATAATTATTTTATACATCTGGATTTGTAGTTTAATTAATGCACTTTGTAAGTGTGGTGTCTCCGCCTATTAAAGTATTTAACCATTTACAGAGTTCGAATGGCTACTTATTAGTGTACGTAATAAATTTATATAATTATATTTTTATTGTTCATATCGCATATTTACTTATTTGAGGAGTGTAGTCGCAAAACAAAGAATGTCTGTATAACGGGTTTAAAGTACTTACATCATTTTGACTAACGTGACGACAGTGAAAGTTATCTTCGGTTGTTGCACTTATCCTTTATCGATGAAAACAACACGATCTGTAAGAGTGATGACATTATCATAGTTTTACAGTCACTTTTGAATGACATTCCTTGTTATGTTTCTATACTTTTCAAGTGCAATAGCACGGGAGAACAGTGAAGAGCAAAAAGTTAACACTTACCTAAGTATCCTTGTAACATATTGTTCAGCTCGTATTACACATAGCATTGTTTGCGGAAATTTCAAACGAACATTTAATTTTTGTGCCACGATCGTTTCAAATCTGTCCGCCATGTTTACTTGCAGGACTTAAGACTGACAAGAACATTGAAATAGTCGAAAGTGGAGTCTTTAAAATAAAACCAGGATGTCTCAAAACAATAATGTTTTCATGTATTGTATGTTTTATCTGGTTGGATTATTGCTGTAGGTATTCATTTTATTATGTTAAACCAATTGTTTTATGACATCCTGCATATAATTATAGAAAGTGCCCATACATATAGTAGGTATTTATATTTATTAAATATATAGCACTAGACATTTTGCTCCGTTGTCGCAAATGGTTGTAATTATAAAAGTATAGTTAATATTAATTAGTAAAATGATAGACTGTTTTGCACGATTTCTGGTTTGACCGTGTCGACTCTTCCTCACGTTGTTACTTCTCATGCAAACACATTATTTCAACACTTTGTGATGACAAGTTTCTGGTCCGAAGTTTGCCGGTTGCATGTCGACCCACAACGTTTTCTATATTCAGTACATTAGCCTACTTGAAATACCATCCCACTATAAAAATGTATGTTTCTTACTCACACTCGAAATATTTTGACCTCTAGAATGTTTTATTATTACTTTTACGATTACACTAAGTCTTTTTTGGCAACATATTTGAAGTAATATTATTTAATTATTCAATATACTTATCTATATTAAGAATTTTGTGTTTTATTTTGTAAAAGAACTTCCGATCCTTCCTGAAGTTTTATGATACGAATGCATTTAACGCGGAAAACATTGATAAGGAGTATAAGATCCTAAACTAGATAAACAAAGATAGGTTATACAAACTATAAGAGGCATTGTTTATTTAAAACTAGGAATAACTGTGGTATACCGTAGTGTTCTATCAGCTATCAGCATCATTCGACCTCTTAGTGCGTTTCCTGTTTGTATAGACCTTGAATGTGCAATACTGTACATTAATAGGTAACTGATAAAGAAGTATAAACGGAAATAATTGTGATGTCTGTTTATTTAATAAGACCTTATGAGTGTTGATTATGTCGGCGGAGAAATGCGTAATTACGCGGATCGCGAGGGCGATATCCTCTAGAGTTGCAACGTTAAATTATGCCTAAGGAGTTTTTTTTTTACATAATTATGTATTGCAGTTACCTAGAATCGAGTAGCCTTAGTCAAGACTAGTTCATGTATATAAAACTAAGTACCGAGATATGAATATTTGGTAACCGTCATAATAAAATTAGATTAGAAATAGGTATTTATTACACAATACCTACTTGCCACAAATGCAGGTCAAATGTCTTATCGCTTGATTGCCTAATTACCTACAACTTAAATTTTATCATCAAAACAATACCGCCCTGTGTTACGACTTTGAATTGAACTTCGACCTTAGCAGACAGTATAGCAGAATCGATAGACAGGTATCTATCTATCATCTATCTATTTGTAGATAGGTTTAGGTATTTACTATAGTTACGTAGTAAGTATTTATAATCTGTGACTATAGGTAAGGTAATAAATAGACTTGGATAAGAGCTATCTCAGTCGGTATTGTTTAAAACTATCGGCAATGTGTCATGCGATACAAGATGTTTCTTTTATCTAAGTATCATTTTAAGGACCATGAAACAGCTTTTGCTTATATAATCATTTTAACTCATTTTAATTTTAATTATTATTACACAGGGTCAGTGGGCTAGTGCAAAATGAGGGATAGCAAAATATTTTAATTTTATATTTAGCTATTATCTACCTGTTCAGTTTTTGGAGCTTTATTGGCAAATCCTCAAGTGTAATGGAATTACACGATTTTAGGAAACACTGTATAGAGCACTTTAGTCAAGATTTTACCGTATTCTAGCAAGAATACGGTAAAATCTTGACAGGGCTTCTCATTTTTTTATTTTCTAAGTATGGATCATGATTCATGAGACAAGTAAGTGATTTTATTTCAATTTTAGATTAGCTCATGTACCTAACTTTAAGGAAGTGTTTTACTCGGTAAAGTAGGTATGAAATCATATTACTACGGTAGCGTAAAGATAAAAATATCGGTCAAGTGCGATTTGGATTAGACTACAGTCTTCAGTTGATGGTAGGTAGGATAATAAGTATCTACCTGATAAACTAAGTAGGTATCTACTTATGTGAATCTAAGGATGGCTGTATTGTAGCATTTGTAGCATACTACCTAGTTATTATTTGTACCAAGAAGTCTCTATAAAAGTCTGTCACCTTTCCCTCGCAATCCCTACATAAGATACGGTGTAAATATGAGGGTTACAATAATGTAGGTAAGATCCTTCTCTCCGTGTCTTACGACAGTCATGAAAAAAGGACCTTTAAATGTTCTAGGTAATAGTAGGATTTTACACGGCTGACTTAACCTACAAGCCATAGCAGTCCATAGCTGTCTATAGTAGGTAGATTTCTCCATAATTATGTTCGGCATTTAGTCTTCCACCTGCCGCATGCAGTCTATCTATGCCAGCTAATTTCAGGGTGTTACTCCGACCTCACTGGGTACATAATTCAGACAGGCATTGCATTAGTTCCACTTCACCGATGTTCAGAGGGCTAATTCACGTAATTTTATGACGCGCCGATCATATTACAGTGACCCTCTAACTTGACGCGAGCGTATCTCATTGAAGCTAAGAGAATACCAAATGTGTTGTTTTTATCAAAAGTTTACTGCAACTGCGCGGCAACTGCACTTCCTTAGTTACGTGAATTAGCCTACAGTTTTTCTGATTTCATTACGGAACACTAAAAAAACGAGTACGTTATGTCTGTCGAGGTGGAGCACCGATAAGGTCGGCTCCGCGCGCGTCGTCCACTGGGACGCATGGAACCCACGGTGGCAGGCGTGATCCACACGTGCGTACAAACCGTCAGCAAAATATCACAAACACTTTTTATTTAATACTGTAAACATTTTTGCTATCTCATGATGTGTAGACACAATGTTTGCTGAAAATGAGTTATTGATTTACAACAACGACCACTCGCTAGTGTAACAAAAACTCATTACGTCATTATTGCAGGAAGCTTTGAATATATGTTTTCCGGTGTTTAATCTTATCGAATCTACTGTATTTTCTTTTATTTAAATAGGTAGATAGGTACCTACTAAGTTCAATTATGTGACTTGACTGTGACAAGAAAAACCTAGGAAAAAGCAGTTTTGTTAGATACCTACGCTTACGATGAATGGATAGATTAAGAGTTAGTTTACACTAAGATTCACCATTTTACTATAAATTTCCTTGTTAAAGACTAGGTAATGCTCTTGTTTTCACATAGTTTGATAAACATGTAAGATTAATATGGTAGGTGTGCGTATGATATTAAGAAATTATTCAACGCCGTATCAGCGTGACTCGCATCTCGTATTAGGCAAAAAATGGGAAAAATATACAGAAAGGCGTTCATTTCAACGCACCTTCCTTCGTACCTATGAGCTAATATAATCCGAACGAAAGGCTGTGTCGAATATTTATATAACTTACTCTTAACTAGAGATATCTTTTTGACGAAGGTAGGTAATATCGAATTTTACAACCGAATTAGTTATAGGTATTATCAATGCAACTTTGTTATCTACGTGCGAATTATGCCATCTGCTCACTTTTATATTCCTACTATCTACATAAATGCAATTAAGGTACCTACCTACTTTTTTGTAAATAGTGCATTAATAAAACCTTTTTGAGAAATCAACCTGTGCAGGGTGTTCAAAAACTCAACGTCGCTCGTGAACATCGGATACAAATGGTTATTAGACTCATCATTATGAACAAATTAATTAAAGTGGGAAGAAACATAAAATCGTATGAAATAAAATCTTCTGTTTATTTATTTAGATATTTATTTTATTTAAAATGCTTCATGTACAATGTACAAAGGCGGTCTTAATGCCGTAGGCATTCTCTACCAGACAACCTTAGGGTGATGCAGAGACAATGAAGGTAGATGCACCAAAAAAAAAAAAAAACTTAAATGAGAGATATAACTATTATACATAAACAACTATATAAACTTACATAAACATTACCAACATAATTTTATATAAATAAATATGCAATATGATGAATAAACTTATTATAAATCAAACACATATGAAACATTATAAAATCGTTGAAGAATAATATATTTAAGACGTAGAAGTTGACATAAGAATAGGTGTCAATTCCTATATTTTATAGCAAGACCAAAGAGGTAGATTTTTACAATGTAGGTTACTACATTCCTCCCCAGCCTCTTAAAGCTCCTCAATAAGGCGTCGCGGAGGTCTGATTGTTCTCACGCTTCGTCGGAGAGCTGGAGGTGACGTATCAATTACTGATGGTGATGTATTAGGTGTGGTCGCATCAGGTGAAGAGCTCAGTGTGGTCGTGTCAGGTGATGTAGTCGGTGTTCCGGCAGGTGTGTGGAAAGGCGTAGTGTTCTCCTGCGTCACTGTTGTTTCGTCGACAACACGTGGTCTCACATGGTCTGCGTGTCTGCGTCGTAATATTCCCTCCGGTGTTTTAATAACGTAGGAATATTTGTGTGTTCTCCTTTCGATTTCAGCTGGTTTCCATATAGGATCCTCTCTAGTCCGTACATAGATAGTACTGCCCGGACGATGGTTAGGTGTCATTTGGTTTTCAGTTGCAATGTTATTCCGAACCTCTCTGTGCTGTAGCATTTTCTTGGTGCTAGGACGTGCGTTATCCAAAACGCAATTCAATTGTCTGCCAAACATCATAAACGCTGGAGACTTCAATGTGGTGTTGTGAGGTGTGTTTCTGTAGGTGAAAAGAAAATCTCTTAGTTGTTCTGTTGTTTTCTGTGAGCTGCTAGCCATGCGAGTTTTGAAGGTTCGGACGAGGCGTTCAGCCAAGCCATTGGTACGAGGATGATATGGAGATGATCTGATATGTTCTATCCCTCTGTTCTTGCAATAAATCTTGAAAGCTTCTGATGTAAATTGTGGGCCATTATCAGATACGATAATCTCAGGTAATCCAAATGTTGTAAAAATGTCGCTGAGATGATCACAGAGTTTATCAGTTGTTGTCCTGACCATTGGCCTCACTTCGATCCATTTAGAAAGGGCGTCACACAGCACTAACCAGTATTTACCTTGGAATGGTCCTGCGAAATCTATGTGTACTCTCTCCCAAACGTTGTTCGGAATAGACCATGAAAATATTGGTAGTTCAGGGTTGTTTGGTCTATTTTCTTGGCAACCACGACATAATTTGACGTAATTGTCAATGTCTTCTTCTATGGAAGGCCACCAAACATAAAACCGTGCGAGTGCCCTCATTGCAGAGATGCCAGGGTGTCCTCTGTGGAGGTATTTGAGTGTTGCTTTTCGAATAGTTGCTGGTATAATTATCCGTCCTTGCCACATCAATATTTTGTTTTCTATAGAGAGTTCGTTCCGTTTTCTAAAGTATGGTTGTAATACGTTATCGTTATATCGGTATAGGCTCCAATTAGTTTTTAAACAATGATAAACTTTCATTAGTGTTTCATCTCGTTTAGTATGTTCCTTGATTGTTTCTTCAGTAAGATAAATGTCTTCGAATTTTGTTCCGTGTAAGTGCTGTGTAATTTTATTTACTGAGCATTCGGCTTTGGATGGTTTTTCGTTAGGGTTGGGCATTCTCGACAAGTAGTCAGCCATTATGTTATTTTCTCCTTTTGTATAAATAATGTCGTAATCGTAGCTGCCAATCAATAATGCCCATCTGACCAGTCTATTGTTTGCCACTTTTGGTAAGTTTCGATTTGCTCCTAGTATGTGAATTAATGGTTTATGGTCTGTTATAAGAGTGAATTTAGTTCCTCTTAAATATTGATCAAATTTCTTGATTCCAAAAAATATAGCAAGTGCCTCTCGATCAATCACAGAATATCTGGATTCCGCGGGTTTCAATTTTCTTGAAGCAAATGCTATCGGTTGTTCACTATTATTTCTTTTGTGGTACAAAACAGCCCCAAGTCCTTTTTCTGATGCGTCGCATGCTAAATATAGAGGTTGTGATTCATTATACGCTGCTAGGGGTTTGGATCTCACAATACATTTTTTTGTTTGCTCGAAAATATTGTTTTCGTAGTCAGTCCATTTCCATTTTTGTCTCTGTCCCGTAAGAGTTTGAAGTTCGGCGCATATACTGTGCAAATGTGGAATAAACCGTTCGTAAAAATTTACCAGACCAAGGAAAGATCTTAGTTCTTTGGCATCTGTTGGAGGTACTGCTTTGAGGATAGCTTCAATCTTTGATTTTGTTGGTTTGACGCCATGTTTGTTGATTGTATGTCCAAGATACTCGACTTCATCTTGTAGAAAGATACATTTTTTTAGATTTACCTTCATGCCAGCTTCTTTCAGTTTATGCAGTACGACTGACAGGGTTTTAAGATGTTCTTCGTCTCTTTTTCCCGTTATTGCGATATCATCAAAATATATAGCTATATTAGGTATATTTTGTAGTAGATTTTCGAGAAAGTGTTGAAAGATTGATGGTGCCGTTGTTATTCCAAATGGCATCCTATTGTATTGGAAGTATCCTTTGTGTGTGGCTATTGTTAAGTACTTTTTTGATTCTGGTGCAATTTTAAACTGTAGGTACGCATCCTTCAAGTCAATCTTAGAATATTTCTCTCCATCAGCAAGGCGTTGCCGTAGATGGTCGAACTGTGGTACTGGATATGTGTGTGAAATTAGTACTGGGTTAATTGTTGTACGATAGTCGCCACAAATTCTCACTTGACCATTAGATTTCATAACGTTTACAGTTGGCGTTGCCCATTCTACAGGTGTTTCATTTGGATCCACCTTTTCAATTATACCTTCTTTTGTTAAGCGCTCCAACTCGATCTCCACGTTTTTCCTTATGCCGAACTTGATTGGCCTCGCTGACATATGTTTGGGTTCTGTCCCCTGTTTAACATGGATGTTTACCCAATAGTCTTTAACTTCCCCTAAATGCTCATCAAAAAGTTCCTTGTTTTGATCTATAATTTGTTTGAGGGATATACTTTGCGTTGTGATTGAGTATACCGAATTGGGGAAGTTCATATCAAACATTTCGCTCCATTGCAAGCCAAATAGCATTGGTTTTGCCTTCTTGA
This sequence comes from Allophyes oxyacanthae, assembly GCA_932294325.1. Classification (NCBI taxonomy): domain Eukaryota; kingdom Metazoa; phylum Arthropoda; class Insecta; order Lepidoptera; family Noctuidae; genus Allophyes; species Allophyes oxyacanthae. Next base: position 7,633,396 of record OW028618.1, on the reverse strand, counting down.
TGACAACAACCGGTAAAATTCTTATTTTTCCCTGGACTTCAACTGTTACCTCGGCTAGACCTTTTGGCTTTAGTTTGTAGTTGCCATATGCTCGCAGCTTTGGACCCTGTATTAGTTCTGGTGAACCAATGGTTTTCCAGAATTCGGTGCTTATTATTGAATATATAGAACCAGGGTCCCAGTCCATGTTGCATTTGAATCCGTTGATAATGGGATCTATCTTTTTGCATCTGGTAGTGTTAGTATTAATTTTATAGACATTAGTGTCAGTGTCTCCATCACTATCGTCAGATGAAGAATATGTTCGGGTTGGTCTTCTGTTTATGTCTGCATTGTTTCCATTTGATAAACTGTTGACAGTCTGTTTCTGTTTTTGAAATGTGTGAAATGAGAGGTACGCTCGTCCACTCCTCAAGCAACAACTTTCAAAGTGTCCCTTTGTTTGACATGCTTTGCATGTATGGTCTTTGGCTGCACAATTATTAAATGTATGTTTTTCATATTTTCCACATCTCTTGCACTGGTTTTTGTCAAGAGGACGTTTGTTAGTGTCTGGTTTGATTGTCTTGCTCCTCATTTTTATGCGTTGCACTGTAATTTTGTGCTCAGTATTGTCGTTTTCTGCTAGCTCCCGTGACAGGGCAACGGCAAAAACTTGTTCAAACGTGATGTCTATGATCTCACCATTGCTAGTACGTTCTACTAGATCTGGCCATTTTTGTTTAAGGTCAATTTCCAGCATTTCATGGTTTAAACCTGTTGCGAAACGATCGCGTAATTGCCTTTCTAGTAGGTCACCTTTATACCCACAGTCTATGCTTAGTTCTTTGAGTTTATTAGCATACTGTTCCATGGATTGGCCTTCTTGCCTCACACAGTTCCAAAATTCCGTTAGTGCTTTGAAACGTGTGGTTTTCTTGTGGTAGAAGCTATGTAATTTTGCCTTGAGGTCTTCGTATGAAGTTTTGTCAAAAGAGCCCAAGAAGGCAGTTTTTACCTTATGAAATACATTCGGTGGTAAGCATGTGATGAGAAGCTGCTTTTGTACTGCTTTGTATTCGTCTCCATATATGTTGCATTTTGTTTCAAAATATTCGATAAAGTTCTCTACAGATGTTATTTCTGGGTTAAACTTATCGTTAGTAAAATTTTTAATTTTATTGCTTAAATTTTCATGTTTTGTGCTTTCTTTTGATGTTGATGGTGTTGATATTGATGCTGTTGGCATTTGTTTTTGTGCAGTTATCACTCTCAGCAGCTCCGTTATTTGCTGCTGTTGAGCCATTTGAAGTTTTAAAAACTCTTCCCATTGTTGCGGGTTCATTTTCTCGTCGCCACTTTATTATAAATCAAACACATATGAAACATTATAAAATCGTTGAAGAATAATATATTTAAGACGTAGAAGTTGACATAAGAATAGGTGTCAATTCCTATATTTTATAGCAAGACCAAAGAGGTAGATTTTTACAATGTAGGTTACTACAAAACTAATTACACATATATAAATAATAAAATACAATTCGGAAAAATCAGAGTCGAGATGAATCTGCCGCCGTCTTGTCACGAAAGTATTTACGCACTTTAAATTTAAATGAGAGCTTACTGTTAGCCATCCTGATTTCAAGAGGGAGTGCATTCCATAGTAGAATAGATTGAACGAAGAAGGTAGAATGAATAAAGTCAGAGCGATGAGAGGGACATTGAAGGAGACGATTGTTTGAAGAACGAAGATATTTGACGTAATTGGAACAAACATACTGGAAGTGAGAAGATAAGTAAGAAGGAGAATTTGGTGAGTAGAGTATAGAGAACAGAGTGTTTACAATTTTTTTTGTCGAGTACTTAATATTGAATTATTTGTATGGAACAGCTGCTTTTGTTCGCGATTTCAGGGCTGGTCCCATAGTAAGAATTGTTCATAATGATGAGTGGGACGAGAAAGGTTCCTGTAAAGAGGACTAAAAGCCTTAATAATTATCAAATATTTTACAGCTTACAAAAATATTGTGGTATCTCCTATCTCGACTCGCTAATATTCAAATTAAGACAGAACACTTTAAATAGTAGGTAAAGAAAAGCCATAGTAAAATGATTGCACTCTGGTAATGTCCTTGCACATAATTATCATAACTCATAATAAATAGACGCTTTGTTGTTTCAAATCAAATCATTTATTTGCCTTAACTCCGATACTATTAATATCCTATTCATACGCTTTAAAGTAAATAACTTGACGTATTAAACTAGGTTATTTATGTTTTGTACAATTACGTTCTTTGACGTAGGTAGTATTTACTGATCGCATTACATATTAAACACTATATAGGTAAGTACCTAATATTCGTAGTAAACACGAGTGTCACCCATAAACGGTATTTAATTGCAGTCCCAATTAAAAATTAGTTTAAATGTGTCAAACTTTGTTTTATTGGGTATTGTGAGTTTGTGTATTAGATATTATTATATTATTATTATTATATATATTATTATTACTTAAGGTTTGGCATAAATATTGCTTTTAGATAATTGGTTATTATTATTCATGCATTTAAGTTACAATTACTACACATAATTGGTTCAATTGTGAACATAAGAATTTGTAGCTTTTGTATTATGCGCGTTTTGCATGTGTTACCTATATAGGTAAGTACTCTTCCGTTATAGGCCCTAATTAAGTCCTGACGACTTGGCTAATTACGATGAATGCGTTCGATTAGTTATTTGTGTTGATACCTAGGAAGCCTTACGTTTGACGCATATTAGTCGTGAACGTCATCATGTCATTCAACACAAAGATTGACTGAAAACCATTTAAAATTATAAAGTATGCAAGTAGGTACCTATGTTTCTGATTTTAGACTTGGCTAAGAAACGGTTCAATTGAGGAATATCTTGAGCAATATTATGGGCAAAAAATGCTAGGATAACGGACAATAAAGGTCATAAACAAATACTAGGTATTCAAATAAAAACTCAGCGGCATGATAGGACGACATCAGAAAATGCGTAGGTAGGTCTAGGATTAAATTAGCTCTTAAAGACAGGCCTATTTCTAGCATCAGTGGGTATGTCTGAAAACACACCACTGACGACTGGCGACACGACGCATATTGTTATAAACCATTTTACCTCATAAATCCATTTGCGGTTGTTACCTGCTGTTACTAATTGAAAATAAAACGATAAATAATGTGAAGATAATAAAAATAGGTAATTTAGAAAACGAAAATGTCTCAGCACGTTATAATTCCATTTAACCTTTTCATTTCCGCGAAAAATACCAAAACGGAGGTTCATCAAAATATGTGGTAGTGGGTAGATACTTTTTAAAAATAAAAACACTCTGTATAAGATGTTTAACGTGTAAGTGGAAAATCCCGCTGAAGGTAACGTTTCCATATGAATATAGTTAGTAGGTGCAATAGTTAGTACGTGTTTGCTCTAAAGTAATGTGTAACTACAATTACTAAACGATAATATCGTCGCTATAGTGTGTGCTCAACGGTGTTGATCTTTTTTATACGTCGTAAGGTTGGAAAAAAAAACAATTATTAAGTACGAGTATCAAATACTGTAGCTGCACTGAGCTGAATATGATGTCTATGTGTAGCAGGTACAAGATCTCAAGGATTGAACGTAGATTGCTAAAAGTAAATAAATTATATTAGCATAGGTAACTACAATAACCTTCAACGGACGGGGCGAACTACTACAATTTGCAGTCGTAAGATTTTCCACATTATATAAAAAAAAAAAAAGAAAATCCAAAATAAGTACCTAAGTTTGCGGATGCCATGTATTTACTGCCAACTTTTAATTAAAGAAGGTTGACCGGATGCAGAAAACCTTTACAATACCTAGATTATGATATCAAGTGGAATGTTTTTGTATGTATCTACATAGGTGCTAAGTGCCTAGGTACAGTTAGACACGTTTGTGCGAATCTTCCATTATATTACATACCTACCGTGATTGTAGATTCTGACAAGGAAGGGGGCCACTTCCAAGTGTGTTGGAAGGAGGCCCCTTTTATATGACTATGGGATCAACTATTTCAGGAGTATCAAATAAAATCCTGTGTCGGGCCCTTGCATGAGTGCACCAGAATGTGTGCCAACAGAAACCGATGGTGAGATGTCGTGAGGCGAGTCACATCTGTCTCTGATAATGACACTACATGACTACCACGACCGTTGTATCAAGAGCGAAAAGACAAAGAAGAAGAAAAGATTTCAGGAGGATGGGGTAATCCCTAATGCGATCCCTAGTATATAACTCGGTAGAACTGATTGCATTTTTTTATCATTTATATTTTGCCGTACCTACCTACTTTATTATACCCATGAGTGTTTTCTTTTGTTGACAGTTAATTTTAGTAGTTAAGTCATTGAATGTAGAAAATAAAACAATGGTCAATTTTTACCCGACTACGGAGAGGGTTACCTATATGTTTGACCGGTATGTATGTATGTAGGTATGTATGTATGTATGTATGTATGTAGGTATGTATGCATGTATGTATGTTTATCTGTTCCTCCATAACTTCTAAACTACTTATCATAATTCGATAAATGTCGAGGTATCGTTGGATGCGTCTTGATTGTTCGCTGCTTACATACGACCAAGCCTATCCTCTGAACATCACTATGAATATGTATTAATATTTTCTTGTTAGGTACATACCTTTTCGGTAGTCGGGTTTTAGTTTTTGAAATTAATATTTTTTTTATTAAATGATATATAGGTAGGTACGTTGAACATGCGTTTAATATTTTATAACGGTATAACAAGTTAAATTTATGTGGTTAGAAAAATTTGAGTTTGACTGTGACATGACTTTGTATCATTTACTTTAGTGATAAAGAATATTTTAATTTATGTATGTGTGTTTTAATTACCTATATTTTAAATGCTATAATTATATTGTAGTCAGATTAAAAATATCATGTAAGTACTTTAAAAAAGCGTACCTAATTTAATGTAGGTACGGTAGGTAGATATTGTGTTATCAACATAAATATTTTCATAACAATTACATAAGTAGGTACCGCTAGCAAAAAAGTTGTAAAATTTCAACCAAGCATGAAAATTAACTTTTAATTTAGAATAGCGTCTGTAATTAGGTATATCTTACTAATTTATTAAATATACTACAATCATTTGAATTAAAATTAACTAGGTATGTGATAAGGACGTCAGTCTATTTGCAAACAAATAGATAATAATAACAGAATATCCGATCAAGTACCTAATAATAATATACCAAATACTTAGTAATTACCTATCGTTGTTATAAGTTATTAAGTAATAGGTACCTACTGATGGTTGATAAGGACCTATAATTATAATTATGGAACAATAAACATTTCTAGGAAAAAATATAGGTTCGACTTCGGTTCCGTATTCGACTGAATATGTATTTTTTACGGACTGCAGCTAACTATACCGGTAACCTAAGGATGGCGCCGTTATCACATATACATGACAACAAGGTTCGAGGGCTTAACGTGATCTCCGAGGCATTTAAGACCTCAATGTTAAAAGAACGGTTACTCATTTATATAATATTTGTGTCTTGATTGCGCGGGATCGTTGCTCGCGTTGTTGTTTAAATGGAACGATTTACGCGGTAGGCATTCAGCCACGAGACTCAATTAGACAAGCGTTTCATTAAAAAAATACTTAGTTATAAGTCTCGTGTCTTCGCCTTAAATGCTCATGCGCTCGTCTTATGGCGGCATGACGCCGACCGCGTGGTCGGTGACTTTTGTCATCATGTACCTATCGTTATCTCAACGTTACTGCACTGATAATACGAGCGGTTATATTTTCATTGGCTGCGCGGAGGGCGTGCGCGCCCCCGCCTGCCTCTATAAAATCGACTTACATCAAAATAGTTCTAACATTATTGTTCCCGCGCTGCGCGTGACGCGTAACGTTTGTTTAAACAAACGTAACAACTACACACCCTTACAATAGTTTAACTTTAGTTTTTTAACGGTAAGTTAAATTTTAATTTAACTTTTCAATTAATTAATACCTTAATAGGTACATTAATAAATTTAATAGTTGGACATAACTTTGTTGTCGAAATATTATTCGGTAAAAATGGAGTATTTAGGGCAATATTTTTCGACTAGAATATGGCCCTTTTCACATACACACGGTTTCCGTATAAATGGTACCGTGCCGGTTTAGTAATTTAGGCAACCGTGTAGTGTCGTGTACGTGTGAAAAGGTCTAGGTTCGTCCATGTAGGTAAACGGTCGCCATTTAGACGGAAACCGTGTATGTGACCAGGGCGTGACTTATTCTTTTCAATAAAAGTTGACAAACGGAGCATGCCGTGCCTACCGATTAGGCTGACTAACTTGTGCTCATGGTCCATAATTGCGATTCAGAAACAGATGGTCGAACGAAGAATTCATGATTTAACATCACAATAGGTATATCTAGATAGAAAATAAAAAAATTATAATTACTCTGATCTGTTCTGCGTAGATTATAGTGCCAATGCGCACTATATAATGGATCGAATGGATTCTTTGTGTTAAGGTGATTAAAGGCTCGTTGTAGAGAAACGAGTCTTGCGACTCAACTTCGAAGAGGCCTTTGTCCAGCAGTGTAAAACGATAGGCAGAATTGATTGAAGGGCTAATATCAGGTGAATGGAGCACCAACTACCTGTATACTAATTATACCCAATTGGACATGGTGATCATTATGCCGACTAATTCTTATACAGGGGATGAACAACAGTAAGTAAGTAAGTAGTAAGTTAGAAATCTTTGGTAACGCCGAACAAAAAGTGTTACCAAAGGATTAAGTATATTCATATTTATCTAGGTATGTGCTGCTGACCAAGAGTGAATTAGACTAGTTTTACATTTTTAAGTTCGAACATGTTTTTTATATTTTAATTTTTTCCAGAAATTCAATCCAATTAATATAAGATGGCTTACCTACAGTCGATGCCTAAATCTGAAACTATCAAACTCCGTGAAAAACATGTTGGGTAAGTAATTTTTTTCTAGACCTGTTTTTATTTAAGTTAGTATTAAGATATAAGTATGTATATTTCTTTATTTTCATAAAAAATAAATATTAAATCAATTTTAGTTATATTTTATTGAAATTTCGAAAAATATTTTAATCTCTATGTTTATTATTGTTTCAGTGCTGCGTGCCAATTATTCTTTCGTTCATCTCCATTGAAAATTGTACGGGGAGTCGCCCAGTACATGTATGACGAGACTGGCGAACGATATCTCGACTGCATCAACAACGTTGCACACGGTAAGACATTGTTATCTTTAGTTAAGGTCATTTCTAACTAGTGTAATCGGGATTTTGACAGACTGAAGTAATCGAGGTTTTGATAACCTCAGTTTTTTGTCTGTGGCTCGACGGTATTTAAAGGCTACTTTTATAAAAATTAAGACCTACCTACTAGTTTTGTTTAAAGGGCTTGCACTATCTTTTTATGTATCGGCTAATATTTTTTTCTATTTCATAGTTGGGCACTGTCACCCTCATGTCGTGGAAGCTGGAAGGAACCAAATGTCATTAATATCGACCAACAATCGTTACCTTCACGATGAACTAGTGATTCTCGCGGAAAGGCTCGTGAGGACCTTACCAGAACCATTATCTGTCTGTTTCTTCGTCAACTCAGGCTCGGAAGCTAATGATCTCGCGTTGAGGCTCGCCAGGATTCACACCAAGAACAAGGATGTTATTACCTTGGACCAGTAAGTGTTTTGTCTTTTCGCAAAGTACCTACCTATCTAATTTCCCCTTTTTCGAGATTGATTGATTAGGGTTATTTAGGAAAAGATGTGATTGAAATTATTGTTATTTAGGTACTTTTCGGGTCTCGACTCCATTCAATAATATATGTATTATTTATTATTCAATGAATCAGGAAAAGGGTCTCTACACGCCGTTTATATCATATTTTTTTATCTTACTACAACATACAAATATCATCAATCAATAATTATACTTAATTAGTTACTATAGTTAAAATGTAGGAAAAGATAGTGATCGCGTCACGTACACCACGGTAATATTAAGTGAGCACTATCCTTTCAAAATGTTCGGAGTGAAGCGATCCTTAGTTACCAGACTTGCTTTAAACTATTCCACTGGTTAGCCATAAAATTGACAAATTGCTCGATATGCTACAACCCATTGTGACCGAAAAACGTGTCTCATAGTCTTCCTTCGTTCTTTTGTCGTTACTTCGAGCTAGTCGAAGTGTTATTAGGGTGCTACTAGCGCCTGTTTGTTCCAGCGCGTATCATGGTCACCTTACGTCTATGATTGATGTGTCTCCCTACAAATTTAACCTACCCGGAGGGCCAGAGAAGCCAGAGTGGGTTCATGTGGTAAGTTGTACATATTGAATGGGTTGCACACGATCTCGATAGTTGCATTAGTTTATGGGCGCACATTATCTTTCTTCTTATCTCTAGACTATATTTGGAAACTTAATAATACTGATACCTATTTGTGAGATGATAAAAATAATCTCGTATCATTACATAATTATAAGTCTCGATTTAAAAATCTTGTTAGCGATGTTGCTTAGAACATTTTTTTTTGAACTGATTGATTAAATGATCATCTGCTGTAACTTATAAAATAAGAACAACTGAATAATTCCTTTGAAATAAAAGATGTTAGTATCAATAAAATCTATGATTGGTTAGATAAGCTATAAAAACTGTCGAGCGACGTTCCTTTATATTCCTTTTTAGATTCATTCGTATACTTCAGTAAAGAGATAACTGTTAGCTTCCCATTTAAATTCATATTGAATACAGCGTAAAAACAATTGATCACTTTCCCTTATATTTATGTATCTTATCCAGGCACCAGTTCCCGATATATACAGAGGAAAATACATATATCCCAACGACTCTCAGAGTGAAGAAGAGTTAGGGAAACTGTACGCCGACGAAGTTGGCAAGTTCTGCAAAGAGAGTAAACGCAAACACGGCGGTGTATGCGCATTCATTGCGGAAAGCCTCCAAAGTTGCGGCGGTCAAATCATTCCCCCTGATGGCTACCTCCGACGTGTTTTCCAGTAAGTATCTACCTATAATTTTTTCGAATAGATACTTTTCTACTTTTTTTATATTTTCCATCTTAAGGTTCTTTATGACTACCTACTGTTTGATATCCACAACCCAATTTTTGTCAATATGGTATAATATTAAGTAGTATGCCTATAATGTTATAGGATTATATATCTTTCAAAGCAGACGGCGGTGACGTGTTTTATCTGTAGAGGGACCACATAGCTTAACTGGGGATTAGGTACCTGACGAGAGCAAAGTCTACCATAAGACAATGTAATCTCATACAAAATTTTACGTAATTTCCAAATAATATTATGATCGAACGTTTTTGGAACGTGAACCGTGAAAATCTTTGTTCAGGTAGGTAGTACATAAGATATAATTTAATTAACTTACATACCCACCGTTATTTCAGAAGTTTCATATAAACCGGTGGTGGTATTTTTAGCATTGAAAAAGTAGGTAGATATACAGGGTGTCCCAGCAACCTGTACCAGCGAAGGTCTGTGGTCAGGGGACACTAATACTCATCGATTGAACCCCCGTGTATGTTCTACGATATTTTGTAGTTTTCGAGAAATTAATTATTTTGTAATATTTTCAGATTTTTCAAAATTGTAGGCGATTTTAGTTATAACTTTTTCTGAGTGGCGTTTATTTGAGATTTTTCTTGTCAATATTATGGCTAGAATGTGTGTTCACCTGTTAAAAACACAACACAACCAAATTCTAACTAGGTACTAGTAGCTCAGAATATGATCACAAGATAAAAAAATCTGTTTCGGAGAAAATATTACAAAATAATTAATTTCTCGAAAACTACAAAATATCGTAGAACATACATGTGGGGGTTCAATCGATGAGTATTAGTGTCCCCTGACCACAGACCTTCGCTGGTACAGGTTTCCTGGGACACCCAGTATAGGTAGTTCGCGAAGTATAGAAATAATACTATAGTCCATATCAATCGTAGCTAAAACTAGATTCGAATAATTGTTTCTCAATTGGCCTTGTGCTCTATTTACAAGTCGGAACGCTCGAGTAATAAAATAGATAAGAAAATTAAATTTGATGTTCGAAATAAGAAGTATTCCCGGTTGAGCATCGATGCTTTGAGCATCGTAACCTGTCGTAAGGATCGAAGACCTTCTTGACGAAAATGATTATGTTGTTTAAACATCTATACAAATATTAAATGCCGGTGAGATATGGAACAAAACTATAATAAAGTACTTTTTTTTTAAATAATTTCAGACACGTCCGTGACGCTGACGGTGTGTGTATAGCCGATGAAGTCCAAGTTGGATTCGGTCGTGTAGGTACCCACATGTGGGCGTTTGAGACCCAAGACGTTGTCCCTGATATCGTCACTATGGGCAAGCCGATGGGCAATGGTCACCCTGTCGCCGCTGTTATTACTACACCTGAGATTGCCAAGAGCTTCACTGACACTGGAGTGGAGTACTTCAATACGGTAAATATCAGACTTAAAACTTCGTTACAGTATGAATATACCTAAACAGAACAGTACCTTATTTAAAATCATCAAAAGGATTGATCTTTAGCTAAAAATAAGCCAGGTATTTCCCTGCAGATAATTCAAGTTGAACTATAATATCCAATTAGTTTAAAAACCCAGGACCAACTAGAATGGAATATTCTGGTTTTACTTAAAAAGGTAAAGAATCACGTGGAACACGAGTTTAGGATATTTTTGAAGCCCGGGTTTTTTTAAATTTTATTCGTATTCAACACGTTTAAATGTTGATTCAAATATTATTTTGTATTATTACTAAAAGATAAAACTATTTATAAATTTCGTGACTGTTATAAGAGAATAAGAGAAGATAGTAATATTATTAACTTGTTATTATAGATTGTAGAATATCAATATAACAGAGCTGCGTACATTCGTTATTGACATACGGTCATCATAGGTGATAATAAAAACAAAGACGTTCTAAACATAGCATCGTATCTTTGCTAATCGAATGATGTAACACTTGTATAAGTAGGTACGTATCGATCTGTAAAATGTTTGGCAAAAACAAGCTGATACGATATGCCTAGGTTCATAGTTGTAAATTGTATAGGTAGGTACGATTATATGCTCCTGTATGACTAGGTAATGTTTAGCGTATACCTACCTGAATAAAATAGAAAGGATTAGTACATGGTAGCTCTATTTTCAAATACTATATCTATAGTTAGTAGTTTAATCTTGATTTCTTTAACTTTTACTAATATAGTTATTAATAGAATTAACTTTCTTGGCATTTCAGTATGGTGGCAACCCAGTCTCCTGCGCAATCGCGAACGCAGTCCTCGACGTGATTGAAGAGGAGCGTTTGATGGAGCGTGCGAACCGCGTCGGCAACCACTTGTTGAATCGGTGTGAGCAGCTGAAGCATAAGCACTGCTTGGTGGGCGACGTTCGGGGCAGGGGACTGTTCGTGGGAGTCGAACTCGTGACGGACAGGGAAACTAGGACGCCGGCTACGGCGGAAGCTAAGCATGTAGTTAATAGGTACCTACGTTAAAAATTACTTCTTATATGTTAAATTTTCTAGATTTAATGAAATGCGCCAATGATACCAGTTGAATTTTATGACTAGATTATTTATACGAAAGTAACTGAAATTTAGATATCAATATTGCTGTGTGGTTTCTGGCATATGTTGGATCTTCGCGTTGATATCGTAAAAGGCTACACAGCATCTTAAGCTTGCTAAGTCTGCTGATAAAACTACAAAAGGGCATTCTTTACCAATCTATGGGGATATCAATGAGAGCCTCTAATTACCGGAGAATATTTTCGGACACTTATGAGATTTTAGAGCAATTTTAATCAAAATATGTACCATATGTTTACAGGATGAGGGAGGAGAAGATTCTAATAAGTCGCGACGGTCCTGACAGCAACGTGTTGAAATTCAAACCACCCATGGTGTTCTCAACACAAGACGCAGACAGACTCGTTGAGACTTTGGACAGAGTTCTCGAAGAGCTTGACGGAACCAGAACACCTGTCACGAATATCAAGCTCCAGGTATTTTTTTATGATAAGATTTTTATTGTCAGCCGTGATCTTCCCACTGTAGGTCGAAAGCCTTCCTAACCTCCTTCCACTCTCTCTGTTTAAAGATTTTTGCGGCTAATCCTTCCAATAGGTGTCTAGCTTGTCCAGCTATCTCCCTATGCCTAACTAAATATTTCATTAGATTAGAAACGTTTTTATACCAAAAAAAATTATTGGTAGCCAATATGCCAGCTCAAATTTCGACCTCAGATTCCGGGTTAGAAGCAAGTTGTTAGGGCAAGTATATGTATATTGGGTTGTCCAAATGTTATGCAGCAGGAAACACCTACTTAGACCATGGTAGAAATAGTGGCAGTCAAGTCGTGTACACCCTCTATAAATGATAACTTCGTTTGACCCTAGGGCGTGACGTTTTTCATGATGACGAATTTCATGTATCTTACTCATGTGTAAGACCCAAGTTTCCATTTATAAGCTTCAAACTTATAATAGACGATAAATACCTGTTTTTGGCAAAGAATAGGCTACCCTGTCCCTTGTTGTGGGTATCCTAAATGGCGATAATTATGTTAAGAGTCCTATTAACAGGGTTATATTTTTGTTTCGTACGCTGCGGCATTTGAGGACCTATGTTGTATGTTGTATTCCATTTATCTATAATAATATTATTATTTATTAACAGGTTCTAGTCACGCCAATCGACGAAGCGAAAAACGACACAGCTTTAAATAACACCGTTAAGCAGAGCATCCAAAGTTTGTGACCAGAAATAGTGTAAAACATAACATAATAAGTATTAATCGAATATTAAGGCTGTAAATATAGATAGATGCATAGGTTTAACTTAATTAAGAACTAAGTTTAAGGAGCAATGCAATATTATTTTAAGAAGTAAATTTATTTTTGCCAATTTTTATTTTATTTACAACTGCTGTAGTTATTCTCCATTTGTATTATTATTCGAAATTTTAACAAACCCTTATTAGAGTCCGTTCTACTAATTTTAACGTTTATTGCATTGGTGACATGACAAGGCAGCTGCAGTCGGTAAACAGTTGGTATTGTAAATACGTGTTTGCTTTTAATGCCATTCTTATGCCTATGGAATAGAAGTCAAAATCGGTTGAATATACTGTAAAAACGTTGGTTAAAATTTCTAGTGTTATGTAATAGGCAGCTGCCTATAATAATAAATATAACGATTACTTTAGTAAGGTCTTTACTCTAAGGATTTAACAATCAGACATTTTTGACACTTATTAGTTTTTTAAGTATCATGACATGAATTACAGAATAAATAACAACTCTCTTTTTGTTGGGGGTTAAAAAGAAGATACCTACCTATGTGATAAAATAACAAAATCGAAATAAAAAATTTCCTTCAATAATTAATTATTGAGTAGGTACTTACCTAAATCTTAATCATCATCACTCGGATCATTAAATTATAGTTAGGAAATTCCTTTTGAGTGTTGTGGTAAATAACTAATTATAACATCAAGACTAAACCAATTAGCAAATCTAACTGCATAAAAAGCAGTCTGTAAATGTTTAAAGCCCCTTTTTAGATTGCTTTTTATGTTATAAATAGGTACCTAGCTGAACTAGAAATGCCAACATAAAAAATACAATAACACCTAGGTACTACATGTAAAAAAACCAAGATAAAACATAAAATCAATTTTTAAGAAAACATTAAAGGTATAAGTACTTACTTAAACTGATATTGAAGATGTATTATTATAATCAACATTCTTATAAAGTGTTTGATAATCCTCCAAAGTCACAAGCTGAAGTGGTTTATAAGAGGGAAGACGTATCTTGATATCCTGCATCAGCTGATAATCTTCTGAGCCAGGGGCAAATATACATTTTTTATAATTGGCAGTATGGTCAGCACTACAATTAGCACATTTTGGTGGTTCTTTCTCTGGATTTCTTTCACACTTTTTGTACAAATGATCTCCACCACATTTGACACATTTCACCTGACCGTGACAGTAGCGCTGTGAGTGACCCCACTTCTGACAGCGATAACACTGCCTAGGTTTTGTAATGGGGGGCTCTAACTTCACATTGTGGCCCAAAAGTTGTGTAAGTTTCAAAATAGTTTTCCCCTCTTCATCATAAGGAACTACAGCTAGAACTAGCATAGTTTGGTCTTTTCTCTCTTCCTTAGTATGCATCTTATGAACTCTTATTATAGGAATAGAAACTGATTTCATAGCCTCTTTAATTTTATTCAAATCTGTCTCTTTGGGAATACCTCTTATAACCACTTTCAGTTTTCTTTTTGATGGGTTTCCAAATGTGTGAAATGGCAATTGTTTTGTCATTTCACATGTCTATGGTCATTAAGATTTTCGCAAGTTATTTTAGTGTAATTTTTACCAAGATGTGGTTGATAAAATTTAATTCCCATATTTAAAACTTTCTTGGCATGATGTTCAAAGTCAACTGGTTTATGTAAAAATATTGGTGGTATTTTAAATTTAAGATTTGGCCATTTTGCAAGCAGTTCAAGATTAATATCACTGTCTAAAACAGCACTACCTGTTGGAGGATTCAGGTCATATTTTGAAACCTGGCACTGTTTTAAGCCAACTGCTAGTTTTTCAATTTTTTCTTTTATTTTTTGTTTCTTAGTCATTGTATGGTTCTGAAAAAAGATGTTTAATATCCTGTATAGTTCATGTCGTGCGTAATAAAATATCACAATAGAACAAAAACAAAACCTAATTTCTTGAGTCAAGTGATTCCTTCTACCTACCTTATTTTTTAGTTTGGATATTGGTGCAGGGTGTTTTGAAATAGGTATCAAATAAAATCTACTGGTTAAATATTTAGGTGGTCTTTAGTAGGTACCATACAAAATACAAAAAACCACAAAATACCTATCAAAACGGAGTAGATTATATTATCAAAGGGCTGAAGTTCGAGGAAGTTATTTAACAATTCAAATACCTATACGAGTTGGTGTAAGTTTTACAGAAAATATGAGCCCACAAGTTTTTACAAAACATGGTTTTTGGTACCTGTCTGTATTGATAATATAATAACACAATAATGAACGTTAATAGGTACTCACGTTTCAGGTACTGATCAAGTTTTAAAGTTAAAGACAAAAATTAAAAGTTCACACAGTTTACGAAAGAAAAGTCACCCGCGAATATTAAACGGCATGTCCTGTCAATCCTGTCAGTGTCATGTACGAAATGTCAGTTACATGTCGTAGCGTGTCGTAGGTACTCGTACATTCTCTATAAGCTCATCGACCGATTATTCTGTTACCTATTATCCTATTATAATCAGAGGTATTTATAAGAAAATACTATGTAGGTACCTGATAAGAATATAATGATCTAACGAAGCAAGCAGAGTCACAGTGCAATAAGTTTAGCGTAAAATGGTCTTTAGTTGATTAAATAAAAAACTTGCTTTGTCCTAACTTAGCGGGGTGTGGCGCGGAAGGCAACTTCAGGTTATTAGGGCCAAAGAGTATGTAATCACGGCAACACAGGGCAAGGCAACGCATCCACACCGCCGGCGCCGCGCCGCCGGCCGCGGTAGGTATGTATGGGTTGGCAGTGGCGGACAGATAGATATATAATTGGTCTATTTTGTATTGGTCTCTTCCGTCTCTTCAAACACGCGGTTCCGTCTTCACGTGACTCTGGCAGAATAGCAGCCATCAACTAAGTACCTAGCCATAAGAAGAAAAAAAACACGGTGACAGAAGGGTCACATCAAGGTCACATATATAATCTAAGGGTCACATACTCTTTGGAGGGGTACAATCGGGTACAATATTGAACCTGAGCGCATAGAAATAATAAGTAGGGCCCCCTTAATTAATAAGGTCTGTGAATTTTTTTCATTCAATGAATTGAACCTTTACTGCCACCGCCATCGATGGCCACCGCCGCGCCGCGCCACCGGGGCGCGGCGCGGGCGGCGGTATGGGCAGCGTTTGACCCGTTGCCGTAATTGAAACGCATATTACTGCCGACTCGTAGGTAGGGACGAAAAATTTACAAAATATTTTGCATAATAGAGGAGCATGACTTTTTGGCGGTCCTAGTGTAAGTTGCTTTTTAACCATTTACATTTTACGAATCGAGCGCGTTCGACGCTCCGATTGGTGAAGAGTTCGAAGGGGGTTAATAGGCACGCAGAATGCGGTTGATGCATAAAATCGTTTTTTTTAAAAGAAATTTTATTAAAGAAAGAAAGAAGTATTTTAACTACCTTTATAACACATTTGCTCGTAAAGGGTCTCTTAATTCACCAATTTCAATATCGTAATGTATCTCATTACGCACTTGTGCGTTATTATAATGTAAAACGTACGGTTTATCAAGATGCTCCGTCTAAAACGAACGGTACTTTTTTAAATCTTAGCAAAGAGTTTTTATGTCAGAAAAGTGTAATACTGGCTCTTTATTAGTAATACTGGCTGTTTTTATGCCTTTTCCTTAAAAAAAAGGCTGATGCGCGCACATCCCTAATTTGTGAACAAGT
The DNA here is from genome assembly GCA_932294325.1 of Allophyes oxyacanthae. Lineage (NCBI taxonomy): Eukaryota > Metazoa > Arthropoda > Insecta > Lepidoptera > Noctuidae > Allophyes > Allophyes oxyacanthae. The sequence goes on along the minus strand of OW028618.1, from coordinate 7,616,746 downwards.
AAAAGATTTATTCGTTTAAGAAAGTCCAAGTTGTATTTATTTTCTCGCAAATATGTTATAAAACGTCGTATGACATACGTGCGCTTTGATAATTACAGCCTCTGCTTTCTTGTAGCCCTCGCCTACGGCTCGGGCTAATAGCAATATCGCCTCCGCTGTAATTTTCAACTTACCGCAATTATATCATAATGTACTATTACATAACACTTTTATCCTTATGGTTAAAGGCAAATCCATTGTTTAAACTGCACGCGATTCTCATTAGTGCCGATCGGCACTCGAACATAATAGATTTCCAGGAACTGGCGGTCAAGGGATAACACTAACTTCACGACTATAGGTACAGGTGGCGACGATTTTTTCACATGAAACTACTAGATATCATGTTCTGAAGTCGTACCTACTCATAACTCTCTTATTTTCACGCAAGTTACTTTTTGCATAATATTTCACTCTGCTATGATACCTACGTTTTAAATGTGAAGGGACATCGAAATACAAAATGATGTCACCTTTATTCGTTCTACACGTGTGAATAATAATAATTTTGGTTAGAATAGGTTGGAGACTTTTCAAACGACTAGAGATCGTATATATGTGATTAATTCCTGTGGCTGAACTACCTACTGATTGGATTTGATTGATTTTTTGAGAACGGTCACAGAATAATCAAACTAAATACGCGGGTTTATTTAATGTGATATCGTCGTCGTCATCCTGTATATAAACGAAATATTTACCTACATTCACTAAGTAGTACATAACAAGAAAGCAATAAATAAGTAGGTACCTACCTATGTAAACAAAATTAGGTGGATTTATGTATGACACGTAGAAAAAATTTCCCTCGTTCAATGCCTATTTCCGACGAACGGGCCGCGGCTTTAACGATTGCCAAATCTATTCCCTCTGTAGACGGTTCTAAAGCATATTTATTTTATAAGCGAACAAAAACATAAATCACAAAATCTTCCGCTCCAAATATTGTCAATGCTGTGTAGTCTTTCCGACAAAGAAATCAGACCTTTCCAACTGTCTTTATCATTGAGCCATCTATTGAGCAAACCGACTTTACTGGCTCTATAAAAAATATACAATAACTTTCGACGCGGGAACATGTTTTTGCTTACGATGCAATAAGTGTAATACTCATTTTGATTTTTATGTGAACGTAACGTAATATTACCTACGTTTTGTGAAAACGTCTCTTTACGTAGTATCTACCTAAGCTGCGATGTACCAGAATCTTACCAGAATATAAAAAAGTTAATAACCGTATACGGATTTATAGTTATGTATATAATACTGTTATTTCACACACCCATACATTGTATACAAGGTCCTACCTTTCTAGTCCCGATCCGTTTAAGGGGTTATTGAACTCATCATTACAATATGAATAACTTTTACTACGGGAACAAACCTGAAATCGCGAAAAATTTATCAGCTATTCCATACTTAAAGTAGTTAATTTTGAATTATTTGTAGGGTACAGCAGGTTCGCGATTTCTTGTTTTGTACCGTAGTAAAAGTTGTTCATAATGATGTGTACAATTACCCCTTAAAGGGATCGGGACTAGAAAGGTATTAGGACCTTATTTTATAGGGAATTGCTTTTTAATGAACAGCTGTCATTGTGTCGTCATGGGCATAAGCACTACAAAGTGTAGGTGTATGCCTAATTCTCTAATTCTTTCACCGGTTTTGCTGAAACTTATTTTTTATTATATTAGGTACCAGGATTAAAAATAAATAGTGTTATCACTGCCGTTGCCGATATTATACAAAGAAACCCATATCCTTTATGTATGGTTCAATATTTTTTATGTTACAACCAAGACGAGTAAGGCGCAGCCGGCCCAAGCACGTGCGCAAACTTGCCACCAACCGTTACATCAATCTTGTCTACCTTGGTATGTTTTGTGCAAGCTTTTCTTGTGCGGATCCTTTAAAATTCCATTCTTAAAGTCCCCTTGCTTTTGAATAAAATATGTTTGCGTTTCTTGTAGCGGTTACGACGTTATGTCACCAGGAGTTTCGGACCTTCTGTAGACAATGAAGGCATTCAATGTCTGGACAATGCGAGAGAATCCTGTGCTGCGGCGATTAGCTGGATTTATTTAACGGTTCCGATCTCAAGGATGACCTCGCAGATATCGAGCCGTAAGACTTTCCGTATATTTTAACGTACGAAGGGTTGGGATGATTATGGGATAACGTCTTTTGTGTTTGTCACAGTTTCTTTTATTTATTGTTAACTGTCATCGTAACTATACACTGAAGCGTGAATAAGTGATACCGGTTTTATGTACTTTATGCTTTACAAGTTAACAAGTTCAAAAATAATAAAACATTACCATGTGTAACTGTTTTTACTGTTAGTCTGAGGTTACCGCATGTTCCCTAATAGGTATACTCGTAGTACATACCTTTAGATATATATATTTTACGTTTTTTCAGATTCCGCACTCCATCGTTAAAATTAATCTGCGTTGTAGGAATTGCACTTACGTAGTTACCGTAGTGATTACATACTCTTTGGTTACCCCGGTCATGTATAAGATGGGACCCTTTCGTTCTTTGAGACGTATATTACTTAGGTACATCTCATCAGTCCCAATTGCAGTCGTTGTGTAATGTCGTAATGGGCCGTTAAAACTTAGGATAATTATAGATGCCGCAAATAGATTTTGGGGCGAATAATGGTTACCAATAACGTATCTGGCATGCTCTATGGCAAATACATCAAAAACTATACAATATAATTAGTAATTATTAACAATTACATGCCTCTAGTAGTCTTGAACCTAACTTGAACCTTACAAATTTTCGATTTTTCTATATGGTATACCCATCGCTACAACCTTATTGGCGATAGACAACGCGCTACTAACTATTAGATATTCTGTGCTAACTTGCAAGCGTACCGCCATAGAGATAATATATAGTACTATGCGTACCGCCAATAACTGCTACGAACGTAGCCGAGCGCCTACGCGTGTCTTTGTAATTTACATGTTATTAAAATGTTGCTACATTTGCGTGCAATGCTGTGCAGAACCGTGCGTGGACGCGCATTCACACACGTGATTATGCTGCTACGCGCGTAGGCCAAAATAGCTACGGTGCTGTCGCTTATGCGACCCAGGGTTCCTCTTTCGATAGAAAATAATACAACAATGGCATAACTCGTTTTTAGTTTCTTTATTTATTTATTTTACTTTAAAGAAAACTTACAGACTAATAACAAGCTTCAAATAGGTAACATTACATAGGTACCTATACCTACATTAGCTAATGACATGCTTCCACATATAAATCACTAGTAATTTGCGTCTATTAATTAATAGTTACAAATAGAAATGTTATAATTATTGTGGAATGCTCGATACATTTTGTAAAATGGATAGAATTTTTTTTGTGTCACTATGTATGTCATTCGATGTTACGAGCAATTAATGCTAATAGTGGTCACCCAGGGGTCGAAATTCGACCGTAATATTATAATTACATGAATTAAGCTTTCTGCACTCCTTCTCCATATAAACATTAACTATGCCAAATCTCACACTCGTCCGTGCGCGCAATATGCTTAACAAGGGGTACCTACAAAGTTTTCTTTTCACGTATTAATCCTTACAATATTTTGTTCAATCCTTCGTTTCAAGTAATTATTTATGAGTTACACTAGTTAAATTATTAATAATTATGAGTCTTCTAAAATAAATCTAATTATTTATTGAATTACCTGCCATTCTGTCATTTACATTAACATAGGTAATTTGTTTAATCAAGCAAATTTTGATATAAGTCGCGAACTTTGTTATACGCGTGTGAGTTTCAAAACATTCGTATTATAAAGTGATAGGGGAGCAATTATGTTGGGAAACGATTAACGAAAGTGGTTTGGCACGCGCGCCGCCCGCATGTGACATGCGATGGCACATGTCGGCTCGTGACGTCATTCATTCTATCTCGCGGCTCGACTACCTACACTTCCTAAAATCAAAGCTGTGTAGCACGCTGTAACACGGCGCCTGAAACCTAACTCGATAGACCCGAATTGTGTTACAGATACCTATCAGTCATGATGCCAAGATCTTATTAAGTTATATGTAGATATTAAGTACCTAAGTATTTCTAAATCGCTTATGAAAATTTTCATAACTCTTTTTTGATTAAAATTGAAATATTAGATAGATAAGTAACTTTCTTGTATTCGGATTTTATAAATGTGACACACTACAGTGAGTTAGAATCTGTTGTAAAATTTCGGCTTGCTGGGCGATTAAGCTAAAACTTTCTTATGTATAAGCAGAAAAAGTTTCGTATATTTAGTTAAGGCATAAGAAAATACCACAATTATAACATTTTACGTACCTATATAGGTTCATACATATCAACAATTTGCTAATACTTGCAATCTGGGACATTATAAATCGTCTGCGTTATTACTATATTCAAATCGTATAATTTACAATTTATTGGATCGATATCACATAGCGTGTAATGTACGAGTAGGTATTTAGAAAAAACGTGTGAATCGGCGTCACTTTGATGTCAGTGACAACAGACTGCTGTGGGTATGCGGGTGGCACGCGTCCACACAACTCTACAATGACATTTTATTAATATTTTGTATTGTGAACGTTACTGCCAAAGAATGCAGTTCATTAAAAAATATACGAATACAGACCCAAAGTAAATACTAGCAGCATTACCAGTGAACATAAAAAACGTAAAAACTTTGTGAACGCATGAGACGCGCGGCAGGTGGCAGTATATCCTGGGAAAATCCTTTTCTGTATTAATATAAATCCCTACCCGTCCCCGGCTCTCGGTTTGCAAGTAATGACACTATCAGTATCTAATTCAAGTAGCCGGGCATTCGTCACACTTACGTGAAGGGATTGCTATGACGTGGGTATCAGAAGGATTGTCAATCATTCTGCAGAAATACTACGGAAAGTAGTTGCAGCGAAGGACCGGATGACAGACACTTCGACCGTTCCCGACTGACATATTGCTCTAAACGTCCGCCACGATCCCCAACATTTATATTCCCGTCCCGAACTCCCGATCCCAGATAATGCTTTTACAATAACGACCTCGAGATGACGACGAATTCGATTTCAATACTGAACACCGTCCTACAGACACCTATTTATTATGATAATTCACGCTCGAAATTCTTGAGTTAGAATATAAAATAGCCGTAAAATAGGTAAAAAATGTCTCGCTGGCTTTGAATACAATAGGATATTAATTATGTAACGTTTGAACTTATTTATGGGTTATAATTATATTAAACAAAAATAAACTAAGTAGTAGATACCTTTTACAGATAACAAAAGAAAAATGCTTACGGCGGAAACGTTTTGAATATTGTATAATCAGGAAAATGTTTTTTAAAATCAAGGATGGCATGACACTTGGTACAATAGCATTGTAAGGGAAAAGTAAAAATAGATTTTGCTACAAATGCAGCGCCGAAATCGTGCAATTTTATTCGAATCGTTGCCAGCAATGCCAGCTGGTTGAATAAAAAGCAAATTTTTGATACACCTTGCGCCTTCGCTTACTTTCCCACGATATCAGCATGAACTCCTTCGTTAGGGGACCGACCGACCATCTGCAAAGTAGATTCAAAAGTACGAGAGAAACGAATGAAAACATTTAGAGCTGCACTTTGGCTTTGTCGCTGCAGATTTATGTTTTAATTGTGCCGTGAGGAATGAAACTAAAATCAGAATAAATTTTATTACTACAATAATTGTAAGTGCTTTGTGCAAGGAAAATGAAATTAGTATTTCTATATTAATGGCAAGTTTGCATTGAGAATAATGTAAGCTAATGTGATTATTAAATGTTGGTTTATTGTTACACATTTTATTCTAAAATTGTATATCTTTTTACTAAGTAACAGTGTGTGCACTCTGAATGGTTTAGAATTGGATAGTGAGTTCAAAGTTAACTCAACCTGTCAAATTAGGTAGTGTGTTCAAAGTTAACTCAACCTGTCAAATTAGATAGTGTGTTCAAAGTTAACTCAACCTGTCAAATTAGATAGTGTGTTCAAAGTTAACTCAACCTGTCAAATTAGATAGTGTGTTCAAAGTTAACTCAACCTGTCAAATTAGATAGTGTGTTCAACGTTAACTCAACCTGTCAAATTGCAAAAAAAGTTGAAAAGCACTAGATAGTCGTAGTGTTTAAGGGATTGGCTTTCTGCGCTGACGCTGATTGCTGACGGTTCGATCCCCGCACGGAACGAATATTTTTATGGCCTACAGGCTATAGGTAGTTGTTTCAGGTCTGGGTGTATGTGCATGGGACAGGTATGTTTGTAAACTGTAGGTACACGCGATACAGGAGAAATAGTAGTGCGGGGAAAAATAAAAATATATTTGAAAAGTCCTTCTCTTTGAAGATATAAAAGACCAGTTCCAGTAATGATACTCTATCATTTCTGTTGATGTAATCATGAAAATAATAAATAATCCTGATGGATTATTTGATATCATCATTAAAAACTTAGGTAGACCAGTTAAAATATACCTACTCATCAACATCTTGATCAATGCGGCCCATGAAGTAACCCATATTTTTGGTTATAAGCCTCCATCAAATTCCTCCACTTCTGGCGGTCTTGAGTCTTGAGCCTTTGCCATCCAATCAGGACCTGGGTGTTGCCGAATGTCATCTACCATCGTTTTTGGTTGTCTGGCGTGTTGTCGTGGTCGCCACTCCAGCCGTCTCCAACAGTAAAACTCAGATAGCAATGAATAAAGTCTTAGGTCAAATATAATTCAACCATAAAAATAAAATAATTACTTCTTCCTGATGCTTCCTACTTTGAAGTTCTTCAGAGAATCAGGAAAGCGACACAACGTAGACATGACAGAAGAATTCGCAGCTTAATGAATTAACTTCTGAATGGTATTTTAATTAATGTAATAGGTGAAAAAATATTAAACGGATGATTTCTTTTGAAAAAACAAAAAATAATATGATGAACGTCATAGAGTTTCATATGATGAACGTATTACGAAAAATAAAATTAAGGTTTATTAACTGTAATTCTCGCAGCACAGGTTTTTCATACGACAATGTGTAATAAAGAAACATTTCTATTACGGTAGTTCTGTCTCCTAAAACATATCTCGAGCTTTTTCGCCGCACGATAATGGATAGCGTGTCCCAAAATTCTGTATCAAATAGTTTAACGGCGAGCGACCTCTATATAATACGGAGCTATGGGGATATATCAGAAGAATAGTACGTCTCAATATGCAATAAAATCGGAAAACGTATGCGACCTCAGATCCGAGAGGATTTTTCGAGAGCACACCTGAACTAGATTACTGTATCCGCGCTATAAAAAACCTACGTTCAATCGTGCGCCCAGGGGCAAATTTGAAAGGGACCCCCGGGTTATTCCGCCTAGTGGTATATCACACGGACGAGAGTACGACGTACGAACGAGTTTTTTGATTCACATAAACAGTTTCACACACGAATTCGGATATAAAAGAAATCCGTTTACTGGTACTCGTATTGACGGTGGGAATGACTTCCTTGTAAAGTCTTGAGTAGTCCATCAATTCGTGTCAATCAATTGTTACCTTTGTAGAAGTTTTGGTTATGTAAAGATGTTCGGGTTTACTACAACTTGCACACCTGGTTTTAATCTCTATGGCGTTAAAACTCATGGGCCAAACTGTGTTTTTTTATGTGATGTAGCTTCAATGTTGATTTAATTGGGTCTGTTCTTGTAATACTATGTGAGTATGGCCATTTATTGAAATATTACGTTTGATCTGCTTGCTTGGTATGCTTAAGCAGACTTATTTAGCATAAATTAAAAAATATTATCCAAGTAATAATAAAGTGTTTGTCTATACAATATAGGTATATTTTATGTGCTTACTCTTAACGTGATGGATACTATGTCCATCAACAAAGTATTGATCTCGCCTCGGACTGTACGTTGTATTCTTGCGTTTACGGAAAACAAATTATGCAAACGGGCGCTTAGATATACCAGTTGCGCCATGTTTAACAATTTAAAATGTGTATTTAAGCACGTATAAAACTGTTCTTTTATTTCTGGAGCACAAAAACACGTCGCAATATAGGAGAATGCCAACAGCGCGCGATATTCCAGCTATAATAATGTTATACGTGTATTTAGTCGTTTGCATGTGACGGCATCGCGTAATAAAGTTGGCCCGGCCCCGTTCGGGCGCTTAATATTAAAAGCTTAAAGCTCACCTCACATCTTTGCCTATACTCTACATAGGTATGTCCTTTGCAATCTTTCCGTTGTTGCCACGACCTGAATCCGCTTTTGTCCCACATGAAAAGAACGGGGGCCAGAAAGCGAGTGTGTGCGTAAATAATTGAGGAGAGGCGCGGAGCCTTGTGAGAAGATGTATTAAACAAAACTCATTGGAAAGTACGACCCGCTACTTGCACCGAAAGCTATGTATTCAATCAGGGTAACTTCACATTGTTAAAGATTTTTGTTAGTGTGAAACTTTCCATGCCCTATACACAATCACGGCTTCAGCCTTTATTAGAGAACGAGTCTTTAGTTTCTATATTTAGTTACCTTATTTGTAGTTACTCGAGTGGTTGTTTACACTGTTTCTGTCTTTTGCAACTAAATATTACTCTACTAAAGTTTAATGAGCCTTTAGTAGAGTAATCTTTTCTCTTCCTTTTTTAACTTAAAGAATAGTAAATTTTACAAAACACGTCGTAAAAAATATTCACATTAATCAATTTTGAATTATTCCTGCCATACAGCGGGATCTGTTTTCGGAAAGGCTTTGGCAGTGAAGCGGGTTATGATAATCGGCTGCCACCATTCCCGAACTTCCCGTGTCCCCCGTCTTAGATAAATCCCACCAATCTCCTGCATAAAACTTTGTAAGATATGATCATGAAATATTATGTTATGATCTTGAACACGTAGAGCAATTTCAAATATGAAAAGATGACAATGTAGTAGATTTCCACTATTTGTATAAAGTTCGTATTAATTATATTTTGTCTAATAAGACATTAGGTTTGTCGTGTCTACTTTACGGTGCTTGACAGGTTAAAGGTAAACTTTGTCACGCTCAAGTAGTGGCTCTGGCACACCCTATTGTGACGTCGAAGAGTATCAGTTTGAACACTATCAACGTAATTTTTTTACAAAGGGTGAATGGGTTGTCGTTCCTATTACCTACTACGATAGCATTATTATCAGTTTTATGGACAGACGGGATCTTATTCCGGCATAATAAATAATTTTTGATTATCGATATGAGAGACTTTTTTCTCATATCGGGAAAAGAACCCATTTTTATTTTATTTTATTGCAACAACATAAAGCTCAGTTTAAAGTTTTACACTTTTGTGAATATATTTGTCACCTACTGCGAAACTCTTTATTTCAATTTGTCTTAAAATCTTTTACCCACAGCAAAACTTTTAAAATTGTAAAATTTACGCGCAGTTCATAAAATATGTGACTGTTATATTTTACAATATTAGATTTAAATTTAGATTTATTTTTTTGAACTACTTTGTTCATTTCTTTCTTTCTATAGTAGGTAATGCTGCGATGGTTAGTTGTATCTGTAGAGGGCAAGTTTTGTGCGTGTTCTTTGTCTGTTTCATTGTAAATCATTCAGTTGTAAAAATACGTGCCAGTGTATCAGCATTTCATTGCATAGGTAGGTAGATATATACAGTAGTCAACGCGAGACACTATTATTATTGTATTTAATTCAGCTCAAAATGAAATACAATTAATAAAGAACAATCGATAGAAGCGTATTTGTAACAGATGTCAATGATAATGATGAGGAATATGGAAGACATATGATGCTAATGCCAAGTAAACGCAGCCGTTTTGCACGGAAAAGTTCCAACTTTATTAGATACGAAACGGTATTTATCGGACTAGAAGTTATTAGGACTCATTACAGTAACGACTTTAAAAACGATAAGGCTGTCGTTAGAAACTTAAATGTATAATGATGATGTTACTTAATGAGTTTATATTACTTTTATTATTATGTTTTTTGGATAGATTGATGAAACACGACAGCATGACTGAGAAGAAAGCGTAGAAATAATAAGTAGGGCTCTACTTAGTAATAAGTCTATGGAAGAAAGTGAACTCGATATAACGTGTAATAAAGATGAAGTGACATTACTCCGACATATAAAACGGGATAAGAGTCATGACATGACCGTTAATCATTTTAGGAAGAGCCAACATTTGACTGTGTACATAAGACTTTACTAAAACCGTATTATTAACAAAAAATAAAACTGACTCAACAGTCGCAAGATTATCTTGAAGTTGTTTTTAAAACATTTAAAGCAATTTTTATAATTATAATGACTCACCTTAAAATCATATTTTGTTTCGCTTTCATGTCGAAACAACACCTTTTTGACATAGGCAACTAGTTAATAGACTATTAACATAATATTAATTGCAATAAGATTAACTTGGATAGTAATTGAGAGATAATTAACTATAAATGTTCTGAGACTTAATTACAATTACCTAATAGTAGGTACCTAGTAAGTTTAGAAATAATGTTAAACGATTTTGATTCCTACTGCCAAAGGACACACGACGACACGGTTGGCGCAGTGGCTAAGCGATTAGCCTTCTGCGCTAAGTGCCGCGGGTTCGATCCCCGCACGGAACAAATATTTGTATGATCTACAGATAGTTGTTTCGGGTCTGGTTGTTTGTGCATGTGACATGTATGTTTGTAAACTGTACCCTCGATACAGGAGAAATCCTAGTGAGGGGCAATGTTTTAAAAAAAAAAAAAAAAAAAAAAAAACAAAGGCAAAATCTCATCATAAACATGAACTGCCTATCGCTGTATAAGTACAATTATATTATATAGTGTCCGACCGAAGGGTAATTTTTGGCCGAAGCCAAAGCCGATTTCTCTGCTTCCGCCATAACCCTCGGCTGAAACCAAAGCCGAAGGTCCAATCTTATTTATAAAACTTAGAATACGGACTAAAAACTACGTAACAAACAATGAAACCGATAGAAAAAAATATTATTTAAATTTTTCATAAGTTGTTAGGTACCTAACCAATGAAATTAATTTTGCGACTTTATGACTTCCGACGTAGGTATCTTCTTTACGCATAAAAAGAGGAAAGGTAATCCTTAAAAGTTTCCCAATATTTTAAGATTTTCAATACTAGTAGCAAATCTTATTTTTAGGTAGAGGCCAATATTTGTAAGTATACATGTCATAATAATAATATATAGTGGATTCAGCGATCATTGTGCCGATAGTCGTTTCGGCCAATGGCTTAATTACCGAGAGTCTCGACCGACACCTTAGGAGGCTCTCGTTAGGCAGTTGGATCAAGGGCCTGATTCAGAGAGCAGTACTTCTTGACACGGCACGCATTGTCAGGAGATTCCTTTCTCTGGAGCCCTGACCGCCGGTAGCTTGGACCCTATTCTAGATACCGGTGGGCTACTATTTTATATATTTTTAAATGTTTTTTTATATAGTTTTGTAAAAATATTTAAAAATATAAATAATATGTATAAAAAATGAATAAAAGGAATAATTAGGTAGCTTATTTTCAAACACTGGGTACTGAATGTACTTAAGCCTCTCCCTAAGCACGCCAATTAATATTAATTATTATTTAGTTATAAAATTTTTGCTATGACATCGACACCCGACATTTCATTTCATCGACTCATGACTTGTGTAATATATTGTGCGTGCACAAACCTGTTTATTTAACTAACTAGGCCGAGTCGCAGGCCTGGCCGGTGCCTAGAATCTCCCTCCCCCGAGTGCGCAGCAATCGCATTCGTGTGTTTTCAGCGGCCAGATATAAAACTTCAAATTCGGCTAAACCTTCGACTCATTTTTGGTCGAAGATGGCTAAAGCCGAAGCCGAAGCTTCGATCGGGCTCTAATTTATAATGTCTGATAGCAAAACCATTCTATTACCTATACGAGGCATTAAAGATTTTGACCAAAGTTTGGATACCCTATAAAAATCACATAACATTTATAATTTAATTGAACGATTCGATGTTGTTATGTTACTAGTAAAGAGGATGATTACTAAAAGGTTTGTTAGAAGTCCCAGGTTTAGTCAAAGCTAAGCTAAGCAAATTTGTATTCTCACTGCATACTAAAACTGTATTAGCAAAACAAAAATCACGTACACAAAAGATGGTAAACAAGAGAAATAATAAATGCACGAAGGTATTACAAATTGAGCCCGAGTTGGATCTCATTGTCTTTGTAGCACACGTGCATTTCCCCCGGGCCGGTCGTCGGGCGTCTGAATCGGCCGGGCCGGGCTTGATGTAACCGGACCTTACATGTGCATTTATATCTAAAACATATGCAAGAGTGGACAAAAGCCACTCCTTTTGTTATGGCTTCAATAAATTGGTATGTGAAGCCACTTTGTTGGAAAGGAGGTTTGATAATGGTAGCAAGTTAGTTTGTTTTGACGATTTAGAAAATATTGTTTCGATTTTCGAATAAAATGTTTCACTAGAACTTCCACCATGGATAGTATACAACGTGTATCAGAAATGCGTGGTCATATATTTAAGGGTGTGGACCAGACCATTAAACCGAACAACTTTGTCTATGGGACCAACATCGTAATCACGAAAAAATAATCTGCTGTCTCATACGTTTGGGTCGAGTAGGTATTGAAGTTTAGTATGGGACAGCTGATAATTTTTTCGCGATTACGATGTTGGTCCTATGGAGAAAGTTGTTCAGTTTGATGGTCTGATCCACACCCTTAAATATAATCACGCATTTATGATACAGGTTGTAAAAGCTGTTGGAGAGAAGTGATTGTTATAGAAATGTATTGTTATATTGTATGTGTGTCGTTTTTGCTGCAGAAATAAAATATTTTTCTTTCTTTCTTCTTTCAAATGCTAATTCATGAGGAAGGTACTTTAAACAGCGGACATTTTCCGGATGAGGAAGGCAATCTGCACGTTTTAAATTACTAACAGTTCTTTTATTAAAAACAGCTGTTCAAGTTTCCTAAATGGCACCCCAGCCAGACATAACAGAAAATTAAATAAAAATAGGTATTACGTCTTTTATACAGCAACAAAGATGATGTGAAAGTATCGAATACTGTATGCACATAATTATGTAGACACTCAATAGGGGTACAAGCGGAACACTTTGAAAATAATTCTCTGTGGAAACATTGCAAATAGACGGTGAAGCATAAACCGAGTGCATAGCCGCAGTGCGATTGGTTTGTGGAAGAGAGGGACACGCTCTCGCACAGATAAATAAGGGAAAATTTATACTAGGTCACATTTTGTCGACCAATTTTGAGTAAAGCTCCTGCACCTTGCAAGGCGGATTCTGGCTGAATGTATTTTACCTGAGGCTTATCAAAAATACTCAAAGATAAGTAAGAAATTGTTTCATACAGTTTTCCAAAGCCTTTTTTCAACCTTAATTTCTTGAATAAAAATTGGTTAAATGGTTATGTAAAGAGGAAGGCAGCATTCTTCTAATGCTACCAGTATTCTGCGTTTTAACAAGGGTGGCGATTTTAGCAATATAACGATCGTTCATAGTATCACATGTTATGAAGGCAAACTTGGTAACAGTTTAGCAAAGCGCAAGTATTATATATTGACGCTTTTCACGTAGTAGATACCTATACTTTGCTACCTATGTCGATTGATAAATAGATTTTACACTGAATATCGGCTGGGCAAAATAATATAAATATTATGTGCTCATGGTTATATTGGAAATAATCACAGAACACAGAAATAATAAAAATGTGTTCTGTGGAAATAATAGTAGAAAATGCTTTAAAATAATTGTATTGAAAGAACTTAAAGGAAAGTTTGTTGACTCTGCGAGAGGACATTTTGATTACAGTAATAACCATCTGGTTGGGAAGTCCCACACCTCAAGTAGTAATTGAAATGAGTATTCTTTTCTTTAAAAAATATCTCATCTATATCTTGTGTGTGTACCAGACCTATCAGTAGATTATCTGTAGACCATACAATTTGAATCGAACCCGCGACCGTAGCGTAGGAAGACAATCGCTTACCCATTGCACCAACTGTGCCGTATAACTTGCATGTTAGTACTACCACGTTATTATTAGCGTAAGTGAAATCCTAAGTCTATAATGGTCCGATTTTCGAACCGCGTTGCCAAAAGCTAACGAACAATTTTTTAAATGACATGTTGGACTAGTGTGGCTTTAAAACAGATTCCATTTAGAAATAGCAACTGTCCCCCTACAAGTTTAACGTCGCGTCCAATTTGGATTTGAAACATTTACTAACAATTGTATTCCCAATTTGCTCAAATCTGACGTGTAATCGTAACACGGTATTTTTGTTGGAACCGGAATATCGGATATTTTCGCATGTAACACGCGTTACTATAGCAGTTTCATGTTTGTATTGCAGGCGTGAGGAAACGAACGGTATTGCGGGTGGATAACGTGCACCTGGTTGCTTCCGCAAGGATATCGATTTGTATTTTATCCACCTTTAATAGATATAAAGTGAAACGTATCTGCAATGTTGGATAGAAGTAATTTCATATTTCAGCTTTTACATTATGGCTGACACCGAAAAACTGGGTTCTACTATATTTTTTTAACCAAGTAAAACAATTTTGGGGATATAAAATTGAACGCAGTTCGAATGGAAGTGACTTAACAGCGGTGCCGGCGTGTGAAATTATTATGAAATATTATGTACATAAGAATGTAGGGTGTATGCATAAATTATGGTTATAGGCATAATTTTCACACAATCTTGTTCACATTAGGTATTAGGGGTCTATGTTCTGTGAGGGGGATCACCTCGACATAACATAGTTCCCTTGTGTTGGAGTGATAGCCCACTATTCCCTCTATAAGCCGGGCTAGGCTTACAATCTCTGAAACTTTTGAAGTCAGTTTAGAAGTTTTGGGTCCTGTCTTGATAAAACATAAAATAACAAAATAAGAGATCTCCAAACTGTCGATCCCAAACACTTTTCTAAATTATCTTTATCGTACAGACCAATCCAGTATCCACTTAGACGGGACTTTTTCTAAGACCTAAGTCGGGTGTCCGAGTCTGATTAATGGTCCAGATTAAAGACTTAAAGTGGCACTCAAATTAATCACATCACATAGTAAATCTCGATTCGAATTTCACTCGTCGGTTGATATTTAAAGAATTATAATATGTACATAGGTACGAAATTATTAAATTAAACGTGTAACTTAATAACAGATTAGTTACTTAAATTAGATTAATAACTTAGTTGTTTAGTTATCGTATGTATCGTATCGAATCGAGGTGCGACATATTCTTACAGAATAACAAAAGTGAAAATAAATCATTTGAATCTAAAATAAAAACTAAATATGTAATAAAGATTTCTTTTTAAATGTAAAATTAGTACCATTTATACGTATTTTTACTGGTTTCCTTTGTGATTTTCATACGGACAGCAGCTTCATTCATATTTACCATTGCCGCGCTGGATAGTTTTGTCAATCCAAGAGGAAACTAGTAAGTTTATAATTTCTACGGTATTAAATTTCGGTTTAAAAAGATCATAACTTGTTTTTTAATTTTTAATTATTTTTAGGTTTTACGATTACTTGTGTTATGATTAATTTTCACTTAATATATTCAACCCTTCAAAGGATCTCCGCTAAAAATGTAGGACCTTATATATTTTTCGATAATTTTTACGAAATACTTATTAGATGGGTAACGTTTTAATAGTGATACACACACTATGGGATGAGGGATTGTGTCAATAAAAAAGGCCTCGTAATTCTGTATGGGAATAAAAACATACTATAATCACCAACCTGTCTGCCAAGCGTGGTGATTATGGTAAAATGCATGACATTGGGAGGCCTATGCTCAGCATTCGACGTCTACTGGCGGTATGTTGTGTCTAACTACAAACAAAACAGCAATTGCAAATACTGCAGTTCCACATGAGAGCTATGTATTTTTAAGTTTGTCTGGCCAAGCTTCAAGTCAAAGAATCATTGCATTAACCACCCTCTATAACCTTAATAAAATAAAGGCCTCATTATATTAAGCAAAGCACGTTCTCCGGTATCGCTGAAAAGATCTTTTGTTCGGCAGCAAAACACTTGGGGAGAGTCAATCGGGAACGAGGCCGTAAGCTTTGTGAGTCTGCAAATTAATGACTAACAAGTACTGAGCCGCGTACGCAGGCTAAAGTTTCACCTCTCTTGTTTACACCCTATTAGATTTTTGTAGGCTGCTTCCAGTTATTTCCGTATTTGAATTATTATGTACGGACTTGCTGGATTTCAATCCGAGTATTTGGAAGTCGAAATACTGCAAAAGTTTTTGTGAAATCCACACTAAATACATGACTAGTCCGCGTAGTTTTTGATGACTTAAGTAACTTAAACGAAATATAATATAGAATCTTGAGAACTTGTGATAGTTAAGTATAATGTCTGAAATCGTAGCGAAGCTAACTTTTTTTATTAGGCCATGCATAGGTATTTGTTACAACAACTGTTTTACCTACCTTTAAGAGGTAGGTACCTAAGTATTAGCTCGTAGAAAGGTACTTAATGTTTTCAGTTCTGATTTCATTCTATCCGCACGACGCGACGCATAACAACACATTTTAAATTATTGTACAATGGTGCAATCATTGGATGTCTAGTTCCAGTTCCAACATGGTACAATTCCTAAATAAATAAAAATTGGTAAATTACAATATACCTGTTAAACCTTTTCTTAAATTCTCTGTAATTGTTGTTGTTCTCTGTTGTTGATGTGTTCAAGTTGAACTTTGTGTTTGTTTATCCCCACAGAGAGTACATCGCTTTATGAAAAATATAATATTTACAACAGCTTCAGTCAGTCTTGAAATTTTCATAAACCGATCGAGATTTCGGTAGTGTTGGTAAAGCGGGTGTTCTACAGCTCTATAGCCTAGACATACTGTTACGTATGTAGAGACCTGAACTTTGTCGATTAGCTCTGAATATTGCAAGTGCAGCCTGCATCAACAGGGTGCCATTATATGTATGGTAATTACTGTTACCTTAATTGGTATCAAGCAAGTATATAGTAACGGTAAATTCCGAAGGTACGAACGTTCATTCTAGAACCATTTTGCATAACAATAGTCAGTAGGTACCGTGTGAAAGTATGAGCCAACCCTCTTATAAAATCCATGGTTATCGTCTACAATAATTCAATTTCAGTTACGATTGCGTACGTTCCCACCGGGTGAGTTTCTCCCCTAAAGTACAGGTAACAGATAGAAGGTAAGACGTTCGAGGGGACGAAATCAATGCAAATAAAGAATAGGGAGCTATTGTGTGCGCTTACGCAAGGAGTCCACGTGCGCGCGCGCTCCCACGGTCAAATGGGGAGGGATTTCGGGAACCATATATAAGGCCAAATAATCCACCGAATGAATCACTTCCGAATAGCAAGCGTTACAGAGCACTACCCCGGGGGTACGCGCCACTGCGCCCCCGGAGGTTCCGAATAACTTTTCCGTGAAAGTTATCAGTTTGTCAATTATAAGTTAAAAACAAGTTGTGTTACTTGCTGTGAAATTAACTGCAAAACGGTGAATAATGAAAGACAATAAAACTGAACTTCAGGCTAGGTTTATGGATACAAAAGGTAAGTTCCTCATTAAAACTCGTCTTTGGTATATTTTTAGTTTATATTATTTTCTTTTATAGTTCATTATGAGTTATCTCTGATTCTGTGTAATGTTTATTAATTCTGTCGTTTATCAAAATCCCTTTTGTAAATACAGGCTCATCTTTTCTTAACTTTTAGATTACCTACATTATTGGTTTATTTTTTGCAATTTTATCAATGTTTTCAAATTATTTGACATTTTTTTATATTTTGCTTTATCTAAATGTTTTCTTTATTTGAATTGTTACAGATGTGGACTGAGATAAACAGAATGATGAAGGAGAGATACAAAATTCGGACGATCAGTGTAACAGAGTTTCGACATAAATTCAATATCGATGATATTGCAGATCAACTGCAGAACAACTTGTAGTTATCATTGGCTGCCAACAGTGTAAACTACGTACAACTAACAAACCAAAGGAGACGACTTCAGGTGAATGCAAATCATCATTACTAGACTCCCCAAAGATAGTTTAGGCTTAGTTAGAACTTAAGGATTTCGTGTGGCTTAGGTAATTAAGTGAAGACCTCCTTATGAATGTCACTTGTACATTAAGTGTTCTTTAAACTTGAAGAAGTTTTATTCGGTAAGGTTAGCTTAGATGTTAGGATAGAAGTTAGATAATCTGCAGCAGTAGAATAGATCTTTATTTAATGTAAACCAAATACAGGAGTGCCTGTCTCGACTCTCGACATTTCATAAGTGTATGAAATGTCGAGACTAGGTGCGCGGTTCCAAATAGTAGGTCATATGGAGAAGAACCGGTAAGAAACTCCACGGAAACTCTTTTAAAATAATAGAGCACAATCTTGATTATTACAAGTTGTGATAATAGCTGCGAGAATAATGTTATTTAATGTGAATAAAAATAAATTAGAATAGGATAATAATAATGATTTGCCTTTAAATAAGAATGCCATGGCAGTTACAAGCTGACCAGGAAAATTTGAAAGCATAGCGGTTCACATCAGAATCGAGAGTGCCTTAATGATCGGTGTTGTTAAAACTTGGTTACGTTTCATGTTTTGTTTGCACCCGTTCCATTTGTTCATGTTTGCTATTGTTACATCTGTTGGATGTTGTTGATGTTGACTACCAAAGTTGTTTTCTGTTATTTTGGCTCCAGATTAAAATTCGGTGTTTGAACTTTTATACGAGCAGCTGGTATTTTCCGCATTACTTGTATATCTAGTAGTCAGCATTATCTGCTGTAGACTAATTTGAGACAAATTATAATCATAATTAACAAGTTTACTTTCATAACACAGTTTTGACAGTACGATAATCAGATACTTCTGATGCTGACCATTGTATACCATCGTATTTTATGAAAATACTATAACTGTTATGTTGTTTAATTAGAAATCACCATCTGCCTAAGTCCCGACTTCAGTTCTCCCACAGGAGACGGGCACGCTCAGCAGTATTGTTGGAAGTAATAAATTAATCAAATCTTAATGTATCAAACTGCAAAGTGGCTAAATACCTGTTAGTGACATAAACCGAAAAGTTGTGTTCATGTTTTTTTGGTTAATTGTTAATTTTTTGTTTTAATCTACAACGAACCAGCTGGCCTGGTTACGTTATTTTGTAAATATGACTTTTGTATTTGACCGTATCAAGTTAAGTTTTTGTTTTAAAACTGTATTTTTTTTGTTTTTACTATAGATAGAAACCCAATTGTCAATTACTCAAATCACTGTAAATATTATTCCCGAAAAATTTATAGTACCAACATAAGATTTTGTTTTAATAAATGTATTTTCATTTTTTCACGTCAATAATACGTATCTACACTGCCATTTCTTCCAATCGTAAATTCAGATAACCATAATTGTTGTTGTTGATTTTTTGTTTGTTTAATCTTAACATTTCCCAAAGTACAAATAAGTTGTCTGTTGTTTTAAGTTTTTGTTTTGTTGTTATTACTTCTTTTCATAAAGTTAAGCTCAAAACTTCTTTTCGATAACTTCTTTCATCAATTTGGTTAAAGTTACTTATTAAACTATTGTTGAAACGTACTTAGTCTTTGTTGACTTGTTGATTTGACGGTTGATTCAAAATATCTAACTGTGTTGTTTTAAACTATCCTTTTCACTTCCAGAATTTTAATCCAAATTAAGCCTATACGTCCTTTGAATTGTTTCTTTCATCAAATCAGTTAAAGTTAATTGTTAAGTTTATGTTATTGTACTTCGACTAACCTCATCGTTGATTTAACTGTTGATTCAATTCAAGTTAAGTTTATTATTTTGTTCTTTACTATCCTTTTCAATATCGATATCTACGATTAACGTAGATATCGATATTGAAAAGGACAGTACTATAAGTATGAAACATCATTTTTAACTTCTTTCATCAATTCCGTTAAAGTTATTTGTTAAAATTTTGTTAGATTTGCCTGTTGACTTAGTTAAGTTTTTGTTTTGGTTCTTGCGATTCGTTTATTACCAGAATCCACCGTTGGCCAGTAGTTTAGTTGAAGCATGTTTTTATTTTTGTTTAAGTGCCTTTGGACGTTATCAATTACCAATACTTGGCAAACCAAAATTGTTGATTTGACTGTTGTTTCAATGTTAAGTTTATGTTTTGTTCTTTACTATCTTTTTCACTATCAGTATAACAATTTACCTTAAGCCCGCAACATTCTTTCAATTACTTCTTATTACAATTCAGTTAAAGAATCACGAGAATTGCGCCTAGAATCACGACGTTTTGAAAGTGCCTGCAAAGGCCCAGTTGAAATAAAAATCTTTGACTTTGACTTTGACTTTGACTTTAAAGTTAATTGTTAAGTTTGTGTTATGCGTACTCGTTGATTTGACTGTTGATTTAAAGTTATGTTTTTGTATTGCTCTTAGCTTCTTTCTTCTTAACTTTCAACAATAACAATATTTCCCTTCCGACATATTTTAAATTATAAAATGGTTTTATAATTTGAATCCCTACAATTTGTCTCTTCTTCATTTATGTTCATCACCTACCATAATTTTCTATGTGTTGTTGATACTTTTTGTTTGTTTTATGTCTCTCTCGAAACAATCACATTGTGCCTTATAACCTAATGTGCCTGATATTGTTTCATCTTTTCGTGTATTGTTTGCCTCCTTATACGGTTTTGACCGCAGTCAAAACCCTATTGGGATGCTTTTAAATTTGTATCGTAACTTTCATTCGCCATTAAGTGCCTACAGATAATACGTTTTGCTGTCTTAATATTATTATAATAATAATATACTAAGACACGGTATTCGAATTCGTATTCGCTTTGTAATAGTGTAACAATAAAATGGCTTTGTACGATACACACATCGGTTACAAACATGAGAGATACCTATTCAAAAGTGTTGTTCGCCTAATGATAATTTTTTCCCCTTGATTATGTTTGGTTATTTTTATGGTAAAAGCTCCATTTAGCTCATAAAAAAAGTCTAGTTAACTTGTACCATTGTAATAGATTGAATTTTTAAGCTTATAAAAATAAAATAAAATCCTTTAACCAATAGTTCTCTAAGAAATTTAGAATACAGAATACCTACTTTACGGGGATAAAATTGACGTTATGCACCTATTGTTTTTACCATTTGGTATAAATTTGTTGATAAATTGTTGTTAATGTTACATAGTTTTAAGCGTTGAATTATTGTTAAGTTTGAATTGTGATATTACTGTTAATTACTGATCATGGCTGTGTTTGTTAATTTTATGTTAAGTTTTCGTTTTAACCATTAATTGTTCTTTGCCGACATTAAGGCCACTGAATATCATCAAACCGACTGTATTTTAACATTCTAAGTAATATATTTTTGTATGTAAGATTAATCTTAGTAACTGTGTGTAAGAAGCTGGTAGTTAAAACTGAAGATTTGTATAAAATTAACAAATAGGTTAGTTAGGGTAAATATTCACTAGGGATGTATGACAGTTCATGTGTTTGTGTGAATTAAATACAAAACAAATACCAATGTGTTTTATTTACTTTATTATACGGAGAATAAATAATTTTAAAATGGTTAAGGAAGCATTTGGATTTTAGCCAAGTGTTTTGCCATATACGACCAAATCTAGTTCGGGTAACGTGGTATGTGCAACGTGAATGTGGTCGCAAAACAATGTTTGGTACGATTTAGGTAGCAGATACATGGAGCCAGTGTAATGAAGATAGTTTTCAGTAGGGAAAACAAGAAGTTCGCTTGATGCAATCTCGCAGCTTAGTTTCTTCTTAATTGCTTTACTTTAACCAGAGCCTGTGCTGTGTCGCGCAATTTGTTTAACTTCATACATACTTCTAAAGGAACCACTCGTTCAAATCAGTCTGAGGACATCGCCTTGTTGCCTGGAAAATATATAACATACGGTTTAGGTACTCATTTTTAGGGATCCGTACCCAAAGGGTAAAACGGGACCCTATTACTAAGACTCTGCTATCCGTCCGTCCGTCTGTCTGTCCGTCTGTCACCAGTGAGTCCGTCTGTCCGTCTGAACCGTGATAGTAAGACAGTTAAAATTTTCACAGATGATGTATTTCTGTTGCCGCTATAACAAAAAATACTAAAAAATAGAATAAAATAAATATTTAACTCCCATACAACAAACATGATTTTTTTGCCGTTTTTATAGGTAATGGTATGGAACCGTTCGTGCGTGAGTGCGACTCGCACTTGGCCGGTTTTTATTACATACGATGTTATCAAAGTGTTTGGTAACACAACAACTTAATATTGGAAGCTGAACTAAACATTAAAGTATCGTAAAAGGTAACTGCGGGAGTACACCAACAGCATCTTCCTGAACGTTCATAACATCATATTGTGATCACCCAATATGTTTGCCAGGTGTGGCGATTATAACAATATTTATCTACTCTGTTTTTTTAACCGTATCTCTATCTAGTATTGACCCTTATAAGTCCTCAATACATATTATTATGTCGATGGAAACTAGCGACCAATAAAAGAACATAAAGAGCTTCCTTTTCCTACTTGTTATTAGTTTTTCTCCCAATAGTTTCTTTGCAGTAAACGCAGGAAGCGGTAATTCCCCACTATCTTCCTCAAGTGTGTTTAATCTGTTTTTGGGGTTATTTGACTTATTATTATGGTTAGACAAATCACTAAGTTGCAAGGTTCTTGTTTGTGCCCCTTTTATCCTATCGTGTCCCGGTCTTTAACCATGGTCCGCTTTGTTTTGAAGAATTTATAACAACAACAACACTAGTTGTGCCCACGACAATGTCTGGGAGGAAATAGGAAGCAGCGAATCTTGAAAAAAAAATCCTATCTCATGTCTCATGATGTACTACACTATTTCTTTATCAAACTTCATCAAGATCGGTTCAGCCGAGAAAAGGTAACAAACAGACAGCTAGAGAGACAGAGTTACTTTCACATTTATAATCGCGTTTTGCGTTTTCATGGTTGGTTCCATAATAAAAGTTGTTCATAATGATGAGTACAATAACCCCTTAAAACTAGAAAGGTAGGACCTTGTACAATATAATTCATGCACATTTCAGATTTATAACTTCAGCAGAACATGTAATATTTGAACGTGATAGTTTAATCTCGTTCTGCGACGATTTTTCACACCTCACACTTGCTACGATATTTTATGTTTCGCTTATCGATATTTTTATAGTTTAATAACCTAGAAATCGAGAAATGTGTCATTCTGTGTTTTTTATACAACTGTTACGTAATTATATCAAATATTTAATCATATTTACTCTATGTTGTATGTTCTATTGTATGACGTGAACATCTTACTTTCAAAGCTACATTTATGTTCACAAAGTATCGTAATGAGTCAACTTAGAGGTACAAGTATTTCAACAACAAGAAACTTTAAATAAGTTTGCTGGAAGTCAAGGAAACATAGATAAAACTCTTTAGGTACTTATTTTGTTCTCACTTGCGTAACTTTATTGTGCAGACGTTTGAAACGGAAAATTCACAAATTCGAATTTGATAAAATAGAGTAGTGAATTTGTTAGGTGGTAGTTTGAGAGGTATTTTATAGTTTTGTTATGTATTGTAGTTTGAAATTTATTTTCCAGTTAGAAGAAATAACTTGTTCAGGAAATCTCAATATCACGCTATGATGTTACGAACAAAGATAATAGCAACTGTCTCTTGAACTGAGTTTAACGTCCGACGTAGTGGAAAAGATAAAATATAAAAGGTATTCGCTTTAGCAAACACTGACTCGCCTTCGATCCAAATATCTGCACGAGAAGCTGAAAATATAACGGGACTACAAGCGACGGGAATTTTACCGTCCAACATTGAAAATAAGTTTGTATTTGTGGATAGGGGCACGCCGCACGGGCGCTACAGACTTGTTCATGCTTAAAATTAATGGGGTTTTGACTTACGTTCCAAGTATTTCTACCAGGAGGTCTCGCGTCTACATAGTAAGTGGTCAGTGCTTGCAATTGTTTTGGGTCGTCAACACTCAGTGCTCCCCTGATGCCAGTCACCACATGTTTGCACTCCTCGCTTCTCTTCAACTGTTTCTCCGTCCTCTCTTGCGTCGACATCAGTCTTCTCTGGTCCAATTGTACATGTCTCACCTTTTTTCTTACCAAATTTATATAGTAATCAATTTGACGTTGGAAATGATCTACAGACCAATAAAATTTCAAATCAGCAAGAATCATTAGCAAAAATGCAGCGTATAAGCTGACCAGTGCAATGCCAAAGTAGTATAGGTTTGGATCCGCAATCGAGAAGAATGGACAGTCATCTGCGAGGGTGAGGCAGCTCCAGAAGTATGATCTTGTTACCCGAGTTGCGGAATCTTGCATACGATTCATGCTGACAATAAATATCACTTTAATTTTTTCTGCATTCTTTCGCCTGACATGATATCTGCCAAAGAGAATCAAATAGTACGTCATCAACTGTCATTATTTAATGTCTTTGAAACTGTGTTTAAAACATCGCTTTAAAATTGTTGAAAAAGAAATTGTTGCAGTTTTCCAAAAAGGACTTATTTTATAACTCGCTAACTTGAGCCTGTTCGGTTTACGTACCTATATAATAGAATTTAAGGTTTGGTTTCCGGGGTGAATCCAATGGGTGAATCGAGATGATCGCCGGAAAAAAATGTGAGATTTTCATATTTTCTGTTAGGATTTTATTGTATTGATCTAATGATGCTGGAGAATAAACGTACAATCGAACGCTAGGCCTCAAGATTCGATCCCCAGCTTGTAAAGTGTAAGAGATTTTTTCTGTTTGGAAATCTATCAATCTTTCACTATTTGTAGGGTATGACCCTATACATAGTGAAAGATGAAGCTATCGGCCAGTTGTAGGTGTTTGATAGTATTTGTACCCACTGAACCAGAAAGTGGCAAGTTCGAGTTCTGCTCGCGACCAAATTTTTCTTTCTATAAAAAATTGTAAGTATCTGTACGGTATGCGCCTAATGGGTATCCCCTTGAGATAACCTTACCAGCGTGTAAGCATGGGGCGTCAGCCCTGTTGATATTATATGTATAAAGGCTACTGATATGTTTATGTATACGTACAGCAATTACGCATGAGTATATCCGTGTGTTTTTGCTCCGAAAGTAGGTACATGTTTAATGTTTTCATTTTGTACAAGTTATACATAAACCTCATCACACATATCATCATCACGTACATAGTCACGTTTAAAAGCATTGTATAAAATCGCGTTAGTAAAACTTTTTAGAGAGTTGTATTGTTGAAGAATGATTGGAAAAATCTTTATAAGTTAGAATATCAGAATTTCAATCCTTTTCACGTCTAAGTGTTTTCTAAAGAAAGAATACGATACCGCAATCATCCGAGCACGACGAAGTGGCATCGCTCACACTGACAATAGCGAATAAAAGTGCACAATGCTGCTTGAACGCTTCACTTGAGGCAATATCGAATTCCCGTGGACCGTTCGTCGCGAGACAGCTCCCGTCTCCTGAACCAACAAAACACCGCCAAGACAAGAAGTCTGCCGGGCAATGTCTCAAATATTCCTGCCTTTTGAACAGAGCCACTTGAAAACTTTAACCAATAAAGTTCATAATATTATGATATATTTTTAGTTAAATCTCATAAGTTCGTATAAATAACTGTATAAAATGACAAATCTCCTCGTAACTATATTTTTAAGATATTGAAACTTCTAAAGAAATATCTGTATAGTTACGGTCAAAACTTTAGTATTCGCAAAGTCGCCTATATTCCATATTTTCAATACAAGCTCTTTTTGAATGCTACGTGTACAACTTCTGCTGATATTTCATAGCCAAAGTTTTGTGTGCAAAAGATTAGATTCTGAGCCAACGTCAATGTGATTTATTATATTTTATACAATGTATTTTAAACCTTTGTTTATTATTTTCTTGGCACTACGAGTAATACAACTAATACAACGATGTGACATAATATATTTTAGGCTTACTCTCAAAAGTTTATACTTCTTTAAAAGTTTTGAATATATTAAATCAATTTTATAATGACTGACTGACACAATCATACTGCAAACTAAGGCGAAGTCATGATCGCTCTTAGGGTTATCAAAGTCAGATAGACTTATGGAACATATATAAATAATTATATTAATTACGTAGGTATCTCAATCTAGTTTCTCCTTTTCTGGATGTAATCATCATATTAAATTATAAAAAAATATATGGAAGAAACATATTTTTTAAATCACGCAACTAAGTATTTCTGGTGAAATCTTTATCATAATAAATAGGGTAAATTAAATAACACGTTGAATAGTCGGTTAAATGTGAACGCCTTTATTTTAGCCCAACTAGGCTTTCTGAAACCTCCCAAAGTTTGCGTGCTACATCTTTATCTTGAGCTAGGTGCGCCGGTTTACGTTCACGACAATCGGTGTAATACTTTCCACTCACGCCTTCCACTTCTGGAGACACAGCCAGAAAGATAGTGGTCTGCGCTCCTTCCCACGCTGTCTTAAAAAAGTATTTTAGTACTGGCATCAAATACCTTGCCCGGGATTTTTTTATTTTCAGTATTATATCTGTTGCTATAACTCCTGGATGTAAGCTATTCGCTGTGACTCCTGTTACGTCCAGTCTTCTAGCTAATTCAACAGTCATCAAAATATTACACAATTTTGTATTTTGATAAACTTGCCTAATGTTGTAAGTCTCTTCGGTTTCCTTTTCCAAGTTGAGATTATCGAAGTCTACTTTGCCACTCCGGTGAGCTAATGATGACACGTTGATAATCCGACTAGGAGCAGATGATTTCAGTAATGGCAGCAGCAAAGAAGTCAAAAGGAATGGTCCAAAATGATTAGTCTGCATAGCAAGTGATAACCCATCTTCTGTTTTTAGGTTATCGACCTCATAAATACCGGCGTTATTGATAAGTATATCGAGGCGTTTCTCAGTCTTGATTATACCATCGGCGAACGTTCTTACGGAAGCCAAAGAGGCGAGATCAAGTTGTCGATAGTGAACATCGGTATTACCAGTTGTTGCGATGATTTTGTCCCGAGCAGATGTACCACGTTCCTCGTTTCTGCATGCTAGGATGACTCGAGCCCCTCTCTCAGCCAAATCTTTTGACGTTTCATATCCGATACCAGCGTTTCCTCCAGTTACTATGACCACTTTACCCACTAAGTGATGACTACACCTACATATTCCGGTCGTTAGTTTACAATAAACTTTTATAATTATGGCAATTACTATATTAGTTACAATTAGAGATATAATAAACATCTTGTTTAAGCAACAACACTAGCTATACTAAGTCGACATCCATGAAATAATCAGATAAGATAATACATTGACTGTGAACTGTGCCATGTAGGTACAACAGTGCGACGTGATCCCAAACACAATTGTATAACACGATACATGATTAATTTGATTACTACATAGAAATAATAAGTAGGGCTCCATAATAAGTCTATGGATTACTATTAAGCGATGGCAATCATGACAGGCGGACGCATGATGCTTGCTCTCTTTTCAGCATTTAGCTGTCATATGGAGTCATCTCACTCTATCGTTCGCATTGAGAGTGCCTTCACTGAATAATTGACTTGCTTGTAACCCCGGCTCCACAGGTAATGAAAAGGTATTGCCAGCATTAGTACGGATAGGCACGCAAGTACAGGACTAAGAAAAGTTGCATAATATTGGATAGATTTTATGGAAATAATAATTACAACATCATTTTTTTAGATTAAGCAATAATGTCAAGCATTCATAAAATACGCTGGTCATAAAATATGGTTTTATGGTCGCTTCTAAATTCTACAACGCCTTCTGTTATTAACATTATGTCGTGACGGTTACGAGTTTTGCTATACAACTTCTGACAGGCGTTAGTAGTATGTTTCACATCTCGTCTATATCCTCTTTTAGTTACGGACTCAGTTTTTAGATATAAAGCACTGTATGTAGTACCTTCTCAGTTAAATGAAACTGAAGCCGAAAGCAGCCGCTTGTCTACATTGATGTTTATGGATCACAGTAATTTAGGTACACTTTCTGAAAATGACGTATTCATATCAAAATACGTGACAAAATAATATTTGAAACTCGTGAAACCACAGACCTGCCTTCACTAACGCTCACGTGAAACACACTTATTTGTTTCATAATGTTCATCTATTACAGAATGCATTGTAAAATAGCTTTTATACTGACAGTAATTGCCGTCAGGGAGTTAGGAGCTCCAAAGTTCAACAATAAGACTTTAACAGGTCCTCCTCGGCCCAGTATACTTGCCTCTATTATGTTTGATGGTTAATTTGGTAAGTAGATTCTAATTAATTGATAACAAGATTTTACACTTTATTAATAGATTTATCGTCGAAGTTTTATTAGATAAGTTATTGAATGACACCTTCAACAAAATGTTACGATCGCTCCTAACAATACTGAGAGGAAACAAAATAATATTTTTAGTTTGCATTACAGAAATACATCAAAGTGTTATCTTTTGTTCCTATCAATAATTAAATAAATGTCTGCGGAATACAAGCAGCCAAGCGTGTGGGTCACGCTGATGGTGTTCCATAACAATGAACATTCTAATATCTACTTGAATAGAAAATCAACCATAAATATAATGTATATCGTCATTGGTTGTCAAGATTGTCATTGGTGGTCACTTTATTTGAGAGGGTTATGATATTGAAAATTATACCTAGTAATACCTACTGACTATGTAAGTTAGTGCCTATGTAGTTAATTCTAATAAATTAAAAATTGTAGGTACCAACTTATATCAATTTCGCTAGACTCGCAAAGAATATGGGACTATGTCAGGAGCTTAAAGATTATTCTTCAATTAATCTCGGAGTTATAGTAACCGAGCAACCTTGAACCACAGTATTAAAGTGTTTGCAGAGTGCCGAGTAACGTTATCATTTAATCTAATCCTTTAACATAACACCTGCACTGATACGAGGCTCAAGATTTCCCAATAGTATTACAGATAAAACTTAGTTCGCTGACTATTTAATCTATAACACAAGGCCGTAAAACCCTTTTAAAACTATTAAATTTAATTGAATGCTATTGGACGGGATTTACCAAAAAATCAATAGGAGTGTAGGACCTACATGAAATTACTTAAAAATAATGTATACCTACACTGGGTATACCTATCGTAATTTTATTGTCTGAGGTTTCAGGAGGGTTTTTACCCCTCCCTCCCCCCTGTTACGGGTTTGGAAGACCATATTGTGGTCTCTGTGGCCGGGGCTCACACTACATAGTGTAGGCCTCCTTCATACAACGTTTGAGCCCCGTTTTCAACGTATGTATGTATTTCCTATAAAAACTATATGACCCCGTTATTCCGTCTGTAGTCTAAGCAAAGGGCACCTTCTCTTATTCATGGCCATCGTATGAGTAGAAGATGAATGGGCAGTTCATAATGTCACTACCTAATCAATAATTAATACAAAAGTGCAGAGCACAAGTGCACATAGAAAACACTTAGGCGAACGCGATCATTAAGGAGCACAGAACACCTTTTCGTTTGCCAGGAAACACGATATGAATAGAAACAGTATTCTTTTGAATGAAAACAGGCAAACTATCTAACTAGGGGCCGGGCGATGAGAAGTGTCTCGATACCCCGGCACTGCGGCACACAAGAAACCTGGTAATGAGGTCGTTTGACGTGATTTGACGCGACAAATTGCTCAGCAATAGCTGGAAACACCTTCGACACTTTAGTTAAACGACATGCGTCTCATTATAAACACGGGTTCCTACTAGCTTAATTTACATGTTGTCTGTAAGTTAACATTACAATCATATTTTTCAATTTGTATTTTATATTTCTGGTTAGTTTTTATTATTGAGTATCTATAGTATCAAACTTTGGGCTGCGTAAACAAAACATGTTTTACTGTGAGGTTCCATGGAGATGGTAGAGACATGGCATGCACCACTTCGCGTAAGAAAAGACGCGTTCGAGAAAATATGAACAAAGCAGCAGCATCTCTGTTATAGTCCAGAGCAAAACTAGGAGGACGAATAATGAATTACCATTCAATTACAAAATGAAAGTCATTATAATGTTCATATTTAATAGTGTCTATTGTCGGTGAAATTACAATGAAAGTCATGCAGAAATTGCGGTCTGATAAATAATCTAATAATTTGGTAAACTAGGTTAGTTGGAAAGGGTAGATATATAAAAAACCCAAAAGGGGGTCGTTTTACTCATCATTATGAACCATTTGACCACGGGAGAAAACATGAAATCGCGACAAAAAAAAAAGTAATTTAATATCGAATTATTTGTATGGAACAGCAGATTTATTTTTCGATATTTCAGGGTTGTTCCCTTAGTAAAAGTTGTTCATATTGATGAGTACAGTGATCCCCGTCCGGGTTTATTTATATACTTACCATTTCCGACTAACCTTGTAAAGTATTGAGTGAGTCTATTGACTCATTTAAAAAAACCGTTATTATACAGTCAATTGTAATGTAAGAATCACATTACTGGCTGTCGTCAATATGTAGTATAGATGTAATATAATAATATGACATAATTCGTGAAAAGCTGGCTCAAACTAAAACTTGATGATTATTTTATTGTCTTTGGTACAAACTATAATTTTCTGGAATACCTAGTATGTCCCATGTAGGTACCACCTAACCAACCTGTATTTTTATGTTTTGAAGTACGTAATTTCGTCTGGCTTTTCTATTCGGACTATTATGAATAATAATCAGTTATGATACGGACTTAGACTGCAAGTAGTGCAGCGTAAGCATTGATTTTCCCGGGCGGAGTCTTGCACAGAACCTCTGGGCATAATTTGTCAAGATCGATATATTTGAAAATTCGTATTTCAATAAAGGCTTACTAAACCTATTAGAATAATTTATATCTATTTAAAATGTAAATTTTAGTTAACTGCAATAGTTTTACAGTATTTCTATAACATGAAGAATTTCATTTTAACTTTAATGAAAAGAGTTAAGTAGGTATTTAATATACGTTATATTAATGAGATTTTAACCTACGACTCAACAATTGACTTATTTTCGAGCACCGAAAACTTGTTCCTTTCAGTCGCAGGACGTTATGTTGAGACGTTGACAGTTGCAAGTAGCATTACCTGATCCCTTGTTTTTTTTTTTTTTGCATGTAGGCACCTATCGACTTGTACTATTTAACGGTTTTTGTAATGGTTTATTAGATAGTATAATTTATTAAATAGAATAATTTATTTACATAGATAACTTTTTACAATAATCTTAACTTATATAATTTTTACACAACAATTTTGTTATTCCAGATTTTTAATTTATTTTTACACTTTTTTAAATCGAATTATACCTTATTTTTTATACTTTGTTTAAATTATTGTTTTAATTGTTGTTTTGATTTTTTATATTTTGTTTTATCATTGTTACCATCAAATGAATTTAGTAATTATTTATTGAAATTATTTTTAACTTATTATGGATAACTATAACATTACCTACCTATATAATTTTATAATTTAATTATTACCTTTTATGTAACATATTCGTCACTTATTGCGTAAGGAGCTCTCTGTTAGCAATAAGATATCTGTTGATAAATAAATAAATAAATAAATCAAATAAATAAATAAATATATGTACAATATATATACAATATATGTACGAAGAGAATTATCTATTATGTATTGCCTCGTAGAGATTAGCGGCAGACAGGCATTTTGTCTAATAGAACGGATCCTCATTATGTTTAGTGATCCAAGTTGTTATGATCTAACGTAATGGCGACGACAAAACTGGATGTGGTCTTATGGAAGAGCCTCTTATAAATATTAACTTTATGAAGGGTTTCTCCGTCTAGTTGTTTGGTGAAAAGACGTGAAACTTCTCAATAGAATATTGTAGGTACAGTTATCTCTACAATTCGTTTCCAGTTTCTTTTCATTGTTTTTATATAGATCGTATTAGTTGTGTAAGGAATATTCTACATGATAATGAGCTTTCTACGTCACAAGAGCTACTTTTATAAATAAAACATTAATTGCCTACTCGTAAACAATTTTCTTTGGCAGATAATGTGCTCCATATAAAGGAAATTACTAAAGACATTATGCTTGCAATAAAGTTACGAATGAGTTTCGCTACTACATTTCCATGATTAAAATAACATGACAGAGGTTGGGAATGACAGTGTCTTGAGGTCCAGAGCGATTCTATATAGTATGAAGTGGCGGAAGACGGTCGAGAGGCAGGGAGAAGTGCGGCTTTTCGTGTGTTCAAGATCCTCTTAGTAACCAATTATGTTCAATTTATAATACAGAATGTTGACTTTAACGATGAATTCTATATTTTATATTGTTTAACGTGACTATCAGATTCTATCAGTGTAACTGTAACAAAAATTTTGCATAAAAAATGAATTGTTTTTATAAAACCAAGGTGATATCGGTTTAGAACGAATGGCACTAAACTCAATGACATAGTTATGTAACGTCGTCGCCGGCCCGCGACGCACCGGCGCGTACGCACGTTTGGCAACTAGTGTTGTTAAGAATACGGCCATGAGTGGAGTGTAGCTAGTTAATACGTCTAAAAATGTAGTCACATATACGAACAGTTTATCGCCGATAAACGAGTTGATAGTACGATCCCCGTGTCTGATGGTCGAGGTTACTTTGCATGACCCCGTTGACGATTATTTATCGTCATAGTTTAGTTCTAAGTGTGTTTGCAGACGAAGAGTATACATAATTAAATCAGTAAAAATGATTCTGTGGACAATCTTTGGCGTCACAATACTGATAGTGTTTATTGTGAAGGTGTATCAAAAACTGACTGTCGGAATATGTAAGACCAGTGCTCATATGGTCGGTAAAGTGGTGATAGTGACGGGAGGAAACAGTGGACTCGGCTTGGAGACCGCCAAAGACTTGGCGTGTCGAGGTGCCAAAGTGATACTAGCCTGTAGGAGTGTTCGTCGTGCGACTGCAGCTAAGGAAGAAATAATCAAAGCTAGTGGCAACACTGATATTCACTTCCGACAGCTAGATTTAGCTTCCCTGCGCTCGGTCAGGGATTTCTGTGATCAGATATATAAAACCGAGAAGCGTGTCGATGTCCTAATCAACAATGCTGGAGCAGGCGGTCTTGGTAACGGGAAAACAGCTGACGGACTTCACTTTGGAATGCAAGTCAATTACTTTGCTCCGTTCCTGCTCACTTGTCTATTAGTGCCTTTATTGAAGACTTCTGCTCCGAGCCGCATTATTAACGTGTCTTCCATCATCCATAAATATGGAGAGTTAGACTTTGACAATTTGAACATGGAGAAATATTGGAGTGACTATTTGGTATACGCAAATAGTAAACTTTTCCTCAATTTGATGGCTCTAGAATTAAGTACAAGACTGAAAGGTACGGGTGTTACAGTAAACACCCTGCATCCAGGAATGGCTGCAACAAATATATTTAGGAATATTCCTAGCAATATTATTAGAAATATGGTAGAAAAATGTATAGGATTTACGTTCCAAACTCCTTGGGAAGCTGCACAAACTTCTATATATTTGGCTGTGTCTCCAGAAGTTGAAGATGTGAGTGGTAAATACTTCTGCGATTGCCGTCAGAAGCAGCCTTCAAAGTGTTCGCAAGACCCTGAGCTAGCCAAAAGACTGTGGTTGGAATCAGAGAAATTAGTGAAATATAGTTTATCAGACAACTAGTACTTAATAGCTATATTATTGTATAGTCTAGATAAATGATGTATTTAAAAGAGTTTATTTACATAAATGTTTTTAATATGTACATCGGAGTATTTTTTTCTTTACTAAATATTTCCGTCTGTATGCCAGGAGCATTTCTTTATAACCTGGTAGAAAAAAATAAAAAAATAAATGTCAATCTCTTCAACTGGAAATATGTTTGACTCCTCAAAACCCAAATGTTTGTTTAGTTTCAAGGCCAAAGTCAAACAGTTTAAAGACCTCACCTAATAGGCATATTTGATTTACCATCTAAATTCGTACCTATACTTTAGTTTTTCTGTATGTGCGTCTTGGCAATTTGAATACAAATGGTGGTAAATTACCGGCCCCGTCCGTCCTTTACCGTCGTTGACAGGTAATTTCACAAAATATAAAAATGATAGGTTGTTCTCAAATAATAATTGATTTGAATAGGTTGATGACAAAAATAATAAATAGGTACAATTACCTATTGTACCTATTTATTATTTTTGGTACTTTATATGATTGTATTGAGAGTTATTGACATTTAAAAAAAAACCTTCTTGATTTTTCGTAGGCTAGTAAGCCTACGAGAAATCGTCAATTTTGAATAAAACAATATCTATGCACCAATTTTTGTGGAAAGAAAAATTCGACCTCGAGCAGGACTCGAACCAGCGACCTTCTGTTTCAGTACACCACACCAGTCGCTCATGTCAACTGAGCTACCATGATCCCAGTTTGCTGTACCGAATTCTTCAGCAGCCGCGGTCGCAGGTACGAGTCCTGTAGGCTAATTCACGTAACTAAAGAAGTGCAGTTGCCGCATGCCGCGCAGTTGCAGTAAATTTTTGATTAAAACAACACATTTGATAGGTATTCTCTTAGCTTCAGTGAGATACACTCTTGTCAAGCAATATGATCGGCGCGTCATATAATTATGTGATTTCTACCTGAGCTCGAGGTCGAATTTTTCCTTCTACAAAAATAGATAAATTCGCTAAGCAAGCCTAATACGTTCTTCCAATATAAATGAATATCTATGTAGGTCAACTCACGCATCAATTCCTTTGGCAGCACGTGTAATATAATTACGTTACACTTAAAGATTGCAACATTGAATAAGTAATGCGGTTGTAAGGAGAACAACGTCTACTTGCCAGTATAACGCTTTCTTTCTTTTTTATCATTGGGGATGAGAAAAATGTAAGTAGTTAGGCACTGCACAATACATATTTATTAGGTTACTGTCATTGAGGGGTTAAGCAGAGTGTTAATAAGAAGGAAAACACTTGAAGAAACTGTATGTGGTTGGCCAGGACAGAAGCCCGCATGTCAGTTTCGAAGACAGACAATGAATAATGATATTTGCGTATTGTTTACACAAATTATGTAACAAATTTATTGACAGAGTTGCACCACTGTAGTCTCTATTGCGCCGCTCTTCCCAACCCTCGGGAGGAATAATATCTCATGCTGTAAGATGGCACTCCTGGCCAGTTGCACAATGAGCTCTGCAAAAGGAATTTGAAAACCTTTGATTACGTCAGCCATATTCGCGCTTATAGTCGAAGTTGACAGGGTTCACCCGTTGAGGAAATAAGTCAAGGAGGATAATCAGAGATTATTATCTACTCATAATGTAAAATATAACGCATACGGAGCAGTAGAATTATCTATACGTCCGCCATTTACACTAGTACCTACCTCGGTTTGCTCATGACTTCACTAATAGAAGACTTTCGTCTCAAGAATTTCAACTTGTGGTACCTACTGGATGAACGAGAGTTTGAAACTTACAATGCATATAAATTAAACCAGCTCATTACTGTCCCACTGCTGGGCACGGGTCTCTTCTCAGTATGAGAAGGGTTAGGCCTTAGAGCACCACGCTGCGGCCTAGTGCGTGTTGGCGAACTAGGTACACTCATCATCGAGAACTTTATGAGGCCCTCTCAGGTGTGCAGGTTTCCTTGCGATGTTATTCCTTCACAATGCAATGCATAATATACAGTGTAATTTTTATAACGCAAGACCTTAAACAGTCCAATTAGAATATCTAGTT
The DNA here is from genome assembly GCA_932294325.1 of Allophyes oxyacanthae. NCBI lineage: Eukaryota > Metazoa > Arthropoda > Insecta > Lepidoptera > Noctuidae > Allophyes > Allophyes oxyacanthae. Next base: position 7,580,725 of record OW028618.1, on the reverse strand, counting down.
AAAAGCATAATTAAAGAACCAAAACTTAAGTTTTTTAAAGTTAACTATTATTTTTTAATAAAGTAATTTTTAGCCTAGCATTACTAACTGCATTTAAAATTGAGTCTTAATCTCTTAAAATAAGGTTTAATTTTTTCTGGCTCAATTGAGCGTCGGGCCAATTTCATATTAAAAAATACTTATATTAAAAGTCATTGAAATCAATTCAGAAGTCAATTAAGAACAAACTATATTCAGGTTTTCCGTTTATTTAATTACACCGTTTATAGTTTGCTTATTCTGTGATTTTCTTTTATTCCTAGAAGAGCGGAGAAGGGTTATTATATCTAGGTAGGTATAGCTGTGTCTACCTCCGATGAATTATTCTTCCCACATTTGTACATAGTCTCAGAACAAATAACAAAAGAAGATTTTGATTTAGGTACTTGAAAAAAAATAAGTTTTGGTTTCTGGTTATAGGTATTATTATTTTAATTCTTATAATTATTATTCATCACAAAAGGATGTTATCAAGGTTCTTGAGTCCATTAGCATAATTATCAAATAATAAATCTACGATGAATTAAATTTATTTCAAGTACCTACGTATTATAATATTGTAGTTCTACATCTACCTATTGCAAATTATGAAAACTCTACATTCTTTATTGAGATTTTGTTTGTACAAGTTTAAATAATACAATCCTGCTGAAAATAGAATAGAAATATGTAACGAGGAAAATTGGGTTGTATGTAACGTAGCAGTTATTTTTCAAACCACGTTAAAATCTAAATATAATACACACAACGATAAGGGATCGACTGTTCAATTTTATCAATTTAAATTCTTTAGTACGATAACCGTATCGGGACTAATTTTATAAATTGCATTATAAGTATGATAAAAATGTATGTTGTCTTCTACGCTCACCTGATTATTAGGGTAGAGTGCAGATTACGCAAATAAGTCCATAGTAATATGACGGATAAAGGTGATTATGGTGGTAAGTAATGGTTCAACGATTATTCAAGCAATGTTAAGAAGAACCGGAGCCTACATTTTATTACTATAAATGTACATTGTACCAATGGGTAATTTAGTGTTGGTATCGATTGAAACGTTCAGGCGGTAGGAAAGCAGCCCGATTTATACAGTATGTGAAAATACAGAATCTGCATTCATGTGTGTGTAAAAACAAGTACATAGATGAACCTACAAAATAATTAAGTACATAAAAATTAAAATCACTTAATCTTTAAAACTCGCGCTGCCTGTTTACAAAATTACAGAGCCGTTACCTACTAACCTGTAATTTGATCACCAAACTGAATGGACTATTCAACATATTATGTAATTTTCGATTATTACGAGTTAATTAGTGGACACTAACGAGAGTACCAATAGTTTGTACTGTGTACACTTAACATTAATTTATCGTACGTAGTTGGCGTTAAATTGAAATTATTCCATGCGATGGCCGGGCGTAGCTGTGGTCGTTTTATTTGCACATAAATCTCCCGCGCGGTACATCTGATTTACAGTACTGCTCTTTGTGCTTGCTCACCTCACTGTTTGCGGGGCTTTGCGGCGATATACTCACACAATTTCGGTTTATACAACTTTAATTTATTAGTCTATATCCGATTAAAAATAGTGGTTTCAATCCCTAGCGTTGTTTTAGAGATTAGCACAATTACAACACTAGTCAAGCGTATTTCAAATAAGTTTCGTATTACAGTTCGGTACATCAGCTATACTGATTAATTCGGGAGCTTAGTTTAAATTACCATTTTTCGTATTGAAATATTACGCGGACAGAAGCTTACCTATACTTTATGAAATTTGAATATTGTACCTACAAATCCGTCGATATTTCATGTGAAATCGAAAAAAAAAAATGTATTAAGGAGTTAAATTTTATTTCCCAACGATACATTTGCGCCTATAAGGCAACATTTCACGCTTGTGCACGGCCCGCAGTGATTTGGTATGGGCAGATTTAAAGGCTGGGAAATAGGCGGTTAGCCGGCAGAAGTGCGGACAATATTAATGTGTTCCATAAGTCAGGAGCAGTCCTCGTATTTTTCTCTCGCAGTCGTCCGGAAGACAGCAGGCGCCACTAATTAACAATATTAGCATATTCCCTTGAAAACGCCGTTTGGTGACTAAAAATATATCGCGTAGCGCACCAACGTTGGGATTTTTGCCTAATTTCCGTGTCGAGCGCAAATTAACTTATTTGCATGAGTTTTTATTACTTACTTGTTTATTCGCAGAACATTTATTTAGCGTATCGCATTTTTTATTGCGTCTATAATGAATAGTAGACTAATTAACGAAATAATTACCGTAAAATTATATTATGGTTTTCTAAGTAAAAAATATTGCTGTTGTATTGTTGTTATGATCGGTTGTTAACAATATTACAAGGACACTTAAGTTATTTAAAAAAAAATCCTATATGTAATACGGAAAGCTTACTAAAATTAGAGTTCAACTTATGCAGAGATGTCTATTTTTCTTTCATTGAGAACTTAAATGGCGCAAAGTTATCGGAAATATATTTATTTAGAGTTGTTATGAAATTACTGCTCTAGTGCAGCCTTTTTCGCAGAAGGGAAAGTCAATTAGAAGGCTCTTAAGGGATTTCCTTTTACTTAGTACCTTAGTAGGGGTAGTAGTTAGTTGTAGTAGTAGTGTTTACTTTTCTTGAATTACACGATGAATCAGCAAGTATATTTTTGCGATACGTATCTATGCTATCCCATAATCATGATGACCTATCATAAACTGGCTGGTATTTTCACAGATTGTTTGTACCTATGTCAGTCGGCTTCGCTTAATGCGACTTGATCTCAATATAATAGGGTTTAGCCTGCAGCCCAGTGGCTAAAAGTTCCGTCCAGACCTCGTCGGGATTTCGGCTTCGTCCAAATCTGAACAGTTATAAATTGTATTGCTCAGACCACTTGTGACGGGCTGGCCAAATTAGAACGACGCCTAAATGTGTGAGTTCCGTAATTAGTATTTGGCTTTGCTTGAAATTCTGTTCAATCTATTTGGGACAACGCGTATGTACAAACTTAGAATTCAGCCATGGGATAACCCGCCGAAGCAGCACTACCCATGTGTTTCTTGATTACCTACATTCCTTAGTTAATTCAAAAAAATTGCAATCAAAAGCTCTAAAAAGGTATTTCTGTAATCATAGAACCCAAGACTTGATAATAGGTTTCTGTGCAATTCGAATGTCCCAACAAGCATTATGCTTAGTTTAGGAGCTGGGCTTACGTGTAGGCGTCTGTGTATAGGTATAGAAAAACCTATGTTCCTGATTAAAATAAACTCTTCGCTTCTTGTGAGAGTTTCAAGTTGCGTCTAAAAGATCAATAAATCGATGAGTAGGTACTTTTAGTCATCATAAAGAAAGATCATAGTTTGTGGTAGGTAATCCACAAACGTATGATCGTTTTTCGATCACGATTTCACGAATCACCAGATACATTTTTTTCATCGGTTTATTATAATGCTATTGTATAATAATATTTTGTCATCTGCAGGCTAAACAACGTATTTATAAAGATTTAGATAATCGATTGATGATATTGAATCAAATCCGCATGATTAATCAAAGCTTCTGTATCTAACTAAAGTAACCTTTGTAGTGAACTTGAGATTTAATTTGCCGTGGATCATTATAATATTTATACCTAAAACATTATGTATACAGTGTGCATATCTTATCGCAAAAAAACTGGAACAAGGTCACAGAACAAAGTCCATGATACCGGTGTCAAATATGTATTTTGGCTTTCCATTTTTTATTTCATTTTGTCTAATTTTGGTCTAGGTTTTTTTAGGAGTGACCAGAGAATTTTGTGGTCAAAGTTATTTAAGAGAATTTTTATTATTTTGGGTTCAGAAACAGATATAATATTTATGCTCAAGATATTTCCTGTGGTCCACCAGCTAAGACCATAATTATTATAAGTTATGGACTATGAGCAAAAAAATTGCCAGTATGTCCACGTTTACACGGTTTGGCTTTCCTACCATCATTGTAATTCGTTGATAACGACTTTGATGGATCAATGAAGAATTTGTGAACAAGTGGAACCTTTCCGGGTATACATTTTTTTCCGAGATTTTAATGTCCATTTTTCAAAAGTTTACTTTTCAATTTCGGTAAGTGTCTAACTTTCTTTACATTGATCCTGACTATACTTAATTATTTATTTATCAGAAATCATGGAAACACTGATCGCCCTGTATGTCTATAAATATTATGTGTGTTTTACTAGATCTTATGCTTCTAGTAACTTGCACACACATAAATCAGGAATCCAGATCCACACAGGCGCACACAATCGGGGAACTTTCTGTTTGTATAGATGGATATCTGAAGCCCGTATCGAATGCAAATCAATCGTACAACATGTAAATATTATGCACAAGGTAATCTTAGAGGTTAGTTTTATTTGTATGTTTATGAGGATTTTTATGAAACGCTGCTTGCTACTATTTGAAATTATACATAGCCCTGACTTATAAGCCCATATAAAAGTGGTTATATTTATTTTAAAATTCAAGGAAATCCAACTGCATCTGATCTGCAGTGATTGATTAAAATAGCAGGGTTGTTCCTTGTTATTTCCCGTAAAACCAAACTGTCTTAAAATTTGCTCTTTGATAAAATCATAAAACGACTCCAAAAGCATATTAAATAAGTATTACCATGTCAAGTAGATCCATGATATCAATCCAACTTTGCCAAGGAAGCAGTTTACAGATTGACATAAATTACACTTATCCGTGTTGATTACAGTCGTGTAGTAAGTGCCTGTTCATAGTACGACATTGCAGTGTTATGCGTGTTCATCACAATAAAGTGTTCATAACTGGAACGTTTAAAGTGAGTAACTTTGTTAACTACCAGTTTATAAGTTTTATATGGACCGCGACACTAGCGGTTTTGTTGCTGCGACAATGTTTGGCGGGCATGGGTAACTGTAAGAATTTATAACCACTGCTGAACTGCCTAGGTACTACAATAATCAACACGTTTGGCAGATTGGTGATCACAGTATGATGTTATTTAGCGCATGGATGATGCTACTGCCAATCCATTTATTTGGTATTATTTTGTATTTTAATTTTATAAATTATTTAAGCAACTAATTTCAATGTTTTTTCTTTCCCAGCAGTAATTAATTTTTAATAAATTATTAAACTTTTACTGCTTGCTGACTTCACAGAGTAGTCTGAAAATTTTGGATTTTTTCCCACACCAGCCAAGACGTTTATTGCCACCAAACACCAAAGTTTGACGTTCATTGCTAACTATGAAGCAATAATCTTCTACCTCTTCCTCTTCTTGTGTTTCTTCTTTTCTTCTTCTGATTCTGATAAATATCAAAAAGGCATTTTGTTACTCTACTGTAGAGTTTATAGACTTCAAAATCTTCAGAATACTCTGTGACGTCATCAGCATGAAGATAATTATTAAAAATTAGCTACTGCTTTGAAAGCAAAATTATTGGAATAAGTTGCATAATGGTGTAATCTATATAAAAAAAAAGTATAATTATAACAATTACATAAATCTTTACATACCAAATTCCTCGCATTCACGTGTCACGGAAAGAAAGATGGTGCCCTAAATATTATGTAATAACCGTAATAACTATATAGAACAAAATTATTTTGCTTACTTTCATAAAGCAGCGGGTCTACCGCGTAACTAAAATTGTAATGAACATCGACATTGGTATTAAACTTCAATACGATCGTGAGAGCCTAAACTTTGAGCTAACTTATAAAAAAATTACCTATCATATAGTTGGGACTCCTATCTTCATGATCGGTAAAAAAAATACAAGTTAGCTCAAAGTTTAGGCTCTCACGATCGTATTGAAGTGTAATACCAATGTCGATGTTCATTACAATTTTAGTTACGCGGTAGACCCGCTGGTAGGTAATCTATGACAAAGATGTCATGTATGACGTTTAACATAAGTTTTTTGTATAATGTCTAGAATAGGTATGAATTCTATTTTAGAATTGGATCATAATAGGATCCTCAGATAGGATCATAGATTAGACGTCAATTGGTTTGTTGAGTCAGTTCCTACTGTTTAATGTATGAGTTAAACAGATATATTTTGTATATGCATCAGTAATGTGTGCATATTAGTACGGATACATGTAACTGAGTGTAAACTAGTACAAAAAGAAACACAATTTTAAACTCACGATCTGTAAGTCCGTGTGTGCTATTCATATGCATATTAAAGACTACATTAAGTTGAAATTAGTTGGAGTCCAATTAGGCACAGTTGGCACCTAACTATCGGGGGCAATACAAAAGGAGAGTGCACAGAATTTGTGTTTTTGTTCATCCTACATGGCGGGCAACAACGACCGTGGCAAGCCACTGAATTGCTGGTTTTATAGTGAACATGGTCAGCGAAAATGTGGAGCGAATCCTTTATAGTATTGGCAAAGCTCCGTACTGATACTATACTCGTGTGTACCTATGTGTAAATCTCCTCTATAAATTGTGTAGTGGTGCATTTTTTGCAACATCTGTTAAGGTGCTTGCCAAATTTTCTCGCCTAAGGGTTTGTTGTTTAGCGTCATTATAGATCTACTTATTAGTTCGATCAAATCAATCGCCAGACTGAATAACTACCAATCGTTAAAATTAAGCATTGCAAGCATTGAGGCATTGTATTTATTTTCGCCTATAGCTTTTACAGAAGTAGTGGTCTCTTTATACGTTCAGAAGTACTGTCGAAATACCTTATCTATACAAATAAATCGGAGTTGATATCTACATCAATTCTTCTTTAGTCAGAAAACTATTCCCTGATTTACACATCTCTTAAAGAAATCGAATCGAATTTGAAAAAGGAGAACATAGATTTCAAACATTTACGTGATATGCCTTTTTTCGACTGCCCCAGAAGGATGGTAATGTTTATTGAGTTTATGTATGTATGTATTTTTTTTTTTGGCACACTGTATTCTTCACGACTTGATGGATTTCAACATAATGAGGTGTTATTAGATTCCTTAATTGCGGGAGTGACGTAGGGTATAATATTTAAATACGGCCGTCTGTGAATCAAAAACGAGAGGGGTTCTTTTTGTTATTATATCTATATGGGTATAATAATTTTTTTGTAAATAGTCAATTCCAAATATATATATATACATTATAACACTTTTATGGTACTATTATGACATAAACTATATACGATTAAAAAACTAAAAAACCCAACCGCAAAAAACTAAAAGAAAATATGGAAACAAGATGAAAAGAAAAATGAATAACTTTTACCAAAAATTATAACATTATATAAAATAGGCTTGGATACGTACAGGTATAATTTTTGGTAAAGGATGTTCGTTTTTGTTTTCATGTTGTTTCCATAATTTCAGTTCATTTCTTAGCAGTCTTATGTTTTTTATTAACTTTTCCTGAGGTGGGCCAACCCAGCCGGAAGCAGCATCCGAGCCTCCCATCAAATCTGATGTTCATTTCTGGCAATTTTTCTAGTAATCTGGAAATAAATGAGTACATACACTTTAATGTTTAATTCTGGAATCAAATTTTCTCCTTAGAATAATGTAAGAATTTTCTCCCTTTGCAGAGCGGTAACGTGTAAAATCATACGATTCAAGAGCTCTTACGATGCTAAAATATTCTTTTCCTCATGATGAAAAATATTTTTATATATTTCGCGATAAATATCGTGAAATTCAGAAAGCAATTTGTGATATAACAGAATATGGCATTGACACACCTAAGGAAAGCCATTAGCATACGTATATGTAGTAGTGCTGGCGGAAAATTACTTAGACATTTTTTTGACGATCCATGAAAATATTTATGTTATGATTGAGTATGCTGAGATTTTCAAATTCAAATTCATTTACTGTGTTATTTTTGGCTACATAGGTAAGTTCTTAATAACATGACTGTGTTCCTCAAAAATCTGCTATAACGCCGTTTGTGTCTGTCTGTCTGTGTTCCACGGTTCTCTAAACGATTTTTATTTTAATACGGGCTTTTATGATTCAAGTAGCCATAATTTGTGATAATATGACTAAGCCCCCAAACAAAGATAGTTTTTGTTTTTTTATACCTATTCGCTCACTCATTAACAACTATTAAGAAAGAAAGAAAGAAAGAAAAATACTTTATTAGCACAACAAAAAATAAATAAAACCAATAACAAAGAAAACATAAAATATAAGACGATTGTTCTATTGGTAAAAATAAAATATTTTTGCATTAGCACACTGTAAGTAATTCCGTTTGTATTATTACAAACATCTGGGATCTAAAAACTAATAATCTGGTATTTGAAACACTACATAATAAAACATTCTATTTCGATAGCGCAATGCAGTTTTGGAATCAGATTATATAAAAAATGGGAAGTCTTAGAGCGAATAAAGGGCTATGTGAAGTTAAAATGCCCAATGGTTCTTATTTTAAAAGAATTTTTTGTACAAATACAGCAAAGTAACTTTGCTCAGCTGGTTAGCTATGTCGAGGCATTTTAGACATATTTATTATTGCCAGCTTTTGGTTTACGGTGCCTAGTGTTCATTGTAAAACGTAGGAATGTGTGTAAATAATGCTTATTCTGAAACATTTTCTGCGTTGTTGCTTTTTATTGCTACGGCTGTAGGCCGTTTCTTGTCAAAACGAGACGTACCCCATTACGTAACGCAGAAAATTTAAAACATAATAAAGGAGGGTCCACCTCAAGGGCCATCGCACTTCCCTTCCTTTTGGTTGTACCTTTCTTAAGTATTACACGGTCCGGGTGCTATATCTTATGCAAAATGTACACTCAACGCATTTAGGTTATATATTAAGTTAAATAGTAGTTATCAACGCATTCTTATTATTATGCGTTTTAAGTTTACATTAAGCTTACTTAATGCATTTTAATTTTCTTTAAATTAATTTTTTTATCAGTTTAGTCTATCGTCTGTCAAAAATATTTTAAGTTTATTTACATTTTATTTGGTAAAGTGATGACTAAAGACCAAAATCGTTTTGCAAGTCCATTTACTTATTATCATTTAGTGCACTTAATATACGTAAGTTGACTTAGGTTTTTTAATTAATTAGTTTAATCAAAATGTTTAACTGCTGTTAGTGACTTAGACAAGAAAAAGTAATTTTAAATTTAATTCCTCCAATCTTACTTCCCTTTACTTTTTCATTTCAAATAATACACATTCAAACTCTGTAATTTACAACATTGTCGACGTCAAAGTTGTGGAATTTCTGAGAATACAAATGTAAGAAGACTTTCAAATTAATATAATTTCTACTATAATTGCGTGAGCAGTGTGTTAGAAAACAATAGGTATTTGAGTATTGAGAACTATTGTTATAGTAGGCGACGACGTGAAAATAGTTACAGAATAACGAAAGATTTCAAGTCTTTAGTCAATTTTACGTTCGATTCTCGTTCCCCAAGCGCCGTCTCTTACTCTGAAAAATGTGTAGCAATTACTGCGACCGTGTATCCAGAATATTGATTGCGGTCAGCTACCTTAATTCGAGGCAATTATTATTTAGGTCGCCCAAGCTCGTATTGGATGGGATAAAGACTCGGCACTGGATGTTTCGATCGCTACTAAAAGGTATAACAAATGTGTAAAGCTACGGATGGGAAAAAGAGATAATTATGCTAGCAACTTATTACATTTTATAACAGAGTTAGTATTAGTTACCAATACCACGTTCAAAAATTACTTAAATACTGAAAGTTTGTCCGTTGTACATCTCCCGCCTGTACTACACTACTAAGGCGGAGGACATCGTAGAGTACACACCGAGGGTGCGGTTACTGGAGTCGCGCCGCAACGTCAACTTCAAGGCGTTCGTGGTGCGTGTACGGAGCTATTTTCTGCCCCTCGTCATGGAAGAAGACTTTTGGCCGCAGGGCGTGGTATTCCGTCACTTCCGCGAACAAGTGCCACAGGACAGCACGAAGATTATAGTGCATAGTGAAGTGCTTGTAACATAGTCTGAAGCCTTATTTACTAACACAATTTTGTATATTTACTTTATAAACTCCCCTAATTTTGAATTACCAGGATCTTTTGCTCCGTGGCTCACAATTTTGTTTTTTTCTTTATATTTTCTCTGTAAATATTTTTCCATCAAATATTGTATAAAAATAAATTGTCTCATTACCAGAAAAAAATTTGGGTCGTGCTCAGCAGATCATTATGAACAACATTCACTATGGGACCAACGCAGAAATCGCGTAAAAATAATCTGCTGTTCCGTGCACTTAGTCGAGTTATATTGAATTAGGTATTTGTTTGGAAAAGATGACTTTTTTCGCGATTTCAGGGTTTACGGGCACAATTTCCAAACTCCGGGCTACTACAGAAAATTTCCATACAGGAAAACCTAATAACTATTTGCCTGACCCGGAAATCGAATCCAGGACCTCAAATTCAGCTGTCGCTCTTGCGACCACTAGACTAATGAAACAGTGAAAAAAATATTAAGTACAAAATAACAATGAGAATCCCGCGGGATGTTCCTTAGCTGCCTGTAACTTTTTTGCCGTGTGTACACCGCGACTCTCGATAGCGGCGATGGGGGATGCCTGTTAAAGAGGACCGCAAATCCACTGACAGATTACGTTCATCCTGCTGTCATGCCGGGGCGCCTTGTTTATCGTACTTACTCGAACAGAGCCCTGTCGTGTTTTGTTAGTGATATAGGGGTAGTATTCCCGCTTATATGTTGCAGAGATTTTAGTCTGGTTTAAGGAAACCTGGGATCTAGACAACAGATTTGTATTTCAGTATTTGCATAGTCTGGGAGATATACACCCTGCTTGGTTTTTTAACATTATATTTGAATTTTATGTATTGCCATTTTGTAAAAGGGGAATTTAAGAGATAACTACCAGAAGACAGTGATGATTTGCGGCTTTTGGTATTTGGGTTGCTGAGCCAGTATATTAAGTAAATAATAAATTCAGCCCATTACTGTCCCACTGCTGGTCACGGGCCTTATCACAGAATAAGAAGGCTTAGGACTTAGTCCACCAAGCTGGTCTGGTGCTGGTTAGCGGACTACACCATCGAGGACTTTATGAGGCCCTCTCAGATGTTCAGGTTTCCTCATGATGTTTTCCTTCACCGTTAACGTAAGTGTTAATATAATTGCGATCCGCACATAAATTCGAACAGTCAGAGGGCGGGATTGGATTCAGACCCTATATCAAGCAAATACCCTTTGGCAAGCGTTCAACCACGAAGCTATCATTGCTTTTTTTTTATTAAAAAACGTATTAATGATTAAAAAAAATTAGTAAGTAAATGATAAGAAATCATACTTCGCGATAATGTACTTTACTTATTGAAACAGTAGTGATATATTGCGATGCATAATTCAAAGTCAGTGATACTTAATATGTGGTGATTGGAGCTAGCGAAAGATGGGTTTGAGTTGAGCAGTTCCGACGGATGGCAAGTATGAATCAGACGAATCAAGTACGGTAGATCCAGCATTTTGGTATACCCAAGTTCTCCAACGTCACAGATCCTGGACCCCGAGTGGTTGAGAATTTTTAATATTTCAACTTTAAAATTGCACATTCCTCGACCAAGATAAATCTAAGACTTGACAACTTGCCGCCGACGTAACCACCAAATCGACGATTCGCTATGGCATTGTTAGTGAATTTATCAATTCTTCAAAGAACAGTTTCTAAGAAAAACTTGCGCAGGAAAATAAGGTTTGGAATTTAAAAAACTTATTTTTAATCTTGCGCAGTCATACTTGTCAGGCTGGATAAAAGTCGGTGCCGTTGGAGGAATTAAATTTTGCTCACGATTCTTCTCAATATTCTTCATACCTATATTAGAATAAGTTACTATTAACAGTACTTACTCTAGGTATTAACAAAAACATTGTTGCAGATGCCTAGTAGCCTAGAGATCTGTTAGTTTAGTGTGGTCTTCGCATCAGATTTGCTACATAACGCGTTTCAGACGACCCCACTAGCTGTTGCCCATGGTTCCACTCGTCCATCCTAGAGGAACTACGTACTGAGTAACTAGTAAGTAGTATAAAATAAGTAACTCATTTTTTTCTGAGTTACTTATTATTGTGTTTATTCAGAAGCTATTTATATGCACAGAGGGCCGAGCACGAATGTTCTGACGTATATATCGTAACGTTAATGTGAGTAAATTTAGATTGTAAAATAAATTAATCTATCGTATTTTTGTTCAATTTTATGCAACATATACTCTTGTTTTATGAAAATGTAAAAATACAGCATGTATTTTTAGAAAATATCTTGGATTATACGGGTATTTTTTTTTTCAATACTAAGTTTGCTTACGTTATCGTTACGTTACCGCAAAATAGTCGTGCTTGGCCCGCAGAAGTAAATACGTATACCCACAAATGGTTTTAGTCTTTTTAAAGAGTGACCTAACATGGTGATTGAATTGATTACCTACTGTTCAGGTTGAACTATTCTTGATTAAAACGGCAAGTGAACGAACTGCATTCAAAAGCCTATCTTTTGAATCTAGTTAATTCTCTTCTACCGTGTCAAAGTGACCGCTTTCTATGTCCTTTGTTCTGAGCCTGGGATTTAAATGGATCTTATGGATCTCTGTGTGGAATGACCGATTGGTACTTTTCTTTTCCAAACTACGTTGAGGTCGAATATATTATATATATATGTATTATATATATGTGTATTTATTTATGTATGTATGTATTTGTATTTATTTATGTATATTTTTATATTTATGTGTATTTGTTTGAAGTATGTATTTTGCTTATGTTTTTTCTTTTTTTAATAAATTTAATTTGTATCTTGATCTATTCTTGTGCATCGCTGTCTACATTTCATGTTTTAAATTCTCCTCTCGCAGGTCTGCTGGAAGAGATTTCTTTTGTGAAATAAGCAGTACCTTTGTACTTTGTTCTCCTATTTTTAATGTTTGCTGTGTCTTTTCTTGTGTGTACATAAATGATGATGATACATAAAAAAAAAAAAAAAAAAAAAAAAAAAAAAACCCGCGACCACAAGAGATCCGTATCGCGCTCTTGAACAAAAATCGAAAAACTGTGCAAATACTTTGTTTTAGTACAAGAAACTTTGTAGAAGTGATGCTTAGTGTGTCGTGATACTGTGTAAACGTTATTTTCATCGAAAACGTTATATTTATGTGTAAACAAAAAACCTAAAAACAGCCAACTTTTTAAAAATCTACCCTTTACATTTCATTTTTCTCTTGTCACAATCAATTGATGTTAGTCTGACGTAGAGGTGTAATGAATATATTCATAATAGCTGTCTACTGTTGAGTATCGTATTGTTTCACTAATATTTGACTAATACCCAGTAATAGTCTAGTGACAAGTGACAGTGATTAAATGTTACCAGTGTAAAACAAATAATAATATAAATTCTATATCCAAATTGATACCATTGCAATAAAATCTCCTCAAATAATGGGAAAATGTCAGGGGAAACCTCCCAAGCCTCCGTTCAACAAATTTCTACGAGTAGTGAAGTATTAACTCCTTCTAAGGGCACTTCAAAGAAACTAATGCAACAAGTATTCCATCCCGCCTTGTTTAACCGAAATAATGTTGATCCCCCCGCAATCAACTCTGAAATAAATACTCAGGCTGTAACTCAGCCCCCAGAATGGCAGAAAGCGCCATCAATGACAACCAAGAAACGTAAGCGAAACCCAGATTCGCCGCCACCACAACTGAATGCTACTCCAATAACGTCAACCAATAACAGCTTTGCACAGCTGCCTGTCGACGACACCGGGGATGATAACAACCCCAAAAAACTTACCAAACCGCCACCACTGATCCTCTATGGTATACAAGACATCAGCAAACTGCAAGAAGCGATTGAAACAATCCTAGATAAGGTAGACTATAAAATTAACGTCATGAATAGGGAACAGTTGAGGGTCAACTGTAAATCGGCCGAATCATACAAAAAATTGATGATTTTAGTGAGAGAAAAGCAACTTATTGGCCATACATTCACATTGAAAGAGGAAAAATGCATGCGAATTGTAATTAAAAATCTACATCACTCAACTCCACACAGTGCCATTGTGCAAGACATTGAAAAAACAGGTAACAAAATCAGAGGTGAAATAATTAATGCCAAGATAGGTCCGGAAAAAAGACCTTCATCAACATTCTTTGTCAACATAGAGCCAGGAGCAAACAATAGAGAAGTAAAGACAATTCAATGTATTTACAATACGGCTGTCATTATAGAGGACCCAAAAAAGCGAACTAACGTTGTTCAGTGTATGAGATGCCAGCAATATGGGCATACTAAGAACAACTGCCTCCGCCCCTACCGATGTGTAAAATGTGCAGAGTCACATAAAATGGCAGACTGTCCGAAAACTGACCGTAAAAGTCCAGCGACATGCGCGCTCTGCACTGGTAATCACCCAGCGAACTATAAAGGATGTGAAGTCTACAAAGAGATCCTGAAACGTAAGAAGCCCCAGCGAAGAATGCTCGTTGCACATGGTACTGAACCTCATTACCAACAGAAGGTTAATTATGATGTACAGATGAGCACATCGGAACCGGCAGAGCTGCTACCACCTCCACCAACACAGCAACAACCACAACAAAAGCCTCCACCACAACGAGGGCTTCAAGCGGAGCAGCAACATCCTGTTTTTATACCACACCAAAAAAAGCAGAACAAAACAAACATGCAACAGCAGCATCAACAACAACCATTCCCAGTGGTAGTTGAAAAACCTCAAAGCTCCAATAATCCTTGGACGGCCAGTACTGAAACAGTCTACAAAAATAAAGTGTCTTACTCAGATGCTGCAAAACAAAACACACCACGAACTAAATGTGTGGAGTCAACCCAGGTCCTCCAAGACCTTCTCATCAAACAAACAGAAAAAATTGATTTTCTGCTTCAGCAAATAAGCTCACTCATGAGCCTTATAGTGACTCTAGTAGAAAAGTCTTTCAAGTAAGTTCCCTAAAGATAGCAACCTGGAATATCAATGGTCTTCCGCCCAACAAGCAAGAGGTAGAAATGCTCATTAATCTGCATAGCTTGGACATCCTGCTGATATCGGAAACACACCTTACTACCAAACATCTCATAAATATAAGAAATTTCAATGTATACAGCACTAATCATCCAGATGGTACAGCCCATGGAGGAGCAGCAGTTATTATTAAATCTTCTATCAAACATCATTTTCACAGCAAGGTTCAAACAGATGAAATTCAAGCAGCAACAATAACAGTGGAGGATAAAAACGGAAATTTCAACATCTCTGCAATCTATTGTCCTCCTAAACATAAATTTACACTGAATCTTCTGAATGACTATTTCAAGACACTAGAGAAGCGATTCGTGGCTGGAGGTGACTGGAATGCTAAGCATGTCTACTGGGGCTCCAGGCTTATCTCCACAAGAGGAAGAATTTTAAAACATTGCATGGATGAAAACAACCTCATCTACTTATCTCCCACTGAACCCACACACTGGCCAACGGATACTAACAAACTGCCAGATATTATAGACTTCTTCATTAGTAAAGGGCTCTCTAAATATTCATTCACCACAGAAACTTGCCTGGATGGTTCTTCTAATCATCTTCCGGTTATGCTGAAAATGAGTACGACAGTATTTGACCGTGAGAGAAGAACACCACTCTACAATAAACATACCGACTGGGATTCATTTAGAGAAATTATTGAGGGATCATTGACTGTTAAAGTCGCACTGAAAAGCCCTGATGATATCGACGATGCTACCATGCAATTTACAAACAATATTCAAACAGCCTGCTGGAAATGTACTCCTCATAAAGCTACATCCAGAGCTAGACAGAAAAACATACCCTGGGAGATCAGGAAAAAGATCCAAGAAAAAAGAAGACTTCGTCGTGTATGGCACTCCAGTAGGTGCACAACTGATAAGACAGCTCTAAATCGAGCCATAAGAGAACTGAAAGCTATGATAAGTGATGCTGAAGAAGAAGAAGTTCAAACTCAGTTGCAGTCGCTAACTACCACAAAGGCTACTAATTACTCATTATGGAAAATAATTAAGAACAACAATGATAAACCACAGAAGGTTAGTCCACCTATAAAACTAACAGATAGCCGATGGGCTAGATCCAGTCAAGAAAAGGCAGAAGCATTTGCTGCCCATTTAAAGACTGTCTTTACACCAAACGAAGCTGATCCCAGCACTCCACCAGCGGACGTCGAGACTGTGCTAAGCCAAGCCTTTCAGCTGGACCTACCAATAAAGCCAGTAACACCAAAAGAAGTGGCATTCGAAATTAAACGACTAGACAGGAAAAAAGCACCAGGTTTTGATCTAATAACTAAAGAAGTCCTGCAACAACTGCCGCAAAAAGCCATTGTGTACCTAACAACTCTTTTTAATGGTGTACTACGAACGCAGTACTTTCCTTCACTATGGAAAGTATCACAGATTATAATGGTATACAAAGAAGGCAAACCCGCTAATCAAGTAGACTCATACAGACCAATCAGCCTGCTGCCCGTGCTTTCAAAGCTATTTGAGAGGGTACTTCTAAAAAGAGTGGCTCCTGCTCTAATAGACAGACAGGTCATCCCTGAACATCAATTTGGATTTCGCCAAAGACACGGTACTACAGAGCAAATCCACAGAGTTTATGACGCTATTCGTAGTGCTCTTGAAAACAAGGAATATTGCTCCTCGGCTTTTCTAGACATTCAGCAAGCCTTTGACAAAGTCTGGCATAAGGGACTCCTATGCAAAATAAAGAATTACCTGCCACATACATTTTATAGCCTTCTAAATTCATACCTTAAAGACCGCATCTTTCAAATAAAAGTTGGGGAAGTAACCTCAAGCTTCCATAATGTAACGGCAGGAGTGCCCCAAGGCTCTGTTCTTGGACCTGTCCTTTACACCATATTTACAGCTGACCTGCCACAAACACAGAATGTAACCATAGCAACCTACGCCGATGATACAGCAATCTTAGCGAAGAGCAAAGACCCACAGGAAGCCTCAGAACGGCTGCAAAACATCCTCAACAATGTAGATGCCTGGCTAAAGAAATGGAGGATCAGGGCAAGTGCATCCAAGTCAGTGCATGTTACATTCACATTAAAAAGAGGTGACTGTCCACCTGTAAACCTGGGAACTCATCCTCTCCCACACCATGACTCCGTTAAATATCTGGGCATGCACTTAGACCGCCGACTCACGTGGAAAAAACACCTCCAGAAGAAAAGAGAGCAACTCAACTTGAAATACAGAGATCTCCACTGGCTGCTTGACAGAAACTCAAAACTTTCTGTCCACAACAAGCTGCTTATCTATAAAACTGTTCTCAAGCCAATATGGACGTATGGCATCCAGTTGTGGGGCTCGGCCTGCACCTCCAATACTAACATGATTCAGCGCTTCCAAAGTGGGGTTCTGAAGACAATATCGAATGCACCCTGGTTTATAAGGAACACAGAACTGTACGAGATACTTGAGATAAATACAGTTGCTGAAGAAATATATAGCAATGTAAAGACATACCGGGAAAAACTGGTTAACCACCCCAACCAATTGGCACGGCAGCTCTTGAATCCTACCTATCGGAGAAGGTTGAAGCGCAGAGACATAATTGAAGACGAAGCACAAGGGTGCGAGTGCAGGAGTGTACTTCACCCGAAATAAAAAGGGGAAAAAACATAAAATTTGCTCATAGTAATAAATACTGATCGCAAATAAACAAGGAAAAAAAAAAAAAAAAAAACATAAATGATTAAATAAATAAATAAATATATATTTCCGCCTCTTGAGATACAGGTTTTAACCTAGTTTAAGAGCCAGGGCTCCATAAGATGTACCTACAAATGTTTTTGAAATAAAAATAAATTATAAATTATTATTATTATATTATTTGTTGTCAAGGAGAAGGTTTTACATTTTAGTCTCTAAGCAGGTGCGTAGGCACACTGTGTGCGTAGGCGTTTATATTATCTGCTAGTTCCAATTAACTCTAAAATATAACTATCGACGTTCATGGACCCGATTTTTTTAATCGTACTTGGGTAATGTAATATTTATAACTAGTGGTCGTCCAGTGGTTGAAACTCGACCACATATTGTATACAAATTTTAGCTTTCTACACTCCACCATATAAACTTTAACAATGCCAAATCTCACACTCCTCCGTGCGCGCAATATGGTTAAAAAGGGTAGATACAAAGTTTTTTCTTCATGTAATTAATATTTATCTAGATAAAAGCTACATAATTATTATATTAACTTAGGAATAAAGAGGTAGAATACAGACTATAGTGTAGGTATACAGCTTTCAAGTTTGCAATGTGTGTAACAGCGATATTAATAGATGTTCACAATTACACAGGATTGTAATGTAAATACTCCATAACAAAGATTGTGTGTATGCGTGGTTAATGCGACAAATAGTCAATAGGTATGTCATATTACATACCAGTGAGGAAGGGTGGATATTTTTATTAGGTAACACGTCCAAAAAATAGCTTGGCCAAGCGTGCCACATGCTGTGCAGCATTCATTTAACTGTGGCTTGAACTCATGTAGCAACTTCCCTGCCTTTATAGATACCTATTTATCAATACATAATACATGGTATTGATACCTATTGGTAATGGCCACGAAAAAAGGGAAGCCGATGTGAATCGTGTTATATAGACACTTCGCTACTGTTACATACATTAACGCAATTGTTAACTATTTAAATAAGATTTCAAAACATTTTTCGTATCCATAATACAATTCGAGGCGTGCCAAGGAAATCCCTCACAAAGTTTGTTGGAAAATAAAAATGACGGGAAACAAGAATCTACTGCGATGTTGAGATTTTACGAGTTTAGAAAGATATTTCTATGTTTTGGTCACGTTTCGCAACTTACTGGGTAAGCAGAGGTTTAAGTGGTGTTTACTTTAACGTTAATAGACCAGCCTCTAATATGAGTTCACAAGTTTATACTTGCTAGCGACTATAGAATAAATGAAGTATGAAATCAAGCGCGACGCCTCTAGCGGCTACAACACTACTAAAAAATGTCATACTAATATCAGTTAGAAAGTCATTATCAGCGTAGTCCACTTATTTTACAAGAATCGACTATCATCTAAGCTGACAAAAAGTGTAGGGCGCATAAAACCCTGTTTAGTGTGCCCGACCAACATACTGAAAGTTTTAACCCGAAAATTTCAATCCAATCGTCAAGCGGTTTATTGCGCAATGTATCTATATTATTAAATGATATAAAATTGCTTTTGTTAATTTATAGCTTCGGCAAAATGGAAGAATATAATAAATAAACTAGAATTATTACACATACGAAACGGCAGATGTAATGAACGTACAACAGAGATGTACTGCAAACAGTTACCGTGTAATGCGAAACAAATGTTCAAACATGTTTGCCTACCAACTACAGAGTAATTATTTCAAAATTTCGCTTGCAAACTTCAACTCGCTACGAAGTTGATACCCACTACAATGCCGGTTCCATAGATTCAGCTTTGCACACGAAGCACAAAGGTAAATTGGATGGCGACCACAACGGTTTTAGCGTACAACAGTCATTGACTTTGGGTGTACAAAACTCGTCTGTACCCAGCTTTTCTATTGAAATCTTCAAAGTTTTCTAAACAGTATCATCGATATAATTTTAATTAGGAGAGAAACAAGAATATTATTTATTAACGGTGTTCCTCCAAAAGGATTTCATAAAAATAATGAGGCGCCACTTTTCTAAACGAAGTATTCTTATTACTTAACAATTAATTTGTTTCTTCTTGTTTACCAAATTACTTCATATTCTTGACGGGCTCCTTTATTCCAAAATAAGCCCTGCGGGAATATCATCTCATTTATAAGCTGTTGGTTTAAAAAAAATTAAGTAAGTGATCTTGAATAAAATATGAAGTTCGTTAATTTTAATAAGATTACTCTGAAGCTACAGCTCATCTCGCTACAAACAATTATAGTGTATACTTTTAAATATTTAATAGTTTCGTAAAATCGCTGTGCATATTAAAATGTCTAAGTTGTTAAAATCGTGCATAATTTTTTTGTAAGCGTTGATTTTTTCATTTATATGGAATGAATATTTGATTTCAGCCTACTTTTTCTGCTAGTGGTTCGTGTGACCCGAAAACGTGTGGCACGCAACAGTAGCGGCGGAATTTTTGTCGCTGTTCCCACCCACTGTACGACTCTTTCAGGGGCACGAGAGATAGGGTTGGCCGTTGAAATAATTGTGGGCCTCTTTTATAGCGGTGTGTGGGCGACACCTATCCGTTTTTATTAACGTTACCGTATACCGTCAAATCGGCACAAAGGATTTTCAGACGGTTGGCTGGCTACATAAAATTATATAGTTTTTTGGTAACGGTTACGTTGATCGAGAAACATTACGTAAAAATGTTATGACCTATATTTACATGAACTGCTAATAGTTTGTAAACAGACATCAGACTAGAACATTTTTTAATAAGTAGAAGGTTTAATAGCGTGACAATCTGTAATTAATTAAAGTATTAGTAGTCTACTAGTGTCACGTTTAGGTATAACGTAGGGTATGTTATTTCTATGCTAGTTGTCCTTAACCAAATGAAATAATTATTGCATACAGTGCATATTTATTTATTTTCCGGTTTTATGTAAATGCTACTTCATTTAATTGGTATAGTTATTGTCCAAATACCAAATTATGAGTGCGTATGGTTCGTATTGCAATTTGTATGCAGTAAGTATGACATTAATAAAATATGAAAAATACTTAGTAATTTGTCTCATTGAAATGGTTAGAAGCGCAATTGCTTATCTTGAAGTTCTGGGTTTGATTCCCAGGACGAACGAGCGAGTCGATGACAATTAATAATGTTGAAAAATCCAAAACCCAGACGAACAAGATGTTATTGAGATTTTCTTTAAGGAAACATTTTCTTTCAGTAGCAATCCGGAGTATAGCGTCCAGTGGATGCCAATAGGATGGACCTTATTAGAAAAGTACCTATAGATTAAAATATAAATCTCTTTATATTACAGCGATAAATTGATACAAATTATGCTTATTGATATGTACAAAGGCCGGTCTTATCGCAGTCTGCGATCTCTTCCAGACAACCTTGGACAAAGAACAGAAGGTGAAAATACAGAGGTATTCCACGAATAGCACCGATCTGAACGGCACTAAAACGAATAGCACCAACGCTATTCCACGAACGGCACCGATCCAAATTTTGGTTTGGTGCGATTCGTGGAATAGTAAAATAATATTAATTTTATTCCACGAACGGCACCAACGTAAAATTTTCTTCTAGTGATGGGAACTATTTTTTGTTCACAACATTATTAAATAAAACATATCGATATAAATCAGCAGGAAGTACGTTTATTGATCATATTATTTTTTTACGTTATTTTTTTTTATTAATAGATCTAACAATCAGTTTTCTTAACTATTTGGGTCACTTGCAAAAACAGCCTTAAGTTATTTATTACCTACTTACTATAAATACCTAAAATCAAATCACATTCTTTTATCACAATTTCTCTTAGTATCACATTTTTTTCATATAAATAAACTTTTTTCTACTTATAATTTTGTATATATTTTTTTACTTTCTACTGTATAATAATTATTATTATCATATGTTAAAGTATTTCAATTACTAAAATCATCAATACCAGCCTTGCATTTGGATTATTTCTCAAGTGACTTTGAAGAAGCCGCTGTTAGAGCAGTGCTGGCAGTGTTTCCCAATGTTTTAGTAAAAGGATGCTACTTCCATTTTAAAAAGGCGTTGAAAAAGAAGGGGAAGGATCTAGGTCTCCATAAGAATAGCATAGTCAGGAAGCACGTTGCTTTGTGCACCGTCCTACCCCATCTGCCACCCGAGGTGCTGGATGATGCATGGCTTTACTTCATGAGTGAAAGTCCACGACAGGAAAACGTGACAAAGTTTAACGGTTATATGGTCACACAGTGGATCGAACACAGACTGTGGTCGAATAAATGGTCTTGTAAAAGATGCGATCTTAAAACTGAGTTGGTTTGCAAGAGGAATACAAATGGCAATAAAAAAAAACCAGTAAAATGTTGTATAGGTAGATAATACTAAGAAAGACTGATATTGTAAACGTTAATTGTGATAATAACAATTATTATACAGCAGAATGTAAAAAAAGAAATATACAAAATTATAAGTAGCAAAAAGTTTATAGGTAGATAATACTAAAAATGACTGATATTATAATCGTTAATTGTGATAATAATTATTATTATACAGTATAATGTAAAAAAAAATACAAAATTATAAGTAACATAAAGTTTATAGGTAGTTAATACTAAGAATGACTGATTTTGTAATCGTTAATAGTGATAATAATAATTACTATACAGTAGAATGTAAAAAAGTTTATAGGTACTTAATACTAAGAATGACTGATATTGTAATCGTTAATAGTGATAATAATTATTATTATACAGTAGAAAGTATAAAAAAAAATACAAAATTATAAGTAGCAAAAAGTTTATAGGTAGTTAATACTAAGAATGACTGATATTGTAATCGTTAATAGTGATAATAATTATTATTATAGAGTAGAAAGTAAAAAAAAATATACAAAATTATAAGTAGAAAAAAGTTTATTTATATGAAAAAAATGTGATACTAAGAGAAATTGTGATAAAAGAATGTGATTTGATTTTAGGTATTTATAGTAAGTAGGTAATAAATAACTTAAGGCTGTTTTTGCAAGTGACCCAAATAGTTAAGAAAACTGATTGTTAGATCTATTAATAAAAAAAAATAACGTAAAAAAAATAATATGATCAATAAACGTACTTCCTGCTGATTTATATCGATATGTTTTATTTAATAATGTTGTGAACAAAAAATAGTTCCCATCACTAGAAGAAAATTTTACGTTGGTGCCGTTCGTGGAATAAAATTAATATTATTTTACTATTCCACGAATCGCACCAAACCAAAATTTGGATCGGTGCCGTTCGTGGAATAGCGTTGGTGCTATTCGTTTTAGTGCCGTTCAGATCGGTGCTATTCGTGGAATACCTCAAAATACAAGGGTAATCTGCGGTGTGATAATGTGATATTGAAAATAAACATAAGTAAATATATTTACTAAATAATACTGTATACAGGGTGCCGCAGATGTTATCATATTAAATGAAACCGAGTATTGAGTATCACGTTCGGTAACCGTACACAAAAAATCAATCAAATCCAATGTGTAGTTTAGCCAAAGGAACTACATAAAAATTTCATAATTTTACACTTATCATGTCATGTCAATCTTTAGGCAAAGTTTGTAAAGTCTCTTACTTTTAATTACACGTGTAGAATGTGTAGAATAGATAAATGTGACATAGGTACACAATTGTCTGAGCGGTGGGGCTCGCCTTTCTCGCAGAGGTGGCTCCAGCTGCTTCATGTCAGGCTTCCGCTTCCGCGTCTACCCATACAATTTTTTATAATTTATATTTGTTTTGACATAGTATTATTTTAATAATTTCATGTCATTAATTTCTATTGTATTATTTTTATTTAATGTTACTGTGTATTTATTCGATTATACTATGGATTTAATCTGAAATAAATAAATTGAATTTGAATTATTTGCCCGACTGTACACCTCAGCGAAACCAAACGAATACAGGAGCAATACTATGACAAGAACAATAAAAACATAGCTTGAAACTGGTGTCAATCCCTCGAACTCGTTAAAAACTAGTGACCCTTTCGGGAGGGCATAGAAAATTCAATTTACATATTACAAGAGCCGCCTGACTGGACACCTCATTATGCCATATAATGGTCGTCGCTGGGTTGCACTCCCACAAGACTTAATTACCCCTAATCTGGCATTCCGTGAATCTAACAGAAACCTCGCCCGCGTAATTACGGTCCGCTGTTCTAAAGCTAATGGACTCGTTTATTTATCTACTAATTGTACGTAATCCAAGAATCAAGATCTAGATGTCTTTGACCGTCTGCTGGTTATGATATCAAGACCTAACTTCATGAAGTTGACTGTTGAAGTACTTATTCAGACTTTAGGTACCTATGTCATTTTGTAAATGGACCCCAGTGAATGTGAAAGCTTGGAGCCGCTTCTGAAAAATTCCATGGTTTTTAGTTCCCGTTCAAAAATAAGAGAATACGTTCCTACGTAACGGTTCGTCGCGAATAGTTAACAAGTAACCTTTATACAGTAGTTTTGGGCCAGAAAATGTGTCATAAAAAATGACATGAAAAAAATTTCGCTTTACATCATAGGTAGACTTAGAATATTTTCGCAAGAGAATACAGTCAACATCAAACGTAAGTGATAAACTGACAAATGTCAAAAAGAAACCATGAGTTAAAAAAAAAACTTTTATTAATTGTTCAGCAATGTTGAAATTTGATTGAATAACACTTATTTGCGACAAGATTTTGGGGCGTACAGCGAGTGCATCGATGCAAACTGTATTGCGTGAGGTCTGAAACGAAAAGCTTCATAAACCCTGAGCCAGGCTCGTTTAAAAGTCGTGTGTAAACATTATGATATCGCCCCGACCTGCTTACGTACACTCGTCGCACTTTGCCTGCCCCTTAATTGGAGGGGTTGGCATATTTCAACACGCGACTATGTACACATGCAAACAAAAATAGACTCTCGCGCCGCACACCACAGACTAATATCCGAGAGTTTTGTAAACACCACCGACTGTACGAGGCTAGCGATTTTACACTGAAATAGTTCATAAAAAAGTACTTTGGCTACCTTAATGAGTAATACTTAATATTATAACGATATGAACGTTAAATCATTTAGGTACTATAAGCCCTACTTGTAGCTAAGAATCAACAACGGTAAAATATTGTAAAGTGCCACATTTATGCGAGGCATACTATAGAACTCGATAGCTTTGAATTACAGTAGTTTTACTTAACAAGGCATGAATAGAAATTGAATTAATTCCGAAAAACAGGCCACAGCATTAGTTGGCGTCATTGATTCGGAGATAATATGAAATTTATCCTTTTGTATTGTTTCAAATTTAATTCTTTGCCTTTTACTCTTCAGTAGGAGACTTGCTTTGAATAGAATTGGTATGCCATCTGTGATTTATATTCAGCACAGATCACTTACACAACATAACCTCTCGTCTCATCACTTGCTTTTGTTTTGTGTCATATTGGTTAATTTTGTATTCAATCTTATCCTTATAACGTTTCTGAGTATATTAAAAAGTAGAAACACGGATTCCATCATCTGAATATTTCAGATGTTTAATCCGAAATTAGAATAGGCTTTTTGTACCGTAGACAAGGGTACCACTGTACTTTAAGGGCTTTTGTCAGTAGGATGCACTTTGAAAATTTAATGTTTTTACCTAATAAGCGCTACTCTGCGGAAATGGTTTCGTTGAAGACAATAATAATAACGATTTTCTTTGAGACAAATTCTACAAAGGAGTTTGTATTATGTTATTTTTTCTTGGTTCTTCTGGATGAGACGTTAAAGTTTACCCCGTTCTGTATTATTGCCTCTGTTTCTAAATATAACATTATATCTCGAATTTCATCTAGTTGTATTACTATCTTGAGTCAAATGATCCCTATTCTAGCATTCCGTACCAAAATTGAACGCTTGAGTTAAATACGCAATTACGCCGCGAGATCACAAGGTAGTTAGCTCACAAGAGGTAATATGAAATTGCTTATTCTCGAGTAAAGCTTATTACTATTATGGATTTGAATATCGTATTAAATGTTCTGATTAAATGAGTAAAGAAGCTAAGAAAGTGATCATGACCCAAACAAACAATCAGTTTTCGATTTCTGAACGCTGAATTGAAAAGGAAACTGTAACTGGAATCGTTACTATCTCTCATCTCTTTCATTAAAATGTCGATAACGAACTGAGCGTCAAGCTCTTGGCGCGTCTTTTTCCTTTTTTTGTATTGCCTAATCGCCACTTTGTTATTCAATTTGGAATGTTGCCAGCAAACCGCCTATTAAATAATACCGCGCTGAATCGGAAGATTCGCCGGGGCTCCGTTAGATATAATAGTTTGCTTCCTGATAAAATTTTAAAGCGTCGTTTAAATCTGTTTTGCATGTAATTTTCTGCATATTTTTGATGAGGAGGAGTTTGTTTTGTGTGTTTTCAAAAGCCTAGAAAACATTGAACCAGTGATTTGCCGTTGGTACATTTTTTCCATTCGGTATTTCGGGAAAATAAATGAAACGTAACCACCATCCTATACCTGCAGTATCAAACGCAAAAGTGCAGCGAAAAGGGAATCCTTTGCTTGAAATGTTTCAAAGAATTAATGGATTTGGGTCGAAATTTTGCACGAACACTCTTTGAAACATGTAATGGATGGATGGTTGAAAAATTTGTTTTCGTTATATTCTTCTTTGCCGGTTTCGTAAATAAATTGATCACATATACCTACCTAGGTATGATAAAAAAGTTAAGTGTTTGAACCGCGTTCACCTTGCAAGCTCGGCTGACGGTTGGATTCAGTTCGATTGGTGGAGTGGTTCGATGGTTCATTGAGGTTTGATTTCCGAATCAGAGGTCAGGTCAAAGATGAAGGCTATTGAGTGATCACTAAAGGGATTTTTTTAGTGGCAGTCTCAGATTTTTAATTGTGTCTATAGCAAATGGTGATAAGATCGCGCCGTATACTGAACACAGGACGTAACATTGAAATCGGCGAATTGAGTGTCAAGAATACAAGGATGTATTAATTCATTGGTATTGTTGTCGACCACAGGTATTAGAATTCTCGAGAACAATACTAATGTCTGTTTCGTCACTAACACTCAGTTTCTCAAAAGCTGTTCAAATTCAATCAGGCGTCAAATCTGATGTCATGTGATATGATTGGTCGTTGATAAAAATGTTAGGAACATTTTTATTCCTAGCATTCCTCCAATATTTGTAGGCACATGAAACAGTGGTGGTAGCAGCATTACTACAATCGACCGCCCCATGTCGCGTGACCGTTATGGACGTGTTCACACGACATGTTGTTCAGGCTATGTGATTCTTGTGGCGTAAAGCTACAAACGACTAAATTATTAGAACGTGGTCAGATAATTGGTGTTTTATATGTATCTATTAAGACTAAAAGTCTATTTGAGAAATTAATAGTTGTGGGTTGGTTCTTATCTAAATGACGCAGATCGATTAATTTGTGTGGTGTACGTTTGAAAAGTTATGATGATGGATTAGTATTACGTATAGCAATCGCGGTTGTGGATCACAAGGATCCAACTCTTAGGTTGAAAAAAGTAGAATATAAGCAGAAACTACCGTCAGCAACCTTCACATGATTTTTACCGGCAGTTGAGTGTAAGAAAGTAGGTACTTAAAGCCTACCCATTCACGTTTGATTGCTATGTTATGCTTAACAGAGTACCTATCACATCATGTAACCTCATCGTTCAATATTAAATAGTAATCGTATACCCCTGAGAACGTGTTACCGACTACACTTGTCATGTCTAACACGGACACTGCAGTATAGAATTTAGATACATACTCCAGCATTTAACATGATCGCTAACAGGGTGTACTCGCTCTATAAGGAAGCAAGAGGAATTTTATAGGTATACTAGTAAGTACGGTAGGTATTTAATTTTTCTCATCGTCACAGAAATTGACATTTATTTATTTAGTATTACGGAGACCAACAGCAAATAACAATAATAATAATGACAAGTTTAGTTGTAACCAGCCAATAACAGGTCTCCATGAATAAACAACTGAATACAGTAATGTATGTACATGGATACAAGGGTAGAAAAAACAGCGAATAATAATTGCGACACTTAACTAATACCTACCACATACATGGTAATATATACCTACTATTACCTAGAAAAGAATTCCAGACTAAGTACATGTCTCACCGATTGCAGACTTGATTCAAAAATGTCAAACTTCAACTGCTTACATTTTTTATTAATGGTATTGCTCGCTCGCCACAGGAACGCATCTTGGCGATAATTGGAGGACACCCGAGGCAAGTGAAATACACATTACATTATTTGTGACATTATTGCAGAAATACACGTAAAATAGAGACTGGTATCTAATGTAGATAGAACTTCTATTACACATGACCAGGCTAATCCGCCGTGGAGACAGATAAAATTCAGATGCACGGACGAGCAGAAGTCGGATACAAATTTTACACAAAATAACTACAAAGTGAATCTACCAGTAGGACACGACAATGCGGTAGGCTCAAAAGAAAATGGTGGAATGAGCCACCAAAACTGCCCCAAATGACAAAAGATTTGGAAAAGTGAACCGATGAAAAGGAGACCTTTGTACTGGGTTCATAATAATTATTATTATATAACTACGTTAATTTAGAAATTCAGTAAAGTTTCTTATACCATATAATATATAAAAACCATATGCGTGACTGAATAAAATTATATCTCTGCCATTATTTATTATACAGAATTTAATAATAGGATAGGTATGCATAGTAATTATAAAGAATTTAATAATAGGATATGGATAGTAATAATATAGTATCTATTGAATTATAGGAAATGGATAGTAAGGACCCAGCATTCAATATCTAGGACACCAGTAGGTTAGTATTGTATTAAACGCGAAGTAAGTCATAACTTTGAAGTAACAAGTCATGTCTTATCTATCACTCATACGTCGTTATACGGCGGCCAGGCCAGATATGGGTCACAGTTAGCAACTGTTAGCGATCTATACCTAGCTACTATTTCTTGTGTTTGCACACAGCCATCCACAGTAACTACACTACAGTACAGTAACTAGCTCATTAGCTGCATATTGAAGCAACTGAAATTACGAGAGCGGACCTGCGCTCGAGTCCTTCCCATTAGTTTCATTTAACTTTACTTAGATAAGATCAGTCTTTCTTCTAATTCGTTTTAGTTTTATGTTGCGAGCCGGTATAGATATGAGTATTATACAGGGTGACTATTTTAGTCGTCGTTGGGTATGATAGGTAAATGGAGGAGAGGAATAAAAAGGTTACAACAAAAAAAAAATACGCTATATTAAATCTTTCTACTAATACACTCTACTATGGTCGCGGGACTTATCTCATTACCGTGACCCCGGAACGTAAAGGGCTATCGAAGGAACACCGTGGATTTTAGTCAGTACAAGTCTGACAGTCCCTCCCGCCCTGCCCGGGGTGGGAGGACTCATTTGATGATTTACCCCCCGCTAAAATAAAAATAAAATAAAAATACACTACTATATTTTCATTCATTCGCTATCTAAACCTAGCCACTACACAAAGGACTTCTCTTTTGGTGTGAGGATTTTGTTTTTATTTGCTTTGCTTGTGTTAGATGTTAGTGCCTAATAATTACTGTTACCGCCAACATTTTTAACTGTTAATATTAATTTTCTCATACAAGTAAATGTAATTCTTTTGAGAAAATAAAGTTATCTTAAACCTGAACCTAGAGTGGTTAGACGCGTACTTACCTATATTACGCACGCCCCATAGTATGGTTTCTCTTATGTATATATTTTAATAAACTCAATAGTATGAAACAATTACTCTGGTTCATAGCTTCTATTACACGTTCTTGATATATCAGACGTTAAAAAAGTCATACAGTATAGTGTAGCAAAACAGTCATTGTCATTGTTCAAGTACAAATCTACTGTGCGTATTATAAAACTCCGCTCAGCGTTGGATTCTCCTTGCATAACGTTTGAGTGACGTATTTAATAACCATAGACGTAATATACTAAGTAAGTATAATATTACGTCTATGGAAATAACAGGCTCAAATCTGTGTTATGTAGAGATCACTAGTGAGCGTCGTTCTGTATAGGTCCTAAAATAATACTTTCTGGAAAATCAGGTAGTAGTTGTAATGCTGATATCTAACAAATAGAAAGAGAATATATAGTAAATAATAATTTAAAGGAATTAGATTTTTTACTGAATGACGAGCGAAGAGATGTCTCATTTTTGTGAACCCAATCGCAGGTAGGTAATTGGTGAGCGCAATGCTGCTACCTGCATCACAGCGCGCGCGCAACAGAGGTGCGCCAGAAGTTCATAAAGTATGCTACCACTAAACTAAAATCTTGCTAAACCATAGATATCCGGAGATATGCCTTCACTCTACATTTGTTCAATTTCAAGTGTCGCCACTTTTTCCCCACTCCTAAAACGGATGAAGGGTTGGTATAAATATTTTATCGATAAAAATATCGATAAAAACTGACTGCAAAAAAGAGAAGTGTTTTTTTTGGCGTATTTTATAGTGTTTATTATAATATCGCTATAAAGACACTTTAAGAGAGGCTAACCAAAGACTAACGATTTTAATATAATTTAAAGAATTTGAGAAAGTAAGATAGATAATACAGGGAGTTCTAACTTGGGACAAAGTACTCACCTCAATTTGTGTTTATTAGTCTATAAATATTTTAAAATATTACATAAATAATAATTAAAAAAAGTACAGAATAGTAGAGATTTAAGATTTTTGTCTACACTCATATCGTAAAGTTCTAATTATGAATTCAAAAATAGTACTTTATTGACAGACTTTATGCACATGCAACTACATAATTATAATAAAATTAAAAAGTTTTATAATGACAGTTCTTTTTTTTAAATTATGCTATAAAATAACTTCTTTTCAATTTTCTTTTCTTTTCAAAAAACAAAAAGTACATTTCGGTTCTTCCAAGAAGTTTTCATATCAATTTTTATAGCAGCCGCACATTATCTATGATGGGCTAGGGCGCAATTGTGTTAGATACGATAATATTTTTATTAGCGCGATGCAGGCCTCGTAATCTGATTGGTCGAATTCATCTATCATCCATTTATTTTTTATTTCTGCATCTTCCAGGAAACTAGAATAAAATGTATTCATTCTTGTAAAACAGGGTTCTCAAGATGTTCTCAAGTATAATTACTTATTTAAATTCTTTTCAAACAATATAACTACAAGGATTAGTAAAATAAAAAGAAAACTATAAAATCTTTTAATTTAGCCTAATAAGCAAATACTACAAAAATAATAGATAACATTATTTTTTATTATTAAGCAAATGTTAATAATAATGAAATAATTCCGTAAGAACAACTATCAATTAATTATATCGATATCCCTCAGCGCTGTGCAACACTAATACCCTGCGGTCCGAATTGCGCTAAAAGTGATATCGCGAATCCGACCAAAGTCAAAATTATTATTATTACTCAATAGCCCTTCTATTTTGTGACTATTAAATTTGGTCGGATTCGCGATATTATCACTTTTATCGCAATTCGGACCGCAGGGATACATTGATTTGACAATTTTGACATGGGTCACTCAATAAATGATTAGCCTGACGCCTGTCAAAATTAATTCACAACTAGATATTTGTAAAATCTTTAAATAATATAATGCCTTCGCATCATTACAGGTGCAATGAAATCTTCCCCAATTAATGCCCTACAGGTCGAGTGTTTAGAACCTCCTCTTATCCTTCGAAGGCAATTCCTATCAGACAGATTCTTCTGTAATGTGGCCCAATACCCTTGTCACCCTTTATTAAATATTTTACATTCTCTTTCCAGTATGATTGAAACCTCTGAATATTGGTCACATAAGTCCCCTCCATTACTTGTTAATAGTCTAAATTATGTAAGTGGCATGGCATGCTCCGTTACAAAATTTGAAAAACCTCCTCTTTTTACGGTTAACTATCATTCCCTTATATTTCAACCGAGGGTTATATTGAATTTTGGAATTGAAAAACATACCTCAGGCGCGAATAGCATTTTCAATAGCATAATAAGTAAAAAATGGTCAGACTGGGTCTTATTATTTACTGATGCCTCAAAATTGTCAGATACATCGAATGTAGGTGCTTCCGTTTTTGTACCTAAATACAATGTAATTCTAAGTTTTAAATGTCCCTCAGAATGCTCCATCTTTACAGGAGAATCCATCGCCATATTAGAATCTCTTAAATATATTGACTCAAACCAGCATTATTTTCAAAAAGCTTTAATTCTAAGCGACTCCCTTAGCTGTCTTCAGGATCTTATTAAACTCCCTTTTCACAGTAGAGATAACTTCCCTATAACTCTTGAAATCAAACAAACACTTTATAATTTACATCTTGCCGGAAATGAAATTGTATTAGCCTGGATTCCTAGCCATACTGGAATTCTGGGAAATGAAGCTGTAGATGAATACGCCAAACAGGCGGCTCAGACAGGTTGTTCTACATATAATACCATTCCTTCCCGGGACTTGCGATCCCTCGCGAAACCTCGTCTTATGAAATCCTGGAATATCCTCTGGCAACAGTCCAGGCTTGTAAAAGGCAAACATTATGGCAATATTCAACCAAATATTCCAGTCAGACCATGGTTTTTTAAATTTAAAAATATTAATAAATTAGTTACCTCTATTATTATTCGGTTAAGATTAGGACATGTTTGTTCCCCAGTATTTTTGGCTAAACTCCGAATCCGAAATCACTCCTTGTGTGAATGTGGTTTGGCGGAGGGCACTTTGGAGCACCTATTTTTCTCCTGTTCCAATCTAGTAGTTCCCCTTTATGATATTCTTCCTAACAATATTCCAAGACCGATCAATATTCCATTTCTCTTAACGTTGGTCGAATCACCTTTAATTAAGATTCTACAAAAATTTATTACTATTAACAAAATTAAACTCTAATTATTTACAGTACTAATTCTTAATCTTCCTGTAGTTTGATATATGTATATTATACCTAACTATGTTTTGTCCTATATGTATTCTTATCCTAACCAAACCTAACCCCTAACATACTAACTCATGTTGTGCTGTCTGTTTGTATGTCAGGTGCCTCAACCACTTTACTAAAGAGTAATTAACTGGCAACCATTTCTCCGGCCAATCTCCACTCAACTTATCACATGTTCTATTCAACCTTGACACTGGCAGAATCATCGTCAAAACGATGGAGCCATAATCCTAAAATTTGAATTAAATAATATAATTAATGCAGTGATGTTTTACATACCGGTGGTAGGACACCCGACTTGTCTTAAGGTTTGTTGTAATTGTCCTATTTTTGCAAATAAGAACGGAACAATTCGGCATTTTGTAAAAATACGAAATCACACTACACGTTCGGATGCAAACATATGACTAATAGATGCTCATTGACGTCACACGTATTTTGGGTCAATCCGAGCTGATGGAGGCGACAAGTGTCACGCCTACAAGCCATATCCCTCGATATCCGTGTGCTAAACATTTGGTAACTATATGCAAAAGGTATATAGGCACATTCGTAATTACAGGAAGATTTTGACGATAAACATACCTATCCACCTAAAATGTAAAACTTTTTAAATTGGATCGAACCGTAAAATCCCTGATGTCATTAGTCAAGGAGTGTTCAATTAAATAAACGTAATTTGGCTGAAGCGCCGAATCAACAGGCTGTGATTTATTTGATATAACTTCTATATATATTCCTAAATGGGTCTCGTCTTCAAGGCCCGCAAACAACAATCAATTTTAATATGTTTACTAACTATTAACAATGTTTCTATAATAAATGGAGTCTGAATAGTGCTTCTAAGTTTCAAAGGAAAATATATAAAAAAAAAAACTAACATTTTCATTTGGGAATAATATTAAAATCTGTAATTTACGTTTTATTCACGCCAGAGCCAAGGTTGACAAAGAAACTAATTCTCACCAGGATTACGAGAGGGTGCAAGGAATAGAATAGATCTTTATTTCATGTAAACCAATTACAGGCACTTATGAAATGTCGAGACTCTAGGTGTGCGGTTCCATATAGTGGGTCCTATGGAGAAATGTATTTGAGTTTGTCTAGCGCCCCCTACCCAACCCACTGTTGTGATTGCTAATTGAAGCCCATTTATTACAGACATGTAGCTTTGGTGATATCTACAGATTTGCTCTAAAGTTAAAAGCGGAAATATACGGATCTGTAGAAAATACGCATCTAATGAGTTAAAACGTTACAGATATAAAATACCTTTCTAATTGAAATGATTGTGTAAAAGTAAAAATATCTACCTTACCCAGCTACCTAAGTCAACAGCTGGACATAAGCTTAATAGTATTTTCGGTTGCACGTTAACACCTGGATCTCCGTTTCCTGCATCCGGTAAGCACCAGCAATCTTCTTTCAGGTCATCGTTCCGCAGTCTTCCAAGAACTCTCCTTCCAACTTTTTGAAAGAAGAATTTATCAAATCATCAATCGTTTTGTTGTAGCATGTAATTGATAGCCGCTGTGACACTGAGATTGGATGTTTATTTTTGATTAAAAAGCTAATCTTGATCCGTTTAAAGTTAGAATTCGATCAAAATAATTGGAATTGCGTGTCAGTCAATGAAAAGTTGGGAGGCAGCCGCTCGAGACCAATTAAATAAAACAAGTTTACGAAATCAATTAGTTGCAATGTTGGCTTTACACAAGTTGTTATTGAGTTTCCGAATACTCGTATATGTCCTACGTTAGGATTTGTGTATCCTTTTAAATTTAATTTAACTTTTGAAACTGCGCTCTGTTGCGCTTCAGTTGGGTATTTTTTTTTAGAAATATATAGGTAGTTTTAATTCAGTCTTTATTAAAAAACCATTTCCTGTATTAACTATAGGAACTTAATTGATTGAACACCTAACTACAACTTTTGTTATAATAGTTAGGTTGGTTAACTTGAGCCAGATTGAATTACATTACTCTTTGTTTCGACTTTGTTTCTTAGTCAGTGGTTGAACGTTGTGTTCATACTTTATTCTTCATAGGGTGTTTTCTTGATACATTTCTAAGATCAGCGGGATAAAATTTCAAGGATCAATAAGGTTTATGCTATCAAAACTTCAAATCTTCAGTAGCATCAATACTTTCACTCTTATACACGGTGCATTTTCCGTAGCTTAAACATTTTTGTTTTCTTGTTGAAAATCAGCGTCGGGCATTGATGTGTGGCATTACGCTTAACCATGGACTTAATAAACGTACAAGTTCAATATTGTAATATTTCCATGCGCTCAACTGAACCTTTTTGGTGCAGCCGTGAGGCCCACACGATTATTTATTTGTTTTATATTTCTTTTTAATTATTGCATGTGGTGTTTCACACGTGTAATCGAATAAATTATTTTTCTTTGTATAAATGAAACAAAGAAAAATAATTTAAAAACGGCAAACTGATCGTACACTTTACGTTGTATGGAAGGATTTATTTTTATTTTTAAAAGCCGTAGATCGTTATATCTGTTGATACTTGATAGTTGTTTGTTATAACGAGTTTACTTATTACTGAAAGCTTCCATAGATCCTGAAAGAGCACGGTGTATCCACTTTATTGAAGAAATCAGTTAATTGCAATTTGTTTATTTTATTTATTTATCAATTTGGTTCCTCCACAATGAGTACCTACATACATTGCTACGTATACAATTGAAAACATTAATTCATTGTTGTTGAATCAATATAATTTTGTAGGTAGGTCATTAATAATATTTAATAGTTATAGTTCGAACCACATTATTTTACATACGGACATGAAATTACTATCCATGTTTTGTTATTAGTTTGATTGATTGATAGCGGCTTTTATATACATAATTATATATTTCCTGAAACAAAAACATGAATAATACGAAGAACCAGTCGTTAATGCTCCAAATTATATCAGTAATGATAAAGCCATCAGAGATAAAGTTATCAGAGCTTTCGGTAAAGTTCGTGTTATAATTGTGGAGGAACGAAGTATGGTGTTCCTTCATTGAAAAGGTGGGATCCTCCGACCAGGCGAGGTTATATTGTCTTGCGGGCCGAAGCCCAACGGTTGATGACGGACAGTTGTATATGTGTTAGTTAGTTATGATAATCCTTCCCTGATGCAGGCTATATATATGTATAATCTAATAGGTCGAATAGGTATTGTGTACGATCATTGTATTTAACTTGCTACGTATTCCTTTTTGTGGCACCAGGTGTACCTACATAATGTTTAAAGTAGTTTTCGAGAGTAGGTATCCCGAACTTTCAGATAATACCTAATACATTATGCTTTTATTTACCAACAGGGGATAACGCTAAGGGGCTATAACACCTAATACTTTTTTTAAACGATGGATAGAATATAGAATACCTTGTCAGTTTGACTTTTGACAGACAAATATATAAGTATTCTAACAATCGTTTGACGAAACTAGTACCTATGTGTTTCTACGCCTTTAGAGGCTTGTTGGTGCACCTAGAGTCTCGACATGTCTTAAGTGCCTGTATCTGGTTTACATAAAATAAAGATCTATTCTAAAATAAAGGGCCTTAAACGCGTCCACGGGTACCTGCTTTGTTTTTATTATTTAACGATAAAAGGAACCCAGAATTAATTTCTTACTCACTAAGTTCCGTTCAAATTCTTACAAAATAGTTGATGTAGAACAGTTTTAAGTTTGTGAGAATGTTTTATATTTTAACTTTATAAAATTTATTAATTAATACAATATTTTGGGCGGTTTCGTGATAATTCATCGTTCCAGCATACTTCCTTAAATTATCTTAATTAGTTAATTATAACTTCCTTACAGAAAGTATCTTGTAACATAATTAATTTGATCGATGGATTTTTTTCTTTGTAGCTAATATTTACTGTAAAAAAACCTTAATTTTGCGGTTGTTAAATTACGTTGGAAGAGGAAAATTTATTCTATCTTGTTTTAAAAATATTTTTTATATAAAAGATTAGATTACCCCGAAATCCTTTACACCCGCTTTTTCTACGCCGGAGATTATTATGTGTTCATTAAGTTTCTAATGAAATCTAATTTTCAATGTTTCAATCAAATGTTATATTGTTATTATAATAATTATCCCGAAACAGGCATGTTACACAGAAAAGGATACAAAATAAGAAAACCTAGTAAATACCTACATATTTCTTATTAGCGATGTTTCGGGTAATATATAGTTTACCAGAGTTCATCAGATATTGTCATCAGTTCGATGCGATTCAAAGACTTAATAGAAATCAAATCGTATGCGATATCTAAAACGTGTTCCATGTCGCCCATTCGGGGGGCGTGCGAGGCATCCCCCGGCCCTGCAGACTCGCGGTTCCATACTTATTTGCATGTGAAAGAGCGTCAAATGTACCTACTTTTGTATGAAGGCGGATGAGCAGACAGGGCTACAGTAATAAATTGTATACAGTCCCAGCGCCTTCATTGAGTACGGAACAATGGTTTGTACCGAATGTAGCTCTCTTTTTTTTACAAGATACATCTGAAAGTAATGTAGATATGGGTAAAATAAAAAGAAAGGTTGTTTGTTGCAGCATAATACATTTTAGCATTTTCATGAATCACCTTTTTTTGTTAACTTGAAAACCATGCGCATATACCTACATTAAACGCAAGAGTACTTTGAAATTGTTTGGGCATGTTGCAAATCAACAAACGGAATATTATGTTACGTTGGGAGACTCACCTGTGTTAAGATCCCGTGGGAGAATTGTTAGTTGGATGTTGTGTAAGCCGACATGAAAACCAGCGGTGATCTCTGAAAATGCACAAAAAGTGATTAAAATGGAAAACACCGTTTTTAAAGGCAGCCACTTCTTGTATGGTAAGTGCGTTTACATACATAATATTCGCAAACACTCGTGATGATTTTGACAGCATTCAGCGGTGGAGGGTGGGCTGATAGTGCCGGAAAGAGAAAATAGTAGGTATATTAATGTCTAGGCCTGAAATAAAGCATTTGACGGCCGAGTAATATTTAAACTCAACGAGGCCGTTAATTGCTATTTCGGCTGACATTTCTATAGTCCTTTTATTTAATTAACTAGGAAACAAAAAGCAAATGAATTCAAGAACATTCACAATACAATGACAAATTTTCTTTCCGCCAAATAGAGCGCTCGTGGTCTTTGTACTCATTTAAACCTTTGTAAAAAAATGGCGCATTCAGCCTTAAAAATGATAAATATCTTGTACCCAAAAACATCTAATTTATCTTAGTCTATAGGTACTTAAAAAACCTGCACTCCAAGAATAAAATTATTAAAAATAACTGTCCAGCAATTTCTAATGTTCTCGTGTTGGAAATTGCTGGCGTGTTATTTCATTGCGTACCGAAAAGAGACGATAGTTTTTTTTTTTATAATGAAGCTATTTCCTAGCATGTGGGACAAAATAATATTTCCTTAAAATGCTTAAAAATATCGCTATATTAAATTGAAATATTAATTTTCTCTATGTAGGTACCTACTAGTCTTCCATCATACAAGTTAATGAGAACAATAATAAATCTTCCATATCTTCGATTTGAATTGCAGTAGGTATTTGAATCTGATCATTATTAAGCAAAATTGCTATAAAAGTTCACATAAAGGTTATGACGGCTACTGCCTGAATGGAAAATGTAATAGATACATCTACAGCGATACAGCCAGCTACAACCAATGCCATTAAAATAGAAAACAATGTTACCGACATACAATATTTTATATTTATACGTTTATACGTATATGTCGTGTCATGTATATCTATGATTCGAGGCAGGGTATGACCCAAATTCAAACACTTACATTATTATGTCATTGAGTCATTGGCGTTATATTTGGGGTCGTTTGCTAATAAGAATTATCGTGTAAAATATTGAGTGCTTGTTACTCGCTATTTCCAGCGACTTTACCCGCGTGAAGTTATTTTTTAATTTTATCCTTCGTGTGCGAATAAATCTACTGTCATCGTATTATATCCTACTATGTTACAAAATTTTGTTATTTAAAAGCTGGAATTTTTATGATACTTAAGTTTTTTGTTTCACTAAAGGTAACACGGAAATCTGTCTTTTTCTTTACAGTGTTATCTTTAAGTTAACATAGTAGACTATAGGCCATTTCTTGTCCTTTTCTGGAGTTGGTTCTCTTATTGTAAATGTCCAACAGCAATTTGAAAGAAACTGTAAAAAACTTGAGTCTGCAGAATATAGATACCTAAAACACTTTTGAAACCAAAGTCAACTAAACCTTAATACATTCAAGTTTACTGTTACCGCCTCATAACGCTGTGATTACGTTTGTGTTATTTCCAAATGCCGATTCGCTATGCCTGTGTAGTTTTTCAGTAATGTCGGTAACTTACCGCCACGATAACCTAGAGAGCAGCTATAAAAGTATGCAAAATCTTTAGAATAATTATGCAAATGGAACGTTCCCGCGACCGCAATTCACATTGAAGCAGGTAGGTACCTACTTAAGTGCCCAGCGTATTGCAAAGATTAAAGGTATGTAGGCACATGAACTCGGAGTTAAATGGTGTGTTTAGTTTATTTAGAATTTAATTCTGAAGAAAAATGTTTGAGAAATGGCAAGTATAAGAATTTTAATTGTTTCTTCAAAGGTTACGTGAAGTATCTTTTGAGATTAAATTATCCTTGTTGATTTGGATAATACCTACCAATGAAGTTGATGTATCCTTTTCACGTCTTTTTCACATATAATTATAAAAACTACTATTTGAAAAGCAATGATGGCCTGAAAATAGCCTTAAACCCAATCCCAAGATCTCGTGTCGCGTCAGCACCCTTTAAACAAATTTAACGTTGTCACAAGTCATACTAACTTATTACTGCCTTTCTTTTTCCATGAATCGGAATGCGATATTAAAAAGTCCAATGCTTTAGTATTTAACTGAATGTCTGCGAGGAAATAATCCTCCAGAATAGGTTCATTTATGAGAAAAGCGATATTGATTTTTCGATTGAATAAGCGGCTCGTTGGCTCTGTAAAAATTCGACTTTTAATTCTCTATTGTCGGTCGGGGCGAGGCCGTAATGGAATCAAGGGGTCGGGTCACGTCTTGGACCCTCAAACGGCTGACGGTGGAAGATAAACTTTACCTTCATTGTCAATTTCCTTGAGTCTTGAGGGCACTCCGCACGGCCGGAAACAATGAAAGAAAAGTACTTTGAACGA
Source organism: Allophyes oxyacanthae (assembly GCA_932294325.1). NCBI lineage: Eukaryota > Metazoa > Arthropoda > Insecta > Lepidoptera > Noctuidae > Allophyes > Allophyes oxyacanthae. The sequence continues at coordinate 7,540,616 of OW028618.1, read as the reverse complement.
CTTTCTGTTGACTTTTTAAATGGTGCGTTAGCCTAACGCAGCCTATTAAGCCGTTTCAATTGCGGTAACGGCCTACCGATTTGCTCTATTACTGAGAATGGACGTAGTTGCAAGTGATTATTACTGCGGTGCGTGTCGATCGATGGCAGATACTATCTCCTACGTAAAGGTATTAATATATTATGAGAAACTCGACGTACAATACCTACTAGGTTTAACACCGAGCCCTGCATTAAATTAAATGATATAGCCAAACTAATCCACAACCGATTAAAAGGGATAGGCTTAATTATGTAGCATGTAAATTTAGAATTGAAATTGGTAAGCACGACTCGTAAACTTTCGTATTATTTCACACTACTAATAACTTAATTAATATACGAGGGTTTATAACCAAAATAGGGGATGAAACTTTAATATAAGTTTGTGTCGTTTGCAAAATTCATATAGGTATATTTTGGTTAGTTTTGTTCGCGCTTTTTAGAAGAGTGGATTGTAGCAGTTATTTATTGTGTCCAATGAAAATAAATGTTGATAAGGATTGAAATCCTAGATAGTCCAGAAAGGTACAAAATACGATAGATACGTTTTTAGCGAGTTCTTTACGATAAGGGAACGTAGATGAGGCTGATGGGCGGATGGCGCTATGTGAGGAGAGAATGGATCTTTTGTGTTAGATGAAATTTGAATTTGAATGCCAATGCGAACGCTCCGATTTTATTACCAAAATGAAAGTTGCTTAATACAATATTATTTTGATTGTAATCAAAGTTAAAGCAATTTAAATAAATTAATTCTGATAGATGTTGGTTACAGCGGATTGTGAATCGAAGTTGGTGAGAGGTCGTAACTCTGGCAATTGTATTTTTCTATAATTACGACTTTTAATATACGAATTTTCACCATGTAGAAAAATTTCCTTAGGTATAGGTATTATGTTTGTAATGTTCTCTTCGAGATAAACAAGCACTTTATTTAGCAAGTACCTATCATTTGTAAAATGACGTCACAACTATGACGTCAACGGATGATTTGGTTTGGGTATCTATTCTTATGTCGATTTGCAGAAATGTTAGCCCCGTTATTATAGATAAGTTTACTTTTTGTCCGATAAAATCAATAAAACGTATTTATATTTTGTAGGTGTCATCATAACCTAATGCGGAAACATGTATTAGGTACCTACTATAAAGTAATTAAATAGCCTAACCTATTGTTATAATTTAACACTGTGCCCTTTAGAGGCTAAAACTCGACATTTATACAGAAATACGATGTTCTTTTTGTTTTCTTCTTTTTAGCGAGTCGATGACAATCTCCCAGCCCAGAGTTGGCCACAAGAACTCATTCATTTGTTCTCTTCTCATTTTCAGCGTTCAGGTTCTTTTCATTTTCCACTTTGGAAATCGTCCTAGTCACTAAAGTGGCACATTTGACTATGTTTACAGATGATAAAACAAAGCTTGGTCTAGCGCGTGGTTATAATCTGCCATTTTATGAGCAACGCATCACGCTCCGGTAAATATTTCTACTGATAAAATATTGCTGTTAATGATTGATTAATTTTATGGGTTGATGAGCGAATGCATTGTTTATTGCAGTATTGGACCGCTATCAATTGTGTGTTGGTCTATTATGTTACGTACAATATTAGATTAATTATTTCTGTATATACAAAGAATATTAGAATATTTATTTGCTTTATATACACAAAAAGGATTGTTTGATACAGTTTGATATATTATCTATAAGTAATTTGAAAACGATAGAAGAATATTGAGGGAATCGGATAGGTTTATCATTTTTATCATCCGTCAATCGGCCGATGTCATCCTTTCCCTTTTTATTGTAATTTAGGAGATTTTATGAAAATTGGATCGAAAAATACCCGTAATGTCAATAAGAACTCAAATATTATCCAGAAGTCTGGGCACCTCTCCGATTTGTAGGTACTAGAGCCTAAAAACTGAACTCAAACGTGGAACATGCGTGAAAATTATATAAAACGTACTTCACCGGTCTGTCGCGCATTGAATGGTTAAGCTCGTACGCACGCGGTCGTCTACGGTGCGACGCGGATGGTCATCGAGCAAAGAGCACTTTGAATGAACTGTGTTTAGTACTGTCAGCGCTAAATACACTGAAACAGCTGAGGTGTCCTGTGACAATAAGGTTCATTTTCCCTTACTAGCACTTCGAGACTTGTAACACTATTTTGAATAATTTTGTGCCGAAGATAATGAGTACCTACATGCGAGTGATACGCCGCTTCGCCTTTTCTGGATAACATATTGGTACCTATATTTTGACGGCCCCGTTATACCCCGTATATACTTATTTAATTACTGAACGAACAGGTAACAACATGGTGGTTTACAGGTAAACATGATCCTACCAAGTAGGGCTATAATATCCAGTACTTTGCTTTGCTCTAAGTTTGCTCAAACTGGCGGCTACAAATTCTCGGTACTGATGTACTATAGGTACCTATGAGGTTAGGTGAGGCACCGTCTAAAGCCTCATTTCCCCATCTCCTGTATTCAATAAAACGCGTTTCTAAGGTTCCTAAATATTTGTGACTCGAGCACTTGACTACTTAGTTATTAGCTACCTACTAAATTGGTTGTTTACAGTTTATGTTCATTTAATTATTATAGGTTGGCATTCTACTCTACTAGTACCGAATGTGAAATTTTATTGATGATTTATTAGAACATTTGGAAACAAGACGAATCATATCAAATATTATATTAAAAAAAACACCTACTTAACAATTAATTTTGAACAATTAGAAAATATATTATTTACCACAAAATCAATTCGAAATTTTTGTTTTTAAGTGAATGTTAAAACTATTAAACCCACAAGAGTTCCTTATCCAAAAATCTGAACCTAATCTCTCCCCTTGTGTAGCGCGTCGCCGCCGTCGGACATAAAAATATCAGTTCCGATGCTCGCAGGCCGGAGTGAACCATAAACAGGCGCGGGTGTCACGGCGATAGATCACTGAGCAATCGTGTAACTTACATATTAGGCACATCTGTTAGCACCGCACCGACAAAAACCAGCCTCAGCCCACGTCCCGTTATGTTAAACTACGAATTGATTTCCTGAAGGAGTTTCTTTGAGACGGCTCTGTTTTTTAACGCCAGATTCGCAAACATGTGTGTCCTGCGACATATTGCTTTTTTCATTCGTTTTTCTGTGTCGTGTTTTCGCTTTGGTAGACGTCGATATTGGTCTTTTTTCGTGTTCTATGACGAATGCCACGCGTTTTTGTACATGTAATGGGAGATGAAAGCTTGTGGTTAGCTGAGTGTGAATAGGTTCGTTAATTTAAAACTATTTAATAATACGATATGAGTTCTGACTTCTGCTATTGATGATAAAATGAATCTCTTAGGATCTATGACTCTTTCCTTCTAAGTATTACCTGTAAGAATCCATGTTTTTTAGAAAAAGAAAATAATTCATATGTAAAATTATTTTAACTAAGTAGGTAGCTTCTTAATACACGTGTAGTTTATTTATAAGCCAAAAAGGCCGTAGACAGGGGAGGGGTTTTGGGGGTTCAATCTTATCCGAAACCTCATACAATGAAATTACTTTTAAATTTTTATTGAATTGTTATTGAATTTATGTAAAAATGCAAAAAGAAGCATTCAATTTTTAACAGTATTTTTAAAGTTTAACTTAAACTTAAAACAGTTTTTTTTAAATTGTTCCTAATTGCTTTTCTTGTTCAGGATTCAACCCCTCCAACTAAATTCCTGGTTACGACCTTGTAACCTAATAATTATTTAGGAATGTACACAAACATTTATTGATTGCTGTTGAATACATAAAGACTCCAATTAAAAGTTAAGTATCATTACGGAATCAAGTTAAAACCGTAACATCGGGACTAGAAACTCATAATCTCAAAATCGGAAGCGGTCACAGAAAGTGCGATAAATCATTGAACGCTGAGCCTTATTGACAGCCTACGTTACATTTAGGAGAACTCTTGAAATCAATTTCCTTGCTGAGCTTAAAGGAAAATCTGATATGGCGGATGTACAGTCAGGATCAAAAAGATGAAACGAACTTTAAACAGTACCTATGTAACGTATTTTTAAAAAACGTTATGTTTAGTGTTTTTACATTCCATTAACAAGTATTTGTATGAGTTTGCAGATATTATGTGTAAATAATTTTGATAATCTGTAACAAAAATACTTTTAAAATTCGATAAGTACCTACCTACTAACATTATTTTGGTCCCGACTGTACGTACTTTCGACTCTCGACTCGCTCTTGACGTGGAATCGGTTTTCGTCGTTCGGCCGTAGGACTCACTGCACCATGCACAAACTCCGACCTTCGGACAACCTGAAAATTAGATTTTTGCTGTAGCTGACACATGCTTCGCCCAATACACTCTTTTATGCTTAGAGCTACTTATGTTCGCTTCCTGTGTCCAATGTCCGGTGGCAATATGCATTGACCAGGAAATGGATTTAGATTTTATTTGGTTTGTATAAAATCCAATTGGATTTTACATGTTTGTTTTGTGTGTAAAACGATAGAAATTGTATTGCCGTTTCTCGTGCTTACGTTGAACATTTTATTCGGTATCAAACTATGTAAGGTTAGATGGCGAGTTTAGATTCTCCCTTTTCCCGTTAAGTCTATGGCCATAATCCAAATCATAGCTATGCTGAGTTTATGTTCATACTTTTAATAAAAGTCACGAAAGATACTATAGTTATATAGGTATAAATAATTGTAAGCATATTTTACATCGACTTTTCAAGATCATTTATTTGTTCCAAACATGAGTATATAGTTACATACACACATAGGGCATGCAAAATGTTAAATTACAAAAAATATACAGTCATGTTTTTCCTTTACGGCGTACAAATATAATATAGGAATAAAATAAAATTATTAGGAAAACTAAATATGGTTAAATGAAAAATTTAAGTAATATAATATTATGGTTATTAATATTTTTAAATTTGATTTTCCTTGTCGCTTCCAACATAAATTTCAATCCTTTATCAAACAGAGACTTCAGGCCTCCCCTGAAACCAAAACCCATGCTATATAAATCTGATAACAGTAATGTGAAAGCGAAACCAGACTAACTCACCATATTCACGAACATTTCCATAAAGAACCGTTTAACCAATGCATTTTCGCCATGATGTGGCAAAAAAAACACGGCGCTTATCTTAAAAAAAGGAAATATAATGCGACGTTTATTACGTGTACTTGTAATCTAATATGATCAGATATGAAATTCATTTGGGTGCAATGATATAAAAACTTACGCAAAATTTATAGATTAAAAAACATTGGAGAATAATATGCGCTCAGCTAGATTTTGTCCGTCTATTTCGATTAGTATAGTTTTGATGTAAGGCCTATGCCCAAAGCATTTAAAAATGACGCTCAGCCATGATAAGACTAATAGACCATTTATTTTGTGGAACAGCCGCTTTTATTATATTATACGTGTTTTTGTCGATATACATAATTGTGGCACTTAGTAGAAAAAGATGACAGCACGAAATATCTATCTACTTACGAGCAATTACTGGCGACAAGTCTATTTACAAGTTAAATTCTTGAGGAACAGATCATCTTGAGCTTTTATAGCTAGGGTGGTTTAAAAATGAAGTTTTAGTGTACTCACGTCTTCCGTGTTAAGTGCCACCCATAAACAAGGGTCCCTCAACACGTCACTTGCTTCAAATGGACTCTTTATGTCCCCATCAAATATAAATTCCCCCTAATTCTTTGGTGACTTTCGCGAACTGCGGATTTGTTTAAGTAATTATTTTTAACTTTTAACGCGCAGAATTTTAATTACAGAATAATATTTATTTGTTAACTTAGGTACATAGCTAGGTCTTTCAATTAATTGTGTGAAGTTTCCGGTATATTTTGCCATACAAGGCGTACTAATATTTTTTATTTAATTATTACTGTGAAATCAATTTCAGTAATAAATTACTTAGTGTAATTTTTTTGTTAAAGTAACAATATAATTTAAAATTTATGTGATACACAGTCACAAAAAGAAAAAATAAAGGGTCAATAATAATTCTACAATTTAATTACAATATTTCTACTGCTGATGCTGCGGTGAAGTTTCCAATTTTTATTAAACGGCGTAAATTGTGTAACATTTTTCGTAAACACGAAAACCCATTAAACGTGCACATTTATCTATCGCGAAATTACATCACATAAAAATTGAAACACTATTGTACCATGAAAAGATTTTTTTAAAGTTCACTGCACCGAACAGTCCAACAGCACGTTTGTTTTTGTCGGGCTTGATAGTTTTTGATATATGGACTGGATAAAAAATGCATAATAGACAAATGTTTGTACATTGTCGGTAGAGTGGAGCCGAGCCGAGTGCATGATAAAAATCCGTGGTAGTTTGTTAGGAGTTTTGGCGTGGCGCGGCATGTCAAGAAGTGCTGACAGGACCGCACTCATGCTGCGATGTTTCCCGTTAGTGTGGCGCTGCCGTCCACATGGGTTTTTTTCTTCCATCAGTACACAGTGGTTTGCAATTCAACGCTCGTTTTTCGTTTACTTCCCTTCAACGTTTGCATTGTTTGTAATCGGACAGACGCTGCTTTGTAACGTATGTGTTCCGTGAACGGACTGTTTTTTCGATTTGTTTAATGCTAGGTTGAATTCGGTTTCACAATTTTCGTCGGAACCGACCGCTTCGCCACGGATGATGTGAACAGAAATTGAAGCAATTCATAAAAGAATTAATGTATAAGTGGTTAAGCTCAAGCCATCATCTATACTTATAATAAAATCGTAACGAAGCGAAAACTGTACATTAAATATATCTTGAAAAAAAAAAAGGCATGTGCTCTATATTCGACACTGATGCCAAAAATATAGTTTTTAGAATTTTTGTCTGTTTGTCTGTTTGTCTGTTTGTCTGTTTGTCTGTTTGTCTGTTTGTCTGTTTGTCTGTCCGAGCTTCACGGCCAAACCGCCGAACAGATCGTCATGAAATTTAAAAGTAAAATCCGTTAATAGCCTGGTCAACATATAGGGTACAAATTATTACGCTATTGTCAAAGGAGGGTAAGCAATAAACCAATATGTCTGTGAACAATTATTAGTCGCTACCTATATGACGAATACATTTGAAATATTGGATGATTGTAGTTAATAGGTCCGATTAACATTTTATATACATTAGAAATCATTTTGCATTTTTTTAAACGTACTTTTTCATTTATTCTTTAGCCTTATATATTTTAATTCGTCTGTTTATACCTAGATGGCATTAGTAGTAATATATAGGCGAGTTTTTAATTTCCAATATTTTTAAAAGCGATTTTTTTATTGATACGGCATCCAGACTTCTGAAGGCAGAGTTCTATATAATAATTTAATTTGTAATCTTCAAATATTCTCAATAAAGGTAAGTATTTAAGGGTTATCAAAATACTTATAGGCGTAAGGCATATTAATCACGACATCTGGTATGGCACTTGTGGGTTGCAGCTGAAAACCAGCGTCAGGTGGCCAGTATCACTGCCTCCTGACATTCTGCTTTATATGCTTTAGTAAAATAACCCAACTTATTTGATATGTTTTCTTTGCTTTTCCGTTTATTTTATGTTGTGCTATAAACTCTTTTTCTTTCTTTCTTGCTTTTACTTTTTTCCGATTTTATTGCTCATGGTTCAGGAGTAGCGTAATTTCGGAGTGTTGGAACAGCGTCTGTCGAAGAAGAGTTTGTCGACGTTAAGTTTTCGAGTGGGATCAGGGCTGAAATCACCGTAGGGTTCGAAATTAATCACATCAATACCCCTGGGAGTCACCCTGGACAGAGCGTTAACTTGAAAAAACCATTATATGAAAATCAAATAAAAAGAACTAGGTACCTAAAAGTTTCGGTCAGCTAAATGACACATGTTGAACTATCACCGGCTGACGTAAACCGATCACTCTCAATATGGGTAAGTATACCGTATCCTACGGTGAGCATAGCACTTCTACAAATTCGCAGAGACGTTGCGTACAAAAACACAAAAAGGAGTCCAACACCAGACATCCAATATTCAGAAGTCAATTCAGTGCTTAATTATCAGCACCGCCTTTAAAAAGTGAGTTCAGTTTCCTTAGAACACTAGAGAGGCACTATCGGGTGGTTCAGCCGATGCCCATTGCAAATACATTGTGGTTGGAGAAACTTTCTTCACCAGTAATCAAGCCCGCGGTGAGTAATTTTCTGCCAGATACGATCCGATCGAACGATCATCTCTTGGATCACATGAAAGTTGTTTAACCGACTCTGGACCCAATTAGGCAGATGCAAGTGCAGTATGAGCAAATGAGCAAGTGGGGCTATATCGAGGAAACAGCGGTAGGGTGGAAATGTGGTATTGTCCCTCAAACGATGTCACAGCTACTGTGTTGCTCAATACGCCCCAATATCTGCACATTGAGCCACCTCTATTTTGCAATAATAACATCATAGAGGTGGCAAAATTTGCAGATTATACAAGCCTAGGGACGTAGTACCATTGACACAAAGAAGAAGGACTAAAGTCATTTGCAATCCGGAGGAGAACAGCTGAATCTTCTTCGGTCGCGTCGCCAAGAGTGTTCATATTGAATTCGCTCATGATGTAGTGGATAGATGAGTCAGCAATTTTCGTAACAGCTCACTGCCCAAGAAGCGCTGGACAGAATTACAATCAGATGAGATTGTTGATGTAATCAAGGCGTTGTTATGACAGTCGGCATCAGACTCTGCACTCATTACCCATTTCGTAGACAATATTCATACAATAGATTTAAATAATTAAACTTTAAATATTTTTTTCCTATAGTTTCTTAGCGGAGAATCAGGTTTCGTAAACTTTAATAACACACAAAATAGCGAGAAAGCGTAGTCTTAACGGTGGCAGTAAAAACTGGTTATATTTAAATCTGAAGGCTGAAGGCACGGTTTCGTCTTTTTGAGTGCCTAACCATTACCACTATCATAGATTATTCGTTTAAAATAGTCGTGAATGCGACCTGCCGTGCTCTTTCAGGGGTCTCAAGTAAAGAACGATCACCCATCCAAGTAACGTGTAGATTGTTTTCACCCCCATACGTGCTCCCCATAAGACAAGGCATTTTATTGCACAGATCTCATATTATGTAAGTTTTTGTCAATACAAATTCTGAAAACTATCTTTCCTTTTCTTTAATTTCAAGTGACTATCATAGTTTAATCGAATATTGTCACGTGGGCAAAGCCGCGGGTACAGCTAGTTCAAAATAAGTGAGCTCCATATAGCTCGTTTTAATACTTTATTTCAGCTTAAACTTCCTTAGCTTTTAAATTATTTGTCCGTGGAGGCTGGAGCCATTCCAAATTAAATTATACGCAGAAAATGTTCGGTCACATTGCAAAATTCATTATGATTTTCTGTTCTGGGCGATACGTTTAACGTAGTCGTTTTTACTTAATTCCTTGCCAAGTTGTCAGCTTTACAGCAAGTGAAGCATTTAAATTGAATTTAGGATGACAACTCGAATTCCTGTAATAACAGTTCGGTTGTTTGGAACAATTTGTACTAATTCGACAATCATTGATGACAAGAAATTTTGTTTTCGGCATTGAGATGTTAACAAAACATAAACGTGTCAATACTGCTAAGACCGAATAACCAACGACATTTTGAACAGAACTTTAATTGATTTACTTTGCTCGATAAAATTGCTTGCCGACAGCCGCACTTAGGGAAGTATATTTTTGTTAGCTGTGTAGAAGATTAGAATAAAGCTTTTATTTCAAATAAACCAATATGGCTGCCCACTGCGGGGCAAAGACCATTTTCTTCACAAACCCCCTGCAATCAATGATTGGTAACATTTAATATTATGATTGTATTCCTCCACCCTCCCATCAATTTGTATTCATCTATTGCACGAGTATGTCCGAATTAATCAATACCTATGCCGAAACGGACGCAATCATGTTCGGATGTTTTGCTTCCACGGTGAAACCGTCATTGCAAAGGATCTATTAGTATTTGTATGCACCAAACACGTATCTAATCGTGAATCTTGTTTGTGTCTAATTATTCAATCGGAAATTGATTGTCGCATTCATGTTACCTACTTTCGTTATGAATATTTGAATATAATATGGTCAATGGTAACAAATAGAAGAAATAATACTAATTTAAAACCACTTGCGAAGCGCATTTCACATGGAGAGGACGACTTGTGGACAATTAACTTGCTCTTTGAAAAACTCACCCCTTTTACGACGATCAATCGAGATCAGTCCTGGAAGAAATTCAGTTTATAGTAATTGTCATGATTGTTATTTATATATAGATCTGTATGGTAGTTATTGAATTAGAATTTTATGACAAATTATTGTAAATAGTTAGTTAATTTTATCCCCAACACAAAATACTCAAACAAAATCTGATTAATTACATCATTACAATGTCAACATCATTCTTCTGCCTTTACCCCATTTTATTTGGGATCGGTGCAATATTATGTATTTTTCTTCCATTCATAAGACGTGATTTCCGGGTTCATTTCTTTTATATTCATGTCATGTTTCACACAGTCCATCCATCTTTTCTTTGGCCTGAAGAGGACACGAACCATGGAAGTACCTTTGAAAGTGTTACAAAAAAGCTGAAAACTGAAGACTTTTAAGTATTGATGTTGTGGCTATAAGAGAAGTATAACATGATTTCCTTCCCTTCGTATTTCATGTCCATACCACGGCAACTGGTTACTTTTCAGCTTTTTTGTAACACTTTCATAGCTACATATTTCCTCTAATATTCTCATTCCTGGTCCTGTCTAATCTTGTTATGCCTCTCAACATTCGCATCTCCGCTGCATGCAGTTGCCTTAAATTTCTTCCATCGTTCGTGTCCCATCATCCCGAATTTCTCAAAATAATTTATATTTTTCTGAAGCCACTGACAACGTAAAATCATAAAATCTGATTATTAAATAATACGATTTTAGATAAATATATACATTAAATAAAGTAATAGTACGATGGAAATGGACTTGTATTTTTTAAATCAACTAAATTGGTATGTTCGCGAGATGAGAGTCGATACGCCGCAAACAAGCAACCACAAGCGTTGCAGACCGGTCGCAGCTGCGGTTACAGATTGTTTTGGAACTGATAAATTTCATCATGCCGAACAATAATCTACTGCAATATTAACGATTTGATGGGCACGTCATGACGGGATTTTCATTAAAATATTTGGTAGGAATATGATTGGTTCGGTTGCAGTGATGTGTGCTCTCGACGGAGTAGAGGCACGAGAATTTATAAGCGTGTTTGGTAACTATTAAGGTAAAAAGAACCAACGATTTGTTTTTTTAATTGATAATTAGAATGTAAGTATAAGTACAACCATTACATAAGCAAACTTATATTCTACGTTGTTTTTCAGGTCGCAAGGAAACCGTGAGCCAATGGCATTCAGGAAGCGGTTTATTCCAACCGTATTTATATATATTGAATTAAGTAAACATGCAAAGTTAATTAGCTTAAACATAGAACACAATGTTTACACAAACGTTGCTGAAGAAATAAGCTTTCCGTTTTCCCGTTTTTCTGCACAACAGCGGAAAAACAATTTAAGTAAACAAGTAAAAGTATTAATCACGACGAGAAAGAAGATATCGGAAACAAAAGTGAGTGCTTTTCCAAAGAAATCACGTAGCACTTACATAAAAAGTGGTTTCGAACGGGAAACGTAACCGCTTAACTTTTAAACCTAATACGTGATTCAATTTAGGAGTTGTACCTCTAGACGCGGCGAACCCGAAAACTGTCGCTGAAATCCATTCAACTTTTCTTTCATATTTCGAAAAGAATGCTTGTGGCTCGAATCTATTTGCAAACAGATCTCCAACTATCCTTCCGTTAGAAAAGAATTTGCGTATCTTCTATATTGCTTTGATATTAGATCCATAAAATACCGCCTTATTTAATAAATAATGGAAATATATGCAGCTGGAAATTCTATTCTTTTCTCATTTCTATCTACTACTACTACTACCTAAATACATAATATACTCAAACGTGTACCGTTTGAGTTGTAATTAAGTAAAGATTACACAAAAGGACATCTAAAGTTTGTGTGTATTTTAAGGGCGGCAAATTTGGGTCCGAAATTTATTTTTAAATTAATTTTATAGCATCTCAGACAGCACGAACATCAAAAATATTTTTGTAAAGCCGTGTACGCACGAACGAAAAAAAACATGGTGAACATCGAACACTTTGTTTGCACGTGCGTACCAATAACGAACATCAAACACCGTATTCGTCATAAATGTTCGTGGCGATTCAATTTGGTGGTTCTTAGCGGACGGTGTTCGGAGAAATTAGATGCAACATTGTTCGTATCGAACTCGAGCGAAGTCTAAAATTAATGTATTTTGTTTTCGATTTTTGTACAAAGCTGTTTTCCATAAACAACCCCCCCCCCCCCCCCTTCCCTTGGAAACAATATTTCGTGAATCACAACGAATAACAAAAATTTTTTGGCTACTTCACTGTCGACCACTCTCTACGATGAATCCATGGTTACTGAGGGGTTGAGCGCGAACACAAGTAGAACTGTGTTCGCAAGGTGTTCATATTCGCTTTGCTAATTTACGTCCACACTTACGAACCAAATGTTCCGTGGTCGATGTTCGTATCCACCATGTTTTGTTCGTTCGTGCGTACACGGCTTAAGACAGTTTTTTGATGTCTTGCAGAAAGAATGTCTTGAAGGCATCTGACGACTGTAGAGGTAGGGGCGGCAAAAACCTAATAACCTATACTTAAAAATATGTAAATTCGCCACTGCCAATGAGGCAGTTTTATATTTGAATATATAATTCCTGAATAGTCTGTCAGTAAACTAGTTTCGTTACTTTTATAGTTTTTCAGGAGAACGGAATGGGTTTTTCTGTTAACAAAGCGTCGCCCGTGATTGGAAGTGTGGCCAATTAATGGGAATAGGCTCACCCTCTATCACGAAGAGGGATGTAATACTATTGTCGAACTGTGGGTGTAGACCAAAAACCTCCCCTTCGAAGTAATTTTGGGATCACAGGTTTATCGCTTACTCTGTACATATAAATAAGTTTTAGAGGTTATTGTAAGTGTTACCTATAACTGTTTGAGAAGATGAGTACCTACAATGATATAAGATGGATTCTATAAAGTGTTTATTGGTGTTTTTAGAGACAAATATGAATTAATATGTATGACCAAGTAGTAGTAGTTTGCCGGAAGCTTGCCCTCGGTTTTTTCAGACATAATCATGCGGTCTTCTACACATAGTCGGCTGGAATGGAAACGCACCTAAGGAAAAGCGCCGGCAAGATGGCGGTGGCGGAGGCAGCATGCACAAAGCGGTCCACACAACGAAAGATCGCATGGCTTGGAGGCGCGCTGTATGTGGTCGCGATCCTCATCAGTGAGGGAACGATGAAGAAGAAGGTGTATGACCTATACCGTACTTTTATAAATATTTTACTGTGAATAGCTGTTGCCCGCGGTTTCAATCGCATCCTAAACTACTTCATTATTCGGATAAAAGTATACTATGTCCTAATCCAGTCAGCTAAAATCCGAAAATGTGGACTTTAATATCCAAAATTACTCATCAAATTATTTACTAAACTTCTTATAATCTACTGCTTTTATTTTTACCTTTAGATCGAGTAGTAACCTCATACGGTGTGGGAGGCTTAAGTCCTCAAAATTGTTCTAAGTAATAACACTGCAGATAGAAAACAATCCTACCAACCTTACGTCAATGCGTAATAATTTGTAACACGCCGCCTCGCTGTTAAATGGCATTGAGAATGTAAGCTGTGGATTCATAAACTAATTTAATAAGCCATTAAAGCTATCTGGACCAGGAGTAGCCATGGTGATTTATAGCAATATGAGAACATTAAAAACGCATTACCAAAACATGACTTTAGGCGGAAAATTTAACAACGCCGTATATAACGTGGAACGGATGTTTTGTGTTGGGCGGATATTAAAAAAAATGTTATAATTAAAAACAACCAAATTGCTTGTTTAGGTAGCCTACTTTATTATGGAACAGTGGTGGTGGACAAGGACTTTACCTATATTGTTCAAGAAAATGTGGAAAAAATAGTTCTGAAGGAGCATTATATTATGTGCCTACTATATTTGAATGTACCTAATGTATGATTTGTATGGGAAAGTCTTTTGTCCGACAGTGGACTGCGAAGGGCTGATTTGGTGAGGACGATTATTGTATGAGGCTCTAATTACTATTACGTACTTATTATGACGTAATCGTTATTCTGGTGTATTATATTTTTTATTCAGGTTTACCTACTCACTATTGATTGTGTAGGTACAGCTGACTGCGACTCATTTACATTACATCACTCAAAAGCCACGGCCGGCGTTAAAAATGAGTAGGTTAAATATTAAAGTTATTACGTTTGAGCTTTGTTCGGACCCACTACGGTCTCGTGTAAATGATTGTCGGCATACAATCTCGTAGAATTTTCGTCCAGTTCATATTGCATGCGCGTTTGTATAGATGAACATGGTATTAACGTAAAAATCCGGTATTTGACCTAAAAATACAATCTTAATAAAAATCTTGAGAACGTTGTAATGAAGAATTCCTCCAGCAGATTTTCTTTTTAAATCCAAAATAGAAAATTAAGAAAAGTATTGATGAGGTTAATCAAATAATTATCCGAGTAGTATTGGAAAAAAAATATTGATGCAAAAATATGTATTTTTTGAGTTAATTACCCTGTTCATCTATACAAACGTATTGTTTCTTGGCAAATAAAAACTCTTCTATTTTCCTATGGGTGTTATAAAAGATCACTAAGTAATGCCTGTGTGCTTATAACATACGGCGATTATAAATCCATCTGTCAAACGTGGTGATTATAGCTCATTGTGTAACGATAATTCATTGCAGTTAAAGCGCATACAAGTGTAGGTATTTAACGCAGTACGCAGCATAACGTATTTCTATTTTGCACCTGATGAGGTATGCGTATACGTCTATTGCAGTTTCCTACTTTTGAGTAACGTCATAAATTAGTCTCACCATAATATATGTTACGATATCTGCGTCGTGTGCTATGCGAATACGCCGTGCGTGACCGCGTATAGACTCGCGTAGACGCGCACGCGC
Source organism: Allophyes oxyacanthae (assembly GCA_932294325.1). NCBI lineage: Eukaryota > Metazoa > Arthropoda > Insecta > Lepidoptera > Noctuidae > Allophyes > Allophyes oxyacanthae. The sequence goes on along the minus strand of OW028618.1, from coordinate 7,525,389 downwards.
AGCCGAAATCGCTACGTATATCTACTGTGTAGGTGAGGCGGTGATTTTAAGCGTACGCAGTGTAATTAAAGCGCTGTAATTTTCTAGTTTTCTTCCACACTCTTTAATTTTGAGGTTATCTAATCAACCTGTATCTAAAGTTAGGATTCTCTCAACGCTTCCCTGTAAACATATTCCCAAGACGTGTAAGCTACGTTCCCACATTTGATGCGCCATCGTACTAGTCAAATAGGTAACCGATCTCTCTAACAAGTTTAATTAATAATGTTCCCGAACTAAACCAGGGACAGAACTTGTTAAAATATTACGTGAGTTAATTCGCAAGTTTGTCAAGGCTTTATAATGTATTTACCTGATATTCATATCAATGATAAACAACGTTTTACGTAACTGAAAGCTGTGGTCTGTCGTGGTTCTGGTTGTTAATAACTTTCGGGTACCATATGATTGTTTATGTATAAGTTACGAGTACCTTATATAGTAAGGTAGTAGGTAAATAACTGTTATTTATTACCCCCGACAAAAAGAGGGGTGTAGTTTGTAGTGTGTATCTGTCTGTGGCATCGTAGCTCTATGGTGATCTAGGTATGTTGTTATTAATGCTTAGTAGGATACTGCCCATTCTCTCACCTATAAGTCATCCTTAGATGACCATGAAAAGGAAGGAAGGAAGGCGAAGGACTGGCCCATTATTGGACCGAATGCCAAAATTCCAAGTATTTAATTGTGTACCTGGGTATAAATTCAAAACATCATCAATAACGTATTTACTTTATTTAAAATGTTGTACAAATTTGTTTAATATAAAATACTTACCTATAAATTCTCAAAGGAATTCTATATTTCGATGTAAAACGAACAGCGCAAGTGTGGCTGCGGTAATCGAAGCTATTAAATGCCTTACCTCCTTTGATGTGTGCGTAAACCGCCGTTCGAGTTGGGCTTCGTTTGCCATATGGAAAGCGGAGAGCGATTCTTAATGTGTAACTATTAATAGAAATCACCTTCACATAACGCTTTGAAGATTGTCGTAGATGGAAAGACATTATTTAAGTTTACGTTCTTAGATAATGTCCCACCTACGACAATCGTGTAAACCATTATTCAAAGTAAAATAGTCATCAATTGTTAAATAACGAATCAGTTTTAGTTTAGTTTTCTATTTAAAATAAGAATCGCGCGTCGCCTGCGCAAAAATCACACAGTGTGAAAGGATTTTCTCACGGAAGATTTTCCTAATTCGAATTGTATGTAGCGATACGCTAAGACGGATGATATGTAATGGGGTGATCTTTTAGGCTCGATAATCTAGATACTGTACTAATTTCGAATGCGTAGTACAGATAGTTACAGGTTCCAGTATATCTCCAGAACCGATGAATCGACTAACGTATAACGGTGTAGATTAGGTTTCTAATAAGGGACACAAAAGTTCTAGATTTCTTTCACGGATTTATTTTTTTATGAAATAGGCCAATTTTGTCTCCAATTCTCAATGTATGTGATTTATCTGGTTTTTTGATTTATGACATATTCGCCAAACGAAGTTTCGCTTCGCATAAAAAAATCCTAAGAGATCTATGGATTTTTTAAGCGAGGCGAAACTTCGTTTGGCGGTTGTGGCCTAAACCAGTTTTTTAATTATTATACCAAGACTCATCCATACTTCGGAGATAACGTTACTGTCAGAGGGCCGAGCACGAATAGTTTGACGTATGGTAATGTAAACGTAAGCAAATTTTTATTATAAAATACAATGAATCTATCGCATTTTTGTTAAATTTTATGCAACGTACACACTTGTTTCATGAAATTGTAAAAATGCTGCATGGATTTTCAAGAAATATCATGGATTGAACTTGTATTTTTGATTCAAAATTTGCTAACGTTTACGTTACGATACGTCAAAACATTCGTGTTTGGCCCACTGTTACAAAAGTCCTTACGGGTAATCGAAAGTCCGATTCCTATAATAGAGTAGTTATAAAATACTTATATGGAATATCAAAGTCCAGTACCAAAAACACATATTACATAAGCGATAGATTTTTCTGAAACCATACGAAATTACACAACAGTATATGGTCGAGAGAATCAACGCTGATAAACACAGCCTTTGACGTGTGTAGGTACCTACTTTACCGCTATTTGAATTGGCTAGCGGGCAATGTGTGTAAAGCGATGGGCAATTCGCGGTATGTATTACTTAATTATTGTAGGAACTCATGTGTCTGTGTGCTTGAACTGTGCATGATTGAAATTTCACATTATGCTCATTTGACTTTGACTTGCTTATTGAAAATTTGGACCTATTAACGGGAAAGCGGTTTGCCATTAATAATTATGCATTTGCATTGTATTTGTATTGTAGGGTTTTAGTAGCAAGCATTGGTCTTGTGTTTTATACTTACAACTAGATAAGTTAATAGACTCTATGAGGTTAGGAATACTTTCAAACGAAAAAAAAAAAAAAAAAATATATATATATAATTATATATATACTTTCGTATACAATTTAATTCGTATTGCCTCCCAATAAGTTACCTCTAAATTGCCCATAAGTTACTATCTATATTTTTGCCGGGATATTTTTCATCAGTACTTTATTCTAAATTCATGATTATTGGCCACATAATATGGGATACTCAGTTTTACAACTTTACCTACTCCTGTTTACTTGTTCAGGATGGAGACCGTCTCCATGCTGACTTCATTTACAGCATGTTCATGATACAAAAAGCATCGCATAAAAAAATCATCCTAATCACTGGTAGCCTAGCGGTTAAACGCTCGCCTTCCATGCAGGAGAGTCTGAGTTCAAACCCGGCCCACACCCCTGACTTTTCGGATTCATGTGTGGATTAGAATTTGATTATCACTTGCGTTAATGGTGAAGGAAAACATCGTCAGGAAACCTGCACACCTGAGAGGGTCTCATAAAGTTCTCGATGGTGTGTGTAATCCGCCAACCCGCATCAGGCCAGCGTAGTAGACTAAGGCCTATCCCTTCTCATCTTGAGAAGAGGCCCGAGCCCAGAGCAGTGGGACAGTAATGGGCTGGATTTATTATTTTTAATTGATACCTTATTCTACTTGTATTTTTAGGAACCATTATTCGTAACAAAAAATATCTTCATTCCAATTAACAAAGTAGTAATTATCGTCGTATACTCTGTGGTCGGCGGTTGACGAGTTCATTACATGAACGTTTGAGTTTGTACGGGGATTTGTTGTTCCCGTGAGAGTCTTGAGACATTTATTAGGTAAAACCACGATCGATCAAAGTCTTTCTGCTTCATTAATCTTGCTCATCAACCAACACTGCTGTATATTTTCTTCAAGATATTCACATTTTCCTTATTTTGTTCAAGTAATATTTCGTTTTGTAAGCATGTACATATCTCTTTTTTGTGACATTTTTCTTTGACAACGAATCCAAACGAATCACTGCATGTTATTCCAGTCTGTTCCAGCTTTAAATAGTTTACTGACCCAGGGATGGTCGTCGTGGACAATTTTGCTGAACCACTTCTAGTTCTGCATATTATATTACTCTATGGTTCGTGCATGCTACCGTATACAATTTTTTTCTATTTTGTGTAGGTATATCTACTATACAATTTATCTATACTTTGAGTTTGCGATATGCAATGTAGTATCAATTTAGCTAGTTAGGTAACGTACGGTTTGTATCTACTTTGGAGTTATTTCTAACTTACCTACTCGCTGATATAATTTTCATGATTCTGCTCTCAACAAAAAAATGAGTACGTTTTACAATTAGTTAGTCTATTACGGACCATGACCTCAAACCTCTTAATTCTTCCCTCGTTTATCTAGTTTGCAAAAAGTAAGTTATATAACACATAATATTTTTAATTACCTTTAAACAAACTAATAATTACGACCTAAGCATAACGTAGCTGTAATCAAAGGCAGTTGAAAACTTTTGGCCCTGGTCGATGTTTAAGTTAACTAATGCGTGCCGGGTGCGGAAAACTTAATTAAAAAACGTCCCTCGAGTTATGAGGCTTGTCTCCATTAGCCTGCTAAGCGAGACCAAAGGGATTTTTCCCTTTAGGTGACCTGAAATCCAATTAGAAAAAACAGATGCGAAACGCTCGTACCGCCTCCCTTTAGCCTCCAGCTTAAGGCTTAATGTGACGACTGCAAGAAAATACTTTCCAAAATTAATCAAACAACCAGAACAACAAAGAAAGGAATTTAATTTAATATTTTATTCGAGCAATTTAATTGATTGCCGTGGTTTTCTCGAAGACGTTCCGTCCAGGAACGCCGTCGCCCGAAGATATTTGAAATACGCCGCATATTGAAATCCTCAAGCCATCATATCCGACTAAAATGACCCGTGACGATCCCGGCCTCTTATTACGTGAGGATATTTTTTTTAAATGCCCGGGGCAGGGTCCTAGGTGTTATTATTTCCTTTATTAAAAATAGCTGAGATTGTGTGGAGTAAATTGCATCGATAATGTTATTTAATTTGGTTCGTTGATAATATTATGAAAATGTTTCAATTTGGAATTAGTTCATAAGCACCGGAATTTCAATTATGCTTTTGAAACTTTACTCTCGTATTTCACTTTATTAGATTGAAATGTGTTTATATATCAATCTGTTTAGTGCGAAGAACACATGAAAATAACCAAAAATAACTTATTTCTACGTCCATCATTATATGGGCTAATTTGTTAAACTTAAATAGATATTGACGTGGAAAACAGAATTTTAATCGACAGACTATAATCTGAATGATTATCAATTATCGAATTGAAACAACAATAATTAAGGTATCTTCTTCTTCGTCGTTTCGCTCTTGACATAGAGGTCATGGTCGTCATGTAGTACCATTATCAGGGACAGATGTAATTCGCCTCACGACATCTCGCCATCCGTTTCTGTTGGCACACATTCTGGTGCACTCATGCAAGGGCCCCCCCACACAGGATTTGATTTGGTCAGTAATTCGCATGGGTGACCTTCCGCGCGGTCTGGTGCCTTCCACCTTGCCTTGCACGCCAAGACGCTGTATCGAGACGTTAAGGTATCGTCTATGCCAGGGGTCATCAAATGGCGAACCGCGGTCCGGTTCCGGACCGCCGACCTATTTTGTGCGGACCTTTAGTAAACAGTACAATATATAACAGAAACTTAATCTTCTTAGATTAAATTTCTATTAAAAATTAACTTGTATTATTACTTGAGTACGTAATTTATCCCACGGTTCTTTGCTGCTGTCGATTCGACAACGGACGAGCGACGCATATACTATTTACGTATTTAAGTGTATCTATTATTTGAATTTTAACAAAGTAAATACAAGTGACGATGGAAAGGCTTGGCTTAGAATCTCATCTGCTATAAAAAAGTAGAAACTGACCGCGACGGTTATATTATTTTATAAAACGAACCTCAAATGAAACTAATTGGTGATCCTTGGTCTATACAAATAAAAAAATACCTAAAATTATTAATAAACCGCCTCAATATATCCAATTACCTACTGTTTTATTTGCTGTGAAGCATTAATTTTGTTTTCGTAATTATTGTTGTTGAGTACTTTTAATTGTAACTTTGTAATAATTTAATAATTAATGATAAATTTAATGTGAAATTGCTGGCTAACCGTATGTTATTTGTAGTGGTTTTATGTAACACAATTTCGGTAAAAGCAACAAACAAAACCGATTATAGAATTGTGTATTGCAAAATTAAATGGAATAATATTATCATATTAATTTCAGAATGTAATTCACATGGAGAGCTCATGCCGCCAACATGATAGAAGAATATAAGATTCTTTATTTTTTTTCAGTAGATATAACTTTATACTTTTCATGTCTGCTAGCGGTTGATCGCTTTACTTCCATGAGGGTCTGAGTTCGAACCCGGCCCGCACCTCTGAATTTACAAATTCATGTCTGGAAAAGAATTTGACTATCATGAAGGAAAATATTGTGAGGAAACCTGTGCATATGAGAGGGCTCATAAAATTCTTGATGGTGTGTGTATTCCGCCAACCAGCACCGGGCCAGCGTGGTGGCCCCAGCCTAGCCCCTCTCATTCTGAGAAGAGACTCATATGTATGTTATCATATAATAAAATCGGTGCTTCCGTTGTACCGGAACAGGAAGTTTTCTTACGTCATACTGCCGCCATGTTACGCTGTAATATTGACAATACGATATTAAGTAAACAAAGATCTTTAACTAGGAAAATATAATACGTTCATTTCAATCCATAATACTTATTTTATCCATTCATATATTATATTCTAGTATTTATTTTTACATACAATAAAAAGCGGTTCTCGTGAGTAGGTACAGTTTGCAGAACTAAATCTAATTTGTACATGTGTGCCCAGACCTGGAATAATTGTCTGTAGCATGGAGTTTCTTGCCGGTACTTTTCCATAGGATCTACTATTTGGAACCGTGAACCTAGAGTCTCGAGATTCGTGCACCTAGAGCAAAATACCTAGAGTATCGAGATTTCATAAGTGCCTGTATCTGGTTTACATGAAATAAAGATCTATTCTATTCATACAAATATATGTTTTAAGCAGGAATCAAACCCACGATCTGTAGTAAAATAAGCCAATCGCTTGGCTATTGCACTAACCCAGCTGTCGAATTATCATTAGGTTGTTTTCTGAAGTAAATGTTGACCTCAGAAGATTAAACAGCTAAACGTCTAAGATAAACTCGGTGACCAACTCCAAGATGGCTAATTTCTGTATGAAGCGAAGTAAATACATAAAACCAAGTAATGCGACAAGTTGAGTAAGTAGCCGGACCAGTCTGGCGTGGCGAACGCTTCCAAGTGGCTTCGTGTGGGTCTAGTTAGTTCCAGTAAACAAACACACAAGTCGCTGCAATCGTGATGTGACCATCGCCCAGATGCTGTAGTCTGAACCAAGATGGAGAACCACTGGAAGGGTTAAAACGATGGGGATAAAAATTTCGTTACTACCGTAAACAACGATTTGCCGCAGAAAAGTGATCGATCTTGGGTCATATCTCGTCTAACCTTTTGCCACACTTGGCTTACTGTGACTTCTGGTCCCCGGATAAGAATTATTTTGAGCAGATGTAAAGTCGAACAAAGAAATAAGTATACAGGGTTACCAGATATTATCATAAGGCTTATGTATAACTGTAAAATGTCCACCAGATATATTATTATTATGACCTTTATTCAATATTTATACTTACATTCATTCATATTTTTAAATAATTTTACAAATAAAAAAAAATAAAAACATTTAAAAATACAAAAGAGTAGGTAGTAGGCCACCGGCATCGGGAACAGGGTCCAAGCCACCGGCGGCTAGGGCTGCAGAGAAAGGAACCTCCTCACAATGCGTGCCGTGTCGAGGAGTACCGCTTTCTGTATCAAGCCCTTGATCCAGCCCCCCAACGAGAGCCTCATAAGATGTTGATCGAGGCTCTTGGCAATTAAGCCATTGGCCGTCACAACTATCGGCACTATGATTGCTGAGTCCACATCCCACATGTCGACAACCTCGTGAGCCAAGTCAAGATATTTAATCTGTTTATCTTTCTCGGCTTTCACGAGATTCTCATCATGTGGGATAGTAACATCAACAATCATCGTGCGGCGCGCTGACCGATCTATCACCACTATATCAGGCTTATTGGCAACAATAGTCCTGTCAGTGATGATAGATCGGTCCCAGTACAACGTGGCATGACCATTTTCGAGAACTGGGTCGGGCACATACCTATAGTACGGTACTTCAAAATCCACAAGGTTGTATTTTAAAGCGAGTTGCTGGTGAATAATCCTGGCTACTTGGTTATGCCTGTGCAAATATTCGCCGTTAGCAAGACGTGAACAACCAGAGATAATGTGTCTAAGGGACTCACCTGGGCGGTGGCATGCCCGACAGATGTCAACCGTGCCGTCCTTCACAATATACCTCCGGTAATTATTCGTCATGATAACTTCGTCCATTATTGCACATACAAAACCTTCGGTTTCCCCGAATAGGTCTCCGAAACGTAACCAGGATACGGACGCTAATAAGTCAACATCGGGCCCATGAAGGGCCCGATAAAAGCGTCCGTGTAGTTCCTTGCTCTGCCATACTTCCTTGCGATCATTAGTAGTAAGTATTACAGGTTTGCGCCAGTTCTCTTTAGCCAATGAGAGAGGGGTGAGCCCTTTGTCCACTGCGACCACATCTCGGTGCATCCCCACGTCGGCGTGGAGAAAATATTCTCTAAGATTGTACACCTCACAGTTGTGTAGGGTTTTGGCATTTAAAAAGCCTCGACCCCCACATTTCCGTGGGATGTACAATCTCATTACCGAAGAACGTGGGTGATGCATGCGATTTGTGGTCAGCAATGTTCGGACCCTTCTATCCAGGGTATCCAGTTCTGTTTGAGTCCATTTGAGTATGCCGAAGGAGTACATTAAGACTGGCATGACCCAACCGTTGTAGGCGCGCACCTTATTTCCGCCTGACAAAAGACTTTTAAGTACTTTTTTTAGGCGGCCAAAGAAGTGCTCCTTCAATGATTGCCTCATATCAGCCTCACTGATGCCTAACGCCTCCGACATACCCAAGTATTTATAGGTCTCAGTTGAAGAGAGGGATCGTAGGTTTGTGGAATCCGAAAGATGAAATCTATCTGATTCCACAATCACACCTCGCTTCACATGCATGACTGCGCATTTGTCCACACCAAACTCCATCCTGATGGAATTACTGAAGGTTTCAGTTACCTTCAGTAACTTCATCAGTTGTAAGTTGGTGGGGGCAAATAATTTCAAGTCATCCATGTAGAGAAGGTGAGAAATGACCTGACCGCCTCTCCGCAAGCGATATCCTAGCTCCGACTCCTCCAGTAGAGTGCTGAGAGGATTCAGAGCTAGACAAAACCATAAGGGACTCAAACTGTCACCCTGGAATATGCCCCTCTTAATACTTATCGGTTCACCGTTTCCCAAAATCCGCCGACATCCTGGATATTGAAGGACCGTCCTCCATTGCCTCATACATGACATTAAGAAGGTGCGTAGGATTGTATTTACTTTATACAGCTCCAGCACCCTCATGAGCCATGTATGGGGCACCGAGTCATACGCTTTCTTGTAATCTATCCAGCATGTCGTTAGATCCTTACGGTTACGGCGAACCTGTTGACTAATGGTCATGTCTATGAGGAGAAGCTCCTTAGTACCGCGGGACCCTTTCCTACATCCATTCTGAGAAGTAGACATGATGGAGTTATTATCGATATGATGATTAATCTTTGCTCTCAGAATGGATGTAAGAAGTTTATAGACCGTCGGTAGACAAGTTATCGGTCTATAATTCTTGGGATCCACGGTACTACCAGCTTTATGAAGCAGGTGGGTGAAGCCTGTCGTTAAGAATTGTGGTAACGACCCAGACTCAAGGGATTGCTGGAATTGAGACGCCAAGCGAGTATGCGAGCTGCGTAACCATTTTAGCCAGAAATTATTATTATTATTATTAAATTATGGACGAGCAGCAGGCTTGCTGATGTGTCCACATCAAAGTACTGGAGTAAAGTCTATTTCACATGTAGTAGTCCAATGCATAAAATTCCGTTTTTAATAATTTAAATAGTCGTATTCAGTCACGGGTTTGCTTTACGCCACTTGTCTAGGCGACATTTAAAACTATTCACTGAATTAGCAGACACCACACTTTCCGGGAGTTTATTCCACATATCCACAATACGATTATTCAGGGAGTGATAGGCCACCAAGGAGTGTGAGAATGAGCGGTTGAGAGCGAGGCTATGCCCACGGGACGAGTATGCTTTCTGTTCTAACAGGAACATATCACTAAAATTATTATATAGGTATTGAAAAATACTTTTTAATGCCAAACTATTAAAATATGAACACCAAAATTCGCGACTAAGGGGTAACTAGCCTACTGTGACAGAGTTCGTGTTTGGTTCGTATTTGGTCGCTAAGATTTGTTTGGTGTAGGTGTTCACTATTATTTTTAAAACGCTTTTATTAGCGTCACCTGTAACTAACTATGTAAAAAAATCTTGGAAGTTAAATTTGACCCACTTCCCGGTTTCCGATTGAGCTGAAATATTGCATACACGTTTAGTTTGGATGCAAAAGCGTTTTCTTTAGTTTTTTTTAAACTATAATATTTTTTTATAGGAATGTACGGGGTCTTAAAGTTTATTTTGGTGATAGGTACCTATATTTGATCCTTTATTCTCAATATAATATAATAATCTCTTTGTTAGACTATACCTTAACATTCTCTAACATTGCAAATATCAGACGATTTTGAAGACCGTGAGTCTTTCAACGTTTCAAATAAAGTTAATGGTGGTCTTTTGATTACAATAAGGAGTTTCATGAGATTTGTGGTGTCAAAGAAACTAATTTTGGACTCGTTAATGAGTGTTTGATTAGTTCTTTCACTCCGTTTCCTCATTGAGACCTCGGGGAAAACGCTAGGATGAACAAGAATTATCCGTTTCATGTATTAAAAGTATGTAGAAGTGATAATAATATATGTGAATATTTTCTGTTGAGATTAAGTAAATAGAAGCTTTAAGTATATAAATACCTGCTTACAGTACGACACAACGAAGAAGTTACATAAATGTACCTGATCAAACAACCAATGGCAGTCGCTCGCTTATATACCTAATTTTAAAACTAATTGCGTCATCGTAAAGATCATTTGTTACTGCAGTACCTACTAATAAACATTCGTTGTTTATTAGTCGGTGTTTAAAGTCGCACTGAGTTCGGAAGTGATTGGCTTTACGAAGATTGCCATAATTATTAAAAAATTATTATACTCGTACCTTTTTTCACTAATTAAATTATCTTTATTATAAATTACGGAAATCGGCAGCCTTATTACGGACGCACCTGACAGTTTGCGACAGGCGTAAATTGTACAATTGTTGCTGTCAAACATCATTTTGGTATTACGTACAATCATAGAAATAATAAGTAGGGTTCCCCTACAACTAGTTACTAAGTCTATGCGAACAATACAAAAAATTATGTTTGACAGCAGCAATTGTACAATTTACGCCTGTCGCAAACTGTCAGGTGCGTCCGTAATCAGGCTGCCGAACTTTATTTTAAACACCATCATCGAATTAAGACGTCACTCCTTTGTGTTTCCTTGGTAACCATATTCACCCTACGAACGAGCGATACGTACGATGCAATGAAATGTCACGTGACTCTGTGTTTTGGCGCGAACATTCGGAAATCAATTTTTTTCGGTTATTTCTGTTTTATTTCTGCCTGCAATCTTTATTATAAACTAAAAATAATAATACATGCATGTTCCCTATTATTTCAAATGTAAGTAGGTACGTCTTGTCTCATCTATTGTCTCTACATTTGTGCATTGGAGCAGTCCGCTGTAACTGTATCTTGCACAATAAAATACCGTTTACATTTCTGCTTTATTGTTCACTTGTTTGCCGGTCTGGACCGTCCAACCCATGAGGATACCCGCTTCATTTATACAAGAAATTCCCTATTTGCATACCTATTTAGATATTATGTTGCATAATTTTACCAACGTAATATGAATAATAACAAAATGGTCTGGTTACTGACATCTTGGAGAATATAGTTGTTTTAAAATACCTACGGAGATAAGAGAGGTAAGGTATAGCGGGACTTTTCGCTCATAATTGGTTTGCCTGATTGGGAAACTACCGTGTTGCAGAATGTCGTAGCCAAATAACACTGGTCTTTTTCAGTTCTGTGTTGCTAACGGTGAGCAAGGTCGCCAGTGCTCCTTGGAGAAGCGTCATGTTTGTCATTGGACGTTAGTAGTAGCGCCGCCGCGCCGGCAACACGCGAGTGATGCTTGTAGTGCTGCAAGCGGCCATAGGTTACGGTAACCGCTTACCGTCAGACGAGCCGTATGCTTAACTTATTAAAGAAGTCTATGAGGGAGGGATGCTCATGTTTTGTTTTGTTGACGGTACAGGTACGAGTTGTTAACTAGAATTAACATTTCGAAAACATTAACACAATAATTCGCTTAAAAGGTAAACGAGCTCCAATTTTGTGAATTTTAACTAAATGTTGCCTAAAACATTTACTCAATTGACGCATCAATCAGTGCCATTTGGTACCAAAACCTCAGATCGCTTCAAACGTTATAAATACACGAACAATTACAAATTAATTACAGCGAATAGAGCTTATTACACGAAGCGCTTAACAAAGTAAAGTTGGCTTAAACTATTTCATTCAACGTATAATGTTAGTTGAGAACTTCCAACACAAATTCTTGGGTACGCCAACGTTTAAATTGTACCATTCGATACAGAGCAAACAACGTTTAATGAGTTTTTGACTCCTGTCTTATCAAGTATTCTATCCTAAATGTTGTGGCCTAAATGTTTCTGGTATTTCTTAACGGTCTGCCGATTCCCGTAATTCTATTGCAGCGTAATAATGAGTTTGCTTACGACCACTGTTTGCGAAAGTTATGGCAATTTGACGCAAATTGAATCGCGGACAGGCAACTATTTTAATAGATGCCATCATGTCATTATAAGATTCGGAGAAATTGCTAAAATCTGTTTTTGTAAGTATTTGAAGGTTTGTTTATTTAATTCACGTTAGTAAATCGGTGGAGGAGGGTTATGCGGTACCTACTTATCTATATATTATTAATACGTGAAGAGAAAACTTTGTATCGCTTTTTAAATATATTGCAGGCACATAGGAGTGTGTTTGGCATAGTTAAAGTTTACATGCAGAAGGAGTACATAAAGTTAAAATTATGGTCGAATTTCGACCACTGGGCGATCACTAGTTATATTTATTATAGTACCATCTTCTAGCTTTATGAAAACTGTGCTCACTTTTACTCAAACAAGAACTTTTCCCAGGAAAAAAGCGCAGAACCATCAGTCCGCCAATAAGCTTCACATTTTTAGACTGCGGAAACCGCTTGCACTCTACACACTGTTCCTACAGTTATATCTTGTGCAAACAGCACCCATTTCGGTGCAAGTTGTGTACTCGGTGCACTGCTAGAAATAAAATTCTGTGTCGGTGACGTCCGCAATCAACACAAACGCGTCTAAAAATGTCCGTGAACGAAGAAGGTCTGTTTAGTCAACAATTTGAGGTCGGATCGACACATCAAAGCGTTTTTGAATTTCAAAGTCGGTTTCACGCTTTGGCTTTAGGTTGCCACGTTTGACGCTATATTTTAGGTCGTTTCGTTTTTAAGATTTTTCACATAGTAGATTTAGATTTGAACTGTCTCATTAGAAAAGATGTTATGCCTCAGTTTAGACCAGGCCTAATAAGACCAGGTGACAAACTAAATTGGTTTAATCCGACTTTATTACAAAATCAGTTTTTTCCGAGGTCTACTTCAGGCTGAGCTTGGACCAATCACCATCGAGTATTAGTTTATCATTCACTCGTTCACATTGATAAGAATATATCTCATTCACTCAAAACACCGATAAATACTCCAAGGTCATATCCTCGTGGAAATGACCGTGGTGCCACTCAAAATCATAGAGGTAAGAGGAATAAATGTTTTATACAAACGGAAACATTAATTATTTTACTAATCAATTTAAAAAAAATTATGTTGTCTATACGCGACACTGGTGAAATTCTGGTCATTCTTCCACAAAAGCCACTAACCAAGAGTTGTAGTAGAAGTTGTTTTTATTTTTAAGTTTTATCGATTCTTGTTGCGGTTTACGTTTGATGGGAAACTCGAAACTCTATCGGGAAGTGTAACTTTGGCGACATGAGAAATACTGATAAGGCTATGATAGATCGCAAGCAATTCATGAAGATAATTTTGTTGACAGTACTTGTTTAATATTATGATGGTTAAGAAAATACATATTATAACTGTTATCGCAAAGTGCATTTTTCCTAGGTAGATACTAAGGAAAAATGTTTTGTTAAAGTATTTCAATCAATAGATTGAAATACAATAGAATTTTTCAATAATAAACGATTACACTGTTTAATTAATTATAATCACAATTTACCTCATAGAATATAAATATAAATCTAATATGCATTTTAATTAACTGATGACACAATTTACCTCAAAGAAGAAAAATATAAAACTAAATATTTATATGCATTTTAATTAAATAATTAACACAATTTACCTTAAATAAAGCAACCAACCCCTTTGGTGAATGTTGAACATAAAACTTAATATGCTATTGATGCCTGTATTTTATTTTATTCCAACAACATAATTTGTTAAGAGAACAGTCAGCAATTTTTTAAATAGCACACAAAGGTGTAGCCATATTTCACAACTTTATATTTACGACACAATATTGCATTTCGGATTCGCTCCTCATTCACCAAAGTGTCTTCCAAGTTAAAGCCATTGGAAGGTGTTACTTTGAATGTGGCAAATAAAGTGTACATACAGGATGGCCCTTATGATAGCCTACCTTGAAGCAAGACGCTGTTATGGTGTTTGATGCCGCCATAGAGAAACTCAATTTCAGTAATGGTGGAGATGATGTCGCCGTTATTAATGACTGTGTAGGTGCCTATTTCTATATCAATCATACGGCTGGTGCTTCGTAATTGTGATTACTTGTATTTTGTCCAGGTTGAGAGCAAAACTAACCCCAAGATTAAGCATCTGCTCTCTTCAGACAGTGTTGATAGCGATACTCGTCTTGTACTTATAAATGCTCTTTATTTTAAGGTAACTCGTCATCATCATTTCTTATCAATTTCTTTTTTGAGCTTTGTCTTCGGCTCCGTTCACTTAGAAAGATAATTTCACGCGTCATATAAAGAATCTGCCTCATTATCACTTTACTATCACTACATACATAGTATAAAATAAAGTTGCCCGCGGCGTTTGTCTGTTTGTTTGGTAACTCCCTACTTCTTAACAATATAACGGATTTTGATGCAGTTTTCACCATCATTTTGAGCATTTCTTCCGAAAGGTTTGTATGTAATGTAAGGCTAGTAGAGATATTGCATCCGTACGAAGTCGGGGGCGGGTCGCTAGTATGATATAAGTAAAAGTGCGATTTAAAAACATTTACAATAAATAGGTGTTACGGTACCAAAAAGAATGTTATAATCACTGGTTTTTTAATCTTTATTATATACTAGCGACCCGACTTCGCAGGGATGCAGTTTCTCTACTATCCTTAGATTAAATATGAAAGTATTACACATATAAACCTTCCTCTTGAATCACTCTATCCATTAAAAAAACCGCATCAAAATCCGTTGCGTAGTTTGTAAGATCTAAGCATACATAGGGACAGACGGACAGCGGGAAGCGGCTTTGTTTTATACTATGTAGTGATATTCAAGAAAACGAGACGTAGATAGATAACAGGTAATGTAGAAGATCGTATAATTGAGTCAAAAATAATCTAATTAATTCTACAACAAACGTATTAGCAGTTCGACGGCGCTTCTAAAACTCAGTTTCAATTGCGTGGCTTTTAGATAATTGACCTTTTACTTAAAATAGAAAACAAAAAGAAAACGAGCGATAATGTCACTTAAACCACGGCAAAACTAGGGGAGGCCTTGTTAAGCTTAGACCAGAGATAAAACTGAGTCTTTTCGTTAAACTTTGTTTTGTAATAACAATTTTCTAAAATCAGACCTTAAACCTGACTTTTACTTTAGACTTGGTTTAGACCTTGTTTTGTAATAAGACGGTAAGAGTTTTTTTCTGTCATTCTCTTAGTTCAGTGTGATAAATCATAAGGTTTTCGTCGAATGCAATTACAGCTCATATCCAATTATATACAGTGTCAAAATTACATACGTACGACAAGTTTGCTTATTGCAAACGCTGTCCTGCCTATTTATTCGGACACTATAAAATTTATAGATCCACTGCTATTGTGGATGAAGTATTTAAGTACAGACACGCTCGATCAAATTGGGTTTAACGAAAATCTCTCGTGAACGCAAACAGGACGGTTCGGCGAGTCTGCCTTCAAATAGCAGTGCTAGCAGATTTAACGTGCTCCAGGAAACAAAGCGAATGCCCACGGACCACGGGCATTGAGTGTTTTTGGCACTGTGTGCTCTCATCAGCGGAATTTTATTAATATTTTATACGCTAGTATTACGTATTTAGCACGGATTGCTGATATAATAAAACGTTTATGTAACGATGGTAGGTACGATAGTATTTTACTTGACTATAGCCAAAACGAAAGTAGGGTTATCTTTTTATTGTTGTTATGTATACATTTTACTCTAGATTGAAATCGAAAAGAACAATGATTTAAATAAAAAAAAAATGTCCTCCTCATGTATTGCAACAGTCAAATACTTTACGTTATTGAAAAGAATTAAATATTACCTACATTATGTAGTTTTGTAATGTAGTCCTGCAATGCCAGGCTTGTTGAAGCGCACCTTATCCTTCTCTTTAAACGTTTCAAAGAAAAGTAATCTTAAATATGCCGAATTAAAAGCGTTCTGCCATAGTTAAACGTATCGGTTATTTGAGAAATCTCGCAGGTGCTGAGCAGGACGATCTTTCAATTATTCAAGTGCTGCACCACCCCGCCCTAACGCTGCGAACACAAACGGAGGTACGGATTTATTCTCCAAATTGCTGTGAGCTCCTATACTGCAGCGTGATTTACGTTCTAAGATTTAGCACTTCCACTTGTATCGAAACGTTAAAACATTTGTTACTAACTCGAAATCTACAACCGTACTGTTTGAGAAAATGTCCGTTTGGGCAAGATTTCTTACTCTCACGTCGCCAGCGAAAATATGTTGGGAAGCGGGAAATGAGAATGTTTTCCACTTTTAATTAAGTCTTATTTTTGTTGAGACTTGCCCTCTTAATCTTGTGATTCGTGACTGACACACAAACTAGGTATTTGAACGTTGCTTTTGTAATGAGACTCGCAATATTGCATGAACACCTGGACCACTTTGTGAGTAACAGCTGTTCCTAGAAATGTTTGCCGTTTGAAATAAAGTCTATTAAATTGTCATTTTGTCAACCCAGGGTGCGTTTAAAAGACCCATAGAGTACCTACGCACGTGTTTGTGTTATAAATGGTACAATGAAATAGCACAACGTAGAGATAAACAAAGTAGCTTAGATTCTGTATTTATTTCTATTGTACCTTTGAACAGGCTAAGCTGCTCTATAAAAAAAGAAACGTCGTCTTCTACACAAAGCCGCAGCACGTAGTGGTGAGGGCAATGGTAGAAGTAACAAAGTGTTATAGCCGGCTTTAGTTTATAACACGAGAAAATAACACAGATAATAAACTGAGCCTCACTCAACACTTTCATAATAATATAATACGTACCTATGAGTAAGAGGGCTGATTTATTATAATTATATTGAAGTATTGTTATGTCTTTGTGAATAAAGTGGAGCACCTAATTATCTTGTCGAGTGCCGACTGTAATTTAATTATATTACGTGGTTTTATTTGATTTACTAAAGTCGTTAATTAAGCATTTGCGTTTATTCGCACAAACAACGATAAATTCGCTAAAGAAGTACGACTGTGTATCGTAATGTTTTGTATAGGGTATTCCTTTATGCTCTTGAGGCTTTTATGGTAGTAAAATGTTAAGCAGACCTTTACTTTTATATCAGTCGGCTATTCTATTATTTAAAGGACACGCCGGCAGCAAATTCGAAATCTGGCGGGATTCCAAATTGAATTAAACGTGAGAGCGTGGCCGGCCTACTGGCGAACTTTGATCGCACGGCAATGTGTCGCCCGACTCCTTACACTCCTACCCCTTTAACGACTGCCGCTAAAGAAACTTATACAACAATCCGACCATGTATTACGGTCAGTTTGCTCCTTATAGTTACGGTCGCCCCTCGCGGAACTTGATACACATTATTACCGCATTTAGTGTAGCAAAATGTTCTTTACAGCTGATAACATTTCGGTTTATTGTCTTAATAATTGTGCCCGTGAATCCGTAGGCGTGGATTTTGGATACAACAATTTAAAAAAAAACTAATATAATTGCCTATGTCCTTCCTCGTGATGCACATTATTTCCTTATCGAATTTCATGAAGATCGATTCAGCCGTTTAGTCTTGAAAAGGTAACAGACAGACAAAGAGACAGAGTTACTTTCGCATTTATAATAACATTAAAGATTAAAAGTAAAGAGTTGATCAATTTAGTTTAAAATTGTATCTACCCTATTATAAGTAGATATAGTATTATATTGCATTTCAGCAGGAAATTTCCAACCACTAAGTTTAATCTCAGTAGGATACAAAAGAAGATGGTGGAACAAACCCGTTCTTTGTTGTGGGCGCAATACAAAGGTCGCCTTATTATAGAAGAAATAAAATTCCCTGAATCTTTGTGAAACTTTCAATATCACAGTTGATTTAATTACGACTGAAAAATGTTGTATCAAACAAGATGAAACGGAGTGAATGATAATACCTAATGAATTAAATGAAATAGCGAGCTTTCCTTATTCATTCTGACCAATATAACAAAAACCTTTGTAGGAGGCAAATGGATGTTAATTTAATAAATAGTCCTTCCGGAAAAATAAATTGCCGTAATTGCGAAAGACCGAGTACCGTTTGGCAGGAGAGTTGGGCGTGACTCGTTAGCACAAAATATAGATAGGTAGGTTTAAAAATGAAATAGTAGACAGTTGAATTTATTTGATATCTATGGGCATTATTTCATTTTGTTAGAACTCTATCCTGCTGGACGCTGTACGTGTCGTAACATGACATTATGTCACGCATTTGGTTGAATATTGTGCATACAATTTATTTAGCGACAGTATTTTGTGGCATGTCAATGACTTTTGTACATTTTTAATAATCTAATAATAATTTAATCTTAATAAGAAATTATGATGTGTTGTTTATGAGTTGTTTCTTTTTTAGCCTATTGAGTATTGTTGTTTTATTTATTATAATTTTTTTCCTCTATTCACCTGCCAGGCTTTTATTTATGTGCCTGCAGGTTTTGTTTTTTATTTTTATTGTCACATTTTACTGTTATTTTATTGTGTATCTGTATTCAAATACGATTGTAAAATTGTTTGTAAATAAATAAATTTAAAAAAATCTAGAACTACGAAAATTAAAAAAAAGAAATTAAAATTGTATGAAATTTTCTGCGTTGCGTCGACGTGTCGTACAGTGTGGCATCATCTGTAGAAATAGATAAAAATATGACCCAATAAGAGAGCAAATATAGCACGGCCTCCTATGATTTTGTTGAAAAACGTCTAAAGGGGACTGTGGTATACTTACTTTAAAAAATAAAATACTAGGAAATTATGGCTGTCATTTTTAAGACTGAAGAAAAGATGGATTGATTATGTGACATGACTGAGAAGAACGTGAACTGATTGAGATGAAGGGATGAAAAAGATATACACTATTACCTTCTTATCCAATACCAGGACGCGGCACGTTTGGCGCAGTGGCTAAGCGATCGGCTTTTTGCGCTACGTACCACGGGTTCGATCCCCGCACGGAACAAATATTTGTATAGCCTAACCTAAGATAGTTATGGTGGGTGTGTTTGCATGTGGGATGTGTTTGGAAACCGTAACCACGATGCATTAAACCCTAGTGTCAAACGTTTTAACACTTAATGTAAACGTCAAAATCAGATACACAGATACACACACAAACTTATAACACGCCTCTTTTTTGTCATGAGGTTAAAAACTTAATATGAGTAAGGTATAAAAATTGGTGCATCATTTAAAAAATATTCGTACATAAAAAATGAAACTATAAAACGCAAACGTTCATTTGGGTTACGATAAAATTATTCATTCAAACTTTCAATTTTTTTTTTTTTTTACGTATATTGCAGCGGTTTACTCTCGTGATACATTTCAATTTACAAATAGAAAAAAGAAAATTATTTATTTAACCAACTTTAGCAACAGTTAATCTAAATAATTATACAAGTCAAAAAGGTTATAAGTTACAGTGGTTTTAATATTCGTAGTCAGTGGTGTATGAATGAGAACGCAGAATGTTCTAGCTACTTTTCTTAGTTCTGAACTTTAAATAGTCAATTAAGAGGCACTGGTTGCTTGTAAATGATGAACTTGCTCGCTCAGTGTTTGCTCCTGTTTTCAGTAAATGGGAGCCACTTGCAATGCTGCGTTTGTTTTGACTTGAACTTTTTATGTTTGGTTTTGTTTAAGATTTACTGTTTACCTATTATCTAAATTAGATTCTATATTTTTAATTATCTCAAAGGTCATTGTTCTGAGTCTCAAAGACATATCATAGATAATAGTTAAAAATAAGAACTACCCATTCACTCAGAATTTGATTTTACAATATGAAGACTGCCATTCGCTCCCACATGCATGAAAAAGGTGAGGGTAGTGATACTGCTACCGGTAGCTCACCTTCTCGGCTTAAATTAAATGGAAGTGAGGAAACGGATTCCATTGAATTTAATACAGTCAAAATATGCCGCTGGGAATTTATGAATAAACCTTTATTCATAAATTCCCAGCGGCATATTTTCCAGCAGCCGATACAGTTTTAAAGTAATAAATAGGTGAAGTAATGGATGACCCCGGAACAGCTGGGCGTCATTGTTCGTTATGGAGCCGGCATCAGTTGGCGGTAATAGTGTGAAACACTAACTTAACTCATTTAGGGGTTGTCATGATCTCGTCGTGCACCTACAGTTTCTATTAAATGTGGGACACTACTTAAATGTATTTGATAGAAAATAAATAGCATTAAGAGCTTTGGATAATAAGCTGGAAAGACCACTGAGGTTAACGGTACGCGCGCATGGAGCGCTTGTCGACGGATTTGAATAGCGTCCATGTGTGCTTACTTGTAATTTATTGGTTCACCAAACATTGCTTACATTGGTATCATGACAAAGGTAACATGTTAAATTGAAGACAAAAACCACTTACAGGTAAACTCTGCATGCATTAGAATAATAGACTAACGTTGACAGATAGTCACTAATAAATAATCTAGAGGCGCTGGGTAGAAACATAATGAAAATAATTTTAACGACTCCTCAAATAAAATCCGAAGCGAGCGCTGGTGACAATGTCACAAATTGTTGACGACAATCTTGACGTATTCATCTAACAATAGCATACCGATATAGATAAGTATACATTAATTGCAACGGTTCGCACTCAAGGTTTTGATAAAGATGAAAAATTGTTTTCTCCGGCTTAGAGGGTTTCTTCCGACGATTAATCTTTCCGCAAACCTATTGTTGAACTCAGCGGGAGCAACTTTTGTGTCCGAACTCCGTCTGAGATCAAAAGGTTGCGATGGTACAAACCACTATGATTTTTAGAAACCGTTTCTACTTAAATACAAGTAAGGCAAAGGATCGCGAGCAAGGCCAGCAGAAATATAAATTGCTTTTAGTGGACAACTGAAGACGGAAGATGCATCGTACGGGGGGTTTTTTGGAGCCACGTCTACACAATTTGCTATGAAAGTCGTTTACTTTCAAAAGCGATTGTTACAGGATGCTGAGTCATTCGTAGTCACACCTCTATGGCGTAGCAACGGTAAAATATAAATACACCTTCTTTGGTGTGTGTGTGGCGAGGCAGATTTATAAATAAAAACATCTACAAAAGTATTTATTTATTTATTATTTACGTACCTACTATACACATGACATAGAAAACGATACATAAGCACAAAGGTACTGCATTATATCTAAAGACATTTCTGCCAGCTGACCAGCGAAGTATTAATTAATAAGATAGTGAAAAAAAATGCGGAGTTTCTTTATGTTATCGGCTTATACCTAACTCCTGCGCACTCAAGATCAACTGGTAGCGGTGCTTCATGTCATACAGCGAGTACGAGTACTATGTAGTATAAAGGGGAAGCACAATTGAAACTATACGAGAATGCGAAAGTTAATTAAAAGTTGAGTGGGAATCATAAAGAAAACACTAATTTATGTATAGGCTTGAAATTGGACGAGTAAGATGTTTGAACAGACCTATTTACTGAAAATAAATCACTATTTATTTATTATTTTGATTTATCCAACGAGTGATGTAACTATTACTGGTGATATTACGCTAGGGTAACATATAGGGCATTGCATAAAGAGTGTGAAACAAAGATTAGTACATCTTATTAAAACCATTCACTTTTTAAATTAAATTAAATTAAAAATGAAATTTAGTATATTACAGATGCTCGAGTTTTACCTATACAGATCTAAAATAAGTCACTAGCATGCAAAATTACTTACAAGATACGCAAATAAACCGTAAAATGATCACTCAAATTGAACACTTCATCAAAAAGTGAATAGAAATATAATAACATGACCTATATCATTGCGTGGTGTAGTAATTTATAAATACGCACGTCAATTTACAAATTAACCCACGTCTGTATGAAGTGAGAGTATTTTAATGTGTCGGACATGATGCACAATATTAGTAAAATGAAACGAGTTCATTAGCCATTGCAGCTGGGCGCGATATTTCACTGCTCTACAATTTCCGCCCTGACATTTTTGCTGCATGTGTAATTTATATACAAAAAATTCAACATTTATTTAAAAATACTCCGAATGGATTTCGAATTTAGACTTGGACTATACATAATTCAGATAATCTTATTTATTACGTTTTTCTGTTAATAAATGTGGGGTCTACAAAACATTTTATTAACCATTCTTGAAGTCTCTAAAAGGCAAATTTTTTCATTTTTAAGTAAATAAAGATGAAAATTTCACGAATGTTAGGGTTCCAAGCAGTTTACGACTTTATTATTGCCTACAACAGGGTCCTTTAATAGAATTTTTAAATATTTGCGGTACACGGCACAATTGTACAAATGAAGGGAAGATTAATGCTTTGCGACCCCTATATATTTGTGTAGGGACGTTTTAGCGAGATCCGCACATTGAAATTTATTTATAGGTTCATATAAATGACACACGTTTACGTGTTTCATTGGATCCACAATTTATGTTCGTTGGAAATGACATATTGCAGTGAAAAAATTTTAATACGCAATCACGTCAACACGATAGATTACGCCTTGTTTCGAAATCCTGACGTTCTGCGGGTAGTCAGTCACTGAAAATAAAGTACCGTGCAAAAAATATTTTTTCATTAAAAGGCAGGGCGAGGTGGCAGCGCTCACAAACAATTATATTTTTGGATTCAAACTACGTTGAACTCATACATTCTCGTGTGCTTCAATTAAAATAAAACATGGCAAATTTCGCTGTACATTCATTTTACTTCATGAATGTTAACTTTGCATAATGTGTTGCCGAAAATAGTCAGAAGTTAAGGTAGACTAATGGTCCGGGTAGACGACACCAAAACATTCAGCAAAGACCTGAGTGACTGCTGATAGACATTTCATAAATAATGTGTTTATTTATTTCAAGCATACCCATAAAACAATTCATTCATAAAAATATCAGTTAAAAAGTTTCTTAATAATTCAACGGTAAAATTTCGTAAAAATAATTTTATTGCAATAAAAAATTGTTAGTTATTAAGTTTCCTTTCAGTTGGGTGATAAATTATTCTAGAGAGAAATTACGAATATCAGTATAAAAACCAGCTAACATTAAATATAAAAGACATATAACCGCGTAGTAAATCTGAGCAGTTTTCGTATTCCAAGACTTTCCTTTGTGTTCGATTATTAATTATTATTCCCAAGTGGCCTTTGTTTCAACCGGGTCTTTTATTCAGTCTTTGACTGAGTTCGCAAGTAGTTACCACTTTCTGAATTAAAGTTGCCGATAGCGTATCGAAAGCGACATTTTATCGAAAACCTTTGACTAGTCCAGACGGTATAAATGGTGTTATAAATCATTATTATATTTATAGGAGGGCATAAAATCGCGGAGCGCCCTTATCGTTTAAGTTGAAAAATTTCATAGCTCAGAAAGGAAAATCAGTTGAAGGAGGCGATCTATCATGTTGGGATATCCCGGGCAAGGAAGTTATACGTCTGAGATACAAAATAATACCGCCATCATCTGAGGTAAAATATTGGATGCAGTAAGTGATAACGGTCTAATTTTTATACCAAAGCAGTGAAAAATTTCTGTACCTATAGTGTTTATTTATTTTGTTTTAAAACTTATTATTTAAACTCAATATTGATAAAAAATCTATTACTATTTTTCTTTTAATGGGAATAGGTATTGTTGGGATTATTTCAGTGAAAATATCGTAAATTATAATTCTGTACGTATCTAACATAGTACGTACCTATATTATTAGATGATACGTCGATTAATCTTGCAAAAATTAATTAACAGACGGCCAGCGCCGAGTGACGCGTGAACAAGAACAATGGAGAGCTGTTGATAAATACCATTCATTATAAAATATTCATACAGGCCAGTAATATACGGCAAATTTTATTAATAAATACCTATATCACCACGCTTGTATTCTCCGAAGGGTATGGCAGAGGTGTATAGTGAACAATCTTAATTCGCCGATGTACGGGAGAGCCTATTGCTATTATAACGTGCACAATTCTATTTTTTTAAAGGAAAACATCGTGAGGAAACCACACACATGAGACCGCATACGCACATCTGAGAGGGCCTCATAAAGTTCTCGATGGTGTGTGTAGTCCGCCAACCCGCACTAGATCAGCGTGGTGGACTAAGACTTACCATTCTTATTCTGAAAAGAGCCCCGTACCCAGCAGTGGGATAGTAATGGGCTGGTTTTTTTTTTTTAATTATATACTCTTCGAAACTACAGTATACTTAGACTTACAGAAAAATCAAATGATTTTTTTTCTACTTTGGAAATAACCCAGAGCTTCATCTTCGACAGCCGCGATTGCAACTTTTAAACCAATATGTCAGTTTTGGTGATTATTTAGCCATTATATTAATACACAATTCACTTACCGCTTAAGTTGGGGAGTGGGAAGCCATTTTGTACCTATCTATCAACCTCGCTCATTTCTCCTTTTTATTCGCTCTGCATTGCGCTGAAAGGTCTTTCGTGTAAAGAACTAATAAGGTTTCGCTTCTGTTTAGATGGCGACGGCGAAGCCAAAGAGACGGGTTTCAATAGATATAATAAAGGTAGTATATATTATATACACATATATTAATGCTTCCTTATTATGCCTAAAATATTTATACTGCTCAGAAAATTTTGAAATAGGTAGTTGTTCCTTATTTGGAAATCAGTTATAATAATTTATCAAAATGTCACGTGCTATGATTGTGTTGAGGACAAAATACGGGTATTATAAAGCTCTATCGTATAATAATACCAGGTTTTATACTCACCTTGCTTATGTATTCAAAACGTAGGGTAGTGTAAAAGTTGAATAAACAACGAAACAATTCGTAAACTAGCTTTATGTCAGGTGATAAACAAGCAGTTTTGAGAGTTGAAGCAATTTCAAGTTTTGAACTATCGAAGGAAATTACCTGCCGGGCTTTTGTCGTGATAAATAATAATATAACTCGGTATATCATATCATAGTATCTAATATTATAAGGAGAGAAGTCCTGATTGACTGACTGACTGACTTATCATCAAAGCAGAGCCGAAACTACTAAAGCAGAGTCAGTTCCTTTTGTATTGTAGGCAATTGCAATAGCAATAAGAAAAGTTTTTTTGAAATTCGATCCCTAAGGGGGTGAAATAGGGAGTAAATATTTCTATGGGAGTCCCTTCATTTTTGAATTGAGAAACATGAGAATTGGTATTGAGGCTTCTGGTTACAAATAAAGAAACACGAAGTTATCATTAATTATAACCTAACGACCAAACGACCACGACGTACGTACGGTGCGATGTATTAGGGAACGAGGTCTATAATTGAGGAAAATAAAACAGTACCGTTAACTTTAAACCCGTACGAAGAGGAGGCGAAAATAATCTAGATATTAAATTCTTCTTTCTTTTCTTTAAAATTTCTTTTGATCATAAAAATATTTCTTACACTATAAGAAGCTAAAATACTTTAAAACGGCCTCTATTCACTGTAGCGGAATGCCTAGCGGCAAAAGTTCTGGATCGCGCTTTCGCCGCAATACAAACTGCGTGGCACTCGTGACGTTGGCGTGACGTCACGTAGCAAATCCAGTAGCACCAACTCTCAACCGTATAATATTGAATTGTAGGCTACCTCCGTATGAGTGTAAATGGCCTTTCTTCTTCATCTTGTCACCTATGTCGTGACGGTGATACTCATTCTGGGTGGAAAGATTATCCAGGCAACGAGGTCTGTTACAGGGATGACTGCCCAGGCTGCGCCGGACGAACTTAGGTATCTATACGAGGTGACTCCTTCTGTACACCCCAAATAGCCTGTTAAATAGCTTTTGTTGTTTACTGTCTTATATTGTATAACTAATTATACTGTAACGTGATGATATGTATTATATTAAGTTTTTTTTTCATCAAATTGTGTAAATTAATATTATTATAAATGTATTATTAAAAAAAGAAACCATGGAGTTTCTCCCCGGTATCTTCTGCATTGGACACACATGAAACCGTTCACCTAGAATCACGACATTTTAAAAGTGCCTGCAATGATAAGTTGAAATAAAATGCTTTGACTTTTATTAACTTTGTTCTTCGATCCAATAATTTTGCTCAGTAGCTACGCGTAAAAGGTATTCAATTCAGATCATTATAATTAATTACACTTGATTATAATCAAAGTATAATCTCATATAACATGTCGTTATTTAAATTAAAACTTTTACGTTCGAACTTCTCATTTCAGGAGCCATTACTCAAACGTGTAGGTTCACTCTCAAATGAGATTTCATAATTAACGTAAGCCAGGTCGGGCCGTCAAGTGCATGTGAAAATTTAACGAGAGGAGCCGAGCCAGGGTACTTCAGACCTATCTCAACCGTCACGCGGGCTAGTAGTCCGTGGCTTTGACGTGAAAAACACTCGTAAAAAAGGAGTGTTTTTTACATTAATTACTGCGATTAAATTAATTACGTTCGATGCGAATGTAAAGTTGATGGGTGCTGTGATTATGTTATGACACACATGTCTTAATATAATGGCAGTCGTTAAGGCTAGTGTATACTCATCTCATGAACATGTTTTCATTCAATCAATAGTTAGCGTTATATCAAACTAGCTGTGGCCCGCGGTTCCACCCGCTGTTTAATTTATTACTTCATTTTCACTTTCTTTCTTTCTTTCTGACTTTTTGCTCGGCTCCAAAGGGTTGTAGCGTGATATTAAATATCATCTAACATTCCTCCAGTATTGGGCTATCAAATGCAAAAAGAATTTTTCAAATCTGACTAGTAGTTCTAGAGTTTAGCGCGTTCACATTATGCTGAGCTGCTGGCCCGTTTGGCACAACTACTGATTTTATTTTATTTTTATTTTCTGTGTTTTTAGCATTTATGTGCCAATAAACTTTATTTCTTTCTTTCTTTGTTCAAACAAAAAAACAAAGAAACTCTTCAGCTTTGTAATATAAGTATAGATTTAGTCTTACCTAGTGTGGTATTAAATCACACCTCATGAGATATTTGTAGTCTCATTACCTTAGATGTGAAACCAGCCTTAGGTACAAACGGAATTACGTGTAGGTATTACAATTACTACGTAGGTGTAATTGTAATCCGTGGGTATTAAGTCGACAGCGCTGCAATCTCATTGAGGCTTATCTACTACTAATTTTGTTCGGGCGACGGAGACACAAATATTTTGGAGCCAAAAGTCTTGTGTCTTATATAAAAAAGGTAATAATATTAAAATCATATCTACACCCACGGGACTCTAAGACAATGGCTCTTATCGTTTAAGATGTGGAAAGAACAACTTTAGGGTGATAAACATTTTCTGATACCGATTGTTATAAAGATACTGTTCGACTTATCAAGATTTTATGGAAAGAGAACCTTTTCACTTATTTTCGAAAGTCTTAAAACTAAAGTTGTTCTTTATCAAGAGATTACCGCATCAAGCGACGCAAAGTATATGCAATAAAAAATTTGTTGTTTGAGGGCCCCAGCGACCGATAGCTACATAATGAATAAAATCAAAGTTTTCTGACTACTAACTAATAATTGTTCAGTATATTTAAATATAGCTAGATACCTAACTTACCAGTTCAATCCGCACCGACAGACTGAAGCTCTGATATAATTAGTCGGGATTTATCTCCTTCGGTCGGGATACAAAATCGTTCCGTTAACAAATTGCATTATAAGCCTTCTTATAAAGTGTTATTTAAATAGTTAATTATCTCCGACGATCTAGTATCATCAGCCTCTTCACTACTAATACCAGTTTCTTCTTCATTTCATTTGAACGATTAAATCATTTTAAGCTAAGAACAGAAAGTAGGTGGCCCATTTTGACCACACTCTAGATGTTAATTTAAAATTAGCCTCCTACGCTTTGCCCGCGGCTGTAATAAAACCTACACATAAACACTTATACACTTATATTATAAACACATAAAACCGGCACCTACGGGATATTTATAAGAGAATGGGCAGTAGGAGATCCTATTGCGCTTTTGGAGATGGACGCTTGGAGGTTTCTTCCAAAGAATCCTGAGCAATCGTATGATAATAATAAGAAACAGCGTCACCAATGCTTCCGCTAAGTGTGGTGATTATTTTATAGCCGCTGATATGATGGAAAAACGTCACGATTATTGTAAGTTTTCAAAAGTTATAAATAAATGCAAGCAAAATGAAGGCAGGTTTTTCTCTAGTTAAAAATAAATGAGGCTCATAACTCGGCCGCAATTACTAACGTTTCTCAGCAGATGCGACGCCAGCGCCGCTAATTATCCGGCTGCACGTAAATTTTGGCGAATAAAAATATTTGAAATAAATTAGCCAAAATGTGTTTTTGCTATATTGTGCTTTGGATGCAAATATTTTACGAATGACTGCCTGAATTGTTGTTTATCCAGTGGTATTCAACGATAGCGTTCATTTGAATAAAATACCATGTACACAAAAAAAAATAAAAAAATTGTTGTACGCGAAATAACAAATTATATGTATTGATTTATGTCTTTTAACAAAACTCAATTTACTTAGACACATATTATAAGCTTTATTAGTTTGTCACCTCATTAAACGAAATAAATACTTTATGTAATAAATATGCCAGCAATTATATTTTATTTTGCACATTAAATTGAAAATGATTTTATTACAAAAGTCCCGCTCCCATACAGCAGCGATATTACAAGGAAACATTTTTGTGACAAATTGGGGGATCCTTACAATTAGTGCCATCTTCGCGTCTTTCAAAGAAGTGTCGTATTCAACTAGACTAATGAATGTCATAAATTTACAGAAAGAGCTCTTCAAACAATTTGGAAGACTTATCACGATGGGTCCATTCAACTTAAAGTCTAAGTGAAATATAGGTTATAATATTTTTATCGTCCTTGTTTGATAGTAAGGTTGAAAGGTATTCGGTATTTGGGTTTCGAAATTTAATACAATAACAGTGTTATTAATTTAATTTGTTTCGTTCAATTTATTCAAATCCTTCAGACGAGACGTCTCCAAACGTATTTATGTAAAGTTATTGTAGATATTTGACGTCGCGTGTCGTGTTTTATAGTGTTTTCTGAGGTTTTTATATATTATATAGAAATTCAAACAGGATATCCAATATTATGACTCATTTGTGGTCACGTTTAGCTAATGTTCGTTTTTTATTGCAGGTCCTACTAAATTTATCGTACAACATCCATCATTTTAAATGGCTTATGTTTAACTGACCACCAAACATAGTAAAATTACTTTTTAATGTAAAAAATAGTAATTGATCACCAAAATTTTAACCCCATTTTAATTTAAAATGTTATCCAAATATTTAAGATCTCGTTAACCTATTAAAGTAAATGACTTCAAAGGAAGCATTGTTTACCCAAACACAGTAAAGGAACACCAAAATTTCCCAGCTTAGGGGTAAAGTATTGTGACAGAGTTCGTGTTTAGCTGGTATTCTTTTAATTGGTCGTTAAGATTAGGTGATCATTTACATAATTTGATATGCACTCTTATTTTTTATAGGAGTGTAGTATGGGGTCTCACAGTTTATTTTGGTGGCCATAATTTGATCCCATTTTAAATCAAAATTCTGCAGAACATAACATTATCCAAATAGACAATAAGTGGTAGGTTATATAGCTATCCATTATCATAATGAAATCCAATTTTTAACCAACAATTTTAGTCCTATTGCAACGCAGCAGTGAAAGTTTACGTGATGATGATGAGCTACGGAGCATACTGGGCAAAACAAAGAATACGACAAATGACAAGGTAAAATCCGAATATAAATGAAATTTTAAGATTCTCCTTTTATTCTAACCGTACATTTACTAAACTGAAATACGTAATTTGCGTGCCAACCCTCTATAAATGGGGCTTCAATAAAGTATACTTCGTGACTAATTCTGGAATGGCTGAACCTCACTATCGAAGCT
This sequence comes from Allophyes oxyacanthae, assembly GCA_932294325.1. Classification (NCBI taxonomy): domain Eukaryota; kingdom Metazoa; phylum Arthropoda; class Insecta; order Lepidoptera; family Noctuidae; genus Allophyes; species Allophyes oxyacanthae. Next base: position 7,494,887 of record OW028618.1, on the reverse strand, counting down.
CCAATCTGCTTAATACATACGACATAGCAGTGTCAAGGTACACAAATTAATATTCAGCCTGTATATCACCTCCCGCACCTGGCGTGTTGATTCAGTCCACGTTATCTGTGCGATGTTCTACGATGCATTAGAGCCTTAGTGCATTAGTTGGCTAAATACGCGTGCACTAAGTGTTCTACCGGCCACGTACGGAAGATTATTAGCCATAGCTACCCGTGTAGGTGTAGTAAACGTTTGTTAAAGGTAATACGGTAGTAATCTCTATAATGTTGTATAAATTCATGAGGTAGATTTAGGGGAGGATTGGTTGAAGGATACAATAACTCCGTTGTTCATAATGAATTTATTCGTGATTGGCTGGAGAAAGCGATTGAAATGGAAGGGTGGAAGCGAGGGGATAGCTATGCCCAGCCGAGGGACACCATAGTTTATAGAAAAAATAATTTAATTTATCTAGAAAGGAGTTTTTTCATCAAAATACAAATAGGCAACTATGTCAGGTGGTTGCTTTTCACCAAAAAACATTAATCAGCAGAAGAGAACTACTTACATAAATTATTGCTATGTATTTTCTGTTATAAAAAATCTGTAAATCTGTAAATTATTATTAGCTTGATTGCTAAAATTATTGCAATAACTGGCAGCTCGCAGCTGTTGTTATTTTGCTTTACAATCCGAAAGCCTGCCTCGGGCTCCACCCCGAAACATTTGACCGAACCTTTATGGTTACAACACGTATTAAGTACGGTCGGAAATTAGAACTTATATTATTTAACCATTCGAAATACCCTAATCTGACATTATTTAGTCTAATTTTAATGCTGGTTAGGGATTATTAACGTTAATTGGAAGGCCGGAAGCTCTCTAATTTTGACTTGTGTTGTTTGATTTCTAAGAATACATATAAACTGCCGTTCAACTTTAATCTTTAAGGCCGAAGTTCACCCACAACATAACAGACGATTAGAGCATAATCAGCCGTTTAAACATGAATTTTTGTATGGGTAATCGACCGATTTCATTTTAAACATCTGTTATTTTGTCGGTGAATATGGCCCTTAATGACACTAATATGAAGCAAAAACTGAAATAATTAACGTTGCCGTTGGTAATTATAAGAAGCACTTTATTTTTTGTAAATGAAAAGGTAATGAGGTGGTAGGTATCTACTTGAATTTCAGCAGGCACTTAAGAAATATTGTCTTTGTACGTTTTGTTTTGTTCTAATTTGCGGGAAGCGGATGGTTGCTTTAATTCGCTTCTTGCGATAAGGAATTCAACAATACAAGGTGTTTACTTGACGCACTTTCCTCGGCAAATGTTTTGTGAGACGTTTTATGAGATGCCATTAAAGAGAATTATTGCCATTGTTCAAGATAAATATAGCGGTTCAACTTCATTTTAAACGAGCCCACCGCCTTTCAACCCGTCTTGGGGTTTATTTTACTACCTATCCTAGTCTGATTAGTTCGAAGGGTTGCTAGTTGAGACACGGTTACATCAACGTATTATACAATACGGCGGTTTTGCACGCTCCCTTAATAATTTCCCGAGATTCTATGGAAATACAGAGTGTATTAAATTATGTTTCTGTTAGACCGTTGTTTAGCTAAATCACTGGGAATTTTGCTAAATAAGGGCTTGTTAGGTTGGTTTAATAGCAACAGTAGCCCAGCGGTTGAATGCTTACCTTCCTAGCTTACCTTTATTCAGGAGGGATTTAAGTACTTAAGATCCCGGCCCGGAAATCTGAAATTTCATTTGAAATTCATTTGCTGATCAGAGTTTGATTGTCACTTGCTTTAGAGGTGAAGGAAAACACCTGAAACCTGCACACCTGGGCTTCAAATTAATCCTGATAGGATTTGTAGTCCGTGAACCCACACTACGCATCGTGGACCTTAACCCTTCTCATTCTGAGAAGAAACCCATGCCCAGCAGTGGGATAGTAATGGTTTGAATTATTAAGTTGGGTTAACATTAAACTTATTTACTTACTGTGGCATACACATTACAGCTTTTATACCTCGGGGCAAGCCGCTGGCCGCGCCAGTAGGCACTATAAAAAATGATCTAGGGCAGATAAAACTATAATTACCGCGCTTAGTAGCTGGATAGTAATCAAAATAAGATATTATCGATACAGTATTGCTGCCTTTTCACCAGATAATAATCACTTAGTCACTTTTCATTATGTTTAACTGAATGATAAGGAATTGATGCTTTATATTTTATTTCTTTCAGGGTAAAAACAAATTATACATATCAATGATGAGTTGGTAGTTACCAGAAAGTCCATGTTTAGCAACTTTTATGGATGGTATGATGATGATGAAAGAAGAAGGGATTTCCAGACAGAAAAAGTAAGTTGTTGGAAGGTGCCTCAGGAATGTATTTTATATGAACACCAATTACCGGTTCTATGTTTTATTTTTACTAACTTCATGTAAACACTTTTATAGATGTTATAAAAGATTCTTTAATTTTTTCAGTTTAGCTTAGCCTTAGTCCGCAGCCCGTACAAGCTAAACAATAAAGGTAATGCTTGTTCAATTCTGTTCAAGTCTGTAAAGGTAAGTATTAATAGTGAAGTGCCGGTACGAGTATACTTAGTGTCACAAATATTTTCAACCAGTTTCCCTTAATATCTTTGCACGTGTCATGTACTGCACTCGTGGCACCACTTAATCTGTTTGCTAGCGAGTTTGCGATGCGACGTACAGAGTGCTGTTTCGACACTCCTGAGTCGGGATATTTCTACCTTAATTCACTAAATAATATTGTTTGCGTTCGCCTAAAACGTCTAGCCAATTTTCCTTTGCCGCGTTACCTTTTGATGGCTGCTGCTTGCGGCTCTACTTTGATTGTAAACAGTAGGACGCCTTTCTGATTGTTCCGCTTTGTATAATTAAATTCAGCCCATTAATGTCCCACCTTCCACGCTGACCTGGTGCGGGTTGGTGGACTACATACAACATCAAGAACTTTATGGAGACTTCAAGTGTGCAGGTTTCCTCACGATGATTTCTTTCACCTTAACATAACACTGCAAAAGAGCAGTGTTGTGTTCCCCAGTTGGGCAGTTATAATTTTGAGCGGAATCTTCCTCTATGACCTATCTCTCGTTTTGCACTCCAGTTACATTCTAACCCCCTTAAAAAGAAACAAACGATGTACCATAGAAATAATAAGTAGGGCTCCCCTTAGATAATAAGTCTATGCGATGTACTTATAAAGTTATGTCAAGTACCTATATACGGCAAAAATCTTTATACAGCATTTATTAGTAATGCCGTATGCAAGAGCTGAATCATCACTATTTTGATCTCTATGAAAAAACATAACTACATAATATGTAAGCCTAATATGTTATGAACATTTAAATCCAAGCCTAAAGTCTTGATCCTAGCGTGCAATAGTTCCAAACAAGACAAATAAAACATATTGTAAGTTCTAAGCGAAATAGTGAACGTGAAACCCATGTTTAATATAAGACAAAGCGTAGTTTAATTACGAAACGTTTGGGAGAACGAGTCAATTTGCCGGCAATTGTTCGGCAGTCAATACGCATACAAGCCTGCAATCATAAAACAATAGATACCTACCTTCCTACTATTATTGAAGGCATGATATTTTCCGTCAGTCGCCTCCGGCCTGTAAACGGTCGGTTTGGCTCGGAGCCATTTTTTTACCCTTGTCTTTCACAAAATGTTACCCGTTTTGTTGTCATAGTGTTGCAAGTATTAATCAGTTTAATGCGTATTACAATTGCAAAGTTTATGTTTGTTCTATTTGTATGCAAGTCGTAAATCTTCATCTGTTTACACTCATGCTTGCCGTTTTGTTTTCTGTTTTGGATTACATTGTATATTCATAGAACATGAATATTTGAAGGATAATGGTATTTTATTATTTTTGTTACATAATCGATCGAAAGAGTACTTACATTGTTGTGCTATTATTGTTGGTCCTGGTCGTCATAGGAATATCTATTACAGTCGTTACGGGAAGTCCAAAATCCAAAAGTCTGCGAAAATTGTCTAACTTTAAAATATCGGTATCCGTCGGTAATTGAGTTGCGAAGGTCAAATGGCGGACAACCCGCGTAAAATACTGATATTTAGCCACACCTGGTTATACTGGAAATCGATCCCAACATAAACGGTAAAAGGCTAGGCTGATGATTATTTTTAGTATTAAGTAGTATACTTACTGCATATGCTGAAAAGTCAGAATAGATATTCTCAGATAACAGAATTCATCAAAAACACAAAAGTGTCTTTGTGTTTTGTGTGACATGTGAATTTTGCGCAACAAACACCATAAAACACGCTGAATCCTCAGTAGGTACCTAACTTACGGTGATACCACACGGTGCGTTGCGTCAACGCAATGCAGATGATTTTCATACAAAACTCTTTGAAATAATGTCACACGACGAGTTGTAGCATCGCCCTTTTGAATGAAAATTGTCTGCGTTGCGTCGACGCAACGCACTGGTAGGCATCACGTAAGTTCCATCATTTCCTTTGATGTTCGTTATTGATATGCTTACTTGTCTCTTGCAATACAAGACAGGATATACTTTAACAATAATACTATTCAGAATATTAGTAGGTAATTGCAGATACTCTATCCAGTAAAGTTAAAGTTAGATAAATGGCCGAACGTTTATCGGCTCGGAGGATAAGCTAAAAGTTGGCCAGATATTCCAATAATCAATAGCTAGGTACTTAAAATTGCTGCCTACCATCTGGTAATTCCATGGGTATGTTGGAACACCTGTATTACATGGAGATTATGACCCGGTAGGGTCGTTAGCTAAGGAAACGTGAAGTGTACAAGGGTCGCTTGCTCGCTATGACTACAAGGATTACTCCTTGTTTAAGAGGCTTATTTCCACCGGTGGATTAACCTACACAGTTGCCTAGGTACATACAGTTTGCTCATCACTGTAAGCCGGCACGCGTGTTATTTGCGGCATTTGTTCGCGATGGGAAGTAATCGCGAAAAATAGTAACGCTGCGAAAATATCCACGCTCTTGTGTCATTCACGAGTGTGATTATTTATCATCAACTCGTAAACGACTACTGGCTTCTCAATTGATCGCCACAGCGAACGGCCGAGATTAATACTGCGATGATCACCATGTTTTTATAGGCGCAAGGATATTACCTGTCAATAATAATTGCGTTTTATGACACCTACAGCAAATATATATATGGTTTATTCTTGAGCTGAAAGACTTCGGCCAATCACTTAATTAAGTAATACTCGTTCTTTAAAATCTTAATTTGGCGACTACCATCTTATTTTTATTATGAGCTTCCACAAGTGACGAAACCTTAGATCGTCTGGCGCACCCTGGTCAGTTAGCCTAACTATCACCATTGTTGGCTAATCATCTACAGCGTGAACGATTGCACCTCGTGCCTCGTGCTCGTGCCTACTCGACAGATGAAGATACAATTAATTAATCAATAGACACAGCAGTTTTTTTTTAAGTAAAATCTTTGACCTTTACTTCGATTTCTCCTGTATCGAGGATACAGTTTATATATGTCACATGCACACACACCCAGAGCCGGAACAACTATCTGTAGATCATACAAGTAATTGCTCCGTGCGGGGATCGAACCCAAGGCACGTTGCGTAGAAAGCGAATCGCTTAGCCACTGCGCCAACCGTGTCGTCAAAGTTGAATCACGGTCCTCTGGTTCACCCCTCTCCGCATCCAATCTGCCTCAGCTACCTTCTTCAAATTGTCGGTCCAAAACTTCTACATCACGGTTGTTGATTGGCGGTATCAATGCACATACCATGGTTTTGTCGTAGAATAATTAGCACATCCCTAAGTAAATGGTCCATCTGATTTTGTCATTATTTGTCACGATACATGGGGAAACAAAGAGCCCATGCTTATTGTTTCAAAATATGCGCATCACCTGACTTACATGTCAAAACATACAACGAGTCCCTTTTTATTTAGAATCCCTCGTGTAATTCCTTTGTACTTTCGTGTGTCCTAAGCTATAGAGGAAGGTCGCACGGCACGGTTAGTGCCAACTGCCGAGTCTACGCAACAGCGCGGCAGTCCCAGCAATTAGTCGTCGGCGTCAGTTGGTAAATATTAACACTGGTAATTGTACGTTGAACGTCAGCTCCCCCGATGTTCGTTACAGTGCCCACTTGCAACCTGAATACAAATGAATCCATTATACGAAAGTGCGCAGATAGCACATCGACACCGATATCACGTAACAGTCATGTATGCTGAAGTACTAACTTGTTTTTGTAAACATGTCTAGCTTTTATTGATATATTCCTCTTTTTGTGGAGCTATTTTGTGCCTTTTTGTAACGAAATAGAATTTTCTATGAAAATCAAATCCACATTCGTGTGATTGTATCATTATTTATTCTTTGCTAGGATCTGAAGGAATGTTTTAATTTAGTTTAATAACGTCGTGGCTATCAAAAAATATGGAACGAATCAGCTACTTACCAACCAACTCGCACAAATCCCAAGAATTGCCCAAGGAAAAGAGTTATTAAGTATTGTTGTAATAGATTATCATATCAGTCAGGAAATACCAACTGCTAAACATGGATCTCCATGATCTGTCAGGAGTGAAAATTTCCGTAAGCACTACCCACGTCTGGTAGATGGATTGGAATAATTCGCGGTTTCATTTAATGTGATACCGTCCACGCCACCCTGTATAATGGAGATCACCGCATGTTGATAATATGCCATCTTTTTGGTTACAATTATATCCAACATATTCATCCATGACAACGGATTTAATCGATTTATCCAACCATGTGAACATAACAATCTATAAATACAATAAACCAAACTTCGACCCAATTAAATTACATGTCGGGCCCAACAAATTATCAACAACGTCATTACACTTTACATATTGCATAACAAAGATCCCTACCCTATAGGGATAGAGGTGGGGTGGAGTAGTTATTTATTTTGAGGGCTGGATTTATTTGCGGAAATGGGTTCGACCCACATTACTCAAGGGAGATTTTGCTGAATAGGACTGTAAAGTATGCCGTTCGAATTGAGATAATTTATTGTGTTTTACAGATCTTTTGTTTGTTGGTTGTAGATTGATTGGATTATTTGGGGTTTAACGAATTACGTTGATTTTTCCGCTTAGAAAATTCAAGAGACCAGTTGTTTTATCGTTATTGTACGAAATATTTACCTACCTCACTACCTACTTTAAATATAAGGTCCTACTTTATCAGTAGAGGTGCTTTTAAGGAGTTATAGAAATCATCATGAACAACTTTTGCTATGGGACTAACAGTGAAATCAAGAAAAAATACCTACTGTTCCATACATTTAGTTCAGTAATATTAAATTATTTGTATGGAACAGCTGTAATTTTTTCTTGATTTCAATGTTAGCACCCATAGAAAAAATTGTTCATAATTATGAGTACTATAACTCAGCGGCGTGCACAGATATTTCTTACGGGGTAGGCAAAAAGAACTGTGTATTGTATTATCAATTTGATAGAGTAGATTGGCCGCCTCACACTAAAGCTTAAATTAACCGATAATACAGATATATTAACGTTTGTATTTCTTAATACTTAATTTATTAGGGTAGACAGTGTCCTTTTGTCTTTATGGAGTGCACGCCACTGCTATAAGCTCTCCGTTATTAAAGTAGAACCTTATTAAATTTAAAAAAGACCCCAATATATTTACTTGGCACGAGTTTTCAATGATCAGAAAATTTTTGATACGACAGACACGTAAAATAAAATCTTGTCAATCATAAGTTAGAAAGTACTTACATAATAATATATTATAAACACGTAAGTAAGTAGGTACGTAAAACTTTTATATGAAAACTGAAACAAACGTTTGAATAAACATGAAACTTTGCCTCGAATTATAATTAGACATCAAACCAGCCTAGAGGTTGCCTAGAGAGGTTACAAAAACGGGTCAAGTATAGTTTTCATAACGCACTACTAACACGCGACGATCGCTATACTTACTTTTAACAGAATAAAAAGAAATTATTTTGTTACAAGCGTTTACTTAGAAGCGAGGCTTTGCAAATTACAAAAAATATCACGTGTGCGCTATATTTTATGTTATACAGAAGAAAACTGCTGCTGTATTTCTGCTAAAGATTCCAGGTCACTAAAGCTTACCTATATTTTTTCTTGATTTATAAATTAAAAGCATGACGTTAATAGAATAGATTTCGTCTAATGAACAAAAAATCTGTAATCCGTCTTATACAATTCATTAATTTTAACACAATACGCAAATTATAAAGGGTCTTCGAATTAAGAATTTGTAAATTTGATAACGAATTTAATGATAATGACGATGTTTTACCCGATCTTTAAATACACAGTAATTTCAAAACCATAATAAATTAAAAGTTGTTTGTACAAATTAAAGTACATTTTGTTAGTTTAATTTATTCAAGGACCACTGTCCTTGAGGAAAAGAAGTTAACGGAAAGCCTTTAAAATGTAAATATGAAATGAAAGAACCGTCTCTCGATTTTTCCAATTTACTTTATGGCCTAACCTATTGATTATAAATCGATTGAATTTAGGGTAATCACAAAAAAAAAGATAAAAAAAATATCCCTGATTTGGTAAATATCTACAGCATTAGGCATTAGTTTCGACATAGCCAATATAACTTGATAATACAATAATACCTACGTGATGTTGAGATCTGTCAAGTAATCTCGGCGGATTTCATTTTAGTGAGCGAATTAAATCCTTTATGAATATTTCATGTAGGACTTTGTGTTGTCACCGAGTGAATAAATAAACTTATATTTTGTGTCTGCGCATAACATCGGGGCTATTATCGTAGTCGTTATTATAAATATGCTGTTCAACCCTAATTTGTCGTAGGACAGAACTATTATGATCAACTGTTGTACGTTATTCGTGGTTTAAATTTTACATATAATGCTACGTTTTAAGTTTCTGTATATTCTAAACATAAATCAAGAAAAATACGTATAATGTAATGTTTGTACGTACGGTTCAGAATATACTTGCCTACACAATTCCGCAGCTCATTAAATGTTTGTGGGTTCATTTCGAATTTATTTCTTGAATTAAACAGCTTTACCATTTTATCAAGATTACAACCGCAGCACGCAAATCCTGGCTCATTTACTTTTTCTTTCTAATATTCGGTGCCATATTCATAATTTGATCCTTCACATTTGAAAGAGGTTCAGAAAAAAAAAACCCGAATGAATCTATTTTCTTCCTCATTTCAGATTTTTTAAACGGAAACAAATATGATTAGGCTCATTTCGACACTATTGCTTCGTGCTGTTAATGGTAATTTTATCAAAATTGGTATGTTTTCTTCAAAATATGGTGACGATGACCTTTTTGATTCTGGTAAAGAAGTGTGCAAAACGGCCTACCCTTCTAGTGTAAAAGGATTTTTCATAAAAGTAACTAAGTATAATAACAATAAAGTTATAGTGCGATCAAAATGTGACCATTCATTTTTTTATTAGGAAATGAAATCCAATTGTTTTGATCGGTTCTGTACAAATTATCGTTATCAAATAGTAACAAAACAGACTTGAGGTTGGTTGATTGTTGGTTGATTAGTTTACGCCCGCTTGAATTTGTCGAACTATAGTCAAGTCAATTTGTGTTCAAACCAATAACATCGGTACCAACCTTTCAGTTGATTAGAGAATCCTAAATAGGATATTGTAATATCTCAAAATGCCTTTGTGTGTTATGTATAGTCAAAGAGCTTGCTATTGAAATATTTATACAATTTACACATTCAAAATCACCACGTTAGGCAAGTGGGTTGGTGTAATCACCAATGGAACGCTCAACCGCGGCTGAGTCGTATTAACAGCACCCGCAAAACGCTCACTCTTTACAGCCTGATTACGTATGATAAATATGACAGTTGCTGTCGCAAATAAACGTCCTATTCCGTATCCTCTTATGAAAACATCTATAAGCGAGAAAGGGATGCATTGTTTGTTGGTCGCTGTGGCTGTCAGATTTCTCTTACGTAATCAAGGCGCGGTTGCTATTGTTTAGCTGGGTAGAAAAAAAGTGACGCAACAAACTCCACAGCAACACGTCCGCCTGGTATTTTCATAAGGAGGAAATATTTTATATAATAAAAAAAAACAATTTAGGTAACAATAATTACTATTTCTTTGTTACATTTGAGCTAGCATCATGTAAGTACGAAAAGTTGTTGTGACCTATTCTTTGTCGAGGAACACAGATTTTTCATCAAAAAAATAACAGATGTTTAAAATGACATCCGTCGATCACTCTGAATACAAAGATTCAAGTTTAAACGGCTGATTTTGCTCTAATCGTCCGTTAAGTTGTCGGTGAACTTGGGCCTTAGTCACTGTTGAAAAATTAAGACAATTCCAGTAATCCCCAGGCTGGGCAAACACTTTGGTTACAGAAAGTCTTGGTGACAATTTATTTCAAAGGCATGTATTTTTCTTACTTAGATAGTTATAGAATAGAATAGAATAGAATAGATCTTTATTTCATGTAAACCAGATACAGGCACTTATGAAATGTCGAGACTCTAGGTGCACGGTTCCAAATAGTAGACCCTATGGAGAAGAACCGGCAAGAAACTCCATGGTAACTCTTTTCAAAAAATAGATTATAATCTTTATCAGTACAATGTTGCGGTAAGAGCTGCGAGAATAATGTAATTTAATGTGAATAAAAATAAGACTAGGATAATAATGATTTGCCTGTGAATAAGATTGCCATGGCAGTTACAAGCTGACCAGTTCCGACAGACGGCACCCGTTCACGAGTATGACGCATGCGTCATACGTTATGAATCTTATTTTCAGATATACTTAGTTTCAAACGCATTTACTAGCCTAACATTTGAACTCTAAAAAGCAAAAGAACTATCGTGATATACCTAATGTACAATTAGGTTTCTCTAAACCTCTCTAAATATTTGCTTTTATTACCAAACTATTCGGCGATATGTAATTAGACGACATAATTATCAGACAATTCCCGAGAGCCATCCACGCGAGGACACGGCCGTCAATATTGTAGGCACACATTAGCTCATTTCTCCCGGGCCAATCACTTACTCGACAATTAGGATAACAATCTGTCTAAGTGACGTGTAGTGTACAATTCAGTGTCGTTATTACCGCGTTCCTGACTGGGTAGCTATAATTATAATTATGAGTTTACCCTGAGATAGTTGAACGAATTTATTGATTAAAATGAGTCTTTCTTCTTCGCATATTCAAGTAAGAATTGGATATTCGTGCCAGCATTAATCTGCCATAATTTAGAACCAAATATAGGTAGATGAACAGTTTTCTTTGTAATGTTATTGTTAATTCTGTATATATAGTAATAAAAATACTGTACTTACAGAATATAGTAGAATATGTTTTTGGCACGTCTGCAGCTTGTATGTTTTGAAAGATATAAATAGCTAAATGCATTTCTAATTATGGCCATACTACTCCTCGAATCTGGTTTTATTCTATCATAGAATGATTTGAGCGTTTACTCGTTTTTGTTATTGTATACAGGGTTATTTGTAAAACACCGGCAATGCTTTAAGGGGTGAAACTACTCATCAATATGAACAACTTTTACTACGGGACCAACCATGAAATCGCGAAAAAAAAATTCAAACTTTTCATACATTTTGATGGAGTTAATCTTTTGTATGAAAAGTTTGAATTTTTTTTCGCGATTTCATGATTGGTCCCATAGTAAAAGTTGTTCATATTGATGAGTAGTTTCACCCCTTAAAGCATTGCCGGTGTTTTACAAATAACCCTGGTAGAAGATGCCTAATTAAGTCCGCCTCTGATAAGATATATTTTTTACAAACTTTTAACTTCGTATCTGTTTTAAAAACATTTGGCTTTTAAATCGTAAAATGCGATTATTCAAGAGATAAAATCAAATTGAACCAAAAATCAAAAGCGTATTCCTAAATTCAGATTGTATATATTTATAAAGCATTGGAATTTAAGTGGTTTTTAGAAAACAATGTTTGCTCAATAAAATATTCTTATACTTCAACAAAAGCTCACTTTCATAAATTAATTTGATTTTGTAAAGGCCACGTTCTCTGCTGTACTTCAAAGACGGACTTGTTTCCCTCAATGGCTCTTGATAATCGAGACACTGTTATAAGAAAAAGAAAGTTCTTTAAATACACAAAAAATGCTTTTTGAGAACTTTTATTAACTCATTTTCCACTTCCTAACGAGAGATCTCGAGCTCGGGAAACGGCTAAATTTCTTTTATTATCTTCGCGAAACATTTAATAATTTACTAATACTTTTATTAGTTTGTCCTTTTATTGAAATACATTGTTTTAAATTTTGTATATTGCAATTTAAGGTGAAAATAAAACTCATAAAGTAACTGATAACCATGCCAACAGTTTTATTTCATAATTAAGATTCTATGACTAGGCTACCTAACTAATATATTTTTAAAGTTACAATATTTTCCTACTATGTAGGCACTACATTCTAACTCTAAGTATCTAGCTATTATAAGCGAACAGTCGTAAAATTAAGCATCTATTAACAATATTATAAATATTTAACTAATTTATCCAAATTTAGAATTTTATTGTTCACTTCAAAGGTATATACGTCCTATCCAAGTCTAAAATCTAAGATTACTTCAAATGACTTAATGAATGTTTACGATTTTTCGTCATACCCAACAAAATGTTGTCAGTCGAAGCTGTTGTGGAACTTTGCAAAATATCCTCTTTACTCACCATTGAATGGTAATCGTTCATTTCCGCCCAAGCTGGGTCCGACTTTGCTATTCTCTTTCTTTCTTTAATTTTTGTGTACAACAGAATGGATACCATAATAAAAAAAACAATGACCCCTAACGAGCACCCGACTATTAAGCCCATTCGGCGATTTAAAATTAACGATATATCGAATTTTTTTGCCACCCTAGTTTTGACTGTTGCTGGCTGCCTAAGTGTACTAAATGGAACGCATTCACTCGAGGGAGATCGCATGAGTATTGCTTCTGCTACATCCTGGGTTATTCTTGCTGTAGAATTAGTACTGTCATCTATAGTTTTATTAATTTCAGATACTATTATTTCATCCTCGTAGTCAACTGGCTCCTCAGATAGAGTGATGACACATACCACATAATTAATATTTGTCTCTAAGTCTTTGATATGAACAGATACTTCACTTTTTTCTAGGTACTTCGACTTCACCTGCAAGAAAGATATTTAAAATACCTTGTTATATGTGTTGCGCTTTATCGTTGGTTTTTCAATTATCTACTGTTTAATACTTACGTTTGTGTTTCCATCTTCACCGTAGTACAAAATCTGCAAAGCTTTAATCGCTGTGCGGTTTCTTATAAACCACGACACGGATACAGAATTATCTTTATGTCTATCTACCGATAGTTGTGATATAACTGGTACATCGCATTTCTCTCTTGGATACTCATCATTGATACATGTCACTGCATTCGATTTTATTATTTTAGGATGATCTTGAATCCATACCCATGCATTATCTTTTTGGCAGCTGCATAAAATGACGTTATCTGTAAAGATAATATTTATTTAGTGCTACACATTTTGGATATTATTTGTAAAACGTAGTGCTTGAATACGAACCTTTTATCGATATATCTTGTATGTGATTTTCAACCGAAGTCAATAGTTCTACTTCTATAGTCTGAAGTTTATTATGTTTCAGATCAATCTGTATTATTTTATTCAAATTTTTGAACGCTGTTACAGATATATACTTAATATTGTTGTAGTTTAAGTGCAACACTGTTAACTCTTTCAAGTTTATAAGATCTTCATTAAGTATGTTTTGTAACTTGTTGTGAGAAAGGTCCAAAAGTTTTAAAGAACTCAACTCTTCAGCGAAGGATTCTATTGATTCGATGTTATTATTAGATAAACACAATGTTCTCAACTTAGTTAGCCCACGGAAATTGCTGGTTTTGAGTTGGGAAATCTTATTATGACTTAGGTCTAAACTCTCTAAAAAAGATAACTTCGAAAATGGGCTCACAGAAAGACGTCGTATTTTATTGAATTTGAGATAAAGATGTTGTAAACTTGTAAATAATTCGAATGTGACATCATCAATGTTCGTTATGTCAGTGGCACATATGTGTAATTCGTACAGATTAGCTATTAGGGTATTATTATCTATTCTGTTAGATGAAGACCAAGATACATCAGGATTTTTACTCAAATCAATATTTATTAGGGAGTGGCCAAACTTTTTATAAGCCAACAAAAAATCAAAATGAGCTATTTCGTTGTATGATATATTTATATTTTGTATGTTTGGAAATATATCGAATAGAAAGAGTGGTAGATTATCCAGCTTATTATAGCTGATATCAAAGAGTATTAAATAAGGGAATTCAATTTTTTTGCTTGCTGTTATAGTTTTAATTTCATTTTTTCTTAAAATCAAATATTTTAATTTGGTTAATTTTTCGAAACCCGATAGTTCTACTCTTGGTATAAGATTGTCTGCAAGATCTAAACTCTCCAGGTGTGTGAAATTTTGAAATGTGTTGTATGGCACGTAATCTAAAAAGTTATTACTTATATTTAACTCCGAAATCGAGTTATGTGAGTCAAACAATATAGTAGGAATAGTACTGATTATATTCTGTGCTAAATTCAGTCTCAATAAATTTCTATTATGTCTGAATGTACCCTCAAAAATGTGTTCAATGTTGCAATGTTCCATATAAAGCACTTCTAAAAGCGGAAGTTGAGTAAACGTCTCTATTGGGAGATAGTCAAGAACGTTAAAAGATAAAGTTAAATATTTTAATCCGGGTATATTGACGGATAATAAATCCCTAGCTTTTAAAGAATTATTTTTTAATGAGAGTGATTTCAAGTTATTCAACCCTACAAATGTGCCGTTTTCTATGAATAGTATTTCGCAATTATCTAAATATAGTGAACTCAGTGGCAAGCCTTGCTGAAAAATGTTTTTATGGAGTATTTTGAGTGGATTAAATGAAAGGTTTAAACTGCGCAGTTTTTTCAGAGTGTCGAAAGCCATATCGTAAATAAACATAATTGTGTTGTGCGAAATGTCTAAGTCTTCTATTTCACTTAAACCGAAAAATGTGTAATTAGTAATATTGTTCAACAAGTTGTATTGTAAATCTAAATAGCGTGCAGAATTTAAAAGCTGTAATGAGAAATCTTCTATGACTGAGATGTCATTATTATTTAATTCAAGCCTCGTTACGAGACTTAAGTTACGAAATGTATTCTTTGTCAAGAACTTTAAGCGATTATTTTTCAAACTTAAATGGTTTAATTTCTCTTGTGACTGCAACATGAAGTTACCAATTAAAGATAATGAATTGGATTCTAAATGTAGCGTAACTAAATTAGAACTTAATTTTGGCAAAACATCATTTAAAACTATGATATAATTGTAATGTAGACTGAGATATTTTAATTCAGTCATTTCTAAAAAAGTCCCTGGTTCTATAAAAGTAATCTCGTTGTGGTCCAAGTAAATTCCTTCTAGTTTTATAGAATTTATAAAATATTGTTTTGTTATAACTTTAAGTTTGTTGTTATTTAATTTTATCTCATTTATATTCACTAATGATCCTAATGTGTCGTTATTTAAGTCTGAAAAATTATTATTGTCTAATCTTAGTTTCAATATATTCTTATTATTTATAAAAATTGTATGTGGCACTTGATTCAAATAATTAAATTCTAGACTAAGCTTACCAAGGTTCTCTATGTTACTAAAGCTCTCACTATGAATGTTGCTTATACAATTCTTATCTAAATGTATTGCTGTAATTTTCTTCGAATTAAGAAAGGAGTCTATTGGCACATCCAAAATATTATTATGACTTAAAATTACTTCTGTCAGTGATGGTAAGTTACAAAACAAACCATGGATGTGGTGCAAATGATTGTGACTTAAATCTATAAATTCTAAATATTTGTTGTTCTGAAATAGATTGGGGTTTAATATTTTTATTCTATTATTACTTAGATAGAGAGATTTAAGATTAACTAAAGAATAAAATGCTCTATAATGTATGTTGTTGATAAAATTAAAGTGAAATGATAATGTAAATAGGGACGGACAAAATTTAAGGCAGTCTTCTGAAATGAATTCAAAATTGTTCGAACTTAAATCTAGGTATTCTAGAGATATTAAATCAGAATTTTCGACTATAGGGAATGAAAACATTTCATTCCAGGCTAGTCGTAAAGATCGAAGGTGCCTTAATTTTGCGAAAGCTTCTATGGGGAATGTTGTGAGATTATTTTCACTCAAATCGATTTCCAAAAGTGTTGACTCAAGACTTGAAAAAGCAGATTCCGATATTTCACGTATAACATTTCCTTTTATGTTTAGTTTCATAAGCGGGAGACCATAAAAACCGTAGCTCGGAATGTCTTCGATATAATTAGACATCAAGTCGATCGATATCAGTTTCAGCATGCCAGATAATGCTTTCTGTGGAATAATTTTGATTTTGCTCGATACGATGCTTAACGTTTCAAGGCACTTTCTCAGCGGCATAAACGTATCATCACCAATGTCTTTTATGCTTGTTCTTGAGATATGAATATGCTTTATACAAACGCCTTGAGGTATAAAATGGGGTCCCAAAGCTTCTTCGTTGTCGTCGAGGTCGTAAACGGAAAGTGAATGTATATCAGACACACTTTTAAGTGCATTTTTGATGTCTTTGGAGGCAGTATCTTGACAATCAAGAAACAAGCCTGAAAATAAATCCCTGATTAGTATAACCATCACGTAACAAACGATTTACAAACGAGGAAGCAATCTTACCGTCTTCAAATGTGTAACAAGAGCATTTGTTAGTTTTTATTAAGTCGGGACACCCCAAGGTATTCTGAGCTCGCAAAACGGAGGGTAGAACCAGTAGTAACGAAACAATTTGCAAAACGTCGCACTCATTTTTCCTTGTCTTGAAGAATAAAACTTTTTTCATAGTTACATTATAATGCGATTATTTTTTACATTTTATCTCTCCTTGTTATCCTACCTGTAACAAACATAAAGGGTTCTGTCACGTCTATATCAAAGACAATGACTGAATATAGTATCAATTATGTATCTATTATATTGTTTACTCGACATGATGAATAGATCAAAGACTCATGCCGTGTAATCAGAACGCTCGAGCAGCCTGGGAAGGCATCGCCTGCAGTAATATGATTAAAGTACATTGTTGTCTGTAAATTACTTATCGGTAATAATAGTTCTCAGTACAGATGGGAAATCCTTGTACCTTAACAATTGTATACCTCCATACAGTGCTTATGTGGATTACACAGATGAAATTATTTCAGACCACAGTTTCAGATTTAGTATGGATATTGTTTAATTCAGTAAATAGAGGCAGTCTACGTAGTAGTCACGTCATACTGAGATTATCAATAAACGTTTATGACTATTATAATAATAGGCTCTTGGAGTATTACGGCCTTCATAGTAAATTAGACTGGAAGGCCGAATTGGCCGAGTTCTAGAGCTACGCTGCAGTTTCAAAATTTAATTGAAGAGCCGATTAATAACACAGTTTCAATACGCCACCAATGTTTTAATAAATTAAATTAAAAATCAAAACTGTACAGTTTTGTATTAGAATTAAGTGAAGGAAGACATTTTTGAAAATTGTGTTCTCAATAATATTTAACGAATAAATATTGAAAAAATATAATATAAATAAACATTGAAAGCAGTACAGAGAAAGACGTTTTATCAAAGTCCAAAGACACGACATATAAAGCAAATACACAGGCTAAACTTGCACATCATGGTCTACCATTGTTCTAATATGTAACTAGCTTTGATAAAAGTTGTTATGAAATATTTATACACTCACCCAGTAAGCTTCCTTTGCGCTGACACACACAGTTCGCGGCTAATTACAAAACGGTGTTATCCTGGAGGACATAGAGTCCATTTTCGCGTCGTAGGCCTCGGCCGAGGGGCGAGGGCCGAAGTGCGCCTGTCTCCGCCGTAGTAACGCTCACCACGCGTGAAACAAGCTGAATTTCAATCCAGTTTCAGTTTTTATCCGTTCTATTTGGGCTTAAGTGTGCCTTAACGCGCAACACAGAACGCCTGGGGTCATTAGAAAGCTCGACAGAAGACTGCCGCGGCGGCGCGCGCTGGGTAGGTCACCGCCGTTGTTGCGGCACCCCCGACCCACTATTATTATACTTTTATGACGAATCGGATTTTGCTACCGAACAACCGGCTTTTTGTAGTGACGTGTTCGTGTAAGTGTTTATCGCATCATGACGTTCACACTTTCATACTGTGTTGTCACGTTTGTAGTTATAGAAAATTTCATATACGGATTGTTGTTGTAATAATTATGACGAAAGATTTTGGTGTGCGGAATTTTATATATTATTAAAAAGATATATTAAAGCAAAAATAAAATACCTAACTTGTAATTTGTAATGATATATTTTTTTATTTAGTTAATTGACTGAAAAGTTTAATTAATTTTTCAGTATATTGTTATTTACCTTTTCATTTTTAATATCCACCCTTCCGGCTCGTAACGTAGAGAAACAAAATGAAATGTCACAGAGTACAATAATTTGTAACTCGGGGAAAATAAAATGTGAGACTTTCCGTCGCAGCCTTGAGGTTTGACGTTGCACTGTCGAATAGTTGGCAGTAAATTCACCGTTGTACACTGCCAGAACTTTCGTATGGAATCTAGGTCACGAAGCAACTTATGAATATTCGAAAAACATGAGAAATGTATTAAGGCCTAACCCTATATTATGATGAAGGGGAGAGAACATGTTCGAATATGAAATACAATCTTCCTGAATTATTTTGCTTTTGTTCGTTTTGGGAATATTTTTGTTCAGGAAACTGACCTTTATCACAAGGTATTTAGGTTTGTTTTGGAATGTAGTTAAGTGGACACTCCGCATTCAAGCGGTCGGCTCTTGGTCATGTATGAGTACTCCTCGAAAGCAGCGGTCATTTTCTCATTCTATTTTTTATATTATTTTTTACTTCGTGTTTTCTCTTGAAATTTTATTATTTTCTCCGTGTTAAGTAATGTGATAAATAGTCATATTATTACGTTTTCACTTAACCAAATCTAATATATACTTTGTTTTTTTTGCTTGTCCTATTTAGTAAACAATGTTCACATAAATCATTAATAAAATACAACAAATTAGCTAAAAAGTGATAAAACCATCAAAGACTTTAAAAATAAAATTAGTTTAATTTTATCATTATCTTCGAATTTTTTAATAAAAAAAAATCGTAAAAATGCATGTGAATGTTGTTTACTAATTAGGTACGACAAGTAAGAAAAGACAGAGTATATCTACGTTTACGATTCGGGCAAACTGCTTTTAGAACGTTGTTACAGTAATTGATGTTTGAGTTTGGTAAGAACTTCTGATTTTTTACCTGACTGTTGAACGACGTATTTATGCCTCGAATACAGTAATGGCTTGCAACTATAATAAAGCAGTCGCTTATTTCATTTAAGTATACCTTTTTTTTTAAGCTTAGTATCCTACTTTATATCATAAACACAGTCACTGATAAATTGGTCCCGGTTGCGTTGCGGTTTCTAAACTGAGTAGTCATTCTTTCCTAGAATGTCTGTCGAAGATACAATCAATTTCTCAGAACTCGTAGAGTATTACCACTTTAGTTTTCTAGCTTCTCTGCCAAAACATACAACACAACATTACCCTACTTTTGTGACAAAAAAATCAGGACGTGACATAAAAATCATATTGACTGGATGTAGTGAAATACTTGCTCGTAGTTTACGATATTCTACGTACATGCAAAGGCTCGTTTATGAACGAATCAACAATATGAAATGTAAAAAAGTTTGAAGTTTCAGTAGTAGTAGTAGTCAGCGCACAAGAACTGCGCACCTTAGCGCCATGTTAGGCGATACTTTGCGTCGACACAAAGTTATGGTTTTCACGCAATAACTGCATTAGCAACACAACGCGTTGTGATTGTGAGTCATATCATAGATTTATTCTGGAAGAGAACCGTTGGCCGCAGGAAGAAGTCGTGGCTGAAAATACTTTGGGAATGGACTGAAATCGTGAGGACTGCAGTTCTGCTCAACTGTAACGCGCCCGAGAGACCGTAATAAATAAACGAATTGCTAACCTTTGCATTCAGAAATGTATATTTAAATAAGAAGTAAATGTGTGAATTTTCCGACTAAATCGCAAAATAAAATAAAGGTATGGGCACAGCAAATTACTGTAAAATATACGTAGCAGAAAAGTATGAAAAGCGCTAACGCGATGCACGAGTCACGTCAACATAGCCCATCTGCCATGAATATGATTATCCTCGTTTCATGAACTAAGTGTTTTATACACGAGAGGTCAGTCATTACTGCGCGCTAGTTAGCTCCACTTCTCTTTAAAGTTGGTTTGCTTCTAGCCGAGCGAGAAGTTAAAAACTAACAACTCTTACGGAACTTCGTCTATTGGGGTTAAAAAAGAAATAATGATCAATAAAGCACAGTTTACTGCGTGATTTGGGAATACGTAGTGAGTTTCTAATTTTAAATCCTTGATTTGCGTCCGCCATTTTAAGATTATTTTGTTTGATGATAATCGGAACAATATCAATTAACATGACTATTAATTAAATAATACCTAAAAACTCAGCCTGCACATGACTTTTCATGTGCGGATCAGAATTTGATTATTACTTGAAATTTGCAAATCTGAGAGGGCCTCATAAAGTTCTCGATGGTGTGTGTGGTCCGCCAACCCGCACCAGGCCAGCGTGGTGGACTAAGGCCTAACCCTTCTCATTCTGAGAAGAGGCCCGTCCCAAGCCTTAAGACGGTAATTATAATTTACAATTATTATTTAAATAAATAAGAAAAAATAAAACTACTATCGAATCTAAAACTAATATAAATTATTCCGATAGTAAATAAACGAATCTCGAGTCGAGTCTTTATCTTCAACTGACATTTTCCTTAATTCAATTATTTGGCTTTTAGTCTAACCAGATGTGGATAAATATAAATATTGTAAAACAATGTTAGTCAATTATCTATCCATTAGGTATCTAGGTTCCAAACACAGCTGTTTATATAACAGTAAACTATATCAGCGAGAAATTCTCGCTGTAGGGTATCCGAGTGGCCTAAAGTTGCAAACTGGGCGATAGTCTGACACTTCGACGAAGCTTCTTGTAAATTTAGCTCGTTGCCCCAACCCCAGACAGCATTTAGGTCAATATACTAAGTTTAGGGCTGCCAACGGTTCCAAATGTGCTGAGACATACGTTTCTTTACAGCGTCCCGTATGAAGCACAATATTTTTGCGTTCAATATACTTGTTGTCTTCGAAATATAAAAACAATTTAATGATTTCTTTTTGTCATGGCATGGAACAAATGCTTGAAATAATTATTGTATTATTATTTTGTCATAGCTGCGTAGACCCTGGCAACGAAAAATACAAAAGTGAGTCCATTTATGTTCTCATGGAGTTTCAAGTACGACTGTTTGATCTGCTTCTGATGGCAGTATACATCAACCTGACCCTGGTTTCTTTAAGATTACGGAGGTCAAGCAGTCAGTGTGAGTAAAGAGTCCGGAATTAAAATTACTTTATGTTCGGTGTAGAGCTTCAAGCTACTTGTCTGACAAACATCAAAATTGGATTAGCCGCTAATAGCCAATCCAATTTTGATGTTTGTGAAGACATTAACAAACAGACAGACATACAAACTCAATTCCTTATTTAATAAGGACTTTTATATACAGCACTACAAGTATGTGATACATTTTCAAAGAAAAATCATGCCATATTACATAAATTCGTAAAAAACAAGTTGTATTCTCTTCGTGAAAATGCTTTTTCTATTATCCTGACTTCCGACTGTTAACGTCCCATAAAACATCGCCTTACATGTTGTTACTATCTGCTTATAAAAAACAAGGGTATAACCCAGTACATATTTAGAATTGCTAATTGCAATGCAAGTTTTCCACTTTCTCTGTCACGCGATTGAAATATTACTGACTGCACGAGGAACGGTTTTTATGAGTGCTTTAATGCAGTTAAGCTGTGTTAAAACCGCTTTTCATTACGGTTTTTCTGTGTGGAGATTTTCATTTAGATTTTTTAAATCTATCTTTAAAACATTGGACTGTTTCATTTATAAAATTGTCAGCAAGAGGTATTTTGTCTTCGTCATATAATATTTATGTATATTTTAAGCTATGTTATTTAATCTGAAAAGAGTGAACCTACGAGACGGGCATAGTCAACAAGGTGTACTGAACGCTCAACTAAAATACGAATAAACAAAAATACATAAATAAATACTACATGGCATAAGGTATCGGTCATTTTGCATTTTAGATATGAAATAGAGTCGATAACGAGCGAGTGATGCCTTTTGTGTTGCAAGCGTCCATAGGTTACGGTAACCACTACGGCGTAAGGCAGGCCGAATGCGAGTTTGCCGCCTTAGTGGTAGAAAAAAAAAGGGTGGTGATGATGACATCACCAGCCTATTATTGTTCCCACTATTGAGAATCTCTGATGCCTCTAAGACTGTGAACTATGGTGGATGGGATTGGTGGATTTCACAAGACATCCACTGGTTTTAGGACATGCCGGTTTTCTCACAATATTTTTCTTCACAATTACTTAGATTACTTTATCTTGACTAGCTATGTCCGCGACTGCTTCAACTTGGACCATGGAAGTTGTGATATTTAAATAATATTATATTCAAATTCTTTATTTTAGACTTGCGTCCATAGTGTTAAAGTCAAAAAAATAACTTAATAACTAGTGTTAGTAACAAAAAAATTGCCTTACTCATGATGCACACTATGGTTCAGCTTTTTAGTCGTGAACAAGTAACAAACAGTCAGACAGACAGTTATTTTTACAGTTAATATTGATGAAGAAGAAGTACCTAGTGGTTTCGATCAATTGGGTTATTTTATATGGGCTATGTAGCTTTTTTTCTCTTACGACCCAGTTCTTCCTGTCATAACAGAAAAATACGAAACTGAAAAAGGTAAAACAACAAATCAGAAGATCCAATACCTCGCTAGGTCTGTTTTGTATCATAGTTTTTATTTTCTTTCCGGGACATTTCTGTAGGGGTCAGATTTTTATGTGTTCCTTGTTTTCCTCGTTCTCTAGGTCGCGCAGACCATTCTTATGAGGCGTTGGCATTGCTGATATGCCGTCGTTTGTTCTTATTTACTGTTTCAGATTGCGCTCCTCTACCTTCTCTACATAAGGCCTTTAGTACCTACAAAATAAAAAGTGTGCGGGAAATATACAGTATTCACGATGTTGTTTGCAGCGTAGAAAAGTATTTTTCATATTTCAATGTTTTATATATGGTCTTATTTTAATAATGCAAAATATTTTAGGAGGTAAATCTAAAGGATATCCACGGTGAACTGAAGCCTCAATAAAAATTTGAATAAAAAAATAAATAAAAAAAAAGACAATTAAGTAAAAAAATATATACTTCATTTTTATTCGTTTTAAAAATAATTAATTTGAAAATAATTGATGTTTCCGTTTGCATAAAACCTTTATTCCTTTATGATTATGAATGGCACTAAGGTCATGTCTCGGCTACTCTGACACAAACGAATCGCATCGCCGCGACGCCTTTTTGAATCTACTGCAGATTAATTCGATATTTGAAATGAATTCTATACCATTCATAGAGCCTAGCTTTTAATTATTTTGCATTAATAATACCTTATTTTATATACATAGATTCTTTAAGTTTGTGAAATTCCAAAATTTTAAATAAGTTGCTTATCTATGTTCTGTGAGCTCACCAGTCGTATTCCTTATGAGTGGGCTGCTATTAACATATTATTATAAAATTATTCATCAACCCTTAATCCTCATTAAACAGATTCGTTTAGTATATTTTTATGTGCTGTCGTTCTGTCACAGTAGTCTAGCATTCTATACTAACGTTTTAAACTAACTTATTCATTGCTAAAACGGTATCAGGTTGCATCTTTAAATTTAGTGTATTGGTACCGGCTAGACAAACCAGGTCACGTCTTGATTGCTACCGGAGAGCCTATTTAGCTAGGTGGCCAGTATCACTGCCTCCTGACATTATGCTGAGCTGCGGCCTTTTGGCACAACAACTTTTTATTTTATATGTTTTCTTTGTTATTGGTTTTATTTATTTTTTGTTGTGCTAATAAAGTATTTTTCTTTCTTTCTTTCTTTCTTTATTTAGATGTCTTTTTTGTTCCATCAATTTGGTACGATTATCGCTAACGATGCTGTTCAAAATCAGGCTTTTAATCGCATTTACCGAATATAGTTTCAGTTGTTCAGGAACAGCATTTATATAGAAGTAGAAGGGACTTATATATATAAATACTAAAGCTTCCACTAACTTTCAACAAAAACTTCAGCGCTTTTGGCACAGAAAAATAGTTGAATATCCTTTACAAATTGTATTTATTGCCTTACCTATGTACTACGGTACCTATTTATTTATGGAG
The DNA here is from genome assembly GCA_932294325.1 of Allophyes oxyacanthae. Classification (NCBI taxonomy): domain Eukaryota; kingdom Metazoa; phylum Arthropoda; class Insecta; order Lepidoptera; family Noctuidae; genus Allophyes; species Allophyes oxyacanthae. Next base: position 7,470,258 of record OW028618.1, on the reverse strand, counting down.
ATGTCAGAATACAATAGAATAGTTTATTTGCGTAAAATGTGTAGGTTACATAATATATGGATACTTAGGTCATTCATTCTTCATTCGTTATAATACATTTTGTCGCTTGATTACATGCAAATATATTTTTTTAACTAATCACACTGTTTTATCTACCAGAAAACAAATTATAATTTTAATTAATTTACTAATTGCGATAATGAATAAATGAATGTATGAAATTCTCTATCAGTCATATTTTAAGTTGTTTTTTAAATCTATTTAGGTACTTAAAGGTAATCCTTTGATAGTATCAGGAATAGCATAGATAAGGCGTATTATACCTTAGAGGTATAATAATATTAGATGGTGCAATAACCTAAGGTGCATTATGCGAACGGCATAACATGCACCGACGTGTGTTGTTACTTTAAGGGTCAACAGAACTCATAATACATATGTGGTATATTTTTTGAGAGAAGTTATAAAGTTTTTTTATAATAAAAAGCATTGCCCTCCACTGCGACATTCCTGTATCATGGGTAGGAACAGTTTAGAAATATGATGTAAGACGTGGACCAACTATCTGTAGGCCATATAAATATTCGTTCCGTGCTAGGATTGAACCTGCAACACGTAGCGCAGAAAGTCAATCTCTTAGCCACTACGCCAACCATGCCGTAAAAGTTATTGATTGTATGTTAGATTAATTATTTCCGAAATCAGTACCTCTACCATGAGTTTTCCGTGCCGTCTAATGTTCACTTTCACATGCAATATTTGTATGGGAATTTTTTCAGCGTCTCTAGCGGTATAAATAGTGAACTAAAGTCACTATACAAATATTGAATGTGAACGATAGCGTTAGACGGCACGGAAAACTCATGGTAGAGGTACAGGACGAATATATTTATATACATTTTTATTTATCACTTTTTGTATTGATTACCTTCGTTATTTTAAAAACGAAATTACTCTCTATGCTATGTGTGTACCCCATTAAGTAGCTCGGTTTTGTCTATAGATACACACAATATTATGTGGATACCCCGTCTCGGCGGTTACTTACAATAACGTATCATGTACTTAATAAACATTTATGCATAGAACAAAGCTATTTTCAATCCAAACAAGGTAGTTACACAGCTTCGACACATCACGCAGGGCTCATCGATTGTTGATATAAACGACTTGTCGCGTTCGTTCTGAGTGAAAGGAGCTTGATATGTACGCGTTGTCACGGTCCTGGCATTAAAGAGATATTGCGCGGCATAAATTTACCAGTCGGATCTCTGAATTAAGTGGGCTTTTATTTGTTGCGTCACGTGCCACGCAGAGGCCTCCAGATCCCACGCCAGTTTAGACCGCCATAAACTTTTCAGGTTTCCGTTCTCGTTGAAAGGGGGACTAATAATGACGCAAAACGTCCCGTCAGATCCGTCGGTCGCTATTATTATGTGGATAAATAAAACACATTTTGCGTTATCCGTTTGCCCAGTTTTTCTGTGGGCCTCCAGCGCTTTTCATTTGCCAGGAGCCGTAAGGTAAAGGGTTCACACGTTCTCCGTGCCGCGGTTGCAATTTCCTTTTGTGGCGGTCATTCGTTAAATTTTCATCGGTTGGCAGGGTCAAGTGCGCACACACAGCCCGCTCGAACGCTTTATAATTTAATTCTAGCCGGACATTTCGCGCTCATGAATAACACAAACCAAACTAAAGGACACTGGGCGAAAGTGGTCTAAGGACCAATAGCGACACGGTAATGGTATTTGTGTTGGGACACCTCAACTATACCCTTGTGCAAAGGGGCATCAAAATCGGCCCCGGCAGTTTTGAGAAAAATTATACTTTTATAATATTATCCTTTTACTACAATTTTTGTTAAAAAAATTGTAACCGGTTATTTCAGAGTTTATATAATTATACTTGATATACTATAAAGCTCGATTACCACTGACTCACTGACTGACTGACTCACTCACTCACTCACTCACTCATTGACAGAACTGTTCTTCAAGAAGGAGCCGCGGGGGGTTAGAGTAATGTATGAGAGTCGTATAGAGGGAGGTCCAGTGAGTTCAGGAAAAATCCGAAATGACCTGAAAGTGGAACCATGACTGGAACTGCCCTACGGATCTCGAAAACGGCAAGTCGCAGACCCATAGTGCCGGAACTAAAAACGTTGAGGACCCTGGGTCGATTGACAAATTGGTGAAAAAAAGATGGCTTCCATACAAAAAAAATGGCCGCCATACAAAATTGAAACGCTCACCGTTACGAAACCGTTAGAGATAGAGTTACAAGGTTACAAGTTATAAGCTCCACAAAAACACCCTCGCGGGCCCGCTCGCGGCCCGCGCACCGTGCGACCTCTAGTATACTTATAACAATACATATTAATCTATGACTTATAAGCTTCGTCGAACCATTGTCAGAATATATAAATGACCGATAAATGTCAAATTAATTATTAAAAAATTGAAAAAAACCCGACTGCAGAAAAACGAATTGGTCAAATAGTGCAGTCGGGTTATTTTTTAATTTTTTTAATAATTTACTTTATTTTAATTTTTCATGTTTTATTCATGTTGAGTTATTCTAGTGTGTAAAGATATACATAATTGTGAAATCGTCTCTTCGAGCCCTTCATTTATACACCACACATGACCATTATGAAAAAAATAATTTACAGCTACACTTACCCTTACCAGCGGCAAAAATCCACCATGTTGGTTTTTTTAAGATTCTTAATACTTGCGCTATCTAACGATATCTCATTTGTTTGAATCGATTCACTCGTTTAGGCTCTATGGCAGGGTTTCTTAAACTTTTTCCATTCACGGACCACTTTCACAATTAAAACAAAACCACGGACCCCTGTCAAAAATATTTTTGGAAATGAAAAATAGCCTTATTCTTATTAATAAAAAATACTTTTATTGGTACTTTCATTACACTTACTACAAAGTTAATGAGAAGGGTGCTCCTGTTTGGCCTCAATGAGAACGTTAAATTGTGGGATTGTCTTCGAAAAGACAAGGCGCATGTCATCTGCGATGTTTTGTTTTTATTGACACCAGAACCGAGAGCCCTGCCTCGCAAAGATACGTAGTAGCAAATGGTATCAGAACGGACATAGCTCGCTTGACAAGAAGAGGATAAGCTTGACTCATAGAACATCAAAACTCGCCAAGATCTTTTGCATGAAATTCAGCTTTCAAAACTTCTCTAGATCTCATGTCAATTAAGTCATCTTTAATAAGATCTTATTGTCTTGTCGAGTTTACTACACCATTTCCTAATAAATATGTTTACAGACTGACCTTCTGCGGACCCCTGATACACATGCTACGGACCCCTAAGGGGTCCGTGAACCCCACTTTGGGAAACCCTGCTCTAGGGGAACATTTATGGTTGCTAACCAACTTTAAATCGTTATAGGTCCTCTAAATGGTCATTCGGAGTGAAAAATAATAACAGAAACCTAACCTTAAATACCTATTCAATGATACCCCACTTAGCATAGTTCGTCGACTTTTTTTTTTTCTTTTTCACAATATGGCGTCTGGTTGTCGCAATATTGAATTTGAAGTCGCAAGATTGACGTAAGAATCATCAAAATCGGCCCACGCGTTTGGTCTCTAGAGTGCCACAAAGGAACAAACATACATACATATGTCGTATGTGTTATGTGTGTTGTTGTCAATATGTCTGTGCCGAATAAATGTTCTATTCTATTCTTTCTTCTTTCTTATACATATACATTTCTTATACATACATAGACTGATAAATACATTACCGTCCTTTGCGTCGCGCAGTCGGGTAAAAAGGGATTTTTTACACACCAGCGTTTGAAAAAAATCTATTAAGAGCTTATAAGTTTCTCGTTATTACTTAGCGCTTTCGTGTGTTTTACCGATACCATCAGAGTTTATATGGAATACCGATTTTGTCTTACGATTTCAATACGGCTCGAAATCCTGGACTACTTATTTTTGCTTATGGACTATTGTTGTGTTAAAATAATGTTTCTACCCAGAGCTGCCTGCAGCTGGTGTCGTTTGTTTGATCTGCCATCGTTTTGTGCAAAGAACCCACCAAAACGTTATTTATTATTACAAAGCTAATATGTATATATAAACTCAGAAATACCGATTTCAATTTTTTTTAGAATAATTCAACATGAATAAAACATGAAATATTAAATAAAATAAATTATTAAAAAAATTACAAAAAAACCGACTGACCTGACTACTTGACCACTTCGTTTTTTTGCAGTCGGGTTTTTTGTAAATTTTTTAATAATTAATTTGACATTTATCAGACATTTAGATATTCTGACAATGGTTTGACGAAGCTTATAAGTCATAGATTAATATGTATTGTTATAAGTATACTAGAGGTCGCACGGTGCGCGGGCCGCGAGCGGCCCGCGAGGGCGTTTTTGTGGAGTTTATAACTTGTAACCTCCCTCTATCTCTAACGGTTTCGGAACGGTGAGCGTTTCAATTTTGTATGGCGGCCATTTTTTTTGTATGGAAGCCATCTTATTTTCACCAATTTATCAATCGACCCAGGGTCCTCAACGTTTTTAGTTCCGGCACTATGGGTCTGCGACTTGCCGTTTTCGAGATCCGTAGGGCAGTTCCAGTCATGGTTCCACTTTCAGGTCATTTCGGATTTTTCCTGAACTCACTGGACCTCCCTCTATACGACTCTCATACATTACTTTTACCCCCCGCGGCTCCTTCTTGGAGAACAGTTCTGTCAATGAGTGAGTGAGTGAGTGAGTGAGTCAGTCAGTCAGTGAGTCAGTGGTAATCGAGCTTTATAGTATATCAAGTATAATTATATAAACTCTGAAATAACCGGTTACAATTTTTTTAACAAAAATTGTAGTAAAAGGATAATATTATAAAAGTATAATTTTTCTCAAAACTGCCGGGGCCGATTTTGATGCCCCTTTGCACAAGGGTATAGTTGAGGTGTCCCAACACAAATACCATTACCGTGTCGCTATTGGTCCATAGACCACTTCCCATACGAATTTGCCCAGTCTCCTTTGCGTGATATTTATAATTCACAACAGAGACTGAGAGCGGTTCATAGTTAATAGTTGAATGCAATGTTTTGTTTTCATTATACTAATATTTACTGCGAACGTTTTAAATATCCATTGGTTCAATAAATCATATTCTCGTGGAAGTGATGGACAGGAAATTAATCGTGTCAAACGCTCGCTGGCGTTTTTATAATATAAGATAGATATATGTATATGTATTTTGATGTCGAGTATGTTATCGGGTGTGTACTTATAATGTACTCGAAAGTATGTGTTATAAGCAGTAGAGCAGATATAACACATTTCCTTGAAACATTATTCTATGGAACCATAGGGCTGAGTAGGTGGGTATTCCAAGAATATACATGGTGAATAAATGTGTAATCTGTTTGTTAAGGCAAGTGACGCTTATGTGGGATCACTAACATTAATTGTAGCGATTTACTATGAGGCACATGTATAGCAGTAGCTACCTGCTTACGGGCAAAAATATTATAATTACGTAGAAATTTAATTTTGTGAAGATTCTAAAGTTAATTACGTTACAACGTCTATATACGTACCCAATCAGTTTGCAGAGAAGGCGCATGATTAGAAATCTACAAGTAGTTATGTATCCCATTCCTACGGGATTCATAATTTGGATTGCCAATTACGAACTGGCCAGCGGAAGCGGGTCAAAGCCCGTGCGATCGAAGTATTGCAAGACATTATAATTTTGAAAACTAGGAACTGTTTGAAGGCGACTTCAACTTCTATACATCCTGTATTATAGGTAATTATTCGTAATTATACGGAGCCGAGACATGAATTTCGAAGATAATAAATAAAGAATAGAATGAATAAATACCTACCTAATACCTACTTATATTTTGTTCATCCAATTTACTCGTTCAAAGTTAAATAAATTGGTTAATCCAGTTCATAATACCGCCACATTTACCTTTACCCCCAAATCCGATTTACAATAAAAACAAAACTTGCGTGTATTGTGTGTACGAAACTTGTTGTGTACGAAGGTTAATCCAACGGTGCAAAAGGATTAAAATGAAATTACAGTATTAGGAACCAGAGTGAGGGGCTCCGTTGATTGCTTCTCCCGTTTCCAGTCGAGTCACGTTAGAGGTGTAATTTTGCAAAAAGGGGTGATTGTAAGGCAGTAGAGAATTCGAGGGAAGTACGTCCGTCTGGCGGGCTGAGATCGCGGCTCGCGGACGCGAAGGAGCTACTAAATGACTTAACTTTTCCCATTTATACTCACATTATTCCTATTAACTTCGTCGCCATTCAGAGTATGTACCTCCTCTCTGCTGCTAATTACAGGTACTCCAATTAACGAGTTATATCGTTCGGCTGTAATCTCATCAAGGCTTGAACTTGTTAAGCGATCTTTGTAATTAAATAGTTATTTTAAGCAGTTTGCTTTTAAGATAATTGATGCGAAACTTAGTTTGTGTCAATGGTATGTTAAGTTTTGTTAATCATGATTATTAAACTAAAGGTTTTGATTGAATAGAATAATATCTTAAACATAATTTTAATTAAAATGGCGCTTTTATATGATTGTGAAATTAATTCTATCTGACTGCGCTTGCACAAAGAAACTGCCGACTCGATTTGGTTAAGTTTGCCGGAGAGCTAAATTAAAACCATAGTTTTCATAGCAAAAAATTACCTACTACCGTTTATTTAGTTGTCCTGATTTCATAATATTTAACTGCAATAAACAAAAACTACTCTAAACATTGCAGAACAACCGGCTACACTGCTCTCCGTCAGCGTATGTTAATGGTCAGCAAAATATTCAACTTACATTTGCAAGTTTATATTAGAAAAGTTACACACGAGCATAAAAGACACGTGAAATAACGTATGAATATTAATCATATGAACCAAAAAGGGCAAAAACGTAATAACTTTAGGCTTAATTATCAAGTTGCGTGCTTTTCGTTATTATATAGTAACCACACCTTAATTGGCGTTAGAGAAATGTCCATCGTTTACTTCACAAAGCTTAGATAGTAATTGCTGTAATAGGCTCTTGACAGTTGCGACGATGTCTACTTACTACTAATTGTGAACGATTCAATATTTCAAGGGAATTTCTAGTAGGCATTTAGGTGAATCATTTATTCTGTTTATCGTGTTCAATTCAAATATGTAATGTAGTAAAACAATAATCGTTATTCAAATTATGTATATAATCGCTTGATTATTATTTAGAAATTCTCAAAAATGTAAACAATTGTAGCTTACTTAAAAACTATTTTAGCCGTATCAAAATGCAGTGGACTTCAAAACAGAACAAAAATTTTGTTCACGGAAGCTATTCTGTAAGAAAATCTCGTATCTCGATTCTAATCTCTAGTTGATATTGTGTAACTTCATAACAGGATCTGTAAACATAAACAAACTCTGTAACTAGAGCATGTTCAATTGTTCACAGCTCTGTTATTAAGTTATCGTATGTCAATTCATCAATTCATCAAATATCAACCGACAATAAGAGTGAAATAAGAATCAAGATGGGAGATGTCTCTGAAACTTTCAAATCGTTGTATTATAAACCGCATTCGTTCAAACTGCACGTAAGTAGGTACATCGCAATGTGTCTTACCTCTGGTTCTACAAATTTAAAGAAAGAGCAAAGCATAGTGCCGCAGCCAGATGTCTGTCCAACCACGTGTCTCGTGTCGGAATGCCACTGACACACAGAGGTAAAGTCGCACTTTACGACCGCGTATTCAGCGACACTAAATAGGCAGTGAACTCATAAAATCTTTTAGAAGTTGGCGGAACTATTTTATTCTTATTGTGTCTTTATCAGCGCTGTAATATTTCTTTGCAGCTTATTAAACTGTTGGAACTGGATCCTTGAGAACTTTTTGTATTTTCTTTTCTGTTCGTAGATAGTCTTTCTTTTGATTAGCGTCTTGGCGTAACGTTTTATATTTTATAAAGATATGGATGGAAGGAATGTCTGATTAAATATGAATGTTCTTTATCTTCTTTTGTGTCGAAGTCGTTACTAACTATATTTTGCCACGTTTTTATTCGCTTTCTTGTCTGTCTGTTTGTCCAATGAGCACAAAAGCAATCGATTTTAAACTTATTTTTCTATGATCTAGACACTTTAAACTATAAACATAGTTCAAAACTGGATGACACACAATATTAATTTTATAAATATGGTATAAATACTAAATAAAAAGCAGAAAATTATTATATAATAAAAAATAATAATAATTAACAATAAATACATTTATTTTCAAGTATGAAGACTCATAGTGTTAGTTACAATTTACTTACTTATGCAATAGATAATATAATTAATAGTAAGTGTAGGGAGTAAGCTATCGTTGAGACAACTCACAAAACATTCCATGACATACGCCCCACGTTTTTCGTTTAAAATCTTACAAGCTTTTTCATAAGAGAAATGATTTTATGCTTTTTAGTCAGCTATAAAAAGATGGTAGGTAGTTCCATAAAAAAATATATTATAAAAAAAAATGCGTATAGGAAGTGCATCTTCCGTACAAGTGTTACGTATAAAAAAACATTTGACTGTTCCAGGAAGCTTTAAGAATACGGATTTTTATTACATAAAAATCAACACATATACTTATCCGTAAACAGGTATTTGCAATCGTGACAAAATATCGGAAACTTAATACAAATAAAAACAAATATCCCATTTTCAGTTATACCTAGTGTCGCCCAGTGGTCGAAATTCGATCGTAACTTTAGCTCTCTCCACTCCTTCTCCATATTAACTTTAATTGGGCCAAACCCCCCTACTCCTCAGTGTGCGCAATATGCTTATAAAGGGTATAGATGATATGAATTATTTATGACTCAATAACTGATATTTACTTTAGAGCAAAATTTAAAGCCCACGCCACTTTAATATAAATCTGTATCGATTGTTGAAAAGCTCCTGCTCGTAGAGGCATCTAATACAATTAATATCCCATATTAAATTAGCCATTAGGAGGAGCTTTGACATTTTAGCATACATACGGATGGACAATAAAATATCACCAAACGACTATTTAGTACGGAATCTTAATAATAGTTAAGTACGCTTATTTCATTTTTGAATATGACTAAAAAAAGTAAACTCAACCTTAAAAACTACAAGAGATGATAAGAAAGGATAAACCCAGCGGTTCATCCTTTCTAAAAATAAAAAACAACAAGGACTGTTGCTTATTTAATCCCACAAACGCTTAAAGCCAGCTAACAAAAAGATCCCAAGTGCATAGCACCTCATTAACCCATTGTGTGCTACAAACTCTTGTGATCTTTTTAACCCGACACTGAAACTGGGTCTCAGCAGGGCCAAGGCCAGCGTCACGAATGAAGGGGATGGTCCGAAAACGATAGAGAGTGCCTTTTTTTTTCAAGTATATTGTTGAATATTTTCCGTCCCTTAATGAACCACAATTGTTTTAAAGAGAAGAACGCAAACTAGGTTTTTGTCAACTGATGGTAACCGATTACCGCCGCCCATGAACATCTAAGGTATCGCTGATGTGTTCCCAGCATTTTAGAGGAACATACAAGGAGAGAAAAGGATGGAAGAGGTAAGCGGAGTACAACAATCATAATGCAGCAATAAAAAGTTACTATTAAGAGGGTATGCGAATGTGTGAGTGAGAGCGAGACCACCCGTTTTCCAGCTTTAGTCAATTACTGTGCACAGCTAGGCTCTACCTCGAAAAGCTCTACCCTGTTACAATAAGAACCACAGAGCACAAAGTGCACAACTATCATCGTCGAATAATAATGTGCTACGGGTCGACGTAGCTGATAGTTTCCTTGCTACGACATCGTAGCAGGCGTAGCGATGACGTCACGTTAACATAGTACAACCGGCTTAGTCCTCTATTCATAGCGTGTTTGTAACAGTACGAATAATCCAAAAAAAAATTGAGTGTTATTATTCTTTTCTCTTTCCGGTTTAGATTTTTCGAGCTATTTTTTATATGTTATAAAAAAAGTTATAATAACTTCATCTGTCAAAACGCGCATAGAACGAAAAGCTGTTCGCATATATAACGAAACAAAAGACGATAGAGATGTCAAAAATGATTGTTCTTATTCGTGTGCCCAAAGCCCCTTGTGGCTGGAGGCTGGCCAAGTCGTAAGTCTAGTTCCAATATAAAGCTAGTTTTAAAATTGAACGATTTCTTAAATACATATACATTGAGTATTCGCATTTACCTATATGACTTTAACGTTTGTTCAGGTATTTCATACATGAATTCATATAAAAGGCGGACAATATTAATTTGTAACATATTCCATTGAGTATTATTACTATAAAACCGTTCATTATAAGAATGAACTCGTATTGGGAAATACGAGTTCATTCTTTTTATATAAAATTGTTCACATTACTGTCGTATTTATTTTCACAAAGTAGATCATGGTAAAGATAATATTCTACGCGAGACTAAAAGGACCAAAGCGACAGGTTTGAAATAATAATATCTACTTTAACGTATAAAATAATAATTGCAAATGACCTTATTTTCACGTAACGATGTATTCAATAAATATTCACATTTAAAAGTAATGGTAATATTAAATTAAATTAATATTAAAGATACTGATAATAATTAGTACAAGGTAATGTATTTCGAAACCGACTAATTGTAAAATCACCGTATTGCTATTAAGTGTACTACAAAATGAACATACTGTGTGATATTCATAATTATTATTTAACGAAACATTCAAAATTCAATGTTTGTATTCCGCGAATCAGATAAGTTAACTAAGTAGTTAAACACTTACCCCGATTCGAATTCTATACTGGTAAAGCTGGTAATAAATTTTGAGTAGTGCACGTTAGCTTATATTGCTCTTTATAAAACAATTTTCAATTTTAAAGCTTCGTATAGATATTTTAAAATTCTCGTCTGAAATCCAGTCTGCTTTAGGTCCATATGTCTCATGAATAATTCAGTCTGAGCCGCGGCTTGTCCCACCCGGTGACACATATATGTGTGTAGGTATATAACTGCACACCTACGTATTAAGAACGAAAGTATATGCTGAACTAGAATGCAACCTGTCTTTTATTTATCTCTTGTCTCTCACGCCTAAATGGATGTGTTCAGATTGCCCAAGGGATGAAACAGGGTACCGAATCTGAATTCCGTTTTTCAACAACTGTATTTCGAACGTAAAATTGTTTTCTTTCTTCAAGATAAATAGGTAACAAACGCGTAGCAAGGAATCTTTCACGTCGGGGCTCACATAAATAGGATCCATTACAGGTTTGTTTCTTTTAGGGATAACATGTTGAAGTTTAGGTTACAACATTAACTCAGTCTCTACGTAAAGCTTCATTATCATACCAGCTCGCAAACTTCTGCTAATGAACTTGAGCCTATTAATAACGGCCAAAATAAACGGCCATAGGGATTAGGGATATTGCAATAATCACCAGCCTGGCAGGCGGATTGGTGATAGCAGTTTACGGCATCAGATCGCATGTGGTTATGAGCACAACGGAGAAAGCTGTTGCCCATTCTCTTGTAGCAAAACATCTCCCATTAATGGAGATATTTTGTTTGCTTTCTTTGAAATAGGCGTAAATTTGAAAGAAAGCAAACAAAACATCTCCATCGATCCGTCAAAGAAAAATGTGTGAAGGTTATATATATTTAGTATATTCCAACTGTTACGATCAGGAATCGTTGAAAGGTGGCTGTCATGTCAGGTATGAAACTGAGTATGAAACATCAACATCGGTAGCGATGGAGTGTCAAGTATTCCTCGTATTGATTGACACTCGATTACGGATACATGTACTTTATAAGGAGGATATCTGATATTTGTGTTGAAGGGTGAGACGGTTGAGTTTGGCTGAAGAATATTAACTGCTATCGAATAATGTTATCTCAAATATCGTGGTTTTTACAACATTTTTTATCTTTCCACACATGTAGCCAATGGACGTTTTATTGGTAATAATAAGTATATTTATTTTTAAACTTAAGGGTACAACGGGGTCGTCGTTAACGTGTATTATAAAAAAAATAAGATATAACTATATTAACTTGATTGATAGAAATATAAATTACGGACAACGAAAATTCGACAGTGATAATTAAAGTTTAAAAATAAAAATAAAAACTTTTGATTTATAAGTTCTTTAGGTTAAGTGAGGAGTCAATTAGCTTCGCATCGAAACGTCTAGCGGTCTTCAAGGCGACGGTACGTAAACAGGCGACGGAAAGAGAGATGCTAGTTCTATAGGAGCTCAGATTCCAATAACTGGGCAGCTCTTTACGAAAAGTCTAAACCTAATATTACCTATATTATAAACTAAATGTAACACGAATCTTTTCTTTCAAAGGTTTTAAATGTGAAAGTCTGTACCTGTCATGCTGAATTTTGTCGCACACTTTTCAGCCTAGTCACTACTCCGACAGAATCCTGCTTCCACAAAACACGTAGGTATTCGACAGAATACTACTCCGACTACATAAATTCGACAAAACACTGTTTCGACAAAATTCAACGAAACACTCATCTTAGGCAAGTATTCTATATTTACCATAAATCCAAAAAAAAGTATATAATTATCCACCTTTAGTGGAACGACTTGTCAAGGATCCCTTCCTTTGCACAAAATACGGCTACAAAGGTATAGTACGCTTGTAGGTATTCCTGTACATACATTGTCGCTGACTTATATCCCTGAGGACATTCATCCACATTCCGTAACGTTGATCTGACAGCGATGGAGAGGTTTGAAAGCAGTGCTCTACGCTATCAAAAGCTTTTTCGTAATCTACAAATCCGAAGCAAAGGGGTTGATTTTACTCGTTGTATTTCTCCATCGGCTGTCACAGTGTGGATGCGATCGACAGTGCGATATCCGCTCCGGAAGCAACTATGTTTTATAGACTTGTCTGTGTGTTATTGAGTATTCAATATCTAAATGTCATGGGTCTGTAAGTAGAAAAAATATATTCGAGGATAAAGCATAAAAATGGTATAGTTTATTTTTAATTTTTGTTGTTTATTAGTACAAGGTCCGGGGTCATTCATTTGGTCTTCGTCACACACTACGCGATACACAGCAAGAGCAGCCAGTATTAAATGAGAACGTGGTTATTCCCTGGTCCACTTAGCCCCTATACGAACTGTCATCAACTCCTGGTTAAGAGGTAAAAGTCCGACACTACTCGTAAAAAAAAACTGTGTGAACAAGTGCCACAAATTTAAGAGATAGATAGGTCGTAGGAGGATGCATCACGTGGTGATGATGTCGAAGATTGAGGAAGCTGGATATCATGTCCAAAATAAGTTTGTTTTTATTATTTCGTGTAGGTATTTACTGGAATGAGCAGGATTTTTGAGTGCCTGTATCAAACAAGAGGTGATAATAAAGTACTGCGAGAAACCTATCTCGTGATAAATTGCCTATCACATACAAAGGCTTACCCACTGTAGCTTGTAACCCTAAACTGACAATGGCAATTCCTTATATAATTTATCAACGTTACATATTTAGAAGTGATATTGTGTGAATATTGATTGCCAATTTCATAAATAATAATTCTGAGCTTCAATTTCAATTGCCAGCAGCCAACCATTTTCCATTCATAATTAAAAGTTTAACCTCATATTTAGGGTTCCACAGACGTATGGTAAAAGTGGAAGCCTTATAGTTTCCGTCAGTCTGTATCCATATATGTCACAAAAATGTGTAAAATTACAAACAAATATTTTGGAATCTGCTAAAAATATTGGCAATAGTGTTTGATTAGGATGCTCGATTAAATTATTTTGTGACGAATACTATAAGACATGCACCTAAATAATATGATAGAATGGTTTATAATATGTGGGTTCATAATATAACATGAAATGTCTATTGGTTTCAAATGAAATCTATAGAGCGGGATTTTAAGTCAATTTGTAGTAATTCTAGCTACGGAACCTCTGGTGCATACGTTACAGTCACACTTAACTGGTTTATCTTTATGAGTCAACATGAACCGAGCCCAGTATATTTTTTACCATGTACTTTTACCGTGTAGGTACATGTGTACCTTGTAAAATATGTATTATCAGGACCGCAGCGATGCATAAAGTCAACATTTTACAGCTTTTTTACTATGAGATGGCTGTGGTGGGTTATTTTTGGAGAAAACTCGCTTATTATGTACCAATTTTAGAAGTAGTAAATTCCAGACTTTGCTAGTAGATGTAGGATACTCTTTGATAGTAAAAATATATTAAACTACAATTTATACCGTCTACTTTTTAAAGATTATAATAATAATGTAGAAAATTGTGTTTTAATTAATACTTTTATATTTTTGTATCTTTATACATAGTGTGGAGGAATAAGCTGTGGTGTTTCTCCAGCGAAAAAGAGGACCGTCTATAGTAAGAATATATTTTATGTTATCTCGTCGCAAACGTTGATATCGAACATCAGGATTTTAGATCGCTCTGACTTCTGACGAAGCGATGTATATAGGTAGGTACTTAATTCAATTATTTATTGCATATCACATAATATGTTTGTCATGATCTCAATATTTGTTAGAAGTTCACCCTGTCGGGCACAATAATTTAGTACAATTTGAATAGTGTTTAGAATAAAATAATATAATATAAACCATCAAAATCAAAAAATAATTATGCCTTAATAAAAAAGAAATCTTTAGTCATTATCCAAAATTCCATTTATTTAAAATAATTGCTGCAAACTCAAATCTATATATTACTACGTGAAGAGAAAACTTTGTAACCCTTTATAAGCATATTGCGCGCACAGAGTAGTGTGAGATTTGGCATGGGAAGGAGAGCAGAGAGCTATAATTTATATATAATATTAATTATGGTCGAATTTCGATCACTGGGGTGACCACTAATTAAAATTAATGTCTTCAGATATATAAAATCAAAAAGTCATCATTGTCACATCATAAGTTTAAAATAAAATCAAAATACCTAATAGGTACATAGATGACCTTCTGGGTGAACAGGTAACTCCTAAAATTCTTACCAAACTTTGCTTTTCAAACGTAAGCAAGTTCGGCAGACAGTTTTTGTTGATGCCAACCTGTTGTTGTATGATAGTTAATCTCTATCTTGCGCTTTAGGAATATACCCACATTAAGTATCTACTTATCCTTCACGTCCACTGTTGAACATAAACTTCCTAATAGACATTACAATGAACGGCCATAAAGAATCGACCGTGCCGCGGTAGTGCAGTGGCCGGCAAGTACCAGAAACGCGCTGTGTCTAGTTATCGCCGCTTTATCACATTAGTTCCCAACGATCAACTTGGATCAAGCGCTCGCTCGGCTCGCGCGCATTTGGGCGCAGTTCTAACCTACCCTAACCGATCTGCTCGGGATGCCCTTTTAGTAGATAACTGCGACCAATATTGGTCAAGAGCTCGGCCTTTAAAAAATATTTAGTTTTCGTTACAGCCGTTTTAATTAAATCTACTGTGGTTAATGTTTTTTATACTATCCACCGTGCGAGTAGCTGATTGTAATGTTATTGTAAAATTACCTTCAACCATGTGCAATAAGCAAATTTATATTTTTTCCTAAATAATTTGTACTTTTGTAAATCGCATGTTTGCATCTAAATATGCTTTAAGTTCACGATGTAATAATATCCTATATTTACTCTTATAAGCTTTCAAAGGTGCATCTTTAGCCTCATAAAGTGTTAGAAATACCATACATGCTTGATAATGTAGCTTAGGATTAAGTGCATTTGTAATAATTATCGTGATACTAAATTACTAGCCGTCTTGTATTGTGGCGGATTTTACAATTCGGCTTCGACATACATATTATAACAATGCGCACACGACACCAACTAAATTATCCAAAGATTTTCATTAAGACTAAACTGTTGTATCGGCGATCAGTTGGCTGTCTGCTGGAGTCCTAACTCTTCGACACTTTAAACTTATAGTTTAATAACCTAACCGTCAAAAACCCCCGACTCTAACCAGAAAAAGAGCTGTAACTTTTGAACGGCTAAACAAATTTTCATGAAACATAGCTAAGATGATGGCAGATTAAACTAACTTTCAATTAAAAAATCTGCATTGAAATGGGTCCAACCGTTTTAGAGCTACGATGCTACAGACATATACACAGATCCACAGATACACAGATTCACAGATACACCAATACGCAGATACACACTACAAACTTATAACACCCCCCTTTTTTGTCGGGCGTTAAAAATAATAGATGTATTTATGGATCTGTTTAAATTTCTAAAAATCTATATAACGTTATGGAATTGGGAATTTATCCACACGTAGATATTTTTAAATATATCAGCTTGGGTAGGTACGTGTCTCATAAATGCTTTCATCCTGATTCCCCAAAGTAAAATAATATAATTTTTGAAGTAGCAATCACTGCATTTTATTTACACAATGACATGTTTAAATACGAGTATTTCATATTGACAGCCTGTTATCCCTGAAAGAGCAATAAATATGGACAAAATATTTAATGAAAATAACAGAACTGAAAGTAAAATTAAAGTTCTCGATAATATTTATAGAAGTAGATAATGTGATCTCAGTATTCCAAACCGTGAATTTTATTGCACTTTTGTTAATAAATTAATAACCGAGTACGCAAAATAAAACAATAAAAAACAGTGTTCTACAGAAGTGCGACAGAAGGATGTACGAAAATCAAATGTGCGACAAATCTGTAACGCGTTTGAATGTTCGAATGCACACTAGTCAAAATGATAAGAAATATGTCATCGGACGAGGTACCTATCAATAATTTAAAATCAATTACTAAAGAACTGCGTCCACGTGGACATACGCAACACACGTAGCAGATATTTCGATCTGCTTTATTTAAAACTGACGATGCACCGCTCCTATTGACCGCATCCATGCTGAAGTGAATGCTGATCTCCAAACTGATGCTAGGTATCTATATTTGATTATATTGTATTATGGTATATAAATGAAGATTTTATATGCGGTTTCAACTTATAGTATCCACGAAAATTAATTTTATATTGTGGCAGATTTTCAGGTGCTGCAGTTGGGAAATACATGCCCTTTGTCAGCTACCGTATTGACAATGGAGTCATTCATTATTAAAATTACGTCAAGTGCTTTTGTTGTGGCATGAGCATCGAAATAAATGAGATTTTTATGTTAATTTTTAGACCCAGACTTCAGTAATAAATTGCCTTAAAACATACGTTACAAAAGTGTTGTACCTACTTTAGTACTTATATTAAACCATAATATAGATATAATGAGATTTATAATAACAAGATGTGTTCTAATAATTCTATATTTAAAAGCACTCTCCAACCCAATTTATGGCCACACTCATACACATAAAGATAACATCCCATCTAATATCTAATCCGTCATCATGTGAACATTATTATGAAGATTGTATTGCTTAACAAGTTTCGGCAGTTATTGATTAATGGTATATGGGCACGCAACAATTTAGGCAGGTGGTGTGATGTCGGTAAATTGATAATTTAGTATGGCAGGCTGCCTTGAAGCGTATGAGTTTGAACCGCGGTGGCGCCAGAGATATATGGTGGGATAAACCGAGGTCCCATGTTAGGAGATTACCGGCCGGACATATGGGAACGTTTCAAATGCTCAATACGGACTGCGATTGAAAATGATGGACTTTGCTGCCGTCGGATAATAGGTAATTCGGACCGTTTGTAGCTGATTTCGTTCTATTACGGTAATGGATTAGACTCGGTTTGTGATGGGACGATTGTTTGACTAAAACATCGTGAGATAACTCTTTTATAAAATCTTAAGATTAGGTATGTATTTGTATAAAATGCGGATTGATTGTAAGTATCATTAACTTGCTTATTTCATTAAAATTGCGCGTTTCACAAATTCTACAAACAAATGTTATAAATCTCGCAAGTGATAAAAACTTCTTACCTATTCCAACCGTCATGACAACTACCTACTCACGTGTAAGCGTAGTTGTACAGCCATTGAAATTACCGGAACACAAAGCATTCCAAATTAAACTCGAGGTTGGCAACGCATCTACTCTACAATCATTATAGTCAACGGTGACGACTTAAGAATTACGATCAAGTGACGTGGAAGCTTGTTTTTATTACACCACCAAGGTGGCTAACAAGCATACCGCCTGATGGTACCGTAACCTATACACGCTTGCAACCCCGCGATGCCGACCGTACAACTAGCGTCGTGTTAGTAATAGGGGGGACCCCTACTGCCAACACGACAATTTCCCAAAAAGCACTGGCGAACGTTAGGAACATATCTGTAAAAGAGCAATGTTATTTTGGCTACGATATTCTGCAAGGTGGAAGTAGTTCCCTGGTTGGGCAGATCCAATTTTAAACGGAAGGTCCCGCTATGCCCTACCTTCCTAGCTTGTTTGTCCTATGACCATTAAAGAAATCATGAAAAATTGATCGCATTAAAATGAACCACGTTAAAATTGAATCGTGCAGTGATTTCACAGTTTGTAGTTTAATTTAGATCATATTGATCAACTGTCGATTGCAATTTAATAAAAAATACACTGAAAGCGAACCTTTTCATGTAAATATATATATTTATTTTATTCGTAGTAGGTACGTTAAAAAATTACGCGTACGTTGTGATAATAAATAGAAGGTTTACCGAATAAGATATGGATAATAAATATTAGATAATAAGTATTAGAGTTCGAAACGGGGTATTTACCATGTTTAAATCTTGTTTTGAGTTCCCGATATTTCGGCACTGTTGAAGATATGGATAGTAAAAAAAATAGGAGGATTCATTTTGTGATTTGGATTTTACGCAAAAAATGATAAATAATAATTCTATTGTTGGTAAAATACATTATTATTTATAAAATTTACGATATATTAGGATCTGATCGCCTGTAGCTACTTTTAAAGTCTCCACTTATATATTTCTATTCACAAGACGGTCTCGATATGGATTCTCAAGTTATAGACATCGATTGACAATATAAAAAGTCTTAGTTGGACATAGAAAACCGTATCTGGAAACGTGCCCACATTTAATTCTATAGCTTTTGTGGAATAGAAATCTTTTCCAAGTTGCATACAATCATACACTATTGATTTTACACGTTTTCAAGTTGCAATAAAAGAATACTGAATAATCTTTCGGAATAACCCGTATTGGTGCCACTAGGGACTCTCTTCGTATTGAAAAGACATAAAAAATTCAGATCCACATTGTTAAATCCATGCATAAAATAAACGATTTCCCCAACAAAGTTCAAGAAATTTTCAAATAAAAAGTAATATTCATTTTAAAAGTAGCTGGGGCCGGGCAGCCCTCTGCCCGCGGCTACAAATCTGGCCCCAAACCAGGTCGTTACTCCTTGCCTCAAAGAGGTCGATACAAAAAGCCTCTCAGGAACCTATTCATTTTGTTTCTCTATTATTAAGTTTTGTGAAATTCTAAAGTAGAAAGAAACTTTTTAATGATATAAAATTCTTCGGTTTTCTGAAAAGTATTCATTTGAAATTTTAGAAATAGTCTTTGCGGTAATGAATGAATTATATCAATCATTAATCATGTACATTGTACAATACCAACGCTCTAATTATTATAAATATTAAATGAAACGTCAATCATGAATTAAATTAGCCGTCGGAAAAAATAAAGTGCGGCTGGTAAATGCCAGTGTGTAAAAATATAGTAAGAAGTAGTTCTGGTGCTAGCTCGTAACTTTTGTTAAATATAAAACATAATGACAGGTTTCAGATGCTACGGTGTTTTTGCATATAGTTAAAAGCTGCGTATTACTTGCAAACAAGTTGACAATGCCTTGGCACATTCCTCTTCGTCGCGTCTGGGCTGCCACTGAGATGAGACACGGGAACTTTGAGAGTAATTCATGGTCTGCGGTTTCAATGAATAGCTGCACCTACAGAGAGGTTCCCTAATACATTGTGCCGCGATCTATACGCCTCGAGATGTTCCACAATGAAAAATGTGGTGCGAACGTCGTGTTTATTTAACAAGGTTGGGCGTAGGCCTCTGTAATTTATTAGCACAGATAAATTTTAGCTCTAAACGCCGGCGAGTGGGCGCGAAACATATTGCCTCTATTGACGATAACGAAGTGTTAGCTTTTATGTATTGAAACGGGTTTGATCAAATCTGTATAAGTTTGTTACTAAACTCTCGTCTGGATAAAGTTTTGTGCAGTATTACTAGCTGTTCCTGGTGCATTGGTACGAACTTTGGAATTGGCCAAATATCATCATATCTTTATTATGTGTACCCTGTTCGATTGCTGGAGTTCCGGAGAATTAATTAGAATCCATGCAGTAGTTTTCGATACCACACGTAAATACCGGAGCGTAGAGGTAACTAACGGATTTGAGGTCGAAGAAGAAATTATTTTGTTTGTTGTTGTTACGAGAACCTACACTTGGCTACGAAGGAAACTCGTGAGGGCGCTTTACGCCTGCATTGTACCATTGGAACCAACAATAACTTCTTGGTACGCAGAGTTTGGTATATTAATACTCAAAAATTTAAATAACGCAGATTTCAACTTGCTTAAACATGAAAAGGATTGTTTAGTAAAACGAGAAAAAAATATCTTAATACAAATTCATAAGCAACGATTAAGAAAACTTCTCACGAATCTAACAAATTCACACGTGTTACAATGTATGACGTCAACTTTCCGTGTACAAGCGGCACTCAGTGTCGTGTGAGGGAAATTACTTGAACGCTCCAACATTTTAAGGTATTTTAAAGCTCCCTTGAAACGTGTTATGTACCGTTTGGAATGACAGCATTACTTTTACTTTATAATTTTGTCGTGTCATACATATGCGTAGGCACCTATTTAAGGAATTGCATGTTCGTTTTATTGTAGCTCAACTTTGTTACGTTTTGTTTATGGCATTGTTCGTTTAGGAGGTGCACCGACGTATTTCAAACGCTTATTGTGAGATCAACCAACTTTATTACAGCTGAAACTAACAACTATTCTAATCTGCGGTTAAACAACGCCATGGAATATTTAACGCTGTGATTAACTTAACAATGAACGATAATGCATTCGTATGTAGGTATGTTTGTTATTCCAGTTTCATTGGAATTATTTTAGTGAATCAAGTACACTTCCAAATGATTTCATTAATGTTTAGTCTGTTTAGAAGCTACTTCGCTGTCTGTTAGGCAGAGAACCTGACAGGCTGTTTACAACCTGTGCAACGTGGATATGTGTAGTTTCAACTACATTCCACCATGATTGACATCTAATTAACCAACGCGCTTACACCCCCAGGGGAGCGTTATCATAGACTAGATAATTCTCAATTACATTAGAAACACAGTAGGTACAGAGCGTTAGAGCTATGATCAATTACACACTCAAAGAAAATTCTAAACGTGGCGACAAAAATCCCTTAACAAATGGGAGCCGTTTAAAGGCCCCATAATCCGCGTCAAAGGAAATTTAGACACTACCGACATAGGAACTTAAACGCGATATATTGTCGCCTCGTATTAGCTCTGTAAACTTTGACATTGTCCACACGACAATGCAATAAAGCATCTATAGGTTACTTTGTTCCTTCGTATAAAGGGGTATAGTCATTTTGTTAAAGGTTTATTAACGATGTGTTTTGCTGTATTGTCACTTCGACAATGTACCTCTGACGCTTAGTTTAGTGCAGTTGTGCCTTTGTCCCTACGTCCAAGGTAATATGTCCCTATCACAATGGTACGTTGTCTCCATATCCAAGGTGCGTCGTCACTTCGGCAATGTACCTCTGACGCTTCGGTTGGTGCAGTTGTGCCTTTGTCCGTACGTCTAAGGTAATTTGTCCCTATCACAAAGGTACATTGTCTCCATATCTAAGGTGCGTCGTCACTTCGACAATGTACTCCTGACGCTTCGTTTGGTGCAGTTTATGCCTTTGTCCGTACGTCTAAGGTAATATGTCCCTATCACAAAGGTACATTGTCTCCATATCTAAGGCTCGTCGTCACTTCGACAATGTACCTCTGACGCTTCGTTTGGTGCAATTGTGCCTTTGTCCCTACGTCCAAGGTACTATGTCCCTATTACAAAGGTACATTGTCTCCATATCTAAGGTGCGTCGTCACTTCGACAATGTACCTTTGTCACAACGTATAAGGTATATATTATACTGTCGCCACGACAAAGTTTAGGAAAACCCAGTGACGTCACCTTTGTGGTAGGAATATTATTACCTTAGACGTAAGAACAAAGGCACATTAGGATAGCATTACAAGCATAATAGTTTATCTCGTTCTCGCTTGCAGCTCGCTTTAGAAGTGCAAGCGAGTACGAGATAAATTATTATGCTTGTAATGCTATCCTAATGTGCCTTTGTTCTTACGTCTAAGGTAATAATATTCCTACCACAAAGGTGACGTCATTGGGTTTTCCTGAACTTGTCGTGGCCACAGCGTTAGGTATTGTCACGCTATCGTCGTGATAGCAGACCTGCAAAATAAATGAAAACCACTTTTAACAGTTTAAATACAATTATATTAATTATTAATGAAATGTCAGAATTAACATAAGAGAAACAATTATTATATAAAAATACATAATGTACAGACGCCAGCACATCAAACTACCCCAATCTGTCAAATTTCTTTAATAGATTTTCAACTTTATAACAGAAGCAGAAGGTTCATGTTCGATTGGGAAAATTTGACAGATTGGGGTAGCTTGATGTGCTGGCGTCTGTACTTGCACGATGTCACGTCGACCAGGATTTACACTAGGTAACTTTGCAACTAATCAGCAGACAGAATGTTTAAAAAACACATGTTGAACGCATGTCTTAATTCTTTATACAAACTCTCAGATTAAAACTCATCGTGGATTCAATAAAATAATAGTCAATATTGAATCCAAGATTTGTTTTATGGGGAAGACAACCGTCAATGTGCTTCTCGCTCGCATCTTCTGAAAAATATAAAAACACTGTATTTATTTATCGGAAAACAGTTTAGAAAAAAAATATATTCTAACACGTTTTTCTACTTAAAAGTTTTCCCGACTACCAAAACCAGTTGGGAAAACTTTTAAGGAGGAAAACGTGTAAAATATTTTTTTCTAAACTGTGTGCAATCGGATTGCACAAAAGATAGTTGCTCGCGACTTCCGATAAATGAATTCAGTGTTTTTTATATTTTTCAGAAGGTGCTAGCGAGAAGTACATTGACGGTTATCTTCGCCTTATAGGTATACACTTAACACTATTCACAATTGAAACACACACACAATTGAACTACACACAATTGAAACCTCTTGATGGTAATTGTTGTTTTTGAAGACATGCAGTATATTACTTTACTCTTTGCATGCAGTGGACGCCGGCACTGTTGGGCTCTGTAGCACAAAATAAATTCAAGAACGCGTGCGTTGCGTGGTACGACCAACCGGGCGACCGATCACCGAATAAATGCGAATGCGGATATGGAGACTGGATTCGTCTAGTCGCGTCTGTGATCGATTTAACAAAGTACTATTGTCGTGTTGTTCAATGTTGCCAATTAACTTAGACGAAGTCGCAACAGCACTTTAACGCTGCGTTGCTCGTTCACATTTTGACAAAGGCCTTTGTGAAATATTTTTAGGTAGTTATAGAATTACCTAATAATTAACTACAAAATTCATCAAAGTATTCGTTTATTCTAGTTGAAGGAAGCAATTATTTATTTATATCAACTTACCCCATCTAACAAGCCGTTCGTTTCTTGTATTAATATCCTATCCTTCCTACTAATAATATTATAAATGCGAAAGTTTGTGAGGATGTGTGTATGTTTGTTACCCTTTCACGAAAAAACTACTGAACGGATTTGGATGAAATTAGGTACACAGATAGTTTATAACCTGGATTAACACATAGGATAGTTTTTATCCCGATTTTATGTCACCGTGGGATAATTTTCGTGTTGCAGCGGGCGACGCCGCTGGCAACAGCTAGTGTTATCATAATTTTCATTAACTTCATTATTAACTGACTCTGTATCAGCATCAGGAGAAACAGAGGAAGGAACAGAGCTCCCCCCCTCTTTTTGCCTTTGTAAGCTGTCTAGAGTGGAGATTCGCAAGAGCAAACGTGCTTGGAGGAAAGAAGTACGAGTATTCCAGTAAGCGTTTATGGGGATCTTGACCATACTTCCAGGTTCCAGGTCGGTTCTGAGAACCGTGGAATACCTCTTCACTTCTCAAGCACCTCAGGATATGTAATCGTTTCGGTTTCCTTTGGTGTACGCATTTTATCATGATAGCCAGTTTTATGATTCACTATGTTGGCTCAAAACTAAAAACTTGAAAATGAAATAGGTACCTAACAATTTTTTTAGATAAACCATTCAATAGGTATGTGTTAGTGTGCTCGCGAGGTCTTCAGCTCACAGAGCTACTAGTAAATAGAGTGATTCAAGAGGAAGGTTTATATGTACCTACATGTATATGCTTACCTACTACCTTAGCTTAGATCATAACCTACACATGGATATAGCTATATTTAATTTTTTAAGCTGGTACCTAGTTCATAATATTCATAGATAGACAGACCATGGCGCCGCCGCCGCAACAGGTATATTTTAGCATTAGCACAGATTTTTTTATCTACGTAAATTGAGTTTTGCCGTAGAAGCAATGGCAAGCTAACACAGTAACAAAGCATTAGATTTCCTCTGTTTCCCCGTTATAGTTTATTGAAATTACGCTTTTAACGGATTGTTTAGCCTCTTATGTCGTAGTAAAAAAAAAAAAAACTTGACGCTACGTGCGAAGTAGCATCAACGCAGTAACAAAAAGCCATTGAAAAGAAAAACTTTGTCGTAACATAAATGTTTATCTGTACGCACGGTTTAAAAATCTATGTCAGAAGCACAAAACGAAATTTGACAAAGTAATTTTGTCAGTTGAACAACTTTTCTTTTTATAGTGTTTTGTCGTAGGCACAAATGGCAAATTAACGAAATGACAAAATACTAAATATCATTTGTTTCTGCGTTTGTTTGCTTAAGTCGCTGCGTCAAATCGCATAAAAAATATTACGCTACGTTCAAAAGAACGTTTGCACAGTGACAAAAAGTCGTAAAAATGCATTCGACAAAAAAAAGTTGATCGTCGTGTTAAATTTTCCACGAACGCATGGCCTAAAAGCTACGTCAGGAGCACAAAAAAAATTCGACAAAGGGATTTTGGACCTTTAACGGCCGTTTTTTTTTTGAGTGCAGACAGGCTAATGATTAAAACATTCATAATAGATCCAGATAAGATTTCATTATTTGTATCTCAACTGAATGACAAAAAACTTCTTCAAAAGCAAAAGCTTGCTCGTTTTGAAGGCTTACGCGGAGACGTGGCCATTTCCAAAACGCAGAGGTCCTGTAGAGTACTTTAATCTTCTACTCCTTCAGTCGTGTTGACAAGAGCACTTACGGGGAAATTGCTCATGCAAGGAGCTACCTTCCGTGTAAATCCGGTAAATAAGTCTATGTTAAAAAATACAACTGCTTTACTACTCAACATAGACTTATATAAAGGATCACTTTAAATTACATTCAATCTCTTATCAGTGCCATATAGCCGGCTCAAGTTTTTACATATTTTTGACCTAAACAAATTAACTGATGTACGTTGTATACATTATCTCTTCAACACATTCTTTACTTACATTACATACGCTGTAAGGAATCCTAAAAACACACACTTCATTAAAATAACTAAGGTATTAAAATTCAGCAAAAATTCAGATGAAAGCTCAGCTGTGAGTGAAATAGGATGGCCACACTGTGTACAAAGGGACCCTTTTAAACGAAAGTGAAGCATGCGAAAATGTAATTAAGAACAGTGGGTTAATTCCCCCTTCACGTGCCTATACGAATTAACGGAGTTACGGGGCTGTTTTAGAAGATACACACGATCACACCCGGACAGGCACCAGCAGAAATAACGTAATGACAACGTGTCAATGTGATACAGTCGGGTTCATTAAATTTTTTACCATATTTTGCATCGAAAAGTTCTTTGAATGTGGGTAACTGGATACCCCTGTGTATCAGACGGACACGCGAAATGGGGAAAGTTCTCGGAGACTATTAACGTGTTGGATTTATTACCAGCTTCAAAGATAAATAAAAAGGTTATCACGATCGCAACATGTTCATTAAAGACTCGTGAGTTATGTTGGTATATGAAATTGAACGTGATATCGTAGGAAAAGGATCCGTTTAACAATATTTTTTTATTCTAAAGGGTATTTGTTTTTATATGCAGTTGTGGCACAGGCATATGTCCAACAGAAAACTGCAATAGGTAAGTTAAGAAGTTAATAGGTAGGTTAAGAGAGTAGAGTTCAAGTCAAACCTAATAAGTCAGGCAAAGTAAGGTTATAAATATGTTAGGAAATTCTTATTTGCACATCGGGGTTGGAATTGTGACTGACCCCTATAAGGTGGCAGAACACTACAAATCTTCAAGTCTACAATATCACAGGGATTAGGGATTTACATTTTAACTAATATTTAAGCCAAACATTTTCATCCGTTATGGTTTTACACTGAGCAAAAAAATATAAAAAGTCAAAAGCAGTTCTTATAGTACGTAAGAACCGCCTAAGTGCCTGAGGCTAAGTATGTTAGAAACGGATAGTGCGGGGAGAAAGACCAGTGACCAACTAATACTAGCAAGAAGATTACTTGGCAGTATAAAATTCTGATTCCGGTAGTATCCGTGTATTCCTCCTCCTCGCGTAGTGTTCTTTATTACTGAGGGTCATGATTCTCCCAAGGAATATTTTTTTCTAAACGATTTTGCGCCACTTTTGTATCAGTCTTTGTAGACGCGGAATGCCTTCTAGAGTTTGGTATCCAGAGATTTGGGTATTTGGTCAGACCGTCTGGTAAGGCCCCTGGAACATTTGCCGTCGGTTTTGCCTGTTACCATCAGTTGTTCGAGGTTGTGGCAATCTTTCCTGGCAATTTCACCAAAGAACTCGACTATCCTATGGAGACAGATAGTAGACATTTAGCTCTTGTAGGATGGACGCATCTCTTTATTCAATTGAGCAAAGTTAGAAAAAAATTAGCATCCCTTATAACGGAACAGATGTTGAGCTCATAAAACTATTCTTTAATTTCCTTACACTAAATTGCTTCAAGAGTTGAACAAATTCAGCGCCAAGACGTCCATATATTTTCATTGATTAATCAATTAATATAATTGTCGATGTCCCAAAACATCCGCCTTCTGTACTCATGGCCGCAGGCTCTATACCCACATCGGAACAAATATTTGTATGGCCTACATATGTATATTTGTTTAGAGTCTGGATATTTGTTTCACTGATTTGTGTGTTTAATTGTACCCCTACACATTTTAGTGTACCTAATGCTGTCTCTTGGGTTTCTAAATTTATTATTTCGAAGTCTATTTATTATACAAAGTATAAATGACATCATAACGAAAACTGCAATGATACAGGATTCAGTACATAACTCTCGGCTTGCGATCAGCGTTAGAATATTGGATCAAATCAAAAATTTTACAATTTTGTTTGCAGATTTTTTAGTTACTTATAAAAACAGCGGACAAAATAATAAAAAAATTGAAAAGACCGACGCCACTTTCTCGCTCTGAGATTTCCAGAATCATGTACCTACTGAATCCATGGCATTAGTTTTCATTACGATGTCACTGTAAGAGACTTTTGAATAATATGCGAGTAAAGAGTAGGTAGAGAATAACCAAAACATTATTGTACAACCAAAATAAAATATCGGTTCTTGTACCAATATCAACATCATCGAATTAACATCATCGTTATGTCCGCTGATCGCAAGCATAGAAAAATGTGTCAGCCGCCAGTCATTCCAAGACTAATAATAAATAAATGAAGACCTACTTGGAACATCGCGTCAACATAAAATAAAAGTGACCTACCTAAAAGTCTGTTCTGCTAACTTTCCTTGTAAACCCTCCATAAACCTATCATTAGCTATAAACGGGAACAGTTAAAATAAAAACGTTAACGACGTTATTAAAAAGAATAACAGTGAAATCTGTTGCTCGGAATTCTGCGCACTCCTTCCTAACGGCTTACACTGAAATACTGGTGTCGGTAAGCATTTGGCTTTAATTGTTCCTAGCTGGAACGATCCACAATCTGTTCGCGGAGGGTGTTCCCAAATCGCACAGACGAACTTTCCTTGTCCACGAAATATCGCCTGTTTACTACTGGCTGCTGACTACGTGATCCGATTGAGAATTGGACAATTAGTGACACGTGACTACAAATGTTTACGAATATTCCGTGCTATACCAGTTATTTCAATGTCAAAGTCATATTTTCGGAGTTGGAGCGTGATATTGGACGGTCTTATATTGAACTAACAATTCAAATCACACGTATGTTGGTAGATTATGTTATATATAGGTAGGATAGGTAGAATATATATTGGCAGAATAGAGTTAGAATAGATATTGTGGAGTCGCTTATATAAAAAGGCTAAGCATTTATGTTGGTGGTTGTTAACTTTAGACAGGAACCTTTAGCTAAAGTTATCAGTACGTTAAGGACACTGGGATGGTAGTCAAAAATAAGTCAGAAACTACAATAAATATTCACTATTTATGAATAAATATTTTAAGTAGTTTATTACACAATTTCAATAACAAGATCTAATTCTTTCTTTCTCAAAATCTATCCATAAAGGAAAATTGTGTATTCCACTATCAAAGAAATGGTCTTGCAACACTAATAGATACAATATATACCGTACATACAAAAACTAACTATGATTGCTCAAGATGAAACTGAAAATTTCCAACTTAACAATATTATTATTTCTCGACAGTTCTGAAAATGACATACGGAATCGTATATTAAACGCTAAGTAAATTACTTTCAAAGCGAGCACCGTAAGCAGCGATTCTCCAAACGGTAGTGTGCGATACATTTTCCTTATAAAAATATTCTCAGCAAAGCGAAGAGTTTTTCTTTATTCACGGTCCGCGCACCTGCCGTCTAGAGATGCAATGAAAATTTGTCGTCTTCTTGCCAAATTTGAACTTATTCTTTGCAAAAGCAACGATGTTTTAGCTCCTTTCCTCATATTTTGATGATGAATACTTGAGAAGTGCTGTTTCATAAAGTTTCTGAAATGAATCTGCACAAGCTACGTTGAATGACAAAGCAGCTTATAAGGATGCGCTGCGTTCAGTAAATATATCTATCTACATAATCTTAAAATTAAAGTTTGCACGAGTTCTGATGGCATGCATCCAGATTTGAATTAGCTATTTTTTAGTTTGTTAGTATTTACGGTGTTTTGAACAGCAAAGTGATATTTGTTATGCAAACAAATGGTATATCACGTGCTATTTTGCACCTTGATTGCAGAATTAAAGTAAAAGTGTACTTTAGATATACATACATAATATGAACTTTATGGACGGAAATGGTGAAACCTCAAAACAGCCGTAAAAAAGTACGGTACCCTTATTTTCCTGTTCTGAGAGTGAAACAGTTATTTTCGATCTTTATATTCACAGATACAAAATCCTACTACATACATACTCGTATGAACAAATGTATGCACAGACGCCGAAACAGTCTACAAATCAAGAAACGTGTAAAAAAGAATTCACCGTTATTGAGATGGAAACACGGCAAAGGCGGCGACGTTCTTGCCTTATTCATGAGCGAGGGTTCCACACCTTGCCTCCTATCCGGAACTAACGCTGGCCATTTCCACCACAAATTTTTCGAACACTTACAAACTCTTGGAAAACTTTAATAGAATTGCGGTCTCTTTAAGGTAACCTTTTTTTTGTCGACGAACGCTAACGTTTGCAAATTTTGGAATTTTGATTGCATTGGAGTGGAAGAATGATTTGTTTGAGAAAGAATTTGTTACTTTATATTCAACAGTAGCATTGGAATTGAATGTACTCATGCACTGCTGAACTGAGTGGTGATGTAAAAACTGAATTACGATAATATTCGACGAAGTCGGTAAGGGACAAAAACTACGTGACGAACGATTTTTTTTAAGGTAATCTTAGTAGCAAGTTTGTAATATAACCAGATACTAAGCATGTTTTGTACAGCATAAATAGTTTTTTTTTATCAATTACCAACATTATGATGGACTCACTGCTTGAATTGTAAGCAATACCTAATATATATTTTAGGGTCAGAACATAAAGAGTACGATAGGTACGTATTGTAAATACACAGTCCAATTGAAGTTCAAATAAATTGAACTAAATCTTGATCACGTAGCTCCGATATCAAAGTGTGCGCCAAGAATCTGGATCTTAATGAGAATCCAGCACTAATTGGAATGCTCGTTTCGTCCCGTCTTGTGATAGGGGATTAAAACTTTATTATTTACTGAACGATCTTTACGTGACACACGCCGTTTTATTAAATGCGTTACTGAATAAACAATGCCATACTATAAAGGTATCGTTGTTTTATATTATTACCTTCAAATTGATGTAGGTAACTAGGTACTCCGTTTTAAATAATATTGTGCTCAGACGATCGGCATAGATACTTGAAAACATAAATGTGTAGTCATCCTTTAGGGGTTTTCTATTTAATATCACTATTTTAAAGATTCCCTTATTTTTTACATAGTACCTAACAATAAAGAAGGTCATCTCCAAACGCATACGCAATACTATTGAATTGTATACAGCCAGTAATGTGCAAATCTCTATAATATTTCAGCTTCAACCGGAGAGTAATAGCAGGATATTGCACCAAGATTTACAATACCGCTCAGCGCCAACGCAGTTCCAGTCGCTTCTAAATAAATATCGAAGCATCGTTTACTTTTATTGATCTGTTTATTTTACGCGGAACTGACCCTAGAAATAACTCTTTGTGTGTACAGTGTAACAAAGAGATAGGTAGGGTAGATTTAGATTAAATTTTCTAAATAAAAATAAATAAAATGCATTTATTTCAGGCAACCGTGATACCCAAATAGAATACGGACAAGACATAAAATATACAAACAGATATAAAACAAGTATGATGATAATGTCTGATGCTTATATCAGACATTGTCATCGTACAAGTTTTGGTTTGTGCCCTTAGGCAGTCAAGTCGCCCGGTAATCATCGCCATGACAGTATTGGAGCTGTACCGCACCCTGCGCAGCAAGGACGCGCATCGCTTGCGCATGGTGATGTGAAAACAGTCGGTGTGCGTC
This sequence comes from Allophyes oxyacanthae, assembly GCA_932294325.1. NCBI lineage: Eukaryota > Metazoa > Arthropoda > Insecta > Lepidoptera > Noctuidae > Allophyes > Allophyes oxyacanthae. The sequence continues at coordinate 7,438,933 of OW028618.1, read as the reverse complement.
ACCGCAATCAAAAAGAACTGATGATGGATTTTCCTAAAAAGGATTTTAATTCGATTTAGTTCAATTGTATAATAATTATTCGGTACTCGAATGCATCCATAATTTCTTGAGAAAATTTTCATCTATATCTCGTATCCTAGTAAACCTATATTTTAGTTTGACTGTACATAGACGACCTGCAAGCCTGCTGCGGAAGAAGTTAGAGTACTTTGTACAGTAAGTAGTAAACAATACCTGACAATGGGAACTTTAACTAAGTACGATGCCTAACAGTCGTGCACTACGGATACAATCCGAGTTGAAGTGGCAATGGGCTGGCCATGTCTGTCGAAGAACCGATAGCCGTTGCAGCAGATGAGCCCTAGAGTGGAGACTGCGAATCGAATGAACGACGACCAGGCGACGAATGAACAGGATGGCAGCTGGTTCAGCGGATCTACCGCGTAACTAAAATGGGAATGAACATCGACTCTGGTTATAAATTTTAATACGGTTGTGAGAGACTAAACTTTGAGCTACCTTGTAAAAATTTTACTGATCTTGACGATGGGAGTCCCAACAGCACGATCGGTAAAAAATATATAAGGTAGCTCGAAGCTTAGCCTCTCACGATCGTATTGTACTCGTAGTTTATTACCAGAGTCGATGTTCATTACCATTTTAGTTACAAGGTAGACCCCCGGAGAACGAAGCCGGAGAACTGGGTGGCGCAACTTGGGAGATGCCTATATCCAGCACTGGACTGCGATAACCTGAGTTGATGGATTGAACGATGCAATTTTAATCCACCTGCTAGCTTTTACAGCTGGCTGGCAGTCAGCTGTCTGTCGGTGTTCACTCAAATATGAATTAAATGGACGACGTAACCCCCGGAGGGTCGACTGCTGTGATTAGAATGTGGTATTTAAATCTCATCTGACAGTTACCATTACCCGCTACGAAATTACTTGAATTAAGTTTTCAGCTACGATAATCTTGCTAAAAACTCTTTCTATTCGTTGAACTAGATAGTCTCATGATCTGCCGTTATTTAATGTATTCCTCGTACAAAGAAACTTTAAATTGTATTTTTCTACAGAGCACATCCGCTACTCTCATTGTGTCCGGCGACCGAGCGTTAACGAAAAGCTTTCGTTTTAAACTGAACAAGGGGGCTTAATAAATTGTTTGCACCCGTTTCCTTCTGAACAACAGAAATGTTGTTTATCTATATATATACCTACCTTTAATATTATAAAGAGGTAAAATTTGTTTGTTTGGTTTGTATGCAGAGGGTCTAGGGGCCTCTGGAACTACTGAACCAATTCAAAAAAAAACTTTGACTAATAGAAAACTGTACTCTCCCCGAGTGATATTTTATTATTTTGATTAAATTAAAACGTACGGGTGACACCGCGGACAACAGCTAGTGAAATATAAATCAATTGCTCATTCACTTGTTGAAATTGCTGAGAATCAATTGCTCGAAATATATTGTTAAAGATTGGATAACTTATAATTAAATTAATCTACTAAAGGCAAAGATTCTTGTTGCTCGATTTATTTGTAGCAACAAAATGGATTATGGAAAATTATGGAAATGAACGACAATTTAAAAACTTGGATTAGGTAACAAAATAATTAAATTGGATACTTATTAATACTTTTATGAATTATTTTTTAAATCTTTAATGAAGTTGAAATATTAAGAGGTATGATTATCATATCACCAATAAGATTATATCAGTTGGACGAAGCCTTTGTAATCATCAAATTACGTGATAAATTATCAAACAAAATATATATTATATTATATTTGTGTTATTTATTTGTCCAAGTAAGTTTATTTTGTTCATGAGGTGATTTTATTGTTTATTTATTTATATGAATGTATAAATTTTTGGGATCTTAAATGAATTATTTTAAACGTAAAATTTAATTTTCAACGAATATCAAAATTGGCGTCAAAAGTGATGAATCCTCATAAAGGGAATTCTTTAAGAGGATTCATAACTTTTCGAATAGTCTTTTGTGGTTCACGCTATCCTATCAAGAGCTTGTTGACCTTCATGATCCTTTTACTAGACAATTCCGTGAACCAAGGTTAAGTTATTGCGTCTATCAAGTTTACTTGGGTTCAAATTTTTGTCTTGAATACATTCTGCTATGAACATAAACAACAAAATGGCACGTCTCGGGTGCTTAAAAATATTTGGCGATATGAAGGCATAATAAAAAATAGCTTGCATAAGCCACCCGTGATCGCTAGCAAAGCAGAATGTCAACGGCTTCGGCATCAATCACTTGCGATGCTAGGGATTACTCAAAACGGAGCGTCATCCTCTAGCGGGGAGGCGACGCAAATTTACATAAATAAGCTCATCTGTATTCAACATGCAAGCCGAGAGGAGCCCATGCAACAACATGTGGCATTCAACTTGCAGACCTCTATTATTAATTGTGGACAACTGACGCGAGGGACCAGTTCCACAGACTCGTCTGAACCGACCACGACCTCGTTGTTTCTAGTTTAATGGAAGTGCCCGAGCGCTTAAAGTTCCACATTGTTTATTGATTCATATTTGCATAGTTAACCCAACATATTATTACTTTCATTTACATTACAAGCGTTGTTTCTACAACGTCCTTTGTATACAAATACAACGCAACAAAAGTAGAAGCTTTAAAATCGTACACAAACGCCGGAAAAGTTTTCTTGTACGGGCAATTAATAACTTTAAAAGGCTCCCGAGTAATACCGGCCCAAGTATACGTGTAAGACCGCTTCATAATAATACAGTTTAACAACAGAATTAACCCCGAAGGTTGCTATTAAACAAGTTGGTCGTAGATTTAAATTTTGAGCTCGTAAATTAACCCTTCATCCTTTTGAAATAGCAAAGGGATTGGGACCTAATGGTCTATTTGTGAAACGTAATGGGCCGGCCTGGCCGAGCGTATTAGACAATTTGGACATATTCTGACTTCACTCTATTCACGTAGAGCCTTTATACTGGATCTTTATATAAAAGGTCGCGGACTCCGAAAGATTAAAATAACTATCGCAATAAACTTTCTTTCTATTTGACTATGTTTTTAGCTTTGTATTTTAACCAGAATGTTAGCCGTTATTTTACACTATTATGAATTTACGACATGAAAAAACAGATGTTGGGTAGTTACGTAGTTAAAATATTGATATAAAATGGTAAAATATTTACAAAAAAAAAATGTCTCGTAGAATACTATAATAGTTACGAGGCTCTTTACTTTTATGCCTTTTAATAAAAAGGAAAGGCCCCACTTTATTAGCGAAAGTCCTTTTAAGGGTTATAGTACTCATCATTATGAACAACTTTTAATATGGGACCTACCCTGAAATCGCAACATAAAACCTGCTGCTACATACATTCAGTCGAGTAATATTGAATCATTTGTATGGAACAACAAATTTTTGTTCCCCAATTTCAAGGATGGCCTCATAGTTTAATATTAATTTGTTGTGTTGTTTGTGTGTCATGTGTTTACTTTTGTGTTTATTTTGTTTATTTAAAGTTTTGTGTCACAATTTTTTTTTATTGTGTGATTTATTGTTATTGACCTCTGTTAATGCAGTAGTTGTAATGTAACAGGACCATATATAGTTAGGTATTTACGAAAACATCATATTTACCAAGTAAACATTAATTCTGAGATAAAATATACAACGTTATGTATGACATGTTTGCAAACGGTAAACTTTGGTTTGCAGACTTACCTCTATAATTATTTTCTGCGCCAGTTCACTTCAAGTATTTTCAATGAAAATCGAGCTGACAGACATTTTCTTTATGGAAGAGAAACCTTATTAAAAGTACTTTTAGTAAGTATTAATTTTCACGTTCGCATACATTTTGTGAAGATAAAGCTGACCAGATTTCAAGGCAATAATAATAATTATATACCTCTATATTCACGATATATTATGTCTCAAACTTTGAAACTTTAGCAGCGTTTGCCGCGGTCAGTCCTTGGATGGGTGACCTTTAAGTAGTTGGTCCCGGTTGTTATACGAATACATATGACAGTCGTTACGGGAATCAGCAGCAACCCAAAAAGTTTCACAAGTAGTCTAACCTTATATCAGTTCCCAGTATTTGGGTCTCCACCACCCATGATGGCAGTCGCTCTGTGTTAAAATACTGATCGGCAACTTAATAGACTAGGACCCGACTCTAAGATACTTGGGAAAAGACAAATCAACTTTTATTATTTATTAATTTATTTAGGTACACCAACAGTAAAGGTATTAATTTATTCACAGATACTAACTTATTAGGACAATGGTCATAATTCTGGCATGCATACCAATTACAGAGGTGCACGGCATTCGTATTTAAGAACAACGCGAACATACTAAATCATCACAAAAAATTAACATTAAAAGCTAATTAATTCATTGGGTAATTAATATACAAAATAAGATTTAATTGATACACCATGGACCAACCCACTTGGAACCGTGCACCTAGAATCACGACGTTTTTAAAGTGACTGCAAAGGCCCAGTTGAAATAAAAAGCTTTGACTTTGATATCTATAAATTAAATTTAAGTTCTAACAAAATCGTAAACTAATCTACAACTTTAAGTCAAGCGAAGATTTCTGATCCTTGCATGGAGAGAGCTTTCCTGATCCATACCTACGTCGCAAAGAGCTTTCATGTTAGAATCGCTTATGCCGCAGTGGAAAAATTATGAGATCAGCATGGTTTGAAGAGGCTGACTGCCCAGGCTGTATTGTACATACTTAGATTATCATCTATAAGTACAGTCCGCAAGAGCTCCGAGGACTCGGGGGCTGAGGAAGCGGGCACTGTGCACTGCGCTCGATCGTCGCTCATACCCCGCACTATTCCAGTACCAGAGTCTCGGGGTACCACTGGTACTGGGAGAGTGCGGGGGGTATGAGCGACAGCGCACAGTGCCCGCGTCCTCAGCCCCCGATTCCTCGGAGCTCGCGCGCGGACTGTTATGTAGATATTTTATATGGACATTATTTTAACTTTGATTAATACAATTTAAAAGTAATATTAAAAATTACTGAATAAATGATCCTATTTATTCATAAGACATGCCAGCAATTGTTTCAATAGTCTAGGACTGCCAATATTACCTTTACTTAATGTCTACTTATATCTACACATACAGTACCTACACACAAATTATTGCACTAAATTTTACTATTAACACAATATATAATTTTTAATAGGTTTTTAATAGCAACAATTAAAGCGCCAGTTACTACAAAACCTAGTTACTTTTTGCAGCAGAATCGTGCGTTTGGGCGTTCATTATTAACTTTTTTTGAGCAAAAGGTTGCCGACGTACGCGAAATCGTGGGATTCTGCTGCAAAAAGTAGCTAGTGTGCTATAGCATTAAGAACTGTGAAGTCTAGTGAGCCAGCGAAGTCTTAAAAGACCGTTACGTACTAAAGTTCCTAAAGTAAAGTCTTACTTTTAGTCAAAAGCCTCATACACCACCCCACGTATTTAGTAGATAAAGTTTTTCTTTCCTATACTAATGTAAGTTCGCACAAAAGGTATAATTATTGGCCTAGTAACTTGGCTTCGGCATCTACGTTTATTTAGTTCATAAAAAAGTCGTCTCTGCGTGCAGTGAAAAAACTTTTTGCTTTATTTTGTACGTGTTTTTCGCCGTTAGTAACAAAGTAAAAAAGCTTAGGTATAATGGATCCACTGGCAGTGGGTAACACTAGTCTTGCTTGAAATCCCTTTATTAACTATAACCACTAACATTAATAAAACCCACATCGAAATCGCAGTAAATAATTCCTGTTACCGCTATTGAGTCGAAAAAATAGGATACATAATTTAAACATTGAAACCCTTTGAAATTAAAGGCAAGCACACACAGGTGCGTTTCATTAAATTTTGTAAAAATAATTTATTTTGTAAACCAAACGGTGTTCTGTGGCCTTTTCCAAACACATTTTGTAACCTGATCTAAATACGGTAAATTAGGAATGACAAACGCGATTAAACGGACCGCCAGGTTTGGTAAAGCTTAATTAAGGATTATGTTACCCAAAAAGGACACACAATATTATATGTAGATTGTATTTATAAGGGTAAACACAGCAGGAAAGAATTATAAAAGAAAATACTGTTTTCGTGGATCCTGTTAAATATAATGGAAATCATTGCTGTACTTTGTACGGGTCCTGACTCCATTCTCTTCAGTAGTCATTAGTGTTTTTAATCAATTTTTTTTCGTTGTGAGTAACAACGGGAAATGAAAAAATTAATAAAAGCAGACAGACTTTTATTTACAGTAATGAAAATTCGAAAAAATATTTACGTAAATAACTAAATCATTATTGTGTATAGCATTCTTATTTTAACGATTTAACGAAATATTTTTTTCGAAGATGCCTTTTATTGTAGACCTATAGAAATGTAGGTAGGTATTTGTGTAAACATATGGATAAATGGACTCTGCAAAAGACCCTAATGTTGCTATATTAGTCTCTACTTTTATTTTTATTCAATAATAAATCAAAACACTCAAACGAAGCAACAATTCCCTACAAAAGTAGCAACAAATCATTACGGCGTTCGGAACATCCACGTAAATAAAAATCCGTTGAAGCGTATTCGCTACATTCGACTCGCTTATGTAAATCTTGTTGGTGCGTGCGGATGTATTCACGCCTTCTGATTTTTATCGCTGAGTATTTGATTCACTGAGGTGTATGATATATTTACATTTTATCCCCCCATATGATATTATTTGAATGAAAGGAACCGAAATAGCGGAACGATTTGTCGATGAAAATGTTTTATTGGAACTCTATGTAATTAAAAACTTTAGTGTTTGATGTTAGTTTATATTTTAATGATGTTAGTTACTGTACCTTTGATGTTGTGATTTATAACAAAATTTTCGATTAATAATAATGTGAATAGGCAACTCGTGCTACATGGGCTCTTGCACTAACATTGCCGCATGTGAATAAATAAAAGCCCCGTGGTACCGAAACGAAGTGGGTTGATTTCATTCAAACATAATGTAGCGTATTTCACGTGCTTATTTTTAGTATCCGTTTCAGAATAATGACAACGAATAATAAATCACTTTCCGCCTCTTGGTTAATGTAGGTATAAATTTTACTTTTGGAAACATTGAAATATTTGTTTTTGGAAAGATTGAAAATATTGAAATGAAAAGTCCAAGGGGTGCAAAGAAAGAGCCTCTACGAGTGACCAAACATGAGTTCGTCTGGCGCACCCTGGGCAGTCAGCCTCGATATCACCATTGCTGACTGGCTAATCTTTCCACTATGGCAACAGCGATTCTATCTTTTCTATCTCGTACTGGCTCGACAGAAGAATAATACTACTACTACATAGTTATAAGTACTTATATTCAACCCTTTCATTGTTATTATTTTTATAGAAAATAAATTGACTTCTGAAAGGGACATTATACTGAAAGGAAAAAGTTAAAAGAATAAATAAAATTATTTAAAAAGTTTCCATTGAAGGTAGAAAGTATCTAATTGATTAAATTTTCTTTTCATCCTGTCCCCGCAAATTGAATTAGGACGGCCATTTGTAGTGGCCACGGCAAGAAAAAACTGTATTGTTATTTTTTTAAATAAAACCTTTTTAATCTGTGTAGGAAGCAATTTATTAGGAGTATTTCCAATATTGAAGAGGGTGCGTATTTGATTTGTTCGAGGGTGCCCAAGAGCACAATTCTTATTAGGTCATACACATTCCACTGCAGGCAAATCACTGATCACTGACCACAGATGTGTTCTGCGTTGAACTAGATACTCCTGACCATCTGCCCGATATAATTACTTTATCGCGTCTTCCCACATCCATGAGCACCGATTGTGTTTTACATATATTATGGTTTTCTGCTATGACATAACCTATCATTTTCATTGGATTTTTTCAGGAAAGAAAAATGAAAGCCTGATCTCAGAATCAGGCTGGATTTTTAACACGCTTTTATTAGCTTCACCTGTAACTAACTATGTAAGAAAATCTTGGAAGTTAAATTTGACCCACTTCCCGGTTTCCGATTGAGCTGAAATTTTGCATGCACGTTCTATAGTTGTTTTTTAAACTATAATACTTTATTTATTATACAAACTTTACAGATATTCTAATATTTAACGATTTTTTAGGCGAATTGAAAATCCAATTAAACCGTTGTTTTTATGTTCGCGATTTTATGACGTAAGCGTCGCATGAACAATATGCTTTTAATCGCCGTTCCGTACACTTTATGGTAATAATTATTCCGTCGCCAGGTGATCATAAAAGCCTATATTTCGTTATCGACAGTTAAACGTAGCTGAGAAAATATAAATATTCATTTATTTACTTAAAATGCTTCATGTATTTGCTTAATAATTTACAAAGGCAGTTATAATGCCATATATTAATTTATATACAGATATAAATTCTAATAAATAAATCCAGCCTATCACTGTCCCACTGCTGGGCACGGGCCGGGCTCCAAGTCTGCCAACTCCTGCTTTCTCACTCGCGGCAGAATGCTCTTGTAATTACAACAGACTTGGGGGGCAGGTCTGTGCTCTACACCATAATTCGTCACGTTCGAATTTCGAATAACTTTTCCATGCTAGCGGACAAAATAGACTTTTGCGCTTAGATTTCGAAGAATAAAGAAAGCCTTTCCGAACTAATGAGATAAAAAAAATATTTGTATAGCAGATACAATTAAATACTGAGTCTGGGTGTTGGTGTATGTAAAGGGATCAAAATCAACACGAAAGAGAAGATGAAGTGCATATGAGTAGGTACTCACCCTACTGACAGACGGAGTAAAATTATTATAAGTAGGTATTTAACACGCGGTAAAATTGTTTCAGAATGGATTTTCTACTTTACCAAGATTAAAGTTACAAGGGTCTTTCATTAACAAACTTGAATTGCTTAAGGGAAGAAATATGAGCTAACTTCGATCATTGAATCGAAGACGCCCGAACGCCTTTAAATAGAATTTATACAGAAAAACCTGTCAAATACAAAAAGTGAGCTCAGGATTATTGTTCCGTAACCTAATTATTTTATTTCTGTACTTTTTGTCGTCGAACAAAAATAAATTCAAGAATTTAATTTCAAGAGGGTTTATATAAAAATAAGGAAGAAAAAACAAGGATTTTCTTAAAATAAAAGTCGTAATTGAAGTGTATAACAGAAGGTATGTATAGGAAGGAATGTCAGGTAGAGCTGCTGCTGTCAACTTTTGGATGGGTGACCGTGTTTTTCATGTCAAAACCGCTCTGTGCTCTGTCTGTATATCCCAGCTGTCTATAACAGTCGTTACGGGCAATGGAGCCCAAAATCTGACAACTGGTCTACCCTTACGATATTGATGTCTCCACTAGTTGGGTTGTGGAGGGTTGATGGCAATGTCTTCGTAAAATAATGAATCCAGATAGAATAAGAGCTAACCCTGGTACCTACTACGTACGGTACGTACTAAGTAGATAGGTATAGGACAAAGGATTACAATTATGATTATTATTTTAATGTAGTTAACGGAAAAGATGGCCATTTCTTTCCCATTAACCCGGGGTATTCCCACGAGTATTGGAAAAGAGGACTTACTTAGGGATCAAGTCCAGGGAATGAGCAGTATTTATTTTTACAACTTCATCCCTCACTAGTATTTATCTTGTATCGAGAGTACAGTTTACAAACATATAACTCACATATTTATGTGTGTAGGCCCGAAACAACTATCTGTAGATCATAAAAATAGTTGTTCCGTATAGGGATCGAATCTGCGGCACGTAGCGTGGAAAGCTAATCGCTTTGCCACTGTGTCAACCGTGACGTAGCCGCATAGCCATATCACAGCATATGCTACAACAGCGATAACCAATCCGTTTGCCAACCATGATTTATGTCTATTTTCTCTGATGGTGGTTCACTGTAGCGATCCATTCCTCTTAGACCACCTTTGTCCAGCAGTACACCATTACGGGCTAAAGTAAATGATGATCGGTCGTAATTCATAATTGCTCAACGATTACCTAATTAAAGTTATTGCAACCCCTAGGGGTCTAAAAAGGCAGCTATAGATGATTCACAATATGATTCATATTAGATGTGTCAAAATATCCACTTAATTGACGACTCTTATTATATTCGCGTAAGGTTCATATTCAGCAATCATCTGTTTGACAGTAACTATGGAGATTCGTAGATGATTTGCTCAATGTGGCTCAATTTTTACATTTTCATGAAACAAGTGCGTTTGTTGCATAAAATTGAACAAAAATGCGACAGATTCATCTTATTTTATGATCAAAATTTGCTAACGTTTACGTTACTATACGTCAAAACATTCGGCCATAGAGATAATATATAGTACATAGAGATAATATATAGTACATAGAGATAATATATAGTACCTTGTACTATTTCTATGCATTCGGCCATTCGGCCCAGTGATTTATAATTTTGACATTTTGAACGTCTTTTATCTTTGATGTTTTACAGTACCTAATAGTACCTATGTAGGTATACTGCTTTCAGTTAATAATCTTGGAAACAAAAGCGTTGGTCATTTTTAATTTCAAAGTTTAGTAGGTCTAGACAGGGTCATTTGTTCTGTGTAACTACAATTAGTTATTTTACAACGACATTGAAAGTTATTCAAAACATCTTTGCAAAGGGCCATACAACTTTTGACCTTTTACGAATTATACCAAATTACAATACGTAATTGAAAAATGAAGTTTGGTACGTGTGTATGGGGATTACAAACTTGCTCGTTGACCGCTACAATCAACGATCAGAGAGAATATTGCCACTCAATACGATTGAGAGACGGATTGGTGATCACAGATTATATAATATTATTATTATTGGCAGACAGGACGACGGTGCTGTTCATCCTCTCGAGATAATACCTACTCGTCTAGTACCGGTTAAGAAGGGGTAGCATTTTTTTTTTTAAACCACACGTTTATCTACGGGAGGAACCCTAGTTAACCAACAATAAATCCCCTCTATCGTTGATCTGATATTTTTAATTTTATAAAAGACTTGTATAAAAGACTTGAAATCTATTTTCGTAAATAAAATTGCGAGTTATTTCCACTAAGAATTACTCCTATTTCCATGAAATTAATTAGTACCAATTTCATAGAAATAGTAGTGGTTCTTGAAAGCGTTTTTAGATAATAGGCAAAAGTTTTTCGATAGGCAAAACCGCGAAAATAAATGAACTTTAGCTCGATGACGACAATGTCTAGAGTAATTTTGTTAGACTTCATTAGTTACACATGATTAATTTTAAATGCGCCTTTACGGTTATCGACCGAATAGAATTGAACTGAATTGAAGATAAGGTCCCAGCCTATCCCCATCTTTTCTTCAAACGCATAACTATGTAAAAGATTAAGTAGATAATTACTTGCAAAAAATGTACATAATATTGAAAAAGATTGACACTGAACTGAAACGTGTTATTTCGATTTCATTTCGGTACACTGATAGAGATAAATGAAAGAAAAAGACATATTGCGCCGACCCTATATAAAATGGGATAAGGGCTGGAGAATGATGATGACACTCCTCAATTTATATCTATCATGCTACCTTTTAAATAGATTTTGATATTACTTTAACCAAAAATCTTAATACCTTGAGACTTAAATCGCATACCTTCGATACATTTTTATCTACAATAAGTTTCCAATTCCTTTTGTTTGAAATTTATTAAAACAGGCCAAGTAAACACAGCTGCAAATATCAAGTCACTTATGTTCCTTTTCAAACATAGTGAAATGAGCGTAAGAGCAAAAAGTAGCTACATAACACTGCGTCTTAACGATGGCTGTAAACGTCAATCGTCCACGGTACACACTACATTCGGTGCGTGCCGTTAAAAGTAAATCGTAAATTGTAAAGGTAAACAAACACACATGTGCAGTTTTGGCACCGACCACAGACGATAAATCACGGGAACATTGACAAACACGACTGCGCTGCAATCGCGGATGTCCCTGTCTACACTTCCGCGTCGCGATGAGTAATATCCCAGTCCGTGGCGTAGGAAACATCTACACTTGGACGTGAATCTATACACGTACTGAAAAATTGAAATGGCAAATGAAAATAATTGCGAAAATGTAGTGTCAGGGTTGGTTGAGAAATGTCTGCGGTATTGTTTGATAAGATTTTTTTTTATTATATGCACTCTGAAAACTTTCACTGTTCAACAGCTTCTATCATAGACCAAGTGAGAGGCAGCATCAGCCTTAATGTTATCATGGCTGAGACCAAAGTACACAAAGTACATAAAATATACATAATAATATATCTTATTAGTATTTTTAATATCTGTTCTATTATATCTAGAAGTACCTATCGAGCGTATAGCACTTGTGGGTTGCAGCTGAAAACCAGCGTTAGGTGGCATGTAATACTGCCTCCTAACTTTATGCTGAGCTGTGACCCTTTTGGCACTATGGCAAATTTATGTTTAATTATGTTATACACTTTTATTTTGTAATTGTAAATCCTAGTTCTTATAATGTAGTCGTTGATTCATATGTGCCAATAAACAAATTTTCTTTCTTTCTTTCAAACCAGTTAAATTTAAAAAAACTATAACAAAAAAAAAATCTGTAGAGTGGATTGATCCATAATCCACAACGCGGGTCCATAGCGGATTGATGAAAGCTCTGAGGAGAGATATTAAATTAAAATCTTTGTGCACAAGGTCCATCATCAATTGGCTTCTACTTTGTAATCGAAGCATAATGTTAACAATATTCATGCATAGTGAAGTCTTTAGTCAAACGCAAGAGGCCGGGCCGCACAGTGGGATTAGATAGTGAATGCTAAGAGGAATATGGCGCAGTTGTTCCGCATCAAATCCATGCAATCTGCGTACTTACTGCTTTTAGCTCTCAAAAGCTCTGGCACATCTAATCCGGTACGTATAACTCGCTAACCGCATGGATTAGTTTTGTTAATATTTGTATTAGAAGCACAGCAGAAGCGGTGAGAGTAAACGCGGTGGGCCAGCCAATTACAGCTCTGCTACATCGCAATGAACCGCTCCTTCCTCGTAGGTTAATTAAAGTCAAACGATATCGTTTAAGGGTATGAAACTGTAATCATTCCAGCATAGATTCTACATTAACTACCTAGATAGATAAATAAGTTTTGTATGAAAATACTTTCACTAGGTATCGCAGACATTTGAAGATTGGTAGTTTCATTTTGAAATAACATTCTACTGACAGAGTCATACTTTTGCGTTTTGTAAAAAACATTGTCAATCTTAGGTACTATGGAATTTGGTCCGAATATCGCCCAGAAATGAAACTGTGTGCATTTGATAGATTTAATTACTATGTCAACTTATGTCTGGAAATCAAACCGAATGACAATCGGCCCAAGGATATCCGTCCAAATTCCTAATATAAAAGCATGGTAATTAGTACGTAATGAAAACCTAATAAAAAAATATCGTTACCACCACATTAAGAGATAAAAATATCTTGGTATTGGTCATACTACTATTCCTAAAAAACAAAACAGCTATAGATAGAATGTCATCATGCCAGCATTCCCCAAGGGGTTGAGCACAAGTTTTCACATAGAGTTTTTAAATTACATTACAAAGGCAACAAAAGTTACGACATACGTAACAATTTTTTTCCGAGATGATTTTATTTTTTGCTCGTTGTGGAAATTGATATCCCCGTCAGGTTGCTTCTGGGTGGTATTCGGACCAAATCTTAGGAATATTCTTTAGCGTAAGTTTGACAATCATACTATGAAATAAACAAAATTAAATTCTTTCAGTCAAACGATAGCAATGATTTAAACTAGCATCTAGTGAGTTTCCAATAAAGAATGTTTAGATGATAAATCACTCCACAAATAGCAAAGTAAACAATCGACACACAACAAAACGTATTACGCTAATTAATAGAAGTTCATTTCTTCAGAAGTTGACATCCTTGCTTACACGAAAGAAGAAGTTAGAAGTTAAAATTTTAATAAATAATAAACACTATTCGTTAACGCGATGACGCGGCAGGAGTATAACTAAAGTTATTTAGTCCGGTGCCCATTCTCCTGATTTTTATTTAGCACAAAAGATTTCTATGCCGCCATTTTGGTAGGGTATCCCATTACGCATGCCAGGAAGTAGGAGAGCACAAAGGGAATGAAGGAACGGTGTGGGATGGTCCACATTTATTTATTCAGGACCTCGCTGAGGAAAGTAATTCATGCGTGTTTATTAAAAAGCTGAGTGGTTTTATCGACCGAATAAATTAAAACACAACGGTACGTACCGTTTGGTATATTAAAATTCATTTCGTTTCCGCTTATAACGCGTCGGTTATGGTGTAAATTGCTGTAATGCTGATGAAGACATAATTTGAATTCATAAAATGTTTGTAGGTACAGTCATGAGCAAAATATTATACCTATTTACACGTAGTGAAATTCAAAATTAAACTTTAGGAGAAGTAAGGTACTGAATTATTACATTCTTTACATGAATTTTCTTCAATACATACATAGTTTTGAAGAAAATGAAATTAATTTCCTAACAAGTGTTTATTAACACTTTTTGGGAAATTGCTTTTAGTTTCTTCTACGCTAACATAACGTAGATAATATTTTTGACCTTGACAACTTTTTTGTAAGTAATAAGTTCTTATATATTGAACTTATAAAGGGTGTATGGAATGGTAGGTAATATATTTTTTACTGAACAAAATCTACATAATTATTATAAGGTGTTTACGAGGTTCTTCTTCTAACCACTATATACAATTATACAGGTAATAATACACTCATTCATTACTGCGGATTATTACTGGGGTGATAATTATGTATTAAGAGCGGGCCACGTGGTAGAACATGGATAATATTATGTGGTAATTGATGTATCTGGTCCAAGTCCTTGCATGTAACTTGATGATAATCAACTAATTTGAACATTCACAGTATTTTATGATGGTGCACCTACATAATTTTGTGAAAAGAGTAATTGAGTGCTGCTGTATGAAGGGCTATTGAGTGGAAGGCTTTTTGATAGTTTCGATGTATGAATCTTGTTTAAGACTATTTTTAATGTTTTACTGTTTTAATATGACGACACGTCGTGACTGTGTTGACGACACGGTTGGCGCAGTGGCTAAGCGATTAGCCTTCTACGCTACGTGCCGCGGGTTCGATCCCCGCACGGAACAAGTATTTGTATGATCTACAGATAGTTGTTTCGGGTCTGGGTGGTGTGTGCATGTGACATGTATGTTTGTAAACTGTACCCTCGATACAGGAGAAATCCTAGTGAGGGCAACGTTTAAAAAAAAAAAAAAAAAAAAAAAAATAGGTATTTTAATTTTTTGTTTCATGAAATCGTTAGTTTTTTCTGTTCATCTGTGTAAATATACATACTTTCCACCTTTCTTTTCTAATTAATGACTTGGAGATGCGCCTAATTGACGAAAGAATGGCGATAACGAGAAGGACTGAAACCAAAAATAATATTCCTTTCGAAACGCGCGAATAAAAGTCTACAATACCAACCCGTCAAGCACACGCTGAAACTATCCTGCATCTAAAATATTTGTGTCAAAATATGTACGTTCCCAGAGATACACAGTTTATTTAAGCGCTGCATTTGTTTTTAAGCCATGTATGTTAATATTTATCCAACATGCGGTTTCAAAACAATATTTCATAAAATTAATTTTAGTTTTATTACTGACAGCGTTAGTTTACTGTTACTTTCCGATATTGTTGTTTTCAGTACCGAGCTCGTTATTAATCTATTTATAGAGAAGTAAAATTTGTTTGTTTGTATGTAGAGGTGATCTCTGGAACTAAAAAATATTTTACAAATACACACACACAGACACACTACACTATCCCTAAGTGATACAGGCTATAATTTCATTTTAATTAAAATTCGACGCGCGATTGTAAACGCAGTCAACAGCTATAGGTACAATTTGTATCAGAAATGCGTGGTCATATAGGGTAAAAGCCGGATAGTTGCCACACTTTTCGAAAAAGCTTTATTATTAATGAATATGAACTTACTAAGAATAATGCGTCATGTATATCAAAACATGGGTCTTTAATCTTTCATTGTATCCTACTTTTGTAAACATAAATAATATAGGTTTTGAGTATATCCCGTTTTATTTGACCTCTTAAAAAAGGGATAGTTGCCTACTGTAGCGGATAGTAGCCTAACGGTAAAATGCTTCGAGGGATACTTGCCTCGTGCGGGTATAGACGCCTCGCTATGAATTTTTTAGATAGAAACAAATTTATATCAGTTTAAGTAATCATTTTTTATTATTTACTGAGATCCTTTATTAAGTATCTACTAATAAAAATATTAATCAACATTATAAAATAATATATATATACCTATACGTGTAATAACTTTCTCACTAAACATATAACTATGAACTATGCCGCGGCAGCCGCCGGCGCGGGCGAGTGCCAGAAACGCATCTCCGTTCACTTTCCACCATTAGCGACGGGGTAAATGATATTTTCATTCAGTCATTCGCACCGTCTCGTTATGTCGATAATTATTTCACTAAATTAATTAAGTAATTTAGTATACCTATTACTAGATTGAGACTGTGTTATAGTTATATCCCTAGTAAGATAGTAATTAAATGGTTCCGTCCAACTATCATCCGGCTTATGATTATATCACTAGGATTATAATTATATTACGTCTTTATCTATCTTACTGCGACATGTACATTTGTAAATAAATATAGTACCTACTATAGGAAGGATAATATAAAAAGCAGATATGTACGGTTTTCCGATATTGCAACATAAGTACGACGTCGTTACACGGATATGGATAGCCATTTGTCATGATTTGCCATAACACCGATCCGCTGGAAAAAATATAATGGTTTCTAATCCAGGAGAATAATTGATTGCGGTTTTGAAGTGTCAATGCAATTTTACGGTTGAACATTTTTGTTGCATAGGCATTTTATTTAAATATAGCTTTTTCGATTAAAATTCCCTTATTTATGCCCACGCTCGCTGGTTCCAATTGACATGGACCTATGTGGTCGAAAAGATATATTAAATAAGTACGTGAACATTTAACGAAAAGTTGTAACCACGTTTTTTTTTTTTTTTTTTTTTGACTCTAAATAAAAATCATACCTATATACCTACAACTTATTGGTGCAGTTAGCTGTTATCATAGCTAGTAAAAAGTAGCAATACCTTTAAGGCACTGGGCATATGACGGCCTTATTGTCGGCGGGCGGCGGACTTTTTGCTGCAACGACGCGAGGGTAGATCGATATTCATATTTTCCCGTTCGTTATTCATATTTTGTAAGAAAAAGGCAGCCAACGAACGCAAAAACGCATGATTTTGCTGCAAAATGTAGCTAATATGCTATGGCCCTTGTGAATAGAATAGAATAGAAAACCTAAACATACATTGCCAAAAATAAAAAAATAAAAATTGAAATATAAAGAAACAAAAATAACAAACACGAAAAAAAAAAACGACATTTTACTGCACTGACGAGCACGCCCATATCGAAAGCGTTACCAGCACAGCGTTTGCTGGGTGTCCCACACCCAGCAAATGCTAATGAAATCCTATTTATACGACGGCAGACAAAATGTCCGTCGTTTGCACCGCACCTACACCGGCATTACGATACTATAGGTACCCTTGACGTGCATCAGACATTCACTGTTACACTGATAAACAAATTTTTAAGCAAACTGTAGATATAATAATTCCGAGTGATTTTTCGCTAAGTATTCTTATCTATGCCACGTCATTTCTTCACATGCCTATCGTAGCGGAGATGAAGAGACCATACCTAGCCACTACCACTCGACACAAAGCAAAGCTTACCTATATTTAAAAAGTAAATACATAGTAGGTACACAATCTTGCATCTCCGCTACAAAAACCAAACACAATTTTCCTTAGAACCAAAAGGAATTTTAATTAGTGAATGGGAATAAAATTAATTAGTAGGTATTTATCGATGAGCCTTTGATTAAACTCTCCGTCCGACATCCGCAGCGTTCTTTAATTAATAGTAAAAATGTTTTTCAGTCAAGTAATTAACGCGGCTATAATTCGATTTTGTTGGTAAAATTTAACCCTTTTTATGGGGCTGAAGTATTGCCCGAATTAAGTTGATTAAAAATATTTTTAATCTTGAAATAACAACGAGAGCTAACAAGTCGTTCATTGTGAAGAAACTTCTCGAGAACGACATTTCGAGGCAATTATGTTTAATAGTTTAACTCTGTTTTAATCTTCGCAATTTGTACAGACGGTTAAGTTAGTTAAAGAGTTATTTCTTTAGCGTAGGTGTGTTAACAAGTATACACGACAACAGTTACAGCAATCACACTTTGTCTAATAAACTTTTATCAGCGCCGTTAGGTTTGTATTATTATCACAGAACATTGAAAGTAATTTCTAATGTTCTGTTAAATGTAATTATAATGTAGCGGTTGTAACAATGAGTCTTTAGAAGTAGGTACAGTAGATCCTATAGTATAGTAGTATTATTATGTATGATAACCATTTTATGTAATTACTATTTAGATATGTAATTAGTTAGATCATGTTGTATCTTACTTATTTTAGCTTAGTATTTAAGTACCATGATTATTGTTACACCACCACCACCACCTCTCTTTTAACCTGCAAATCTGTCCATCACAAGATTGTCTAGCAGAAATCGTCAAGTGCGATAGGACCGCTTTCTACATCACTTGTTCTATTTATTGTATCTTTTATTCTCTTTCTGGTGTGCAATAAAATGTATTGTACTGTATTATATCCTAAAACCTAGCTGATGGATGAAATCCAGCTTCGTGTTTCGCTATATTTTTACTAGCTTTGTACCTTTTTATACGAGTGTCATGTGGCTTCCAACATTATTTGTGTATCTACTCGTTATTTCTATTCATAAAGTCTACCGGATTATGATAAGACGGGCAGAATCATCCTCCTTGTACATAACAAATTACTGCGATCACCAAACCGTTTGCCAGACGTGGTGATTATGACAAAATTATACCACGGCCATTCAGTGTCTTAATGAGTAGAGTGGTCTATGAAGTGGCACATGTTAAGCAGAAACCAGATATGCTGATATGAGGGCGATGAATTTCTTAGTGATTTGCGCGGGGCGCACCGCAATAGTGGGCGCGTTTCCATGTGCCATGAGCCAGTGAGCCTTGTGAGGAACGTGGCTGTGCGTCGTCGCGATACTCCGTGTCACCGCCAGACGGAATTACGTGAATGTTTTTGTTTCTGTAACAAAAATTTGCTATGCGCTGAGACTTGGTTAACTGAATTTGTAAGATTTTTGAACCAGGTTACGCCCTGTAGCGGCCTCATCACCCCGTGTGTGTACTTAGGTAAAATTCCTACAAATATACGGTTAAAAGAACATATGCCTACTATTCATTTATTATACATAAAATCAGTACCTAATTGTTACCCTCGTGTACAATGAATATAGTGTAATTATGTCTGAAATTATATTCAGAGCAATTACGCAGAAGATACGCTTATGTCATTTAATATTACTTACTTTATTACGTCCAATACATGACAGTAGTTGTTGTATCTGAACGATATTATAATATTTCTAAGAAAAGTCCTTCCTAATAGAAACATGAGAGCTCAGAAGAATATATTAGATACATTTGTATCCACCTGGCTAATTCCAATATTATTATCGTTTTAGATTAGGTAGGTACGTACCTTCCTCACAACCCTCGTCGTGTGAAAGTGACATTTGATTTAAGGATACTTATTCTCGATAAAAAACGTAAACGACGAATTCTCCACATAAAAGTGTTCTACGTCAAAATTAAGGAGAATTTTGACACATGCCTTGACATATTTTCACAACAAGTAAAAGGTGGGAATAAATAGGGAAAGTTACCTGAGAAGAAACATTTCTGGAATTCATGTGGGAATAAAAACAAGTATTACATTTAATATTTATGAAGTTAAATGACCACACCAGGTACCTATCGTTTTTTTATGACAGGAGATTATTTTTATCAGCAGGATAAACTATATTTTATCATTTATCATCGTAGCCTTCTCCCAACCTTTGGGTCTGCTTACTGTCTAACTAGATGCTTAAATTTCAGTATTTTTATTTTATATTATATTCGACCTCCGCAACCCAATTACGAGCATATCGATATCCTAATGTTAAACCGGTAAAAAGGTTTTTAAGGTCACTGAAGACTTCGGACTGGCCGAAATGTCTGTAATAGGTATTAGTATGACAACCGGGCTTAAATTGCTCATGACGAACCCTTCAGATTACCAGCATCATTAAAATAGCCTTTCTATGTTACCACAGATAGGACTCAATAATTATGAAAAAAAAGTACCACAGCAATCAACCTGCATCGCATTGTGGTTTTCGGAACATCCATCCAAAATCATTCAATAAAATCTATAAACGAGAGCCACGTTCAACCGTGGACATTTATGACCCAAAGCATTGAAAAATGGTGTGTCATTTGTTCTCTATAGTTATAGCACGTTAAGGAACACATTTTTGCTCTTTAAAATATACGTGCTAGACACGTCTGGCAAATGACAGATGAGCGGAGAGCTAAAATAAGTATCGAGTGGTCGCGAAATGTCAAACGGCAACGTGGTGGAAAAGTTTAACTTATTGAGATAAGCTTGAAATCTACCAAAGGGCATTAACAACTAAACACAGGTTAAGTTAGAAGAGATAATCATCTGGCGTCCTCAATTATAATGAGATCAGAATAAAATTGAAGCTGCGCCGTATTGTACCGCATCGAGAATATTGTTTGCTGTCACTCATAAGTACAGCCTTAACAGCCTCTATGATGCGCTAGTTGCGGGGTAACCAACGGCATTCTTTGCACAATGACGAGCTAGTCTGATTGTCCAATCATGTGACACGGGAATGACCTTCATTATTATTAGTCCTATTGAGGAAATAAGATTTTGTTTCTAAAATAATAATATTATATTTATGTGGACTACTCTCATTTTTTAATTTAAGTACAATCCTCCCGGCTATAGCTTTTTCCCTGAACTGCTGTGTCAGAATTTTTTTCACTTATTGTATAACAGTGCGAAGTTTAGTCTAGTATGATAAAGATTGATTAAAATTTTTGTCAGTCCATAATATCGACCTACATAGTTCATGCCTTCCGATTTCTCTTTCTCGGCCAACCGAACTGTTACTACAGACGAAATATTGATTGCAAAGGTCAGACGGTTCATTTGTTATTCCAGTGGATTCTACTCCAATGTAAACGATCTGCCGAAGGGTAAAGCGAAAAGCAAGTTTGTTATAAAAATATGTATCAGTGAGTTTTGAGTTAAAGATGGTTAGACCCTGTTGATGCTATGAATAGAATGATAAATTGATTATTATAGTCGCCATTTTGACATTGAGCGTATTTGAACGTCAAAAATGCTGCACTGCTTTTTGCTCAATCGGCGGCTAGGGAAGGCCTGCCCTGATCAGCTCTATCTAAGCTGCTGATGTTGTCTGTTAGTGTTTTCTTCCTGCAACGAGGTGTGAATTTCTTCCAACCAGAAGAAAAGTCTTCCAAAAAGACTGGTGGTATAATGCCTGGTGGGCTCCGGGCCCGATGGTTAATGTTGAATAGTCAATTCGTCATGTGTCATTCGATTGCACGATGTTCAAGCGTTTGCTGATGTTCAGACAAGTTTAATGTAACAATTAGATTCTAGCTATTCATAGAGCGAAAAAACTAGGAAAACAAATACATTGTTAACGATTAATCAGTTTTCCATAATCTGAAATTTTATAAGTACCGCTAAATGGCATGTGGGGCATAAACAGCTGGCACAACGTGAAACCAACGCATGCCAAAACAATTACTGTCTGCTTTGCTTATCGTACTCGAGATAACAATATACATTCTAAACATTATATACCTACATGACGACCTGCCTGCTATGGTCTGAGAAGCAGTATTTTTTTTTATTGAACCTCATATTTTTCTTAATCTGGTGTTTATTTTGCTTATTGATTGTAGAGATCGATCTCTACTTCATCAGCCTATAGCAGTCCATTGTTGGACATAGGCCTTGCCAATAGCACACCATCTAGCTCGGTCCTCGGCTATTCTCATCCAGCTGTTGCCCTTTTAGCATCAGCCATAGGCAATTTAAGTACGACGGTTGTTCAAAGGAGACTATACTCTCAACTCCGCACCGCTGAATGATCAACCCCGCATTAAATGGAAGGAGTATCTCTTACCTTTATTCTATTTGATACGGGGTCGGTCGTATATTTCTTCTTTTTCCATTCTGATTCATCTTTATCACATGTCATCTCAGAATTTACTTTCTTATCAGCAGCTATGTGATTTCACACAATCCATCCATATTTTCTTGGGTCTGCCTCATCTCTTTTATCTATTCACATTCATTTATTATGTTTATTGTTACAATGCGAACTACCCCTCTCTTTTTACCTGAAATTCTGTCCATCCCAAGGTTGTCTGGCAAAAATCGCCGAGTGCGATAAGTAATCTATGTATTGTATCTTTTCTTTTCTCTATGGTGTACAATAAAGTGTATTATATTGTATTGTGTTCATACTTACCTACATTTGATGGTCATCTAGTCTGATATCGTATTGTGCATACAGCGACTGAACGCTCTTTAGCCGCAAAATCGCCGATCGCCCATGCTAAACGTGCAGGATACGTTGCTTTGGCCGTAATGGACTATTCACAATGCGTGTGCCTGACGTTTACGTACACTGTTGTTTGTAAACCAAAGTGGTGTTTTGTGTGCTTAAGTGTACATGATTTTTTACGGGAGTTTATTTGATTAGATTACTTTACCTGAGCAAGTGAGCAGGTGCTCAGCGGAATAGGTATTCAAGTCAAAACCTAACAGAAAATTTATTTTATCTTTGAAGAAGCCATAGCAATAGCCGGATATTTTTAATCTTATTTATTGGCCCCCTTACTAGTAAACGATTATTAAACGTTGTTTTCTGAAGTCTATTGCCGTCTATATTCATTGGCATACAAATAGCAATAAAGGACAGGTATAATTAATCAGAGTATAAAAATTAGAAGTTTTAGTATTAAGGGTTTTGGAATATTTATTGCATTCATAAACAACGAGTACAGTATAATCAACAATTCGTTAATAAATAATTCAAAAGTACAAAGTGTAAGTAAATAATGAGAGCGATATTCACGTAAAAGCTAGGATGACTAGAGTTTAACTTTATACAATGAAGTTTTAAAACAATACTTGAGTAGATTTATAGATTTTAGAGTATAACGGCAGGGTATAACTGCCGTTATTCACTGGATATTAAGCAAATCCCCTTCAACGGAGCAAAATTTAGCAACAATATCTTACCTATTACTTTCAAGGACCCTTCACGTGCAATAGCCATGAATGCACAATTTAAATTTAATTGCCGCAGGTCGTAATATAAACAGTTCGACTTCAATATTACGACCTAGATAAAGCCGGTTCGGTGTAGTCTGCTAATGGAATCGTGTCGTCGGGCGCAACACCATTCGAGATTAACTTTAATTAAGTGGATGTTATTTGAAACTTCAGCTCGGAGGAAATTCATCCGTTTACATAAACCTATATAAGGAATAGATACAGCTGGGTTTAGCGTTCATATTCTTATTTGGGTTGGTAGACGAATGTGGGTTGCTTGCAAGAATTTGATTTGTAAAAAAAGGGTTTTGCGTAAGAAGAAAATGTTATCTGAAATTTATGGTACCTGAGGTTGTTTGATTTTGTTGTCTGACATTGTAGACTACCAAACTGTCCGTAAAAATCTAACAAATTTGAACGATTTTCAATGATCACACGTGTTTATTGTTTATTGACAAACCCATCAAAATTGCAAGCACCTTTACATGAGCATGAGCATGTCAAAACCTACCAAGGTTTTATGAAAACATTTCGAGGCACAATCATGGCCCGCCTTTAATCTCCGAACGATTGAATAGTTAAGTCAATTTGCTTTTGATAAAACTAAATAAATTTACAAAGCACAATGTGATTAATTATGTATACTATATTCAAAATTATATTCTGATGTGTGTGATGTATTATATTCATGAAATATTGTTCAGGTTTATTTCAAAATTTCAGCTCTATTTATACGCACGTTTCGGGCACAAAACTAAGTGAACATATACAAGTAAATTCGTGCTTCCATTCAAATTTTGCAATTCCAATAAGTACAAGCTGAGTAATTTGAAATGAAAATCGGCATGGGCCGGAAATACTTCAACGGTTTACCGTGTAGGTAATTAAAAATGCCTTTAGAAATAGTACACTCCGGTAGCTAATTATTTTACTTTATAATTGAAGTTTGTGCTATTATTTTCAATTTTAAGTAGAAATAAAGGTTTAGCTTCACCTCATTTAATTCCTTTGCATATATAAATTATATGACGCATAATGATTCTTTGTTTTCTGACATTATATTAAATAACCCTAGCAAAAGTGTGAAGTGTATTTGTGTTCATTAAGTAAAGAAATAAATTGATGCTGAAAATTAATGTTTCGCAGATTATAGAATCTGGAGCAGCAACAGGACCATTAAAAGGCTTATCTAAAACAATTATCAAAGGCCGATAAGGAATGAAATTAATTGCACAGCCAAAGCGCAATTTTTGGGAAAAGTTGTTACTCCTAAATTACGGTTGGCCACATTAGATGTAAATGACTAACACGTTCAAGTTATCTCACCCTGCAAATTCACTTTGGCCAGGGTCATAAAAATGATACATTGCCGTACTTGGGTGGAGCTTTTCGAGATTTAGACGCCCAAGACATCGTCCTTAGGGAACGCGTGTTCCATAAACATAATCGCTCTCATCAGCTGCTGCCTATATCGATGGAAGATCCCGACTTTTTTATGGTGTCCCGTTTACGAGCCACCAAAGAATTTGTTTTCATATAAACTTTTATGAGCAGTTGATCGTGTTGTGCAATAAAGAATTTCCAACCAGAATGTTAACAGTAAAATGAATCGTGTTATTTAGATTTTTACTATTACCGTTTTCATGACGTCGCCGAGGGAAGCCCAGAAAACGCTGCCGAGACGATCTAGACGTTTTCCTCGAGAATTGACTGGAGCAGATAATGGAGAGAGAGGCGTGGAAGACCTTTGCCCAGCAGTAGGACAGCATAAGTAAGTAAGTAAGCATAGGAATAACCACAGAACATAGACTATGTTCTGTGGGAATAACCGTTCTGTTAATGACACAACAATGTGTCAGTGTTATGGAATCATCATTTAAGTATTGATTTCAAAAAAATATAGGAATAAGAACGCGGTTCCCATCAAAACCAAGTGGAGCAGGAATTACTCAAATTCGTCAAGAGGATACTAATCCTACTGGTATTTTTTGTCGTCTTCGCTCACCTCCACTTTGTCGGATACTAGACTTTAGTATTTTATATTTTTGGCTACCGATAAAAATGGGTAAACCGCCTTCGTACATAAGAAACACGCGTAATAAGGGGAGAAACCGTAGCAGAAAAATAGCTGAGGTAGCCTATAGACGGGAGCGCGCTTCTTTGCACAAACTTTTTTGACGTTCTAACATTCTTTGCTATCTATTTTTCTTAGACAGAAAAAATCACAGTAAACTCTCTCGGAAATTGAGCTTCTCGTACTTCCAACATATTATCCCTATAAATTTACCTGACATCCTCAATATTTCAGACGTTTTCACCGACCTAACCTCTTTTAATAAATCCTTATGTATATATTATACGTGAATGGAATGTCTGTAGGCTTCCCCGTTTTGTATTGTATGAACGAGATACAATTGGTATTATTATAGATCAGCCCTTTCAATCCCCTCTTGCCTACATTAGGTATGCGGTTTTACGCAGATTTATTTATTTACATATTCAAGCGCTGAGGATTCGAGGTAGGAAATGAAGCCCCGTTACATCTGTTTTCTCTACGAAGATGTCAAAGATTAAACTCGAAACCCGGAAAACAGGTTGGTTCTTAATCTCAAACTGAACCGATTCCATATAATCTGTAGGAAAGCTTTGAAGTAAGTAATTAAAAGTAGATACTTATTATTACCTTGGTACTAGAACTGCGGTATATTTATTTTTATTTTCACAGGTTGTAGGTTATTATCCCCAAACCTAAGAGAAGGAAGTAACTACGAGTATGAATAACACACCGATCACTTCCTATCACAGATTTGGGATTTAGTAACTATAATACTTACCGATTGTACCGTAAAATATTACATCCGGGGCGGGAAATTGAATACATTTCCAGCTTTTTGCAAAGTTAACATTGGATAAGAGATATCATTATGATGTTTGCGATGTTAACACATTCATTTAAATTGTTGGCCTTTAAAATAACAGTCATTATTTTACATATATGAACTGTATGTAAAAGTTGCAAAAAATACTACTATAAACTGATTGAATCATTTAAAGCTTATTAAGAACATTAAACATTACTATGCTGTATGTATTATTTCCACAAATAACCAAATTACTTCTCAAAAATTTCTCTTATAGGTATATAGGTAGGCAAAATAGCAAAATGTAACTGGAAATATATTGAATTTCCTGCCACAAGCTTTAGAATCCCCTAAACCCTTTTCCGATATACCGATCATTGTGTGACAAAAATTGTCACACTGTACTTAGATAGACTACTTTTTTTTTTTTTTTTTAGCGTGGTAAAATCATCAAATGAGTCCTCCCACCCCGGGCAGGGCGGGAGGGACTGTCAGACTTGTACTGACTAAAATCCACGGTGTTCCTTCAATAGCCCTTTACGTTCCGGGGTCACGGTAATGAGATAAGTCCCGCGACCCCGGCAGGCTTCGGGGCCCCGTCATCTTGCTGACGTTCTTTGAGGCGCGCGTGGAACACAACGCGCCGTCGACCCGGGCACGGTCCATGGTCGGACAGCGAGTTGCCCTTTACTCGCTGTCCGCATGCCCAGATAGACTAGTCTTACAAAAACAATTCTGAGTAACTACACTTTGATAGATAGACGTCTTTTCTACCAAATGAGACAGTTCGCATTGACGTACATTATTAGACGTCTTGTTCGAAGTGTACGCACCTTCATTGCTTTCTTCGAACAGTAATCTGTCTAATTACTTACAGTCTTGACTAATTTTATAACGTTTAATTAAGAACAAAAAAAATGTCTGCTCAAGCACACAACTTCACAGCTTATTCATAAAAATACGATGTCATTTTATTCAATAAATCAAAAATTGTCGTGTATAGTTTTTAATTAACGCCATGCATCATAAAGGCGTGTATGCAAAGTTTAGTGACCGCCTATCGGGAATGATGGACGTCGACGGGAATTAAATCAGCGTGTTTGCACGGCTAAATAAATGACTAGTAATTATTGCTCTGTGGTTAGTTAAATACTCGTGAAATTACAGGCGCCATTAACACTCTTAATCGTGCCTCTTTTTGGTGTAAATACTGTGTAGGTAGTCTGTTTATTTAATAATTATTATCTTTAACATGTGAAATGTCCGAATGAAATTTGTTTTTAATGTTTTACCATTAGGATTTTGACACTTCTTTTATTTTTTCTTATGCAAGCTTCTCTTGATAAAAATCTAAAACTAAAAAAAAAATGCTCTCGTTAAGAATTATTAATATTCAGTCTTTGACATGAAACATACTTTATTAATCAACTCTGATGCGAGACCAAGACTGGGTAGTCTCGTCTTGGTCTTGCATTTGTGCATCACTTACTCTGGGTGCAAGGAAAGAGCCTCCAAGAGTAACGAAACTTGAGATGGTCTGGCGCACCCTGGGCAGTCAGCCTAAACACTACCATCGCTGACTGGCTTCTTTCCACTATGGCAGACGAAGAATGGACTCTACCAAAATAATAATAAATTAAGAAGTTATCACAGTAAAAGCACTAGAAGTTATTATTGTAAAAGCAGTGCTTAATCTTTTATCTTCAATCTAGATTGTCTGAAAGTGTTAAATGGACACTTTTATCTTTTCTTTCAAAGCCTTTTTTGTGTGATAGTCATTCTTTATTTTTAGCAATTAGTCGCAAAGTGAAAGTTTCATGGAAGTGCAATGGATATATTTAACTTTCTTCAGCGTACCTACTTCCTTTAGGAACAAAAACGAACACTTGTTTTAACCCTTAGCTTGCCTGGTAGGTACCCTGTACAATGTACATACATACAAAAAAACAATTCACATTGTAATAAAAAAACAATACAAAAAAACAGTACTTCTTACATGAACACACACCCAGACCCAAAACAACTATCTGTAAATCATACAAATATTTATCCCGTGCGGGAATCATACCCACGGCAGGTGGCGTGGAAAGCTAATCGCTTGGCCACTGCGCTAACCATGTGAAATTATTATTTATAAATTTAATTTAACATTTCTCTCACAAAATAATTATTAATTCATTGTGGTCGGACAGACCACAAGGCATATCATATTATGCCCACTAGGCATGGAAAGCGTTAATTAATTTATTTACAAACGAACAAAGAAGCAAACATCGTATACATAATGTTTACAAAGTTAATATTCTAAAGTCGTTGTAACGTAACATGTTGTAATTTTGCTGTTGTATGGAGAATAACAAAAATATTACTGGTTTTCTTTGTTTATGTAAAAATACATAGGAAACAATACAATAAAAGGTGAAACCGTATGTTTTAAATATAATAAAGATGAGTAAAGCTACAGATCTATATGGTAACTTAAGAATCTTTAAAAATTAATATTTACATACCTATATAATTTATGTTCAAGACAATTATAATTATTGCCTAAGTTACATGTAGTTACGAAATATTTCCGCAATATGTTTACGCGATTTGTAATGACATGAACAAAAATAAAAAATAAACATGTGTAGCATCGAACGTGACTTATGCAACATCGACTCATTAAAAGATATTTTTTTAATTAAATTTTAAAATTACTAATGTTAATTATTGTTTTAAAACTCTGTTCTTTTTAAGTACCATACTCTAAGCACTCCTCCCGCCTGTGGCACAGGTTTATCCTACCTGTTACATTTACCTGTGTACCTATATATTTACAAAAAATTATATTGTATTGTGTTTTTACCATTGTAATTTTGAATAAAATTTTATATATATATTTATTTCGTGTATCCCCTTAAGTTTAATTTATTCATTAGCTTTTCAATCATTATGAATTATTGATAACATATACTTATATTGAATGGAGTTTGATTACTGTGCAGTGTGCATATCATAAATTATGACATGTGCGTTTGCCTATAATCTGGCTATAGCTATCTACATCTAAGTATATTCCTGCGATCACAACTATTACAGTTAAAACATACATTAAAAATCGGATCCCTTTTCATTATTTCCAAATCGGGATAAGTTTAAAAAAAAAAGTGAAGCCGTTGTTAGATATCAATCCTAAAAAAGTTAATTATAAGTGGCCCGTGCAAGTCACTATCAATAGATACACAACAAAAGCTAAGAAATCGTTACCGAAGGGCTCGGAGATCGGCCTTGTGATGGATTGAGTCCCCAGAGCCTCGGTATGTCACTCAGTGTCATCGAACTTTCGCTGCCGATTTATTCTTATTACCCATTAACAACATTATAGAGTGTAGCCAAATAAATAACGGAGTAGCGTTCAAGTATCTACCGGTAAAACTTCCCAACTTTGCCTAGACTCCCAATTTCGCATAATAACGCATCGGAAAATCTGCGCGCCTAGAGCGAAGAATAATTTGGTCTAATCTTTACTTATCTAGAACATTTCTGGACTAACCGTTGCCATATTATTATGATATATTATAATAAGTAAGTAATAAAAAGATTCCTATCTCAGGCAAAGCTAAGAGTCTAGGCAAAGTTAGGCTGTGGACCTATAAGGAATAATCAGAACAAATAAATTAACGGGCAAGTGCGAGTCGGACTTATACCCTGAGAGGATTCGGTGTTTTTATAATATGTTTTTACAATTATAATTATTATTAAAACAACTACAAATATATTTATTTGTGAAACTTCGGTAAGGTAGGTACAGATGTTATACTTATTATGTTAAATAAAAGCTATGTCTACTTGTCTAGTCGTCAATGCCGTCTATGTTTTATAATAATTATAAGTTGTTTCGTAATAATTTCACAAGGGATTTGTTTTATGTTTGGATTTATTCCTTCACTAATGCCAAAAGACCTCTTTTTGTGCCAAAATTCAAGATTGTAAGTCACGGAAGTACCCTATAGGTTTTTAAGTCAGTGAGTGGGATTCCGTTTTACCGTTATGAGGAACAGAACCTTTAAAAACGAATAATTTCAATAAGGGTTTTTGAATAAAGAAAAATCTTTACCTTACACAACATAGTCATAGGTAGAAAGTTTAATACGCTCATCATTTTTTGCTGGTTGCGCCGAAGAAAATAGTGGTAGTAGGTACTTATTAGTGTTACATACACTGTGAAAAGATCTCCATTCGTCGATTAGGCCATGTTGGCAAATGAATCGTCGCAGTTAGCTGTTATTATAGTATAGGAGAGTGCTGTAATTTGACAATTAACATCCACGTATTTTTTTATTCAAGTGATCATGACACTCATGACGGTATCTAAGAGAGGATGTGGCCTATCCTTTGCCGAAATCATATGGCACCTTCATCATTTCGCGTTCTATATGCATTATTGTATCTCTTATAAATAATTTCATAATTTTTTTCCTAAAACTTTAACCACATTCTCTCGAGACTATTATAGGTATATTATATAAACGCGATAAAATACGATCTGAAAGATACTTTTTGTACGGTCCGATATGAGTGTATGAGCCGTTACATGGTTGTATAGTGCAGCAAAGGAGCAATTTCACAGAGAACTGCGCTATAGTCACGTACTTTGTCACGCGGATACCTTCAAAATTACAATGTGCTTTAAATGTTGCACTCTTCATACGGATAACATAATGCTGTACAGAACTGATTTCCATAGGCGATTCAGCGTAATTATTTTTCTTAGTTAAATACGTAGGTACTATTATGTAACCTAAGCATTCTACATCTCTACTAGTGTTGTCAGGTTCGGTTTTCAAATATCGGGACTGATATGAATAAATAAACGGGTTTGGGACGTAGAAAAAATGCATAACAATGGTTTAAATCCTTTAATTTAAAATCACACACTCGCCACTTGCGCTTCTTCCTTCGCTGACCGATTCATTTTAAAGTACCTTTCTATATTTTGGATGTCTCGCTCAGGACGCTAGTAGGACGCGTCCTTAGAGGGCTGAAAAATGGGACGAACCAAAAGCCCTGCGTCTGGCAATACCAGTCTCTACGACCCGTATGATAGAGAATAATTAATACAGTTCTGTATAACATGTCAATAATTATATGTGCTTAGGTATAAGTACCTACTACGTTCCGGCGATAATCAATTATAACCCGTTCAATAATGTTATCCCGCTGCCACATTTTCTTGCTGTATCACGATGATAAATATAAAAATAATAGCTTTCTTGCTTTCTCGCAAATTCTATATGAATGCCGAATACATGTAGGTAGCTACAAAATTAAATAAGCAATTTCACGATTTTTTGTGTAGATATGAATACGAATATAATTTATGAAATATTTATACAAATCAAATTGAGGTTTTACATAGCCTTTGATAGAGCCTTCTTAACTTTTACTAGAGTAGGTACACGGCAAAAACGACATTGCAGGCTTCATCCGAAACAAGTTATTAGGTTGTAAATAACAATAACTTGTTTATTTCTAGCCGTTACGCTATTTATGTGTAGATATTTTAACTTTGCAGGCTCCATCCGAACCAAGTACTCGGTTGTAAATATCAATAACTTGTTTATTTCTTGCTGTTATGTTTTTTCAGTGTAGGTAAAAAAAAAAGATAGAGAAGAATAAGAGTTGCACAGAAATGAGGTTATCCTACGAGTGTTGGTAGGAAAAAATACCGGTTCATTATTAATCTACATGACCTTCATCGTATCGGGTACTATTGTAACGCCATAAAATTAGTCTGCCGAGTTGGATCGATTTAAACGTCTTCTCATCGGTATAACTGAAGACCAATCAAAGTCGCAAAATTAAGTCGAGCTACTTTATGGTGGGGTTTAAGTTCTGCTTTGATGGCGCCTAAAGGGTAAGCTAACACGTTGCAAAGCTCGTCGAATCGTACGAGGATTTATGTCATACAAAGCAGCAAAATGTCTAGAATGTGTCAAGCTATTCTATTCGTCATTTCGAACCAGCATAATTATTCTATTATTTAACACACATAACTAATTATTTAACATCGCGCATGTTATTGTCGGTTGATATTTGACGAATTGACATACTATAACTTAATAACGGAACTGTGAACATGCTTAGTCATGTTCATAGCTTTTGTTTTTTAATTTATAAATATTTGATTAAAGTCAGTGACGGCCTTTTTGCGATGTTCGATACTTCACATTTTTCTTTTTTAATTCATTTTTTTATTGAGGCTTCAGTTTGCCGTGGTGACTATGCCAGCCTCGTAACTTCACAATTTTAAAATGTAATATGCTTCGTGATATGAGATTTATTGCACATAATTTGAGATGGAATCGAATTTGAAATCTGATAAACATGTTCAGCCCGCAACTGTACGGGTTGACTGTGGCTGAGAACAATACTAATGTCTGCGCTTTGCAACCGTGGATAGTAATGTGTGATTCTCGTACAAATAGAATAAATAAAATGTTATACGTCAACGTTCTAGATACTCAAAGACGGCAACCTATCACACGGCTATAATAAACTCGTGCAAAAACTCATGCGTTTATAACGTACCATTTAAGGTTATTAGTTGACGCATGCGCTATTGATAGATGCACGCTGCATCACCTGCGTCATAGCACAAGATGAAAGAAAAAGTCGGATTTTACGATGGTAATTACACTTTTTACTTCAGTAGTTATTGTAAGAGCCTATTCACACGGCATGTTTTTAACGTGCCCACGACGCACATTTCATGAACGCGCTCTCACGGCGCTGTAGATGATCAACTTTTAGAACCCTAATTGCATTTCAAGCGCGTTAACATGCGTCATCTGCGCGTCATCAGCGCGTTAAAAACACGCCGTGTGCATAGGCTCTAAGGGACTGAATTAATTTGAGTGGGTGTAGTAATCCCACTGCACCTACTCAAAACCATTCAATACGGAATTCCATAGCAACTGACTTCTTGTGAGATCTTGTAGAACCACTGTTCCTGCAAATAAATATCTTATTTCATCTGACGATGGAAAGATTCTGCATTTAATATAAGAAAGTGAAAATCCTACTAAAGCAACTCGAATTTAAGATTTTTAACTAAAATCATTGGAATTGGGCTGGCCACATCTGCCGAATGTTGGAGGAGCTATGGGCTAAAATAACCACACAGTAAGTAGCTCCTGAATGGCAGGAAACGACATTGCGACAGGCCTAAAACGAGGTGGCGAGATGAGCTGGACGCTAAGGATTGGCCCCAGAACGTAACGGATCGGGAAATATGGAAAGAGGGGATGGCCTTTGCCCTGTAATGGGACATCACAGGCTCATAATAATAATAACTAAAATCTCATGATTACATAAAACACTAAGACAAATAGGCGCCATATTTTATATAAATGTGATTCATACCTACATATTTTTCGTTTCCTGGTTTCCCAAGCCTACCATATTTGTAAGTGCCTCAGGGATTTGCTACATTTCCCACAACCTCCAGATTATAACACATGTAGAACATTAAGTAAACGAAGTAGGTAGTCTTTCCAAGAAAGTGTTTTGGACCCAAAAACAAAATCTCGAAGCTTTATTTCTCGAGGCGATATCTAAGGCTTTATATGAGGATAGTGCCATTCACCCTTACATTAACAATTTGCATAATAAATTAATGAAATGACTTGTTGACAAGTCATTGTTCCCCCACGATCTTTCATTAGCGTGCAAATATCTACAGTGAAAGATCTTTGGGGGAGCAACATGGACCTCTTAATTAACTGGTACTAAGAAGAGCCGCAAAAGAATATCACCATTACAGTTGTTGTTATTAGCGCACTGGAGGATTCTACGGGCCTTTACTTTATACCAAAGTGCCGTTCTCACGATGCGATATAAATCTTTATTTTCTTTTCTTTTTTTCAAAACCTTTGGCCACCCTTTGGCCTTCACTAGCGTTTCATCTGTATCGTGGGTACACAAAAATACATGTCACATGCACACCTATCAAGACCCAAATCAAATCAAATTGGTCAACTTGAATTCGATTGCCATTATATGAGAACGGTATCACGAGAACACGCTTTCAGTAAAAGTTGATCAGCTATACTTATTCTTTTTACTTGGTCAACTAAGACTGTTGCGGAATATTAGACAACGTTTCAAACAAAAAATTCCGAACAGTTTTAAAGCATGTTATTCAGCAAAATTACAAGAGAAGACGAAAAAAAAAACAAATGAAAATAAAATCTTTAAAAATAGAACGACAATAAAAACACAAACCAAATTACTTTTAAAAATTATTTTTCATTCGCTACAATTACTGCCCCTGCGAAATCTATTCCGACTTATTTCTAGTTTTAACATTGACTGACTACTTGCCTTGTGATAACGCCGTGAAGAATGGGGTATGTCACTAATGTTTGCTGCGAACCGCATAAACAACAATAAAAACTCAATTCGCAACGCAACCTATGCAATCCTAGTAGAAACTCTAGACTTAAATTCTCAAAGTAAATAACAAAGCTGTTCTTGGCTAAAGTCTGTAAAACATCATAGATTTGTAGGTACCACGATGTATTTGATGTAGTAATTACCAATGTTTTTTCAGGCAGAAAATTGCACAGTCCGTTGAGAGATCAGCCTGAAAATCAAACGGCGCACCATCAATCTTGATCTATCTATTAATCTCCGTATTAGTCTCTCAAAAATGTTTCTTGTACCTTGGGAAATCTGCCTGTAGGTATTTATTGAGAGTTGAAACATCACCCATTATTATTTATGTTAGATGATAACTGAAGGGCGAAATATCAGTGAATAGATATACTTAGGTACTAAAAATACGACTTTAAAATATAATTATAATAAACATCGCGAACATCAACACATTTAGTTGTAGGTAGTTACAACAAATGCCTAGAGAAGTACAGCAGTTTTAGGTAAGTGCCAAATGAGTACAAACAAACACACAAAGCCTACACACTCGGTGTACTCACACATAATTTATGTTATCACTTATCTCTACAGTTTTTGGGAGTGTACTTAGTTTGTCTGGGTTGAGATATTATTGCGGTTGCGTTAGTAGGTACAGCTTTATAAAATTAAACATTGGATGTTTACACAATGAAATTATTATATTAAATTTTATGGATTTATAAAATGCGTGTGGAAGGATATAAGCTTACCTGTTTTGCTCCCCTATTTTTACGTTATTTTCATGTCATTCCGGTGCTTCGCTGTTTTTTTTTCCTGTCGGGTGGACAACTCGACACTTGCTATCTCATTAGAACCACCCATGCCTTATAGGCAAGACTCTGGGGAGTCCATCTCAGTACTTCCATTGCTGTGGAGGCTGACTGACGGGTGCACCAGACGATGTCAGATTTCATCACTCCTGGAGGCCGCTATAACAGGGTTTCGTTTAGATTTACACGGAATGCGACTGAAAACTTCAGTCAAATGTCATGCTCATATGGATAGAATTAGTAAGCTCTCTTTCACTCCGTCTTTTCTTCAGCGGAGTTAGAAAAGTAGGTACCTATTGACAAAATGTTCCTAAATTCGTATAGACTAAATGCAAATGCCGTTACAAGTGTTTGCAACGCAGTTACACTCCGACTTCTACTTGATGTTCTGTTGCGACCCAGTACCCATACATCTTGGCGCTAAAACTGAGCGCTAAAGCAAAATGGTCGTAGCATTTTTCAAACCATTTTCACTCAGTTATGACATAAACATTTCCGCCTTTTCTTTATAGACACATTATGCGAAGTGTCTCCAGATTATATTAGTTGCCAAGTCATCGGTATAGCCTCTTCCTTTTTGGGTTGGCTTTCAGTGAAACCAGATGCGGTAGTCATAGATGTCAGTGTTTTACAAGCGGAAAATTCATTTGTCTTTCGAAACCTTGACTGATTGGAGGCATACAGAAATAACGTCTCTGACACGAGATCCGATTTCCTGGCTTCTGACCTACTGTAAAGACTGACAACCGGGACCAACGACATACTATGCTATGCGAGGATACGGGTATTGATGTGTAAAGTATGTTCACCCATCCAATTCTTGCTTACACGTCGGTCGATTGATTTCTATGCAGTAGAGCTTCACTCACAAGTACCTAACTCACATGTAAAAAAGAAAATTAATAAAATACCGACTTTTCGGCATAAGCTAAATATTTAAATAGGTACTTACTAGATAATAAAGGAGTGGACGGTCACTCGAAGCATCCACGTTGCAGTAATAAAACGTGCATAGCGTGGCAGATGGTGGAAATCCTCCGCCTTTTTGGAGATTTAAACTTAAGTAATAAGCTGCTGGACAAATTCTGTTAATTTTAAATTTTAATAACATGCGTATTTTTGAAAACCTACATAGTACCTACACACACTTTTTCCCCTTTTTAGGAGTGTTGGGCATGCAATAGTATTAAGTAAAGATGCAATTAGTGAGCGTTTAAAAATACACTAGACTAAAAATAAAATGCGTTAAAAGGAAATAGAACAACTTTTTCACAAACCCAGTTGCAAATTCCAACCAGTGGTGATCCCATTCCAAAATCATTTAACACATCACTAGAGAAAACGAAAACAATAGGATTACCCTTGTCGCAAAGCTGGCCCAGCCTGAGTCGCCTCTCCCAATATTATTTCCTCTGTCCATACAACGGAAACGGCTAAGAGAAACACCAAAGAGATTAACGTTTTGCAACAAAACCTCTGTTGGACAATGAATATCTACGTTTTAAAAGATTTAACGAACATGTGTCGCGTAATATTGTGGCAATCTGTATGCTCGAAGATTATACGTAACAAACCTACATAAATATTTAAATACTAGTGTTTGCCCCGGTTTCGCTCACGAGGCCTTCGGGATTGCGAAAAATGTTTACCTACTTTCTGTGGGGATATTATAAATTCTGTTAGGTTACAGCGGCCTTGAATATTGTAGTGTAAGGTAAACGAAGGACTGATATTTGAATCTAAGACAAAGTAATTTTCTTGTATTGGTGCTAGTGTAACTAAGTACTTATTTCATTTAAAAATATTACCACAAATGTTTTATTATGCAGATGATAACACATCCGTGGTCATTTTATAATGTCACTGCGCTCAAATCATCTAGTTTATATTAATTCAAACAAAAATTAAAAGCCAAGGACTTCCCAAACAAAAAAATAAAACAATAAAAATTTCGTCTGCCGGTCTAACAAAATTAGTATTTAATTTTTCAATTTCGCCCCGAATTTGCGAACGTCGAAGTCGACGAAGTCAAGTTCAAATAATAAATATTACTTTAATGTTAAATAGTAATGTCACGTGAAAAGTTCAAGTATGAGCAAGCGCGAGCTCACGCTGCAGTCTTCCTCTTGTAGGAACAAAGGTGTCCAACGTCGCTGACGACTCTATGCGCCTTATGCGTTTTTAAATTAAAATGTGTTTCTTTGGCGGTCAATGAGCCAAAAATATATTTTTTTAGAAAGTACCCTAAATCCAAACATATATAAAATAGAATCAAGACAAAACAAAGAAACATCTACCTTTCTTCTTTTGTTTTATGCGGTAAACTTTCACAAACGTTCCCCGCTAAAATAAATGTTTTTATTAAGAGGGTGTTAAAATGACGCTCTTAGACAATAGTGCAGCGTGGAGGAACAAAGGCGAAAGTCTGAAGTGGCGTAAGTGTACATAGGTCAATCCGTGCCTCCCGCTGAGTAAGGATGATTAATCGTCGTGGGGAGTCCACAACGAGAAAATAACTATTTCTCATCTTTTCAAAAGGCTGTCCGAGCAAAACTGCCACAGGCAGCTCCCGTGTAACGCTAAGTGCTTACACATCGATCCCTGAATGCTGATTTTATTAGGTATATTGCGTTTTGACATGCACCCTTCGCGAGCAACGGTTGTATAAAAATAATTTGATTTTTTTTGTGGTTTGGGTAACGTTGATGGATATTAATATAATACGTCGAAAGTTTTTGTATTATGTAGGTACTTAAGCATGTTTTACTATTATACTCAGTAAAACGATTTTTGATTCACAAACCGGTCACAATGATGATGAAAGACTTTGTGTTCTACAATACAAAATGTTGCAAATACATTTTTGATGTCAGATCATCCTTGAATATCAAGAAAAATGCTACGAAGGCAGTAAATTTTTATCTCAAATGCTATAAAAACGGGCAAGATTGCAGTAAATTGACATCGTATAATCGCATCTTCTACCGTAAAAAAGCGATCAATTGCTAAAATATGCAATGGAGATAACAATATTTTATCCTTTAGACATTGATTTGAGAGGATCTAGCATTATGTGTTCTATATAAAAAAAATACACAGTCAATGTTTTAAATGTGGACAAAAAGTCACCTAATCGCTCGTACGAAACTAACCGTTTGATGAATTAAATTAATATCCGGAAATTTGACTGTCAAGCTATCATTAGAAAGGAATCATTTTACTATACCAAATTACTCTGTATTGCTCCTGAAAGTAGTTCTAAAGAATGTTTTATCGAGAATCCATGAATTTCATTATTTTGATTCCAATTAAATAACTCTCAACCATCGCCCACGAATTGCAAACCAAGTAGGTAGATATTACTTATTAAATATTCACAGATCACGCCCACATTCAAATTAGCTAACCGTAATGAAAACGATTGTGCTATATCGATCCTACCTCTAAGTTCTATTCGTTAACTAAAGGTACCGCATTATTGATGCGAAATGTTTTAATAGAATCGGCTCGGGGCAAATCGGCTTATTTCCAAAGAACGAGCCAACACGCGCCGAATCGGCTACAAGCAAATAATATGCAAGCCAGGTCCCAGCTGCGCGACTAATTCTGCATAGACAAGCTCAATAAGATACGACAGATGCGATATTAATATTGGCAATATACAATAGTTTGTCTAATCAATTTTCCTAACTGAAATAGTTTCCAAATTGACGCTATATTTCCAATTAAATGTACGATCTGAGACAACAGCAGCAATTTGTAGTTTCATGTTTCTTATCTATCGTCGTCGGGCAGAGCGTTAATTTCAGATTTTTTACTTCGTCACCATTGGTCTTGTGGTCGCAAGCGCAAGGTCCTGGGTTAGATTCCGGGTCGGGAAAAGTGTTATTGGATTTTTTCTTTATGAAAATTCTTAGCAACAGGACTTGGAGTTTGGAATTATGTCCTGTGGACGGTTTCGCGTCTTATTAAATTTAACCCAATAACTGTTTTCATTGAAGATTGCGTTTTGAATTTTGGAGGCCTTTTTTATAATTAAAATACTTAATTTGCAACAGAGAGTGAGATAGCTATATAAAAATATGAATTAGAAACGATTCATCGTACATTAGGTAATAGTTTGGTGTAGGTAGCATTGCTGTTTTTCATTTAGATTGTAAATATATTTGAATTTAATATAAATATTCAACAATAATGGCATCGGCGAACAATTATTGTAAGGTAGAAAGTGATACATGTCTCTACAAAATTTGATATTGAAGCAAATTATTTTTTAGGATTTTTGAAATCCTAATACAAATGTCCGTACATGTGTGTTTCTATGTCACTATTTTATTTACGATGAACAGAGTCCCAAGCGGTCCCGACCCGGAGTGAATTGGCGCCGTATGAAGCGACATGCAATCGTAACTTATTGGATTTAGTGCATACGTAACATGTAGCCGACCTGCAGCTTGTGCGCAATAAAAGGCATAATTTATCGATATGCTGAAAGCAGGTATCTCTGTAACCGTCACGAATGTGAAATTGAAGGGATAGGTAGAAGTGTACACTGTTTTCTACTTACATAAATTTCACTTCAGACAAAATTATGATTTCTTTGAGGAGCCAACTTTTTATTATTTATTAAACACAATTTCGACCTACAGCTGTTGTTCTAGACAACATGAAGATTGACATAGCTGTAATTATTATTAAAAGCACTGTACTAAGAATTGTCCTGAATTGTTACGAACCAAAGGCATATTCCGAAAAAACACTTCCTTCAAATACAGTACATATACGTACGTATAGTCCAACAGTATTTCATTTCAACCTAAGCTTATTAAAGCTTAGCTCATTCTATGTTTGTTTAGTCTGACCTCCATCTTTATTACAGTCTAGATATGTGTAAATTACAAGATTATTCCGACGAGAATTGTCCGGCTAAACTGTACCTACATACCCAGCAGCTTGACTGAAAGATAAATATGTGATTGCTGAGTCACAGAGTCGTTACTTGTGTAGATGACGCTAGTGTTGCTTGTAAATAAATTTATCTATACTGTCTCCTTAAACAGCGAATACAGTTATTGTAGGAATAATGTCAACAATACTATACAAGATCCTACCTTTCTTGTCCCGATGCCTTTAAGGGGCTATTAACAACAACACATTAACAACAATCACTTTGAAATTAAACCCCACGTTTGACTGCTGCAACAGTCAAGGCGGTCAGAATTTTTTATTAAAATGTTTATAAGTAGGTAAGGCAGACATTTTTTTCTCAAAATATTACGCAAATAATTTTACCTGAATGTAAATAAAATGCTTAGCCACATGTTGCCAGCCTCTGCAATTTTCTTAATGTCTATTAAGTAACAAAAAATATTGGACGCTCTCCAAGACCCATGAAAAGAAGTTACGCCGAAATAAATTTAACAATCAGAGTCATTTGCCGGTTCTTTGTAGATAAACGATCGCAATAAGTAGCGAAATACAGTTGTTATGAACTTTCACAAGGTTTTGATGAATCAAAAT
Organism: Allophyes oxyacanthae; assembly: GCA_932294325.1. Taxonomy (NCBI): domain Eukaryota; kingdom Metazoa; phylum Arthropoda; class Insecta; order Lepidoptera; family Noctuidae; genus Allophyes; species Allophyes oxyacanthae. Next base: position 7,397,819 of record OW028618.1, on the reverse strand, counting down.
ACATTTACGAAGACTTGACAAAGGTTATTTGAAAAAATAAACGCAAATATCCTCTTCTTCTTTCGGAGTACCTTCAACTATTGAAGGTTGGCTACTAGGTCAGCAAAACTCCTCACGCACCAGATGGGTTATCTGTGATACTTGGGATTCCTGTTCAGATCTTGTACATATACAAGATCGATCTCCGATCACCAGGGAACGGAAACACCACCAAAATAAACTGAATTGACACAAGCTATCGAACTGTCACTGATCTATCTCCAACCCATACTTTTATCTGGCGTATCTATTCTTAGGCATTACACATCAGGAAGAGATAATACACCGTCGCTGGCCTGATCTGAACCACATACCTAAGTGGCTTCAAACTATTATTTTCCCTAGCAAATACAAATATATACGACTTCATATTTATGAATAACTTTAAAACTAAAGCAGATGTTTGCAGACATACACTATAAGCTGTGCCTAAGTTTCTTACAGTTTGTGTATGCTTAGTGTTGTTATAACAAAGCGTTCGTGTATTAACTTGTGAAGTCACATCAACATTTGTTTAACTTGGTACTCTGAATAACAAATTCCTCACTTTGACAAATCTGATGTGTATCCGTTCAATTGTTTGTGACAAAACGAAGTCATCATAAAGTTTTGAATGACAGTCGTGTTTACAAACAAGTGTGTCAGAAATTTCTACGTATACGTATAATGAGTTAATTATGTAGATATGTTTTATTATAAGAGTGTCAATAGCTTAGTGGTAGGTAGAAGGCGCCACTTGTTACTGTGTCACTTTAGGGCTTCGGATTTGTTTCCTTGCTGTTCCCTCTTGCATCATTAGTCAATAGATATCCATTGTGGAACATATACTTCTTTCTAGACTACTCCGATGCGTAGTTATGGCTTTATTATAATCAAATCACTCTTGGCGAACGGATTGATGAGAGCGTAAAAGGCGGCTGCTACCTATCTTCTTGACATAATCCTTTATTAGCCTTTTAACCCGCCGCAGGATGAAAAGGGGAGGAAATTCGCGGCAAAGTAATTAGGAAATTATGCTGCATTTATGGTAATTGCAAATTACTAAAAGCTTAATGCATGAAATGTTCTGAAAGGTAAGTATCTAATAATCAGCTGAGTAAAATATTTCCTTTGAGTGACAATTTGTCTGGGAATGATAAGTGGTGGTGTTTTCAGTTTTTTATTTTTTTTGTTATGTGTTCATGCTCTGTGACCTGTGTGCAAAAAATAAATTGAATTTCTTTCTATCTTTTCTTTCTTCTTTCTTTTTCAGGTATGGCCCATTTATTTTTAACATTAGATAAAAGTGGCCTGCCATGGCACGAATAACTTTTGAACCGCATTCAAGTAAAATTTCAGCTCATTTTGATTGACCATTAAAGATCTCATCATTATACTGAGTTGAATTGATTCCCTGCTGGAGCAGACACGTCAATTCTGTTCAGTAAAGGACATTGCTCAAATCGTTCTATGATTGGATAAGCATGTGACTTAGACTATAACACATCGTTTTTTTTATGGTACTGTTATTAGAATCCAATGGATATCTTATAATTTTTTTACCGTTTTAAAGAGTAATGTTGTTGATGATGACAATTTCCGGCGCCATAGGATTTCCATATTTAACACAGTCCAACACCTAGGGTTGCCAACTTTTTCAGCCTAAATAATTATAGTATTTTTGAATATTGCACCCGTAAAAATATGTATAGTATAAGTTTTTAAACTGTCGTGGTCACTGACATTAGTATTAGAGTTCAGAACGAGGTATTTACCATGTTTATATATTGCTGTTATTGTTCTTTCACCCAAAGGTTTGCTGGAACAAAAGTCATTCTGAGTTAAGCTCGTCTTTGTGCATATATTTGTAAATTGTTTATTTTTTGTATATTCCTTATTTTGTGTACAATAAAGAATAAGTATAAGTATAGATTTAAATATGATTTCAATTTAGTAAGCACTGAGTAACTCATACATCTCTAAAATCTGGCGTTTACCACGCTCATTGTCAGTAATAGCCATAGACAGCTGTATCAATTATCCTTGCCGTTCTCCCTCTCTCTGTACAGCTTAGTTCAAGTATAACCATAGTTAATAATATATTAATTGCAAATAAACAACCCTTTTCGTGTTCACTGAACTCACATTTCGGCATTTTGTTGTGGACTAAAAACAGAGTTGAAAATTGCAAGTAATGTATCAAACTAAATTATAATCCTAGTTTAAACAATTAAATAGTTAGAAACTTATTTAAATTGTACACAATGTTCTCATTCACAGCGCTCTGCAAACAAACATCGTAGAACAATGATAGAACAAAATATAATAGAAAACTTTTTACTATGAACGTTAACAAAGTACTTTAAAAATCAGAGTGTAGATTTTAAACCTAAAAAGCTTGGATTAGGTCGATATAGCTTTGATTCCGAACATTTTAAAATTGTATGAAAATATTTTTATCATGTTTATGGTCTATGGATAAAGAAAAACTGTTTATAAAAAAACAGTCGAGCTTATTAATAATAATGGAGCAATTTTAATGTAGCGCTTTTCATATCTTCAAAAGAAACATTAATATTTGGAGCATTTATCTCTCATTCCGTCAGTTTCAACCGCATATCATTATTCCCTTCAAAGTTATCTTTAAAAAAATCAACGTATGCTCAAATAGAGTCTGATAACAGGTACGAGGCTTTGAATAAAACATGGCCGATGAATAATGACCAACTGCATTATGTATTAACTGTGGTGCTTTGAGCTCTACGTGCTAATGGCCGATTACAAACGTTTACACACAAATTAATTTTAACTGAGACGATGCAACTGATGCTGATAGCGGTGACAGATAGCTTATAAGGAATAACTGATTTATTCATATTGTGGATTCTGGTGTCAAAGTTCTTGAACTATTGACATTGAGAAGATTATTAAGCCACACAGAATTGAATTCCATGAAACAGAAGGTGAGACAACGAGGCATAAGGACTGTGAGTGATGCCTAACTGATGACTGCCAAGATCTCGATAGATATTATTAGCGTAAACGTTTACAATAGTCTATGGTGCGTAGATATAATAATTATTTTGCCTTTTGCTAAATTACTTCTTATTAAGTATTTACTATAAAAAATTCATCACCTTGATTATCTGAAGAACATTAATATCGAGTATACTTACGTTGGATGTTCAACTATGGTCTCAATTCAAAAATATACTCAAGCAATTTATACAAGTCTAGTATAGACTTTATTTGTGACGAATAATTTTATACTGCTTGAGTATGTTTTTAAAAGCCTTTGAAGATACAAAAAGCTATAAAATTATATTTTGGGAAACCATATTGAGTAAACGGTATAGAAAACACAATACTAGATCCTTAAATAGAACAGAACAATGTAAATCAGTGCAAGAACGTAAAAAAATAACAACACCACAATTGGTTTTTTAAAACCCGGAACCGTATAACTTACCATCCCTAACTCTTCATCTTATGTAAAAAATGTAGCCTTATTTATAAGAATTATTATCATAATATGAAGACATTACCATTCTTTTTCCGAATATGTAATGCGAGCGCGATAAATTTGAATTTTGTCATAACGTTCACACATTTTATCGCTTTTATGTATTCGCAAGGAGTCAGATTAGATGTGTACCTATGGGGACGTTTTTATACCTTATTTACCCACACATAAATATCTTTCGAGTTTTTACAGATTTACTCAATCATCTTTTAGGTTTGTTACAGGCAACTTTAGGGCGTTTAGGTCTTAAAATAGGATTGTTAACTAACTCAGTAAAGGCCATAGCACACTAGCAACTATTTGCAGCAGAATCGCGCGATTTTGCGTTCGTTGGCTGCCTTTTGCTTACAAAAAGTGAATAACGAACGTGAAAACGCGCGATTCGGCTTCAAAAAGTAGCTAGTGTGATATGGCCCTTACAACGATAATATCTAATGCTCGAGATAGGGCATTCATTTTTCTTACTTTTTGTTAAATGCAGTTCTTATGCATAATCGAATTCTAGATCCTATATCTATTAAAGTTATAAAAATCTGTAAATAACATAGTTCGTAATTCGTATCATCGTAACTTACTTCTTTGATTGATTGCAAGATTTTTTTTATTGCATAGCTACCTATATAGCTAGATATTCATTGGCATTGATTGTCTGTTAGATAGACTTTATTAATACAAGACAGGACGTTATCGGATTAGCACTGAGTGTACCTATAGGTGAAACGTGTGCACTTGTGCAGTTCATAAATATTGTAGGGTGAAACATGTGCAGTTCATAAATTATTTCGGAAAATCTCACAGTTCGTGGAATCTGATCGCAATCTTAGAATGGAACCGACGGCGACGCTTGGGGAGGTCGAGTATGACGAGATTGTTGTGGGTACGTCCCATCTTCGTCGCTGATGTATTAAATATTCAATATAACCGTTGCGTTGGATGCCCCCCAGCCAGATGGATCGACGACCTGAGGAGGGCAAAGAGAGACCTGGTTTAGAGTATAAATGGGAACAGCGGAGGTTCGATTGTTAAAGTGCATCTTGAGAGAGGGTCATGTCTCGCAGTGAACTGAGATTGAAAATAAATTGGAAAAATAGCCAATCAATCTTTACTATATTTAGGAGAAAAGAAAAAATAATATGCACTTTGTAGTTAGGATATGCATTTTATAAACAAGAATATATATTATTAAAAAATAATACCTATGTTATTATAGACCATTGCTAATTTGAAAACCATTAACAATATATGAAGAAATCGAATAAATAATAAATTGTATCTAATTTAAAATACTGACAACCTTATCTTAATTAACTTCGAATATCCCGTAGATAATTAATAATTCACCAAATATCGTTCGGTTGCATCTTAACCCTTCGGCTCGACAAGATTGTGACATTCCATATACCCGCTGAATCGACGAGCTGTCACAAATTACGTCATGAATTCTATCAATTACATTGTATTTGCACGTAAATATTATTCAGTGAATATAAATGAAAAATATGTTATCTCATTGAATTAAAAGCCGAAGTTTCTAGGAAATTTCTTTAGTTATATGTTAGTGTTGGTAAAACTGCATCCTTACATTGCGTTATTTGTAATAAATGCTAATTTCTTAACCTATCACGATTTCGAATCACTTTAACTTAGCATAAAAAATGCACCTAAGGAGCCTGCTTACCCGCAGAAATTCTATAATATGGAATAATTAAATATATTATCTTCCTACTTATTACTTAACTTTTACCATTATTCATACTTCTATACCAATAAGCACATAAAAAATCACAGCTAAATTATCTGAAATTTGAATGGAACCGTAATTCGATATTAGTGATGACCATCCAGCTAAAATTGTTATAGCAATGGAAACCTCGCGTTCATCCTAATCGAATCGGCCAAAACGATTAGAAAAAAAATTAAGTAGGAAAATCTTTTTAAACGGTTTTTTATAAGTAGATAGTTGTTATTATTATATATTAGATTGTACTAAAGCTATAAAATAAGTGAGTAAACTATGGGATTAAAAATAAAATGTGGGATACATCGATCATGAAAAGGTTTTAGAAATGCAAAAAGTTGTAGTATTGCCGGCTTTATTTGAAAAAGCAACCTTTTGTAATAATTTTATCATGGTACAGATATACCATACCATACTGTATACACCATAATAAACACAAAATAGTTTAATTATTTTAACCGGCTCGTAGCACGTCGTAGGAGAGGAGCGATGTAGATAGGTATCGCGCAGATCAGTCGATCAGCGAGGTCAAGCAGCGCTTGCCGCGGTCAGTCCTTGGATGGGCGACCGTTTCTTTAAACCTGTCCCTGCCTCGGTAAGCCGGTTAAGCAGTTTGTCCCGGTGTTATACGAATACCTATGACAATAGTTATGGGAGTCAGCAGCCCTAAAATTAGGTATCACTCTCCCAATAATGGTGGCGTAGGTCATTCGGTCAGTATAAAATACTGATATTCAGCCGCAAATGGCTAGGCTGGGAACCGACCCCAACGTAATTGAGAAAAAGGCTAGACAGATGAAGGTAATTTAGCAAATTTTGAATTTTCAAAGATCCACTTGCTGAGCCCCCTTTTTCTTTAGTTACAAGAAACTTATCACGAAGAGCAAATGTCAGGGTGCCCTGAACTACTAGTTCGATTCATTCGCCCCTCCCATCTATTTGGTCTACCTCCGGCGCGGCGGTCTGTTTGTGTTAGTACAGTGTTAGGTAATTCTTGTATAATATGTTTATAGTACCTATAATCCAAGTTTTGAAAGCTATTCTAAATCTCCCCATACCGTGTCTTAGCCTGGCAGTGGCGCGGCACGGTACGTCCACCAAGGGCACGTATTCCTTGCAAAAGCCGCGTTGCTGACCATCGGACAAACAAAACATGCATCACATTGCTTTACGCGCTGTGCCGTTCTGCCCAGACAGGACAAGAGCCTTATGCCAAGGTAGATATCGATTAAATATTTTTGAATTAAGAATACTAATGACAAGCGCATTCCAGAGTAAAATAAATTTCCTGAGCTCAAAACATGTCTACTCAGATGAATTACCTACTATTTTTGAAATTAGAATCTAAAAAAAACTACTCATAAAAGTTAGTTTACAGATATACATAATCAATGTCCACTTATTTTAAATCATTTGGAATACCATCGCGCACGCGCGTTATACAGAAAAGAACAAATTTAAATATAGAACAGTGCGCCCAAAAATTAAATCATTTGTTATTTTAGTGCAGACTTAATTTACATCGAAATACATTATTATAATATGTCATATTACGTTTATATTAATTCATTTTAGTAATAATAATAATTATATTACATTAATAATATTTATTTTAATGTTATTAGTATCGATTTCTATAGTTACTTATTTTGATTAATCGATTACGATTAAAGTTCGGAAAAATAATCGATTAAAAAAAAAGTGTATGGACATCTCAATAAAAAAAAATTAAAAAATGGTGGCAGAATATAAAACCCGAATTGAGTAGTGATAACAAAGATTACGCAATATTTAACTTGTGGAGTGATATTTACGTTGAAAAATGGACTTTTACGTGTACTACATATATTTTTAATCCACAATGTAGCATATTTTAAATAAGTCATTTGTGAAATATGTGATATTAGTGAAAAACAAACAATAACTAAGGCATAATTCGCGGGAAATTTTTACTTCCAACATCAAAATCTTTGTTATCACTGCTTTATTGATCAAACCTATGGATGATTTCAACAATCTAATATATAAGGCGTTATTTACTTAGCTATGATATGGAGTTTGGTGATCCAAAATCCACATTTTCATGTTTTTTAGCAACACGGCCGTTGGTCTCAGAATGGCCGATATTTTATAGGTAAATTTTGTTATTTATTCATGAAATACGGAAGATTTGCGTGCTTGTACAAACTAAATGTTTATCAAACTCTTTTAATTAACACACAATATCATGATTCGATTGTTTATTTATCGTAACGACTGACAATGATTTGAAATGACAGTTGGGCCCATTTGTGTGCCCGTTTCGAGTTTACGGTACCCTGCGTGTCGGGCCCATTTGTGTGCCCTCTACGGATTATAAGGTTAAACAGCAAATATCTAAACATAAACAGTCGTTAAAGGTATACGCTTTATCATTTACACATCGCGTACACTCATAAATGTTTTCCTGTATTGAGGCGAGCATTTCGTACGTGTCTAATTATTTTTGGAACGGATGCTACTAAGGGTTCCCGATTTACACCACGAAAGAAAAGTAAACGAAGATACGAGTTCTAAACACTTCGAATATAGAACACCGCAGTGCAAAACTTTTGTACTTTCCTTTTATGTGGTTGAATAACATTTCTTACCTTGCTCGTGAGATTTATGCCATCGAGAACTTAATGCAAACAAATGGTAGCACAAGTTCAGTCACCCCAACATGTGGTGGATACTCAAACGTTCATTCTGCAAAGCAAAACCAATGGAAGTGGAGGCGGAAGATACTAATTGAAATAACAGTAGATATTATGGTTTTAACTTTAACCGTATCCCTAGCGTTTGTTTTCTTAGTGCTACGATCGATCATAAATCAAAAGGTAAATATTACATCAATGTCTTATAGGAAGGTAATAATATCTGTGCGTCAAATAATAAGAAATAATAGATACTGTATACAATAAGTAGGCAGCTATTGTCATATAAGTATTGAAAGAAAATAAAAAGCTTTTGTTGAAAAATTTATTACCCATTTTACTGCGAGTTTATCACATTTCAGTATTTTTTCATTCAATATTTCTGTAAAATCATGATTAATTTGTAACCGAGCAGTTTTTCCCGATACATGTGATTTTTTCCTGTTAGACTAATTTCTGCTTTCAACCATTCCCGACATTGTCACTGTGTTTGACACATCCTCGAACCGGAGCCATAAGTAAAGCCATGTTCAATACAAAGTAAACAAAATATTTCTTTATTTTCCCGCGAACGCTCCGTATCAAGATCGCACTCAAAGAGCTTGAAAATGGAAATAAAAAGTGTAACCACGCAACCATTTTTTTACATTTTGTTCTATTATTTACGGAACTATTAAAAAAAATACCTTTTTTAATCTGCGCCTTACCTTACTTACTTATTTACAGCGCCAGCAGATAAAGTTGGTTTGTAGATTAATTAAAATAAAATGTTAACCAACTATAGGTATATTAAATGTGAAGTTTGGTGTTTACTGATCACCGGTATTACCTCTTTAAATATTTTTTTAAACCATAGACTAAAGTAGCAAAAGCAGTTTCCTGTTTAATGCGACTTGCTTTACCGCAAAACTAAAAATAATAGTACGTACGAATGTTTTGTATTATTTTGTATTGATTTAAGCCCCTACGAACGTTCTAATTGAAAGATGTCAAAAACAATCAGCGTTAATACGGTGAGTTGATATTACTTCATGTCCTAACAACAGCTTGAAAGCGCACTTTGAAACTTGCTATTTTATTCCGCGTTCGTATAATACTTAATATGCATCTCAACAAACTTATACATTTTAACATAATAACGAATGCTGTTCATATTATAAACAGGGAAATCCTGTTTCTACAGAGCGTGAAGTATATTTGTCTAGGTAAGATTTCAAGGCACTAAATGGGAGGACGTCACGTCGCCCGCACTTGTCTTCAAGTTTGCAAGGCACTAGAGCTTCACGTCGTGTCGACAACTTTTCACATAAACTGCACAACTTTACACGGCGCCACTTATAACAAATTGCCGTTTTCTATTCAACATATTGAAATTTTTGAAAAGTTAGCTTTTATTCAACGAATCCTCTTATTAGTTTTAGTTGGTGTCCGAAAAGTGCAATTCTCCATTTCGTTTGCAGTGGAACTTGTGCCTAGTCCGAAAACTTCGCTCTATTCATTTTTATGCAAAAATGTCAGACAATGAATAGTTGGCTGTTCTCTACTTTCAGCGTAGTGTACAGTCAGACAAAAAAGAGTAGATAACGATTGGGGGCGCCACTTGTATATTGTTTTATTCATATATAAGTAGTATTTTATAAGCGAACCTTCCTTTGATCACAACAAAACTGCACAGAACAGTAAAGTTAACATAGCGGAAAACTATGCTATGACAGCTATAGTATTTTTTTGGGTAACAGGCGAAGAAGAATATTAGTTCCGTCAAAATCCGTTTTTTACTGTTTCTTGTCAGACTATATTACATTTTATTATATTACATTTTATTTATTATATTACACAAATAATGCACACTTTGACTTGGTTTTAGTGGGAGTTTGAAAAGTGAAATTCTTAATTTTGTATGCAGTGCGACTTGTGCTTTATCCTAAAACTTCACTGTATTTTTTTTTTTTTTTTTTTAAAGCGTCAGTTTGAATATGGCTGTTCAGTTTTCACTAGACAAACTCGTAAAATACGTTTAAATTCATGATTGCACAAACAATGTACACTTTGACTAACCAGATGTATTTTCACATACAACAACATGTTCATCATTAGCAGTGTGTTGTGTAACTCCGTGCAGTTAAGATATGCTAATTTAAAACCTCAAATTGGGTACAAGCCCTGCATAGAGAGGAGTGTTGTGGCTTTGTTCTAGGTTATGGCGATGCGTTTGTAGTGGCGAGCTGATCCGGCGCGTCATTTGGTTGTCTTATTCGGTGTTTAATACATACCTTATTTGTATCATTAATAACGGCATCAGCGATAAGTGGATATACATTAGTACACCTCAGCCTGCCCTAACCATTTGGGAAATACAGGTGATAATTATTTTACTGTAACCTCTTGCTGTTGCGCTATTAACTACCTAAGTATAATAATTATGATTATAATTTTCGCATGTAGGAACTTTTACAATCTCACCTATAGTTCTTGAAATCTAAAAAATACCTTTTGACCGCTATCAAAGCCAATCAAAAACATGCCGTTTTGCTTTTGACTGGCTTTTACAGCTGTTATAAGGTAGTTTTTTAGAATTGAAGAACTGAGGTACGTAATCAATATTATAAATGCGAAAGTTTTGTTTAGGTGTTTATAACTAAATCGGATCATAATAATGACTGAACGAATTTTGTATAGAAGTTCAACGAATCCCAGAATAAGACAGAATTATATTCAAGTTTACATTCCGAAATACTAAGAACTTTTGACGCGGGCAGAGCCGTGGGCACAGCCAGTACTAAGTAAATGTTTGGGTAGTATGGCAGCTGACGTATAAATGAAGATTCATTAATGTAGTTCTTGGAATATACCTTGATGGTTCAGTGATCGCAAGCGCGGCTACCGAAAGTGATGTCCTGAATTCGAATCCCTAATCGGGCAGTGTTATCGGGTACCCTATTATTTTACATAACAATTAAGTTCTCCGTAGCAGCATGGTTTGGAATGGAATTGTGCTTGGTAAATGACAGACCGTGATACCTCCAACGTTGCGAAATAAGCTGCAGTATAAACTTCTATTCATAACACAAGTTTAATCTTAGCTTGGGTGTCAGACGTATACCTAATACTATGTACAAAACTACAATTTATATGCAAAAAAAAAAACCCCCCAGACTGGGAACAACTCTACAGCTCTCTCGGCTCTGTAGGTAGGGCATACAAATATTTGTTCAGAGTGGGGATCGAACCCGCGGTACGTAACGCAGAAAGCAATCGCTTAGCCACTGTGCCAACCATGCCGGCAAAGTTACACAAGTTACAAATAAAGCCTCAAAATATACTGAAGTGAAATCTTTATATTTGCCAAAGACATAGATGCAACTGCAGTAGTAAAAGGTCAGTCTAAAACTGTTTTATTGCGGGCGCTCGACATAAAATATTTACACAGATTTCGCGTTTGTTTTCGCAGTATTTTATCCGTAACATACCGTCGTTCCTAAATAAATAGTTATTTGTTATACAAGAGTGCAAAGTTGCTTTTTAACCGCGTGTTCAATTTTGATGACCGAGCAAGCGAAGGATTCTAAAATTGAATCACGAGCGCAGCGAGTGATTCAAAATTAGAATCCTGAGCGTTAGCGAGGGAATCAAAAGAGCACGAGGTGAAAAATCTTTGCACTCGAGTGCAACACGTAACTTTTCATTCCACCTCAGCGAGGAAATGACTAAATGCAAAAAAAAAACGTTTAATTCACAAACTTAGTGCACACGATGTTCTAAATTCAATTTACTTTATCCTCTAGAGAATAAAAACGGCTTTTCCACTCAGATATTGAAGATTAAAAATACTCTTTCCGAGATGGTGGGATGAAAATATTATTTAAAGGATTCCGGCATTTTTTTTTTCATGAATGTCTGTTGTAGGTAATTATAATGTAAAAGACAAGTAAAATGGAATGAATCTGAACAAACAAATACCTAATTAAATAAATGAATCCAGCCCATTACTGTCCCACTGCTGAGAACGGGCCTCTTCTCAGAATGAGAAGGGATAGGCCTTAGTCCACCACGCTGGCTTAGTGCGGGTTGGCGGACTACACACCGTCGAGAACTTTATGAGGCCCTCTCAGATGTGCAGGTCTCCTCACGATGTTTTTCCTTCACCGTTATCGCAAGTGATCATCAATTTCTAATCCGCACATGAATCCGAAACGTCAAAGGCTGGGATCGAACTCAGACCCTCCGGCATGGAAGGCGAGCGTCCAACCGCTAAGTTATCACTGCTTTCTTACACAAATAATAAAAAAAAAATATTGAAGACTAATAAATACTTCATTACTTTGCCCAACTATTAAATATTGTACGACTCCTGTATGCTAGGTTATCCAAACAATCAAACCAGTGTCAGATTTTTTTGCTAAAGTAGAACAGTCTGTCGTTCGCACTACCCTGTGACAGCAAGCAAATAAACCAGGATCCATTCCACTTATTTATTCGGAAGGCAATACTTATTATCCTATTACAAAAGTAAATGAAGAAATTTGAACATTTCCTCCCAATAATTTGTTCGTTCTCTTCCAATTACAAGGAGAGAATGGAAGTATATAGTACAAAGTGTCTTCAGGAATAAACTTGGATTATTTTTTCCACTTTATTTCCTCTTGACGTAAATTAAGATCTCTAAGAGCAAAACTTATGACGAAGTCATTAATTAATACTTGCAATTACGATTACCTAAGTACCTTGTGATTAGATTTTTCTCTCTCGATGTCGGATAAAAACGGTTTATCCACTCGCCGTGCTAGCCCTGCAGCTATTATTGCATTCGTAAACAGCGAAAGGCCTGACAACCGGACACTACGCAAATCAAAAATCATCTCTTGTGTTTGTTTTATCGCACCAACTGGAACTGTTATAGTGTTGTAGTTTTGTTTAGAACTGTTTACCACATAATTATTAAAGGCGGATTTTGTGTATTTGCCTGTGTTTATTACGGTTAGACAATAATTCCAATATCGCACTATTATTACATAATATTTCCGGAATATCAGACTATGCTGTTGTTTCCAATTTATGAACATTTAAATAGAACTACAAACAAATCTATGTCAAAGAAATGCAGTGTGATTCACGGAGCATGGATCAAACGAAGGAGTGGTATAGGGGACCTCTATGTGCATCCATTACATCCCCATGTTTGTATGCTCAGCGCCATTGACTAGTTTATTTGGCATTTAGCGTCGTTTAGTATTCCGGTGGAGCCATACATTCCGCTATCCTGACAAAACCACTTAAATACTAGTGCGTTGATAATTTTTATGATGATAGTCTAAATAGTGCCTCTATCTAATTATTTTGTAATTTTTTATTGAAATCATAGATACTGTAACTTAATCAACAAAATTGGCAACGCTCTACTAAAAAAGGCGTTTTTTTTTAAATACGTCTCTTGGGTTTCCTGTATCGAGGGTACAGTTTACAAACATACAACATCTTACATGCACACACACCATGACCAAAAACAATTATCTGTAGATCATATAAATATTTATTCCATGTGGGAATCGAAGCCATGACACATAGCGCAGAAAGCTAATCACTTAAGTACTGCGCCCAACCGTGCCGTATTGGCAATGTAGACCGTATTGGGTTTAATTCATACCTAGCGTGACAGGCAGCAATAGGTCCGTTTTCAGAACACATGTTATCCATTAGGCCTAACATGATGTTCTCGTCCTAAGCTATAGTAGGTACCTAATCCATTAACGCTAGAACTAAGATTGAGCTTTGTAATAACTCAAACATCACTAGTAAAGGACTAATAATTATTAAATTTACTAGTGATGTTGATTTGTTGCTTGTAATAAAATTGTAGAATAGTTCGAATGTACAAGCAACAAAGTACATGGTTTGGTCAAATTAAATTAGGATTTGATACTGTGAACTGATTGTGTGTCGCCTTAATAATGCTGTTAGTCGCATGTCAAAAGTTTGACCAGTTGAAATGCACTCAGCGTGCATAGTGAAAATAATAATAACGTTTCCCCTGTAGACTACTACATACTGAAAATTATTCTGAATGGACAAAGCGACGCGACGGTGGCGCCCATTTTGTAACTGTAAGGCACCAAATAAATATATCCTACTTATGTTATAAATGTGAAAGTTTGTATGTTTGTGGGTTTATGAATTTGGATGTTTGTTAATCAAGCGTATTTGGATGAAATTTAGCACACAAGTAGACCATGGTCTGGATTACATAAGATACTTTCTATCTCGGTACATGAAGTAAGTAGATACGTAGGATGCGCTTGAAACTACGGGCAACAGCTGTAATTTAAAATATTTTCGTCTGTTTCTAACAGGTAATACAAAAAAAAGAGCTTATTCTGTCCTATCGACACGGGCTATTTATATGAGAATCGTTCATGCCGTAATGGAACGATTAGCCAGCCAGCAATGGTGGTGGTATCTTGGCTGACTGCCCAGGGTGCGCCAGACGATCTCAGGTTTCGTCACTCGTGGAGTCGTTCCTCCAGATTTTGGAGCTGTCAAACTCATATTAAACTTCCACCTCCAGCCTGCGTAAACTGCCTTCTTAAAGTCGGCGCACAGATATATATTTAAACATCTGTGGTTCGGCGCTTACTAAAAGGACAGCACGGAAAAGTATGTATTTCTAACAACTCAAAATAAATCTTATGGAATGGACTTAAAACTTAAATGCCACAGCCACTCATGCATGCCACGGGATGCCGCGGCGTGCCGCAGCATGCAGCTACTGTGGCGTTTAACTGAGTTATTAGAAATAGATACATTGCCGTACCGTCCTCTTAGTGTAATAATTTAATCTGGGCTAAGGATACATTTTCCAATCCGCGGTCTACACTCAAGAACTCGTCTGGTCTAGCTAACATCGATACTTCGGCATTCTTCCAGGGACATGTCACATTAGTATTTATAGCCATTCACGACTTATAGTTTGCTATATAGCCGTGGATGGCTACCTATACATAAATATGTGAAAACATGGACTCAGATTTATTATCAAGCTTCTTGTTATTTCTAAATTCGCGGAATAAGAAACAATATTGTGCGAACCGCCTAAGAAAATATTTTCCCTACTCCCAACAACAGTTCGACCTATGGCAGTATAAAGTCTCAACTTGCGTCACAACGATGGGCGTCCATTTTTCTAACAGCTTCCAGCCTGCATGAATTTCCATATTTTAACCAATTTATCTCACACAACCAATTAGTTAAAGCACTGCTAGTAATTACTCTCTATGTTATTTGGGTAAACCCGAAATATACTGAGACTGTCGCGGGAATACCTTAATGTAAATTATACCCAAATGTATGCAGCATGTACATGCATTTCGAATTTTCGACCTAACGTCACGGGCAAACTGCGTCGATATTTACAGGTTAACAGAATACATCTCATATAAAAACAAATTAATTTTTATACCATTACATCACGCCTGTAAAACATCAACGCCTCAAAGAGGTGGGCAGAAGTGTACTGTTATACACTCACATTTTGTCAACGCCGTTATTAAGTTCCACGTATCAAACGGTCAGCCTATTGGCAACAACCGGACACACTTCCAAACACCGTGTCGCTAGCTACTGAGTATTTCCTTAGAGATAAAAATCAAATTCAAAAAACTAAAACGTATTTATCGAAGTACCTATAAATATTTTTTCATAATAAACTTAATAGCTTCTGAAGTCGGTGCCACTGCCAAAGCAAGGTGCATTGAATAATTAAAGGCCCTGTCTTCAGAAGCTGTTAAATTATTTTATATGTTTTAGGTTTTCCAAGTCGGTTTTTACTTTGTTTTCAATATTTATTATTTATTATTCTATTTTGACTGGCATAAACAATACCTAAACATGCTATTATAGCAATCATGAGTTATTTACTGTTATCCGTTGAAGAATTCCATTATCTATCTTCGAAGGTATTCATCAAACCTTCATCAATTTTAAATGGGACCACCTCAGAAGAATACTCTTTCGAACAAAAAGGAATCATTAAAATTGGTTAACAAGAATTGGCAACCACATCGCTGAACAAACATGCAAAAAAGAACAAAAAAATACGGTTGAATTGATAACTTCCTCCTTTTTATGAAGTCGGCTAAAAAACCCAATAAATCTTTACCCGACCTGAAAATCGAACCCATGACCTCATGCTCAGCAACTGGGCTTGAGATTAGATCACTAGACCAATGAAGCAGTTAAATTTGATTAATATGGACAACAAATCAATTTCAATGCCAATTAATTGCACACATATTTCAATAATAATACTCTAAACAGGTTGCAAAGACCGTCACATACGGGGTGGCTGCGGTATAACAAAGTTACGCAATTACTGGTGGCAACGGATTTGGTAGCGGTCCCAAAGCCGCAGGTACACTGCCGACGACGGTCGTTCCCACCTTCGCGCCAGCCCCACTATTTACTCACATCATTAGCACATTACATAACGTGTTAGTTACCGGAAAGTTCCTTGTTCAGTGTCAGAAAATGATATTGTTATAAGAATTTCTTTTTGCGAAAGTATTTCTAAATTTCCAGTTTCAGACTGTTCTGTATGTAAAAGTGTGCGTACAATATTTTTATTAGTTTCAGTTTACAAGGTTTGATAATATTGAGAATCACTCCATAACCATAATGTAAATTGTATAAGTACTGTATAAAAATAAACTTTCGACTTCATTTTCAGGACATACAGCAGATAAAGAAGCAGTCTTGAGAATCAATCCTTATCCATAATGTAAATTGTATACCTACTTTATAGAAATAAACTTTCGACTTCATTTTCAGGACACTAGTTATTAACAGAAACAAGTAGCAGATATTGGTGTGTCCGAAAAATTTGTCTAGTTCCGCACCTCCGTTAGTGTTAGCTTCCAATTAGCCGACGGTATCTATAGTATCCCACCTTGATTGGACCGTGAACGCTAACAGCATCGAACTCGTCATTTGGATATGGATTCATAAAGTTCTCACTCTATCATTGCTCTTCAATTCACTGTACGATGTAATGTCATTTCCGATGATAAAAATGAAACATCCGAACATTGAAGATTCAAAAATCTAGTAGATGATTTTTTAGCCTGATTTTTTAATAGCATAAGTACCTATTCAGATTTTTCCAATGATTCTTTACTGAACTGATTTTTACTTTTTGTATTTATTTGTAATCAATAACTACCTAATCACTTCAGTTTCAGCTACGTGAATCAAAAAATAAATAAATCCAGATTAATCTTATTTCAAAATGGTTAATTAACCCCTTAAAAGTATTACGGATTAAAAAAGAAAAAGAACTTTGAGACCATTTATTTTATGAAAACAGTCGGAATTCGATTAAACTCGATTAAGGGATAGTCAAAAACTTCGATTCTGCTGAAAAAATCCTTTCTATGGAGGCAGCATTATAAAGACGGTACCTACGTGAAAAGAGTAAATGGTGCGAAATAATCCGAGCTCTTAGTTCTTCGTTGCTGAAAACGAATTTATTGCCTCGATACTCATACAAACGGGTTTATTGACACCTTTAATAACAAACCGACAGGCATAAAGCGCAATACTACACATTTGTAAGAAAACAACATACTGTATCTATCGACACAGTAAATATATTTTATATGTTCAATTTTGTTTTTCATTTGTGTAATTTGCATTTCATATTCAAATAGAAATTTCGGTGCTTGAAGAAAAAGCGAAGTGTAACAGCTGTTTAGTATTATTGTGGTCGTCTTATGCGTTAGTGGGTAGATAGACCTCGATGCAGTATCGAGTCTATATTATTATGTACCAATAGGTAGTATGACAAACCACATCAGACGGGTAACCACATGAAAACAATGAATGCGGTCTTTACACTCCAAACAAACGCAGCCTTACACACGTACGTTGTTGGTTTATTGTGGCCCAATTAACAAATCAATCAAATCACTGATTGTATGCGCGACATTTTACATAATTTAATATTGATCACACATAGTTGTTATGTCCGTTCGAGAAATTTTAGCTTTCATATGTTGCTTGCTAGCAACTTGCCTGATATTATTATGTTACGAAATAACCAATTTTTCTGAGTAAACTTTTTCATGTTCCTCATACCAAATTTCTCCCCGGGAAATATTAAAACGTAAAACGTAAATAGCCTTCGATTGAAAGTATAAGTCTACGTATGTTTTAGACACGGGGAAAATCACGCGGAAAATAAAATAAAACTGGAAAGCAAAAAAAAGGTTTTCGTTCTGACAGAAAATCAGAAAAAACCTATAAAAAATTGCAGTGTTGTTAAAACTTGCACGTAAAACTGAACGGACTTTTGCCGTATTCGTTAGTCGGTTACCATGCATAACGTAAGCTCCACAAAACTTGTCTGACAAAATTTGTGTAGGTATTTACGTATTTTCCAAACAGATATTGCGTGCAATTTTTTTAATTTAACGGATGAGCTTCCAATGTTTTGTCTGTCATCCAGTTGGTGAAAATAACAGTGTATTTTCAAAATAATATTTTGTAAGATATTTTTATCTAGAAAACTTTCGTGAGTAGAAGACATAATATAAGTAAATTAAGGGTTGGTGCATCCATCTAGACAAATATGTATATAAACGGCGACACTTAAAACTTATGGTAAGTGTAGAATTTCAGAGTGTGAATTTCGCGATTGTGTCACAAAGATTTAGGTGCCTATCATCAATATATCCAGTGGTGGGGCTAAGAAATTTCATTAAAAATAAATAGTTCCATTGTACTCATATGTCTGTAACATTTTTATTACCATGTCTCTTTGTGTGTTCATAAATAAATATAAAAATAAAAAAAGATACTCAGAGAGGTAGGGGCTACTATCGAGTCCCAAAAAATCGGACACGTTAGTTTCGGAATTCGCGCTTCATGTGGCAGCAGTGTTCGGTTCAGAACACCGCAATACCGACTAATTCTTTCAATCTGCTATATTAAATTGTTTATAAATGCGATAATTATTTTGAGGCATCTAAATAACTATTCAATTTTAATAATTTAATATTATATTATAAAAAAAGTATTTTAACCAAATTCTTCTGTTGATTTGATGCATAATCAAAACAAAATTACGTTTTATGTAGATAGTAACATAGTTTTATGACAAATGAAAGAAATCAAAACATAATGGTTTTTATTTGTACTTGTAATAAAACAAACGAGTTTACAGCTATTCTTAATAGCAAAGAGAAATAAACATAATAGTTTTCAGCACTCCTGTAAATGTCGTGGATAAATTGAAACCATTTTGAAATAACAAATGGGCGATCGAGTATTTCTAGTATATTTTTCCTTATGCTCAAGATACAAAACGGGAAAAACTAAATGCGATCAAGCTCGTTCCAGTTAAAGGTAATGAGCCCATCTCAAGGGCCTATACTTTATGTATTGAATTGACATCGCACTCCGCAATAGTTATATAAAATTCATGTCGTTCTCCCTCTGTTAGTAGCTTCCGCCTCAATACCAATTGGTTACTATCTACGCAGACATTACCCGGTTACTTTTGTGGATTCCTCGAAACGATAATATTTATTTTCTAGTTCCAGTATCCACCTTATTTGCGGTCGTATTCTTGAAGGTAACAGTTTTAAAAGAGGTTTCAGGTATTTACAAGTACCTACCTACGCAGTTTAAACGAAATTGGGTCAGAGTCCCACTTTTGTCCAAACCGCGTAAAATAAATGCAACTAGAGGAAGTTGACTTAAACCGCTTGAGGCTACGAATAAATTTGCTTCAAAATCATTTCAGAACACGTTTATATTTCAAAAAAGAAAATGTAAACAAAGCCAAACTATGTACGTACCACTTTAAAAATGTTTTATTCAATAGAAGAGAGTTAGGTGGTGGCAAACGTTTCATTATTCTAATGCCTGCGGTGGGCGGTGCCTAGATAGCCAGGTGTTGCGAAGTAAATGTAAATATTTTATTGTGGAGGCACAAACAGCGCCTGAGAGATCAATAAAATTTGTTTGTTTTGTAAAATGCTCTCTGTTGTCTGCTTTATAGATTGTGAACATGAATTATTCAAACATACGAATGGAGGAGTACCAACCAGTCCATTTGTTTTAATGTTTCGCCTGATGAAACGTGTAACTTTCAGGCATTTTTCGCCCATGTGAAGCTTATTTTGTTATGATTATTTTCGTACTTCGAAAATAAATAACCAATTCCAGTACCGTTTTCCGATATCCAATATTATGGACAGTCATTATTGAATGGATATAAGTAGATTAGGTGATGGTACGCAGGATTTTGAAATTATTATACCCAATTATTAATTTGGTTAATCCGCTAGTGTGATAGGATAGCTAATTAAATCAAGAACAATCGGATTTTAATGGCATGATATTCTATTCATTCTATATTCATTGTAATTACAGGTATAAAATATATTTTTGTACAATTGTACGCACACAGCTTCAAACCAGATAACCTAACCGTCAAAAACTCCCGACTCCAACTACAATCATATCTCTTCATCAACTAGAAAAGAGGTGATGATCTTCAAACGGCTGAGCAGATTTTCTTGAAATATAGCTAACAACACTCTCAATTAAGACAACTTCCAACCAAAAATAACTTAATCAAAATCGGTTCATCCGTTCAGGAGATATGATGCTACAGGCAGACACCCCTCTTTTTCGTCGGTGGTTAAAAATATGTACGATGGGTAGAATGATCCGAAAACGCTACAATATATTCTGTTAAAGCGACCTTAATAAGAAGATTGAGAAAAAAATTTGGCACCGCATGAAAATCCAATCAATCCACTTCCCCAGCCTCAAATAAATCTAATCTGGAAATAATACCAACGTACTGATATAGCGAAATCAAATCCAGACAGGTGGTAGTAAAAAATGTGCTGAGTATCATTCCAAGAGATTCTTGATAGACCCTTAAGTAAACTGTTATGGTTAATAGGGATACGTCGAGCGGATTACAGGCAACTTACAGGCGTCCTCGGGTACGTCGGGCAAACATTACGGGCGTGAGCTCGAAAACTCAATTACTGACGCCGTTTCAAACATTACCTACCTATACGTGGGGCTGCCAGGGTATCATCAATATCTAAGGGATTTGTCGTGTAGTCATACATCATATTATGTTCCTCTACCTATAGTTTGGTAGAAATATGCTAGAGTTGCAAAAGTTGGAGCCTTGGACCATTATCTTCGTTCATAATATTTATACAACTTTGATATAATATCTAATATCTCAATAGATTAATATAATATAGATGCCAAGAAGTGATAGTCTAGCGGCTAAAAGCTTGCGGAAATGCAGGAAGGTCTGAGTATGAACCAGCCCGCACCTCTGACTTTTCGAATGTGCGGATCAATATTATTTATCACTTGCGTTAACGGTAAAGGAAAACATAATTAGGAAAACTGCGCATCTGCGAGGGCCTCATAAGGACCCGCACCAGGCCAACGTGGTAGACTAAGGCCTAACCCTCTCATTCTGAGCAGAGGCCCGTGCCCAGTAGTAGGACAGTAATGGGCTGGATTTATTTATTAATATTGATGTCAAGCAAAATATATATATATTAATACGCCAGGAGAAAACTTTGTACCCCTTTTTAGGCATAGTACCTATATTTTTTGACGTGACTGATCGGTGACTTGGCGGTGATATGTGAAAAGCGGCAGTCGTGACGTGACTGACGTGTGCGGCCGATGTCCTACGACTTTCACTTATAGTGCCACAAACTTATCTGGACCGGTGACCAAAATTGGAACTGACGTGACGATGGAGAGACATTGGTAAAAGCGACGGCAGCGACGGCATGACCCGGGGCAGATAAGTATGTGGCACTATAACTACATCTTTTGACATCACTGATCATCGACTTGCGGTGACGTGGCTGATGTATGTGCATGTAAAGCCAATGTTCTGTTGAGGATGTCTGTGGGCTGATATGATGTTATGATAATAACTTTTTCCTGTAACTGTATATTTATGAAATGCGATGATAAAACATGTTCATCAATCCGACACTGTTCAAAGATCTACACAATCGGAGGTAATCCGCATTTGTAGTAGGATAATGTATCTAATAATAAACCGTAACCATTTTCTGGAAATAATAATACGACATGTGATACCACGTGCCTATATTATTTGATGCGTGGGGTACTCCGGCCGTACCCAAAAATTCCAATGATTTTCACGCTTATTTTTTTTCGCATGATTTTCCACTTTCACTGATTCGTCTAGACTACGTGGAAACGGACACTTTAGCGACTTTATCTGTTCTACATGAGTAAATAAAAATTACAGTTAATAAATTTTATTTTAAGTATCATATTAACGGCAGAAGTAGTCTTATAATAATGTGAATAGATCATCATGATATGTGTAAAATTTGAAACGAAATTCCTATGCCTAAACTACTAAATGTACTTGATAATGGTCGTACAACGCAACATAGGTGTAATTCGTGGTATAATAATTAATGTCATATTATTATCTCCACTTTAAATATTTAATATTCGATGAGCCTTATTATGATTAGGAACAAAAACCCTGAACTTAAAAGTTTCAATGTTCAACAACCCTAATCATACAGTACCTTGTTTTAGATTGTTTCTGCATCTCCCACGCACAATATCACACGACATTGTGTGATCTAAGCAAACTGTTATAACGCAAATATGTTTACATGAAGCCCTTCGAGAACTTTGTAAACTATCCTATACATATGACTCTGTAAATCCGTACACGTAACTCTATTTGTAGGTTATCGCTTAATTTCTACTGTCAAGCGTCAGGACATTTTGAATTTATATACGGGGTGGTTAGCACAGTGGCTAAACAATTGTTTTTTCTACGCAATGGTTCGCGGGTCCACTACAAATTTACTTATGAGAGATGGAGAAAAATTGGTGTGTTTTAAAAAAAAATGGCCTACTATTGCCACATTTATAAATATGTAATAAATACTTTTCTTTGATAGCTTATTAGCACCTAGATATAATTGGGCCTATCGCTAACCATCTGAAAAAAAGGTGTGAATATTCCAATAATTACCTGCCTCAGCAAACGGATTAGTGGTCGTAATAATGTTATTATTAGCGCATAGGATATGCTATTGCTGCGAAATAAGCCGCTAGTTTTTCCCAGTTTTTCGACACTCATGGTAAGAGAGGCAGTTCTCTTTGCTTTGTTGGAAACCACACTTTTCTTTCAAATATTCATATTGAAAGAAAATATAAAAAATTCAAATTGAAGTGGAATTGGGCTGGCCACATCTGCCGCATGTCGGAGGAGCTATGGGCTAAAGTAACCACAGAGTGGGTCCCGAACGGCAGGAAACGACAGCGCGGCAGGCCCAAAAGGAGATGGCGGGATGAGCTGGACATTTTCATAAAGGATTGGCCCCAGATCGCAACTGACCGTGAGAAATGGAAAGAGGGAAGGGAGGCCTTTGCCCTGCAGTGGGACATTACGGGCTCATAATAATAATAATAATAATTCATATTGACAATATTTATTATGGAGGAGCTCAGATCAGTCGATCAGCGACGTTAAGGGGGTATTTTACAGGAATGCCGCAAAAACCGATTTGTATTTACAATTTTTTGAATAGAAATTCTTATTTCTTTGTCCTGAAAAAAATATATATCAAACTTGAAGATGTGACAATCTCTGCACGGTTGTCCGATACATGAAAGGATGAAGTTGGCTCGATAAAAAAAATTCGCAAAGTTACCCCTTTTAAAAAAGTGTTTACAAGATTATTTCTAAAACATGATATTATTTCAAATAATTTTTACATCACAATATTGGTCGCAAATATACCAACGAAAATCGGTTGTTATTTTTTTATAATATTACGTATATTGGTCACAATTTGATAAAAACCACAAAATTCGTGATTTCTGTCATCTCTGCCATCAATCAGTCGCGTTTTGGCGCGCATCGAGGTCGGACCTGTGCAATTTTTTTTGACATTCCTGCGCTTACACTTTATTCAAAACCAAAAGAAAGAATGACAGTAAAATCATTAAAAAAATTATTAAAAAGCAACAGGATGTATAAGTAACTTGCCTTTTATTCAGAAAATCTAAGTATTTCGTTTATAAAAATCAATATGCTAAAATAATTTCTTGACATCTCCGTCAAGAATTCATTTTATAGGATGTAGTATAGAAAAATCAGTACGACAATTTGTAGTGTTGAGAACAAAGAGTATGAAGTTTTATATACACCATGTCCCAAAATTCAACGATAAGCGGGCACCAGAGGGTTGACCAGCTCATGACTACTCGAGAACAAAAAAAAATTTAAAAAACATCTCAATTTTTAAGAAGTTACATAAAAAAATTGAAATCCTTCAAAAATTTACACCCCTTAAGATATTTTTAATTACCATGACCACAATGTTTCAGATATTTCTGAATTTCTTTTTGTACCGGCAACCTAAGTAGCACTGCTATCCACCACAATCGTTAAAAATCCCAGAATGCCTGTGGATTTGACACAAAAATCAATCAAAATTATTTTTCACCCTAAAATTTTGAAAGATTTTTACTTTTGGTCCACTTTCACTCATCGTGGTGTAAAAAAAAAGTACAGACACTACCATGGCAAGTATTTTTAAAAATTGACGCAACTATCCAAGATTCCAAAATGGTAAAATAATCTAGGAAAACTAGCCACAAAAAATTGAAATGCGTACTATTTCTGAACAAGAACCAAATTTCATAACTTTTACTATGTGGTTTTTTGTTGTAAATTCTTCGAATTTGAATGATACGAGTACATGTCCGTAGTTAATAAAATTTAGAAGTTAGAGAGAGATAGATAGATAGTATGTAAAGAAGGAAAGAAAACGTTTTTAAAAATTATACCTCGTTTCTCCACAACTGCAACAGTCTGCTAGTACGTCTGTGGCATACCATCACCTGTCATCCCACTTAGGATTTTAGGAGTGAAAGTGGACCAAAAGTAAAAATCTTTCAAAATTTTAGGGTGAAAAATAATTTTGATTGATTTTTTGTCAAATCTACAGGCATTCTAGGATTTTTAAGGATTGTGGTGGATAGCAGTGCTACTTAGGTTGCCAGTACAAAAAGAAATTCAGAAATATCTGAAACATTGTGGTCATGGTAATTAAAAATATCTTAAGGGGTGTAAATTTTTGAAGGATTTCAATTATTTTATGTAACTTCGTGTGCGAGTCCGATTTAAATGTTTTTTCTTTCTTTCTTTCAATTTTGAAGCTCTTCATCTGCATACATAGCGAGGAATCTGAACTAGGAATATGGTTTTGATCTATGAATATGCAATTTCTTTTTTGGTAAAAAAGCAACCCTGTGAACATACTTAAGTAGGTATGACTACGGAAACGGACGACTCCTACAGGTGTGGGTGAGAGTAGGTTATTATCTCAAGGCATGGATTTGAGTTGGCTTATTCTTCTAACATTACACACACATTGGCAGTGTCATCAGGTTTGTCATGCCGATATATCGGTTTCGTTACGGCATTATTGGCTTAGTGTGAAAATGCCCAATGTTGGTCGAGACAATTATGTGCACTTGCATAAACTCATACACAATAGTTATGACTGATAGTTTATAAGTAGATAGTTAAATAGGTATAAAATCTACAAATACAAAACGGAGGAACAGATTTACTAGCGTAATATAGGACACTGGGTATACGATAATTTATATTTTTCAAGTATTTGCTGGTGTCATACTGCATGTTGCTAATTAATATTGCTATTCTGTGACACGTGTGTCACACAGTCTGATACGCGGAGCTCCCGTAGTGGGTGGGGCATAGGTTGATACTTCACCCCCTCAAAAGTAAGAAATCGTCGTAAAATACAACCTTAAGCAACGCTTGCCGTAATCAGTCCTTGGATGTGTGACCGTTTCTTCGAACATCAAGACCCCTCCGTGCTTCAGAAAGCATGTTAAGCAGTTGATCCTGGTTGTCAAATACCTATAAAAGTCGGTACGAGAGTCAGAAGCCCGAAAAGTCTGACAACTGGTCTAATCATAGGTATAGCAAGTAAAAGTCCACAGGCCAAAATTGATATTTCAGTTAGGTGCCAAAAGAGACGACTTACAAATTTAACTTACCAGGCTTATCAAATTAACCAAAAAAAGATTTTCAAAAAGCTAACTGTTAAAAAACTCGTGTGATTTTCTACGAAATTAATTTAACTCTTAGCTTGCGATATAAGCAGAAATTAAAACCACAAAGCTAACCACGTCCGACCGTTACAGTAACTGGGTTAGTTACTTTTATCTACTTAGTTACTGTTATCTATGGGCCACTTCGCTCTATGTGCATAGTTCCCGGTTAAGAATAAGCCATCCCATCTCTTTGGTACGGTACGAGGCGATTAAAGGATCATATAAGGTAAGCAGCAACCATCTACAGTTGTACCACGTTTAGAAGTTACATCGAAAATCTTTAAAGTCATGAAAATTTCGATGGACAACTTACAAATTTTCCGATGTACAGTTTTACTACGAATAGTTATTTTCACGCAGCAGTGCAGACGACTGCTGAATACAAACGAGTAGGTATGGGGATTTTCTATGTAACTATTAATCGTGATCATACCACAGCTTACTGAATAGTTACCTAATACTGGTTACACGTGTGCTACGACGTAGCTGACTTGAAGATGTCATCGCTACGCCACCTACACTGTCAGAGTGTTTAATCTATATATACTATTCTTATATTATATACTAGTATTATAAAGAGGTAAAATCGTTTGTTTGTTAGTAGAGCGTAATCTCTGGATCTACTGAACCTATTGTAAAAATTATTTCTCTTATAGAAAGCTACACTATTCCTGAGTGATAAAGGCTATATTTTATTTTGATAAGAATAAAACAAGCTTGTGAAACCGCGGGCAACAGCTAGTAATTAAATATTACTCTTGGAACTTGGTTATGTATCGGATGTGTATTCTCAGAGGCTTATTAATTCAAATAATATTGCCTTTCCAAGACCTGCTTTTAATTAGTAATAGTTACTTATAATATCGTCGTGCGGCGCCTCATCCACATTTCTTTTGTTGTTCCACCTAAGACACTGAGAAAGCCAAAATATAATTGATTGACTTTAGTCCTTTTGACTAACGTCTCAGCAGCTTCAGCTCGCAAATGTCGACTGATGAGCACGGCCCTCCTATCAAACGATCGTGAAAGAAATTACCATGCTTGAAAAGTGCTTGGTAGTGGTAGCACTTCTGCCATCCTCTTGAAACAATCTATTATTATAAAGCAACCGGTTGTCAAGATAATATAACCATTTTATTCGCAGTCGTGTGAAAATAAACCCGGTGGATTTTCTTAAAATTTCACTTTTGGCTCGACGGACCGGCCGAGTCTGCGAGAATGACGTTGCATTATGCATTTTGCTAACGAACGCGTGCTGTGAGAGCCGCGTACGGCAAAATTTGAATAGAAAATGTTAAACTGAGCAAAAGTTTTCATGCTTTTACTAAGAGAGCTTCTTCTAAAAGAAACAAAAGTCGGTAGCTAAGGTGTATGACTACCGTTCGGCGTAGATTTAGCTTTATTATACGGCCCAGTCAATAGTCAAGTCATTTTCAAATGATTTCCATAGTAGATTGAAGTTACTAAACTTTAAAATATATAGAAACGTTAAAAACTATCATGTCAGTGTGTAAGTGTGTATTGACAGTTTCTGGGGCGCTATAAAATGGTCTGGGGTGTATTCGAACGAAAATTTGCGACAGCATAAATATTTTAAACAATAAAAGTCTTTTAAAAAACATTACAGATTAATTCAAAACGTATCAAGGGAGCCATGAACAACAATAAATTGCGCCAACCATCATGCTAGGTAAGTACTGCGGTCGTACACAGTGATAAATAGGAATGCGGAGGACGAAACATTATTAAGCTTTACGTAACACACCCATTAACTGATCAATAAATTTCCACCTGGTAAGCTTTGACAAAACTAATAATGACTTACGTACAATATCCACCCCTGCATTCCCCGAAGGCGCAGGCTAAGGTGTATAATCGTACAGCTCGTGTCAATCTGTATGACCTCTCTGAAGTTGCCCGCTTGCTCTTCTACAATGTATGTCGGTCCCGCTCATACGCGTTCTGCGCATCGGTACGCAGCTACATTCAGAACGGCCGTAAAGATTTATGCTAGCTGTACTCATTGCCACAATCTGGCAAGACCGTCTTGCGGTTCAGTGGGAGGTGCCATACTGACAAGGCCGACGCCGACGTCTGCTTCAGGCCCACATATTATTGTAAACTTGATTTATGAAAAGAGTATCCTTGGAGTTTCTTGCCGGTATCTTCTCCAGGATCAACCCACTTGGAACCGTGCACCTAGAATCACGGCGTTTTGAAAGCGTCTGCAATGGCCCGGTTCAAATAAATAAAACTTTGACTTTGGCGACCGCAACCAGTGGTATTATTTATTCTCCCGAGCTATCGCTTGAGAGAGGCTTATTCTGAGGTGGAAAGAATAGCCAGCCAGCGCGGTTCGTTAAGCGGCGTCAGTGTACTTCGAACGTATAGGTACCGTATCTCTTTGCTTGGCCAGTGTTTGAATGACGTATTTCTAAATCACACACATCTGTTCTCAGGTCATCATTGCGGACCTTAGTCCCAACTAAATCAGTTTAATGATTTCCTTTTTTTTAGCTTATTACGAGAATAGCTGCCGACAAATTGTTTAATTGTTTTTTTGTGTGTGTTTTGTTTGTTTTGTTAATTGTTTATCGACAGATTATGTGTATTATGTTAGGAAACAGTAAAAAAATACACCATGATAAAATTAGGTCCCAAGTAACAGAAGTAACCTAGATCTATTTATCTACCCCGAGTGATATAAACCAACCAACCAACTAAACCAAACCAATATTGGTTTTATATTGGTTGGTATTAAACCAATATCAGGCCACACTTTTAAATCAAATTTTCTTTCGCTCATCAGAAGTGTTTCTAAATCAATGTCGTTTACTATGATGAAATACTCAAGGATGATTTGAAATGACAGCGTAATTACACCAGAGACCGGGTAAATCTTAGCTAGCCGAAGAATTCCATCGGTCAAGGAGATGAGCAAACACTAAGTGAAAGTGATATATTGAGCTCTCGCTACAGATGGGCACTTTGATTCGATGGAATTACCTAGAGATATTCTGATAAACGGAAAGTATATCGTGTCAGCTCATAAGAATTTGTTGAAAAAAATCTTAGATATTTTTAAAATAATAATTATTTAATGTTTATTGTTCTTTTTTTATATATCTAGATACATAAAAAAAAAACATTTTTTTTATATTAAATTTTTGTTGTTTTACTGTTTGTTAGTTTTTTTTTAAATATGCATGCTGTGGCTTCCTATAACTCAAGGAGCACAGGGCTGGTAGATTAGTAATGTAAGCTTGTGATGTATTGTATGTATTTCTTGTTGGAGATCCTAATAAATAAATAAAATAGTAGGTACCTATACTCAACAAAGCCGTATGCAAAATTACTAGATGCTCATCTTCGCTTTAGTTTCCTTGGTGTAATGCTAGGCTCACACTTGTCGTAGCCTGCATGCAAGTTCTAATAAACTTTGCAAGAGTACCTACTTCTATTGAGTACTTTATAAGCGGAGGTCCTTTTAAGGGGTTATAGTACCTACTCATCCTTATGAATAACTTTCACTATGTGACCAACCCTGATATTGCGAAAGAAAAATCTACTGGTGCATACATTTAGTTGAATATTATATTTAATTATTTGTATGGAACATAGATAGGTTTTAATAAGAAACTAGTAATCGCTCGTCGACCGTATAATTCCCAACAAATAATAATAGGCAAGTTCGTTATTATAGCTTGTATACATATATAGAAATACACACGACAACATAATATCAAGTTATACATTTTCAGTATAAGCTGACCTCGCATTGTATAGACTTTCCATACAATGAGAGTTCAGCTTATACTGAAAATGTTTAGCTTGATATGTTGTCGTGTGTATTTCTAGGCGAATAGTGTCGATCATCCTCAAAAATTCATCTCGCAGCTGTGCTCTCTCATCTTTAATTCACATTTTTAATTGTCTCAGATCTTCTAAGATCTGATTGGAGATAACTAAAATGAATGGAAAATAAAACAAAGTTACCCACACTACCATAAACAAGTATTATTCTATAGAAGTCTGGCTTTCTCTACACGCATTTTATCTGTTCCGAGACCACTCCAAATACATCCCAATATTTGTCACCTTCGGAATATTCTTCCATTTCTCTGGCGTGTCCTGCGACTTACGTGACCACTGCCACTTCACTTTACCTCGCTTTATATCAGCTTCCCCAATTTTCTGTCAATACTACAGGGAAAAAGAAAATAGAATAATAGAGATTTACGAGCGTAATGATTTCTAATTATACCCCACATTTTGATTTTGATGGATGTGTTATTTTATTCGCAGAATATTATTTTATAATTATTCATTAGCTCCAATTCTGATTCTGAACAGCACTAGCAAATTTTTCACGCTCTCTTAAGTATTATCTTACAGGAAAAATATGCCTACATCAACATAGCACTGTTTACAATTCACAGGCAAAATTTATAATTGATATTCTAAAAACTAACCGTTAATTAAAATTGTCCTTGATATTTCTGCATTCATTGAATTCTGTTTCACATCGTGTTGTGTAATCAGTTTAGTTCAGCACTGCACGCAGATGTGTTGTTACTAGAGATGAGCCGACTATAGGTTTTGCCGATTAGAAGACTAGCAGACAAATCGACGAGAAAATTTACGATTAATCTGCTGACTAGTCGGCAATGCTGATAATTCTGACTTCAGTCAGGTTCAGGATCTCCGGCTCGCCGGGACGATTACAGAACCGCGCACGTTTTCACCTTGCACAGGACAGGTATTGTTCGACGAGCTGAAATCCTGACTTTTCTTAACCATAATCTACCTTTGATTTAATAAAAATACCTAAATTAAATTAAATTAATCATACTATACTACAGAGTATAACACTTATTTATTAAGTAGGTACCAACTTATTTCTACATACCTGTTAATTTGTTTCTTACTAGTACATACCTAATTATTGAATGTAGTTTTCTTTATTTCCTAATTTCGAAAATTCGGCCTTATTTGACGACTAGTCGCCGACTAGGAAACATGCCGAATAGTCGATTTTCTCGACTAATCAGTGTGTAGTCGGCTCACCTCTAATTCTAACCTAACCCTTGGTTCGGAAAACAAAACTCAGTCGCAAAATCCGCGGGCCGTTCCCTAAAATTATTTACCTTTCATTCCGTTCACTAAATGAGTAGGTTTATTGGATTAAGTCCAGAAAGCTTTGCCCTTAATTGGGGCTTTCCGACAAATAACTTTTCTGTTTTCTCAAACTCGGACAGCTCTTAAATAATGTTCTTAATTAAATTTATGCACAAAATGAAATAGCTTGTGATAATAACTCATACATAGTTAAGCTGTAATCTGAAGATAATGTTTTAATTGTCTTCATTTATCTAATAACAAGTCTGTTATAGAATACGTCATTATTTCATTCTTTGTCTTTGTTCTTTGTATAATTTAATTGAAATCAGTGTCATATAAAGGTATTTTATTTTATTTATAAACCATTCTCTCTTTTCTTTATTTATCAGTATATCTGTACCTACTCCTAACCTGCCTCAACTAAAGCAAACTCGGTCAAATTAGAATAAATGAAGAATGATTCAATTGTCTGTGGAATTGCTTACATCCTTCTTCTAATAAAGACTGACACACGTGAGCTACATCCAATCATCCAATAGAATAATTATATTATTGAATATCTATATCTCTAAGGTCTGTACTTATAATGAGTATTCATATGAATCGAGAGAATAGGCAAATATCATTTTGAAGTGAAGTACGTTAATAATAGCATTATTGTACCGTTTCATTAAGTATTAATAGACTCGACAGCAGTTTGTACATAATTATTATTACTGTATACAATAGGCGTGTAATGTAATTACAGTCATAATTGAATAGTACAAGTGTGTTGGCCATTCGGGACTTACACGCGAAAAGCTTTTAGTGCGTACAAAACTACTTACTCACCTTCACTTGGTTCACAAAATGAATTTTATCGAGTTAACCCACTAAGAGCTTTAGGACCAATTTAATCATTTTGGTCCAAATAAGATTCATTAAGTTGGGTGGCTAACTTTTGCGCTCATCAATGGATCTGGATTTAGGATAAGTGACCGTTCTTTATAGACACCCTCCACGTGGTCGTGGTCACGAATAAACAGAAGTCCCAAAGTTTGACGTCCGATCTAGCATTAGGATATCGGTGTCTCCCACTAATTGGCTGGCGTAGGTCAGACGAAATTCACTCCTATTCTAAGGCGTACAACATATTAAGAAAAAATAAATTGGTCAAATATAAAGTAAGAATTAACGTGAAAGGAATTCAATAATGGCTGTATTTCTTTAGTCGTTTTTCCATGTCCGCCCACGTCACATTGTAAACCTAATAAAGATTTCACTTGAAGGCAGCAATTTGTCTGTCGACGTTTTTGATGGGGTCTTTAAGATCTAATAATTGAATCACGATTATCTTGGACGTCATGTTATGCTTTAAATATTATAAGCATATTATATAGAGTTGGTATTACCAACCCAATTCATATTTATCTATGATACACAAATATCTAGGTATATAATCAGAAGTTACTCAGTCTACCTGTGTCTTACTTTATCTAGACCTACAGTTAGCCATTGCGAGAAAAAATTATAATTTGCTGATTTATGGTGCGGGGCTAGCGGGAGGTGGGAGGAGAGTGGGCGTGGCTTATGACCCGAACTGCGACAGGCCAGCTCGGGATAATTATGGTATTCTGGTATTCGGACTGCTGCGTTCGTTCGTTCTTATTATAAACTAGCTGTACCCGCGGCTTTGCCCACGTGACAATATTTCGATTATTCTAAGTTAAGTGACTCCACGTTGTAAGAGTCGCGAAAGTTTAACAACATTTAACTTGACCTCCATGAAAAAGTGGAGTTATCCTTCATCATTCATAATTATTATCAAAAACTTACAAAAAATATGAGATCAATGCAATTAAATGCTGTATTTTTTACTTATTATCCAAAATAATAACATAGAATTTTCCTATGCGAAGTGAAAACACGCGTTGCTTGGATGGGAGTTCTTTACTCTCCTAGGAATCCGTCCGGACCTCAAATACCACGATAGCTCGCATTCACGACAGTTAAAAAAGAATACATGATAAATGATAGGTAATTGTAATAGTTAGTCGATAAAAAAAGCAAAAGTCCCGGTCAACCGGTTGTGAGACTTTGGGAGCCTGAAACTTTGTTCGTATCATGTGCTGTAAAATTACTTGTTCATACATTTAACCAAGTACTTACCTACTGTCTTGTACCTATTTTAGTAAGAGAAACTCATCAGCGAATGATTTACCGCCAAGAGACATAGGCACATTCGCCTGGATGCCACGCCGCGCTGGCCGATCGTGTTTCTCTCTCTAGCTTGCATCACTTCATCAAGCACAAACTGTATATGAAGCATAACCTATAATCTTTGGGCCCTAGTGTAACCATAACATTGACATCTTCTGCTGGAAATCGCCGCAAGAGAACTCTAATAATTATGCTTTATTAACAGATTTGTACGGTGCACCGCTAAAACTACAGCTTTCACGCTATTTTAGTAGGTCCTCGGATATTTACCGCTTATAAGATAATAATGAAGGAACACTTTGGTTTTATATACATATACGGCATTTTATTGCTATTCAAGTTAATAGAAGAGGAGTAGAAACACAATGAGCAGGGAAGTAGATGACATTGTTTGTGGGACAACGCCACATCTATATCCTGTCGCTGTTTCGACGATATAGAGGGACTTGGGTCCGGAGTCGGTTTAACGGGCCATGGCTGAGGAACCCTTGCCTTTGTTCTTTTAAAGAACGGTGCAGTGCCGTCTTTTTAAACACTGCATTGGTAATTAAGCGCCTAACAGTGGATTTCTGTTGTTGGACTGCAATGTCGGCGTCGCTGTGAATTTGTAGAGGTGCTATGCTAGCCGTAGGATAAACTACATTGGGCGGGGTCGGTTTGAAGCAGTCGGGGATAGTCCGACATGTGTAACCGTGACCGACGGCGACGATTACTACTTTTGCATGCGTGGATTATTTGTTGATTTTGAAACAATCGTTTTTATGTTAACATTCTGTCACGGCTGAGGTATAACCATTGCTTAATCTTGACCACTTTCCAAGTTATTTTAGTCTTGAACCGCGACCAATTAAAACAGCAAGCTAGCCGTCGTCATTAAGACTACCCACTACTATCTACTATTAAGACTGGTTTAAAAACCTTTTGACTTGAATTACATATAAATGTAATAAATTGTTAAAACCCTGCCTTCAGGTGTCTGTCTGGATGCAATATCAAACAAAAATTCACCTTTTTTTCATTTTTAAATACAACAAACTCACTTAAAAATTACTACTAACGCCATCTTGTTTCAAAAAGTCGAAATTAAAAATTAAATGGCTAGAACTGAATAGAAAAAGTTCGTAATCCGTTTCAAAAGTTATCTATAATGGTTTAGGAACAACCTGGGAAAACTGGTAAATAATTTCATCAAGCTTTGTATTTATGGAACACGACAGTGAGTGAAATACGTGCCTAGGTAATTATCTAAAAGTAAGATGCCAATGGGCGAACTTCTAGTAGGTTGCTAATTTTAGTTAGTATGTAATACCATTACCCTAGGTATACCGTGTCACTGGAACCCGTCTTTACTGGTTCTATTAAGGAGTTTAAATTTACGGAGACATTACGAACAATTATTTTGCTCAGCTCCCAACAGAAATAGCGTAATGATTTCTATAACATAAAATAATGTTGACTGGACCTATGAACTACAACAATATAATATTTCAAAAGGAGTCGCCTAGTTCTACCGTGACTTATAATTGTACACAGACATGATGATCTATTGCTTACCCCCCTTTGGCAAAAGCGTAATAATTTGTAGCCTATATGTTGACCAGCCTTATAACGAACATTCCTATAAATTTTCATGAAATTCTGTTCAGCGGTTTTGCCGTGAAGCTCGGACATAGATACAGACAAACAGACAAACAGACAAACGGACAAACAGACAAAAATTATAAAAATTATATTTTTGGCATCAGTGTCGATTATAGTACATGTATCAATTACTTTTAAAAAAAAATATTCAATGTACAGTTTTCACCTCGTTACGATTTTATTATAAGTATAGATAATTGTCACGACCCCATAAAAATGTCAAAAGTCTGTCAATATCACCGAAGTTGCCGAAATGAACCACTATAATGGATGAAATGGGTTAATAGGTTACTATGCAGTAATAGTGTGTTTCCATGCTAATTTAAAAGTTAAAGGAAATAAAATCTATTAGCCAACAATTTCAAGAATCAGACCCTGGCAACAAGCCAAGGAGAAGAATGCTTCCTAAGTTGTAAAAGTCAGCTAAGTAAAATTCATTTAAAACGATGAGTTAGCTACCTGTCACTAGTGTCCGTATGTTTAGTAAACCTCAGGATTTAAGTTACGATTATCCAGGAATTGTGATGTAATCTGAAAAATGAAGAATAGAGAAAATGCAAGTTTGAGCACAACCAAGAACAAGGGAAAAGCAAATGTTTTTCATGCTAAATTTGAATCCTCATTACTCCCTTAGGAATTTTGGAAAATCCTTCCTTAGCGGAATTCTTACTTAAAGCTGCCGAATTTTAAGTTCGTATGCTTTATATTTATTACCTATGTATGTTACCGGACATGTGTATTCAGGACTTGTATTTAGTTCCTAGGAATTGTATACCTACAATGACAAACTGGGATTAGGAAGTGTATGAAAATAATAAAACACATGATACAAGAATCAGATTTTTTAATTCTCGTATCAGTTATCATTTTCACACATTTCTTAGTACCAAGATTTATTTTTGAAGAAGAGCAAGGTACATACTTTCGATTTAATAAATAAAATAACCACGAAGTGAAAAGTGATCTATTTTTCCACTAAACATCTAAAACTATTTATCATTTCTAAACTAGGTCACCGATAACCCGAGCCTAACATATTTCCAATTGCTGCTTATTATACAATTCCTAGAATATGTGTGTAATGAAATTTATTTCAAACATTTCCGGGCCATTTTCGGAATTATATACATTTCCTAGGCATTATATAGGCAACGCTGTATTATACACATTTCCGGTAACATATAGATTAAAAGATTTAGCATTAGATAGAGTGAGATTGAAATTGTTACACAGACAAGTGTCTAGCACTTAAATTTAGGATGGATAATAGAGTACCATAACGTCAAAGTAATAAGATATACCTACTGCTAACGTACCTACCCATTACTAGTTGAGTAAAGAGGACAGGAAGGAAGCACAGATAAAAATGCATTGACAATATAAGGTCAGTGTTGCAATATTATGGATGGTATCAGCACGAAAACGTCTATTGCTCAATATGAATCTACTTGTAGACTGCTAAGCTGTCGTGACAGGTTATTTTGTAAATGATCGCGCTTTTCAAATGGATTTATTTATTTTAAAGACAACTTCTTGCTAACAGTTTTAAGTCCATGCACAATAAGAGATTACAATAATTTAATTTAAAAACAAATAAGTACGTTAGATAATTAATAAATTTAAAACAATTTACATTTCAATAAATATTTTAAATAAGTGTATAAATGTTAATAAATTTGTTCGTTACTAATAAAAGGATAATAATCAATGTACATTAATTTATAATTAATTCAATATATTAAAACTTTCATGTCATACCTATTTTATATATACCTATATTTTAGATATACCTACATATCGCTTTTCATCCTACATAGCTATTGTGTAAGAATATCTCACACCTCGTTTCGAATCTCACTCTTATTGTTGGTTGATGTTTGACAAATTGACATAGCATATTAAACGTGTAATTTAATAATAGGAGCAAATCACAATTTCACTTCTATTGTCGGTTGATATTTGGCGAATTGGTGAACATGCTCTTGTCATGTTCATGTCATGTTCACAGATACGTTATTAACTTATCGTATGTCAATTCGTCAAATATCAACCGACAATAAGAGTGAGATTCGAATCGAGTTGCGACATGATCTTTCAGAATAACCATGCTGTAAAGAGAGGCGATGGTCTTACTTTGACAGGAACCACACAAAAATGTACTTAATTTAAATTTACAATTTCTACTCCAAAATTGCTACAAAGCTCTATCCTCAGTATAAAAAAATATAGGTGTACCTCAGAAGGCTTTGCGAAATCTTATTAAACTTATTCAATGAAGCGAAGCAGTATTACCCCATTGTATGCGGTAAAGACCATTCACGGGGACGTTCGCAGTGGTTCTTATATAAGTTTTTGTAAAGTTGTACGTAGCTGTAGAAGTACATAGTGCAGTTAATGCGACACTGGTGCGCCAATCGACGCTGATAAAAAGTTCTTGCTAGCTACACAAACATCCGGGCACGGCGCACTCAATTACTACAGTTTGTAGCACAAGGACTTTCCCACATTCACGTGCTTTCTCGTTTCATTTCCCCTGTAACAGCTTATTAACCTCTCTTCAAGATTGAAACTAATATTTGCGCGAAGTAAACGACGTCAAACACTTTGCAATGAGCACATTCTATAGTTATTTGGCTATGAAGGAAAGACTGCGGGTTTGTTTTTATCTAAGAAGCTAACTGCTGCTTCGAAATTGAAATATTTTTTGCTATTCTTTTAAGTTATGTATTATCTCATGTGAAATTCGAATCTAGATTAGATATTATTGCTTTAGTTTATAAATTTATTGTTTATTGCTTTAGTTTGCTTTCCCATTGGATATTGACGTTCTAAACACAATATAAATCATCAATGTAAATTGCCTAGTAAAATTAGGTTCCTACCGAGTTTGAATGCTGATTATGCTCTCCTACCAATTCAAAACAATGGCATGCATTTATCAATCCGATTTTATTCACTTATTTTTTTGTAGTTCAATGTATTCTGAATTTTGTTTTGTAATAAAAAATTAAAGGAAGTAATGAGAACAGATTTTTTCTGTTTCTGTTCCTATTTCTTAAAGTAACGTATTAATCGTAGCTACATCTAAAACCACCTCAATCACGAGCGCAGTGGTGGTCAAAATTCTAAGTAAAATAATGATCTAAATTGTAGCTCCAGAAATTATCTCGGCACACTCAATAAATATTTATCACACTAAATTTATATTAGAAACGGGATTAATCTTCCCAGATTCACTTTCATTATAATTACATTTAACAGCAATAACGTAGTACGAGGAAGGATAACACCGCTCAAATTAATAGCTTACGTGGTTACGCTCGAGTTCATAGTAATAGGCAATTTCTATTAACCATAAACAGATAAATGTATCAGAATTAAACTTTCATGAATATCAACGTGAATAATAAAAGATGAAAACATATTTTGTGCGAGTTCTCAAGCGTATTTCCTGCTTTTCCTTATTTCCCTCGAGATGACTCAACTTATAGAGGACATAAGTTTCCCGATATCGAAGGTACGTAGCCCTGAAACTGTACAGAATCTATTCGTTCAAATAATATGTTACAAAAAATGTACACAATATATAAAATATTTACATGTGGATGGTATACTTTTCAATGGCGAGATAAAAACTATCCGGCTGTCAATTTGAAATTGGAACATGTTTTTTTATGGATTTTCAGAAGAATAAATTAATCCGAGGTTTATACAGGTTTTTCTAAATCGCTTTTAAATCACGTAGTACATAGATAGTAATTGCAATGAAGGATTATAGGTCCTCATCATGAAAACATAATAGGGATGTCGGTTAGCCGCATCCATCTGTATAATAAGATCAAACTGCAATCACCAGTCGGCCTGCGAAATGAGGACATTATCGGATTGTTTTGGCGGGATTGTTCGTTAAACCAGTATACGGCGGAAGGTTGTATAGTTATAGACAATTAAAATTAAAGGCTGGTGATATCAAATAAACAAATAATTATAATATTAGGTATGTAACTAAACACTGATAAAAAGTGATTTTAAAATTGCAGGTGTTTAGTATGATCTATTTTTTACAAGATTGTATCTAAATCATGGCATTGCACACTATAATCAGAACATACACCTACGTGCTTCAGCAAGGCGAGCACAGTGGAGAAACCCGTTTTCTCCATCCTTTGTTTTCTTGACAGAAGACAAAAATGGAAAATCTCACCTTTGCCCGTCACCGTGCAGCTGAAAGGAAAGTGAGAACGGGAAAGAGATGGTTCTATCCATGATTTTCCTCTCTCCCTTTCGTTTTTTGCCCTGCTAGGGTGCTTCAGAAATCATTTCAAATAAACGCTATATTTTGTTGGTATTATTTTGTCGTCAGCGCGGAATAAATAATAGTAGGTACCTACTTACTACTATTGTTATTTCTTTCTTGGCATTGTCCACTGCCTCGATTCTAAGATATGGCGACTAATTACATAATTATCTAATTTCCTTAAGTCAGCCCCTATTCGTCAGCTCATTACAACACTAACGGTAGATAATAATTATGACGAGTTTTCCTCAATCTTGTTAGAAACCATAATTTCGCAAGTATGGTGTTATCAAGTACAAATATAATCCCCCAGTCGTTTCTTACGACACACGGCTTCCGTTGAAGAAATGAGGTGATCTATTTTTATGCCGGAATTACGTACTCCTGTAAGCCGTGTGATTGAATGTGTGTTAGAATCTTTATTCATTTCACTTAATGGTGGTAAGTGCATATAATATGAAGCTAGTGTTTGTATTATGCGGTAACGATATTTTTTGTATTGCTGTTGACTGTTCCATCGAAATACATGAAATTATTTTATTTATGGATATAAACAATGGAAATTTTTGTTTTGTCTATGAAACTTCCATATTAGCGGACCTGCAAGCGATATCGAACTTTGATATATTATTGAAGTATTTTAAAAGAGTATCAATGGAATTTCTTGCCGGTGGTGTCTTCTCCATAGGACCAACGCACTTGGAACCGTGCACTAGTGCACTAGAATCACAACGTTAGAAAGTGCCTGCAAAGGCCTTGTTGAAACAAAAAAACTTTACTTTGATAATTTTAAATATTATGTTATATTTGATATGAAAGCTTCTTACAATTTCAATTGAAATAAATTCTGTTCTAATTCTGTTTAGCAATTTTACTAATACGAAATTATGAAACTTTCTCTCATGAAATTCTTGTTCTATTTTGGTTGGCGGGTGCACGGTTTTAATTGTCCTTTGTCCCACCTGTGACTGCTTCGTTTGCATGTTATTAATAATTAACGTTGATTGTTCTTGTGAATCACCACAATGCATGCAGTAAAACGTTTTAATGCTATTTAATTAACCGATGCATGTGAAATTAAAGCTGTCCACATACCTATTTGTCAGTCATAATGGATACACATCCATACAAATTGATTATTGTAGGGACAAAAAGTTGTTCGAAACGCTTCATTACCTTCTGTGCTTTCAACATTCTCACTGCAATTGAGTGAGACACAACAAAACATTTAATTCGATTGGATTTACAGCACTACCGTAACATTTTTAAATTATTTAGGAAAGAGTCTTTCGTGGTTATGTATACCTATACACACACGTATATAGCAATATTTGAAAAAATATGCAGGTCAAAAAATCTGAAAACTAAAAAAGTAAAACCTCAGCGAAATATCTCCGACTATTATTAGGTATCTCAGCTACAGCTACTACGAACAACGCGTTCAAAACCGATGCTTACGTAACGAAGCTAATGTCAGGCGAGTCAAAGGGTTCATTCATAGTCTCCGAAGTTCGTCGATGTCGGCAAATGACGCACTGTATTCGATTTAACGGTAGTGAGACGAAACGTATCCTTACTGTCTGTATTTATTTATGATGTAGTTGTTCTACATTTGTGATAGCAAATCCACTTTTTAGAGTGGTAGCTTCAATAATGACCCTGAATTTAGGAAAATCCTATGACAAGTAGTAGGCTGTAACAGTTTGAGTTGTTGGAAAGTTACCTCCTTATTTTTCTTCTATCGAGTCATCACGAGCTTCACATGGGAATTGCTCATGTCTAGTGGAAAGATAAGCCAGTCAACAATGGTGTCTGAGGTAGATATCAAGGGTGACAGTCCAGGGTGCGTCAGAAGATTTCATGTTTCGTCACCAGATGAGCCTCTTTGCTTGCACCTTCTTATTTGGATGGCTATATCAGAAGTAAACTGCGATAAGTTACATTGAAAGAAACAAAAAAGGAAAGAAAAATAATTGATTTGATTGCAAAATTAAGGCACCACATGCAATACCAAAAAAATCACAACAAAAACAAATATTAAAACAGAAATTAAAATAATCACATTGATATTATAAAAAGTATGTATGTAGGTTATACCATAATCATGTGGGTCTCACGGCTGTTGCACCAAAAAGCATTGCGATAGTACGACGACGACAGACGACGACAAATAGACGGACGGACGGGAGTAGACGAGTCCTAATATGAAGCCTAAATATTTGTTATAACTTAAAAATCAAGCGATAGCATTTGAATTGGACGCTTGCTTTCCATGCACCCTTCTCTGTTTATACTTTGAGATGAGTGATAGAGTTGTCTTCAACTACTAGGTACTAGCAGTACTAGTCAGCTAGTTACTATGAGACGCGCTAAAAGAAACTTCTTGTTTGCAGCCGCACCTAACGCTCGCCGCCGCGCCCGCCGCCCGTCGGCTAGCCGGAAGAGCAACGCAAATAACCCGTTTTGCATTATGAAAATAGAATAGATGAAACAAAAACATGAACCCAAATGTTTGTTCAAAACGCCATCTCATTCATAAGAACAGTGTTATACTAGTTATCCCAGCTTTTAATTAACATTACGGGAATAATATCAACATGGGCGCGTTTCGGGTTTTACTTGTCCGAAATATGTAGTTCGTTTACGCGTATTTTGATTCAAAAGGGGAATGAAAAGTGTCTTTATTTTTCAATCCTTTCGCTACTGAATGAGCTTCGCTGGCTACGGTGAT
The DNA here is from genome assembly GCA_932294325.1 of Allophyes oxyacanthae. NCBI lineage: Eukaryota > Metazoa > Arthropoda > Insecta > Lepidoptera > Noctuidae > Allophyes > Allophyes oxyacanthae. Next base: position 7,355,678 of record OW028618.1, on the reverse strand, counting down.
GAGTGAATATTGAAAAATCCCTTTCAGCCATTCCCTCCTGGTTTCCAATTATATTAGTATATTATTTCTTTTTTATAGGTACTTCATGTAAAAAGAAAAGTTACATAAGTTAGACTTAATGCCGTGAGGCATTTATCCCTCTGGCAGTGGTATTGTTTGGGTTACCGTAATAATAATTTGGGATTTGAAAGTTTACATTACTTATTTTTATTTTATTATCTTTTGTTATGATTTAGACCCCTGATATCGCTTATAATTATACATAATTATAAGACATAAGTATGTAAAGAACCTAAAAGTACCATTAAAATGGAAATAGTCTCGCTTCATCACAAAATAATGCAAATGCAGTTAGGGATCTCTTCAAAACCTTCTAAAAACAGCTTGTGTTTATTTTTCACTCAACTGTACAATAATAATGGTTTTTGAAAAATCTTGACCTCTTTAATTGGTGTAAGAATACAATCAGTTGGAAATCTCGATAATAATGTGCAATTCGCGTCAAACGAGAATAATTTTCATACAAAGTCACATTAAAATGTTAATTAAAAAATAATATCCGTATTTTGTAATATTCTCTTTAACTTTAACCCGAAACCTCAAAGTAAATAACCGTCCAGTATTGCAGCTCCGTATTTCTAAAGTGCACTGGGAACTTTAAAAGTTGCTACAAAGGATCATAAGATATCAGCTTCACGCCTCCGAATAGCACTTAATGGCGATACTGAGAAAGTCATTTACACTAGAGCACGCTAGAAAATAAAAAGCGAACATAAAAGTATCAAGTTATAGACTGAACTAAACGGTAGCGATGTTAAAAGCCACTATCGTGGTGATGTGGTGCATGTCTTACACATTAGCGGCTGACTTCAAACTAATCAAGAGTACAGTGCCGTTCGCGTTACGCGTATACGATGTTCGTAATTTATTAGCGTTTATTCCCATATAGCAATCTGTAGGGATGCCGTTCTATTACGCAGACTCCGTCGAGATCCCTGCTCCAGTCGGCTACGAGAGAGGGGACGCAGTGGTCGCTCCCGCCACCGATACGGACGTTACCACGACTGTACCGAACTCGGCTCGCGGACCGCCATCCACAATCCACTTTCGATATACAGTGTGTTGACTAAAAGTTGCTTATTTGATTGCGAACTAATCGCGTACGAACCACGGATTTGATGTGTCTTTGAACAATTTTTGTGAAATCGGAACTATGGATATTGAAATAACCTGAAAGTTTAATAACTTTCAAGAGGTGAGTAATTTTTATAATATATTTTATAATGTGCTATTTATATTTTAATTAAGGATTTAAGCTTTCGTATAAATTAATGAATTAAAATTTCTGAAGTTAGTTACCTGTTCGTGAAAGGTAATGAATCCTGGGTCCGTCGTCCATTCAGTTTAGGTCGGCGAAGGCAAACTTTTCATCCGCTATACTAAAGTTTCTCGCAATCGATATCCGTTACACGTTTACTTTTTGGGTTGATTGAATTTAAATTACTCATTTTCTTGTTTTCTTTGGATTTTCATTCATTATGAAAACTAGGGGAACAGTAATCGAATTCTTAAATTAAAAAAACTTAAATCGCATAGATATTGCAAAGGAATGATAAAACGATTCGCAAGTGAACCGCTTTCTTTGTCATATCATAAATTCATAATCGATAACAATTTTGCATTTCTGTGCGAGTAATAAACAAAAGGGACGCACCAAACAAAATCTATTTCTGTTATGACATAATGTAGCCGTTTATGTGTCGTAACGTTGTACAGCACCGCAATAAGTCTAAAATAAATCGTCGTAAAGTTCAAAACTGTAGAGAGCAGATGGTGATGATCGCGATAGGTGTAACGCAAGCACCAGTGTAGTTGGGATGACAAGCTTTGACACCCGACACTCGTCAGCCCCCTATCTACAGAGTGACAGATAAGTGCCATTTGTTAGCCCGAAAGCGGAGTGCTCTGCACTGAAACCGGTGAAAAATCTCGCTCGAGCGTGTTCTTATTGAGGAAATTAATTTCTATTATTATGCCAGCTTTGACCGCGCTCGTTCTATTAAATTGATTTAGTTCCATTTTTTACTGCTTTGATCTCTTTTATGATCGAACAACTACTCCAATTAGTTATGGCACACAACTTGAACGGAAATTCAATTTAAATGTAGGTCTTTCCGTTGACGTTTTAATTTATTTTTGATAAAATCCGATAGTGGTCCATTACGCTGTGCGCGCGAGACAATAACAAACCATTGTTTTAGCTTCTAAAGCACCAAAACAATGGTGATGACATGTTATTTACGCGCGGATCCACTTATACAGAGATACGACCACTATTTTACATTAACGCATAACAGTAGGAAGGGATGTGATTGCCACGAATGTCATTCGCGAATTTCCCCTTTCGTGGTGTCAGAATTATGAAACTTTATTGGCCTCATAGCCTTATGCGGCATCTATGGCATGCTAATTTATATAACGAACGGTTCTGTTTACGCCAAATAAGCCTTTTTAAACGATACTCTGAGGATGAAAATAAATCTTGGTATTATAATATTATTCCGGGCGACTCAAACAATAAAAAGAGAAAAGGGTTAACTGGTCCTAAGTTATCCGGATCGCAAGGATATATGGCACTGTAAGAAACTGCACGGAAGATCCTCCCAAACCCTTATGAGGCGCGATATGGATCAGCTCGCTCCGATGGCTTGGCTATACGCTTCGGTTACCTCTTTGGGGAAACTCGATGGTTTGTTTTTGCAATTATGGACGATGTTATCAGACATATCTACCGGAATCACAACTGGCATACGTCCATGGTGAAGCAGAGGAAGCCCAGTTCGCCCCGACTCGTAGGCCGTGAATTCGAATCCAGATGGACGCACACCAATGGGTCTAGTTTATTAATGCACGCATTATTCATAACGACTGCTCTAATCAGTAAAAGAAAACATCGTGAGGAAACTGACATGTCCTGGAACGAAATATTCGAAGACTTGAGCAACCACCAATCCGCACTGAATCTGTGGGATGATTACGCTATAGTCTCCTCTTAGAGAGGGGGCCTAAGTCCCAGAATTGTTAATCTTTATAGACTGATGATGTACACGGCCATGTAGCTTTTAATATATGTTATCCTCCTGGTGAGCCGTTTAATAATAAGCTTACCTTTTACGAGTGTATTCAACTTGCTAATGAGTAACGACGCATGGTTGTAAATACAACGTATCTGCTGATGGAAATAGGTATACGGTTGTTTTAGTCGTCGAACCGATTAACGAGTAGAACCAACTCCTGCCACTTCACAACAATCGTCGCTATGAAGACAGGTCCATTATCTTCAGAAATATTGTTGCCAATAAGCCTGACGTTGCGTCCTTTGGTGCTTCGAGCAGTGTTTTTGGACGGCACTATTTCAATTGATAAGATCTTATAAAAAACATTGAAACTTTGCTAAGGTTGTGCAAGATTGAATGGCATGATCATCATTATCATATCAGCTGCAAGACATGCCTCGCCACATAGGCCTTTAGCCATAGACTCATAACATAACCAATGGGATTGAGCAGCTTTTATACATTTGCTTATTATGACATGGAAAAGTAATGAACAGCCAACAACGTGATTCGTCGTGTGAATATTCACCCTCGGGCTCAAACCATTTTCAAATTATCTTTGACCACTATGCATAGTGGAGACAATTTAGGAGAAAATATTAATTTATCGAGAATAGGGTTATTATTTTTGTAGGGTATAGACCGCCAACTTGTCTAAAATGTAAACAAAGTAACCAACCAACTACTAACCACTAACAGCAAACTACTAACTAACAATTCAAAACCCAATGAAGCAACATCAAGGGTTGTTTGATCCGTGGTCAAAATTACCTATTAGTTACATTAGCTAAAGTCTATTGAAAATTGTTACAAAGTTAACTAATAATTAGAGGCCCATAACGGTATGGGCCTAAAAGTCGGGTTTTCACACATTTAATGTAAGTAATAGTTACTTATTAACTACGGATCAAAGAACCCATTCAGAAAAAAGAAAATAAATATATATACAGGCAACAAAAACAAGAAAACTATTAAAAATTCAGTTCCAATTATAATATATGTTCATGTTTTTTGCGTCGTAGGCGCAAAATTAATGGTCAGATGGTACCTAATGAATAATAATTGAGTATAATATTCAATTTAAATTGCGGAAGGCGGTCATTTTTGCTCTTTTACGTGGGAGTATAATATAACAATTTTCAACAGTTCAATGGATAAAGTAGGTGGTGAATAATTCTTAGCTAATCAATAAATAATAAATTTCCAAATGCCGAAGGTTAGGCATATTTTTCTAAGTGTCTTCATTACTATATTCAACTGGTAGACCGTGTAATTATAGTCTTATCAATAGTCTATACAGGCCCTATGAGGTACTTTCAAATATTTAACTACATAATATTCGGTAAATATACCCAAGTATTAATAAGTAAATAAAGTATCTTAAACCACAAGTATTCAGATATTCTAAGTTTGAAAATAAGTGTGGATATAAAGATCGACGGTGGCTTCGAGTATTGAAGATAAACGGAAAATCTAATACGATAGATTGTCACAAAAGATACTTATTAGGTATCTATCCTAAAACAAACAAGTAATCCAAAAAAATCGTCCTGGATAAGGTTATGAAACTTGATGACATGTTTGTCATACATATACAGTAGTAAACAAGTACATTTGTTAAGATTGGCAAGATTCTTAATAAAAATTCTTCTATGAATAGGAAGATAGAAAATGCTAACACTCTTTGATTTAAATACTTATAAAAATTCTGTAAAACCTGAACTAAAATAATTTACTTAAGTAATATTCGTTATCTGCTTCCATTTTTTGTCTCTGCCTCAGCTGTTTAACCCTTCCAAGTTCCTTTTAATGGTTTTGGGGTTTTAGCCAAAGAGCAAAGAAATATGTTTGACTGAGTAAAAGCGTGTGAGCTTTTTAGCTGGCAAAGAGTAATGTTAGTAGGTATTGTTTTTCTCTATTTTCGCAGTGTGTTACGTATATGCGAGATAGTGTAGATCGAGTTGTTGATATTGTCTCCCGCTGACACGCAGCGTTCAGAACATGACAAAACAAAAAAGTTTCGCAAAAATTGTTGGAGCGAAAGGTTTTTCGTTTATTCACAGGAACCTAAATAACCAGTTCTGTATGAAATAGGAAACCTATTTATTCAATATAGATAGGATACTCATAAATTACTGGATGAAATAAGTATAGCCTATACTTATAGTTTTTTTTAATTAAGTACCTATACTGTATAGGTACTTAATAAAAAAAAACTATAAGTGTACAAAAAATATGAAATACAATATTTAAGCCTATTTTTCATTTAGAGAGTCCATTTAGTACATCACGTACTGAATAGACTCTAGAGAAATGAAAATATAAACCGAAAGTTCCATTATAGGGTAATATAAAAATACAATTGGGAATTGACTGCTTTAACAGAACATTCAATGAACTCTGTACATAAATATGAGTTTATAGTATTGCAAATGTTGCTATATTTCCCTAGAAACTCAGAACATAGAACTAATGTCAAATCTTCGTTCTTTTTTAATGTAAGTGTAACATAGGTTCGTCAAAAATAATTGATCGAGCTTACTTAGTCGGACCTCGAACTTTCTCAGCAAAAATAGAGTAATTACAGTCACGTGCACAGAGAAATATATATGTAGCGATATTTAAAGGATATAGAAAACTATAAATATTTTGGTTCATGTTCATAGATTTCAAAAATTTACTTTTGAATGTCGCTCCGTTTATACATCTTTGTACACGTGACTGTAGGTCAGCCAGAGAGCAAAACATCTATCCTCTCAAACTTAGAAACCTTATCGCCGTAGCTAAAATCTGTGATACATACGAGAGGTCCACTTTATGAATAACTGTAACAAAGGCATGGTTGCAGGAAACCAAAGATATAAAGAGCTTGAACTGTAATTATCAGATAATTGATTGTAAATAATGAAAAGCCTCAAAATAACATCACAAATATTGATATTTGTGAAATTAATTTGAGGCTTTCATACATGTCATATAAAGAAGCATTGACGTACTTAGAAGTATATTAGGTCTATGTAAAGAAGTAACTATATTGGAAGCCCAAAGATAAATTAGACCTACTTAAGAGATTTCCTTGGATAGCAAAACAAAAGAAGGCAATATAACAGACGTTTAATGATATAAGGATGTCAGTGGCCTCAGGGAGAAAGCTGCAGAAATGATTTCAGCATTAATATAGGAGACAATTAATTGGACTACATTTGCCAGTAGATTAGTGACCTCTGTCCTCGAGGGACGAACCATTTGTCAACGTAATCATCTTTTCATGGGGCCAGTGAGGGACTATCGCAAACGCACGATGCTGTAATCGCACTATTAAACCGAATTGCGCCGACCTATCTCACTGTGTGACGAAATTGGGCTGAATCACTTATTTTTGCCTCCAACAAAAGGCGCCAACAAGCCTGTTTTAATCACAAAGAAATAATTTTGTGTTGAATTGAAATGAGAACTCGTTTTATCAAATTCATCAAAAAGACACAACACATTCCTTCTTCAAGTATCGAAAAACTAAAAGACCGAACTTATCCTTTTAAGAACCTATAATGGAAATCTTTTATCTACTTTATAAAGGTACAGGCTACAGTCATTGGAAAACATTAAGTCATCTTTAATAATACTTTATATTTAAGTTTTTTAATTTTAAAAAATATATAAATTTTGATAATGTGTCTCAAGTGTATACCTATAAATAGAAATATCCCAGCCTTATTACAAAAAAGAATTACGTATTCAAGATTCAGATATAATCATCGCTATATTTCACGCTACCAATCCTCGCAAATTGTTCCCAAATATACCATCCACCCTATATAATAGAGTGCCACCGGCATACACTCGCTCCTCAAAGCGGCCCGCTGCGCCCGCCGGTACATTCCCGACATGACAGGTGGCTCAATCTATCGCTATTCTGAGACATCCACCATGTTAAGATTTATTGAACGTATGAGGATTTCAAGGATGATATCTACGGTGTTAAAGCTAAAATTATGAACATTTGTATGTACTGAGACGAAGATATATAATATATATTTTACTAGCTGTTGCCCGCGGTATCACCGGCGCATTTTATTTTTATCAAAATAAAATATATCCTATAGGATCATATATGATTCAGGGATAGTTTACCTTTCTATTAGTGAAAGAGTTTTTAAAATCGGTTTAGTAGTTCCAGAGATTACCCCCTACATACAAACAAACAAATCTTACTTCTTTATAATATTAGTATAGAAGTACAAGGTGGGCCAAAAGAAATCACCCTATTGGAAGAAGCTCTCATTTTTGCAAATGGCCGGCAATATTAAATCTGTTTTGACATTTGTGGACTAGACAGATGCAGAATACAAGTGAACAAGCCATGGAGCGATACACTCCCCAAGAACGCGGAATAATCGTGTCTATTTTTTTGCGTAACAATTCGTCTGTGGTGTTGGCGCAGCGCGATTTCCGTCGCCGATTCCCCGGTCGTCCGGCACCGACTGCGCAAACACTGCGCCGTTTAGCCACCAACCTTGAAGAGTATGAGACCACACGAGACGTTGCCAAGAGAGGCCGGCCCCGGAGCGCCCGTTCTGCCGAGAATATCGCCGCTGTTGCCGAGGATGTCGAGCTGTCACCGGAAACATCGACCAGACGCCGTGCCACGCAATTAGCCATCAGCCGGACGTCCCTAAGGCGAATTTTGGTCAAAGACCTGCGCATGTTCCCGTACAAAGTCCAGTCCGTGCATCAGCTGCTGCCTGCCGGCCGCCAAACGCGCGTAACCTACGCCCAAGCGAAGGCAGCGTTCCCGGGTCACCTCATCTCTCGTTTTGGCGATTTGCACTGGCCCGCAAGATCGCCCGATTTAAGCGTTCCAGACTTTTTTTTGTGGGGTTTTTTGAAGTCCCGTGTTTACGTGAACAAGCCCGAGACTCTGAAAGCACTCAAGGACAACATTCGACACGAGTGCGAGAATCTGTCGCCCGAAGTTCTCGCCGAAGTGATGAAAAATGCCATAAAACGAGCCCGTATGGCAATCAATTGTGACGGCGCCCATTTGGCCGATATAATCTTCTCGACTTGACCAATAAAATTCTAAAGGTTCAAATAAACATAATCAAAAAACATAATCGAAGTTTTTCATTTAGAAAAAAAAAGAGAGCCAAACAACATCGGATGACTTCTTTTGGCCCACCTTGTATAAATAAATGTCCGTGTTAAGCATTCAAGTAGATAACACAAAGCTCTCGACACTTTTAATGAGACTAGAATCGAAAGATTTTATTTAAAACTAGCTGTTGCCCGTGATTTAATTCGCGCGTTTTATTTTTATCAAAATATGAATAACATAGGGATAATGAAGCTTTTTATTAGTGACATATTATTTTGAATTGGTTCAGAAGTTATCCCTACAGACAATCAAACAAACAAATATCCTACCTCTTTATAAAAATTAATAGAAAAAATTGTTTTTCTTTTATAAGTATTGATTGTGAAATCCGTGAACACAACTCAAGTATTTATATATGTATTTGCAGGTATTATGTCAACAATTTTAGCAGATTGTAATCACTAGTTCTCCTAGAATTAACGTTTGAATGTCGCTAGTATGAAACATATTTGTACTCATGACTGTACACCTCTACGAACCCCTTCATAGAATATATGCGTGTTCCTATACTCATCTATTCCATACGTAGGTATTTGTTCTCTATGAATTATCCTGTGGAAATTCTCTCTGCAACTCTACATATTTTAATTGCCTCTGCCTCTGCATATTTGATTAAGCAACAGAATATTCATCTCGTATGTCGACGAATACAACTAAGCTATTTAACAGCTTGAAAATGTGAAACATTTTTTAATAGATCCATATCCACTCGTGCACTATGATAAAACAGTGAGGTGTCTTGTCTTCGTCGCATCACTTATTCTAAAATGGTGTACTCACGAGGCGATTAATCGGTCAACTCGAATTCATTTGCGCAATTGAATGACAATCGAATCATTAGAACACACTTCAGCTAATGTCGATCAACTGCACTTATTTTTTTCTTGATTAACTAAAAGGTAACTGACTCGCATCGTAAAAATGCTACTGTCCCAGCTTGAAAAATTAAAGTATACAGAATACATTCTACCCCAATTGAAAGTAGACAGCCAGACACGCGAGACATGGCTCGTTATTAATAAATTCTAATCTGCCTTAGCTCGGCTATGAATAGATCACCCCATCACTTTCCCAAGGTGTTGTCAGAAGCCATTAATTTTTTTTATGAGGTGAATGTGGTAAGATTACTATCCTGCCCGCCAAGACCAGATAGGTGGTTGTAGCGGGTTATGGGGGGGAGACCATGGGTGAATTATGTTAAGATAAAAATAATCTCAAACTCATGTTAACGGTAATTTTAATACCAATAATCGCCCGGCGGTAATCGCCAAACACAGTAGGATAAATTTTATACCAAATGATCTTACTTTTGAATTGTTTTGCGCGTTTGCGAACAACAGTTCGCAAATGACAAGAATAATAAATTGTTGAAAGATATACATGAATGAGGATACTTATGTCCCAATATATAGGTAGTACTATACAATATTTATTATTTATTCTGTGACATGAGTGAGCAAAATTAAATACCCATTTAGGTATAATACACAATTCTTATCCAAAGCTATAAATAACCAAATAGATTTTTGTTTCAATTGGGATTGTTACGTAAGTTCTCAGAACCCTTATTAGTCCGAAACTCAGCTTGTTAATCCCTAACTGGTTGGTAGCGATAGCCCTAGGAATTACCGAAGAAAGAAGGGATTTGACAAAATGAAGCCAAATATCATATACCTACACATAGGTGTACCTAGCTTTTGGCCTAGGGGCCCGGGGGAATTAGCAATTTACCAGCTTTGCCTTGGGGGTGGTTCTAAAATTTACTTAGGTATACCTAGGCCAGCTGTTGGCCTGGGTTATGCAATAATCAGTATGGGAGGCATGCCAGTTCCAGGAGGGCAGCAGCTCCACTCTGTTCCCTCATAACTTCTGAACTACTTATCATAATTCGACAAATGAGGTATCGTTGGAAGCGTCTTAATTGTCCGCTAGTCATAGGCTATGTGACGTCACATGAAATTTAATATAGCGCCCTTTATAGGACATAGAGTAATGAACGATTTTTTATTTTTTATTAATGATGCCGTGGTCGTATGCCACCTACAGCTAACAAAACAATACAGTCTAACATAGTAAGCGATCATAAGCTTTAGGGCAAAGTGGCATACGTCCACGGTTATCCTCTGAACATCACTATATGTATCTATTAATATTTTCTTGTGTCATACCTTTTCAGTAGTCGGGTTTTAGTTTTTGAACTTAATTTTTTTTTGTTCTTTATTTGCTAACAAAAAATAAATGAATGTCACTGACTAACACATACCACGACCATAGAAATAATAAGTACTTCGTATACTACTACGAATAGCTTACGCCCGTATTGCATGTTTTTTATTAACTGTCTAATTTTTCTAGTGCTTTCAAGTGGGACCCGTGAACGTGAGGTCTTGTTTTCGATTCCCAAACCAGGAATTACAATGTAATTGAGTGTATAAGTTAAAAAATTCCCAGCAGCAGCCCGGATTGCAATAGGTTTACCCCATATTATATACACCTCCAGCCAGCCTCAGACCGTTGTTATTGGAGTAAAAAAATTATAATACACGCTTGTATTCCCCGAAGGAATAGGCAGAGGTGCACGACGGATGTATCGTCCACATCCGTCGTGCACCTCTGCCTATTCTTTCGGGGAATACAAGCGTGTATTATAATTTTTTTACTCCAATAACAACGGTCTGAGGCTAATACAAGTAGGCTGAGTTACAATAATTCAAACGACAACACGATACAATAAATTAATCATAATAATAAAAGTACACTCTTAAATCCCTCTCAACACACATACAGACATACCTACTGACAAAATCTTCGTCCATTAATTTACAAACAGATCGTAACTTGGATTAGAATCCAGTGATGCTATGTTGTTCTATTTATCTATTCTTATTAAGTGAACACAAACTAAATAAGTGGTAGCAACATAAACAGCGCTGGCACCACTTAGGCGGAAAATGTACTCAGCAGGGCTGTTAGTGCGTTGTTTGCCTATCGGGAGATATATGTACCGACAGAATATACAATCCATACTAATATAAAAAATCCGAAAATGTGTCTGTTTGTTTGTTCTTTCTTGAGAGTAGTTGAGGTACAACTAATAAACTGATTTTAACGGAAGGATATAGGATTTTATTTTTTCCCTATTGGAGTTACTGATATTCGGCCGCATCTAATAATGATTATCATGACTATAGGCAAGTCAATTCAATTTTCAAAATCAAATAAATTCTTGTTTATATAGACCAGATAAAGGCACATAAGAATAGTCAGATTCTAGTTGCCACGTTCCAAAGTAATTTTTATTATGGATACTTACTCTTTTTAAATTCAGAATATTTTAGAATATTTTATGAATAAAAAACTTACAAAATCCCGCAAAGTTATGTGAGGATAGTACCAGCTCAAACTAAACATACCTACTGCTAATTAGACGGAATTTTTTGGTAATAGGTACTATCATGACATTTGCCAACACAGGCAGTCTTCGACCGGCAGAATGTCTATCACAACTTGCTGGATTGGTTGTCTAAAGCGATATTATCTCTTAAAACGAGCAGCAGTAAGCGCTGGTTAGACAGCATAATAGTCGAGTAAACAGATTGCCAGCCCATTGCCCGCGAGTGCAATAATAATTCGTCTCCCGCAATTAAGTCTTGCAACTTGTTTGCAATGAGGAGGAGCCTTTGTATTTTTCGTTTATTATGAACGCTGTATTTTCGGTCTAGCACTATGTGGCCGAGGTGGGCCGCCATTATACCAACAAATTACGTCCACATCTGAAACATAAACGTGTTGTCCTTCTTCTATCGTATTAATAAGTAGGTTTTTCTTTCGGTGTTTTCCACTTGGCTCAGATGGGTATGGCCCACAACATTACAAAGAACAAAGGCTAGCCAAACGGAGAAAATCAATTCCGATGGTATCGTTTTTCAGGATCTTATATTCCGAGTTCACTAGAAAATCGTACGAATTTTTTTTTTTTTAGCGTGGCATAGTCATCAAATGAGTCCTCCCACCCCGGGCAGGGCGGGAGGGACTGTCAGACTTGTACTGACTAAAATCCACGAAATATATTACTTACTAAAATTGTTCTATACACTTCCCACACAGCAGCGCTATAACGCCGATATTATCGCGATGCGTTGTGATATCTGTTTTTAGAATATTTTATATTAGGATGTATGCAATCTTACACACTGCTGCAATAATGCATTCTAATACAAAATGTACTAAAACCTTAGATTATTGATTGGTTGTCGCGGCCGCTCCGGCTGCGACAACTAATCAATAATCTAAGATTAAAACCAAGATATCGCAATAATGCAGCGATATTATCGAGTGATAATAACGCGGCTGTGTGGGGCCTTAATTCCCATAAAGTTATTATTACTAGTGGTAAAGTAATAATAACTTTATGTTAATTCCAGTACTTAGGTACATAACATTATTAATTCACAAAATGCTTTATAACAAATCTCCTTGATCCTTGGCTTCGTTGTAATACTCCGAAACCATAACAAAGTATTTGAGGCCGCCAATTTTTATTAGATAGAGAGAATGGTGAGTTATTACAATTATTATTCATTGAATATTGTTCAACGAACGAGCTAAATTATTTTCTGTATTCGGTACCATCAATTTTTCTTTTTGAAATATTTTTCAAGGAGGTTATATCGTGCAAATTTTTCTATGATAGGAACAGACGTGTTGCAAAAATGGAATGGGATTTAAAATGAAGTAGGTTTAATACCCAATTGTGTGTTTTCTTTTTTCTTCTCATTGAACAATGGTTCGTGGATAATAAATCTCCTGCCTTCAACGAATTGGGGAACATGTATATTTTAACGTCGCAGGACAATCATGTCCTGAAATCATGGCTCGAAATATACGCTATGGATCACCATAGCGTATATTTCAAGCTATTTTATCGGACCTAGATACTAACTATTTATAAGTAGGCTATTTTTTTAATATCACAGACTTAATACTATAGTTAACAGATTTCAAATATATTCCTTTGTGGTTGCAACAACAAAGTGAACCGCTACAAAAGTTGTATGTGGTATGTGGTCGCGTCCATCAAATGTCTACTACAGGTTGGACTAACGTAGCGCTCACAGGGCATTGGCAATCTAACAAAACTAAATACTGAATACAATAAGAAATAAATACACGAACAGCAGTTTCCTATAAGTGGGCAACTATTCGTACTGTTAAACGTGTCTTTGTGGCGTCGCCAAAACGAAGCCAAAACTATTTGGCGCTGCTAATTTGCTGACAGAGCTCAACTTCAAAAATAAATGGGTCAGTCAACCCATACGAATAAGTTCGCTGAGTTCTATACACTACTAAAAACTAATATCATTCAGGAAATATGGCCAATAAAATTTAATTATGGAACATTAGCGATGATGAATCGCTGGCTTCGCGGGCATTTAGTGTAATTATATTGTGATTTCAGAATAATCGCATGATGAATAGGCGTATACCAACTTCTGCTTCTATCAGATTGTCGTTTCATTAATTCAGAGTCATGATTAACAGCTCTGTCGTCGCAGAAATGACTTAATCCAATTTTATCTTTTAATGAACAGCTAGGATATTTATTTTGCTTGCCTCTACTTTGTAAAAGAAACATCACGAAAATAAATACGGGAAAAATGTTAGCAAATGTCTTGGATACTTACGAATCTTTTAATTGGTGTCGTTGACCTGGCGCGACATCACTGCACGTTTATCTTCAATGCTCGCTTACTTAAAGCCTAACAGTATAAAACATGTAATATAATAAAGGAAACCCCTGTAATTAGTTTGTAAAGAATCGACTACTGAATCGATTTCAGCCATTTTTAATATAGGTTTATAAAATTCGTCAAATTTATGGTTGATTGAGCCAAAAGAATTTAAATCTTATTTCGAAGTAATAAGACTCAATTTTAAGTGCAGTAAGATAAGCTATGCTCAACACTTGTATTAAGCTTTTAACTTAATATTCTAATTGGGGTGTTTGAGTGTGTGCGTTATACAAGAATAATTCCTGTTACATGTTGTACCTATATATCCCTCGACCGTGTTTCCTATTTACTTAGGGTCCGCGTTCCTTGTCCTTCTTCTCTGTGCACAGAATCGTTTCTGTGCTGTGTTAGTGTCGAGTTGCTTTTTCAGGTCTTTTTCAACCATCGTTAACCAAGCAGCGGGTGGTCTTCCACGTCCCCGTTTCGTTGTTGGCATGTTTAGGGGAAGCTCACTGACTTAAAGCTACACAGTAATATATTTATTGCTTGAAACTTTCATTACGGAAATAACTAATTTTTCTTTAGTTTCCTGAAAAAGTTGCCTAATATCTAAAATAATGAGCTAACAGGAACAGAGTGAAAATATAAATATAAACCGTAACCATGAGATATTTTCTTTTGCCAAAGTTGTGGACGTAGGATTGGCTTTGAGAAAAGTTAAGCTGGCAAGGTAATTTCGTTCTTTATAATTTTTCACAGTACCCCAAAGGGACGCTTTGTCTAAAATAAACGTTAAGAGAACAAATCGATTTTAATTTAGTATCTTTCTAGACAGCTTGGTCGTTCTTAGCCTTATTATGTTTTCTTAATAAACTAATATAATAAGCTATCAAACTAGCAAAGGTTGTTGTTTAACTAATAATTTTAATACACTATAGAATATTTAATAATTGATCTAGTGATTGAAAGGTCATGTTTAGTAAGTTGACTTTTTAATCACAAACCAAGTTTTATATACCTTTGTAATAGTATCAATGAAAAAGGTCTGTTAACAAATCTGGCTATACAGAGCAGTTGAAAAGCATTACTAAGGGTCCAAAAATACTAAAATCCTTACCATACAAACCATATAATATGTCGCCTATACAAATGCCTTTAAAAGGTAATGAATGTTATGTTGTAGGGAATAACGTGTCTTACAACTCTTTCGCGGGTTTGTGACCAATTTGACATATTACAAGAATTTAAATTAACCCTGTATAAATATTATTAATACCAGTAAAAAAAATCTCCTATGATGCACAAAAATAAAATTATTCATGTTTGCTATAATAAATCATATTATATTTTTCGAGTCAAAATATTAATTAAACCAATCTTGATAACAGAAAAAGACTGATTTATATTATTTTTATCTGTTTTGAGCATCTTACGTAACCGGAAGAACGGATGATAATTAATATTTATTTACATCGAGATATCCGATGTTATTTATTACAACCGCTAATTATATTATTCATGAAAAAATAACTTTAATAATATTGTTTTTTCATTTTCTAGAACTCCTCACATTTGGATTCCGGATGCACAATGCTATTGAAATGACGTCGCTACACCATGGGCGTTATAACTCTTCTGTCTCGCCTGAAATGCAGCGTATTTGCATTTCTAATCATTATCCATACACCCATTCTACAAGGAGAAGAGCAATCTCAATGTCCAAGCTTAGCAGAGAACCCAATTTGTCCCTGTTATAATTTTAAAGAAGGTAAGTGCCTTGTCTCTCCGAATCTTAACTACCCTTCAAGATCAAATTGATGTCATTAACAGATACATTTCTTCCAGGATTATTTTTGGAGTGCCCCAGTGCGACCCCCGGGGTTGTAAAAAATGTGCTGTCCAAGATAAAAGGAACCATCCAGTCGCTATCGATTTACGACTTAGAAATCTCAACGACGGAACTAAATGCAGATATCTTCCCATCAAAAATAAAAATAACTAATCTACAGATCTCACAGTCGGGAATAAACAAAATAAGCCCTAACGCTTTTACATCGTTACGTGACTCGTTAGGATCTTTGAGCATAATTTCCAGTAAATTAAGCAAAATTCCGCATGAATCATTCTTGGAACTTTACAACATTGAGGCACTTGATTTACAGCTCAACGACATCAAAGATATTCAAGCAAATACTTTCAGAAATCTTAAGTTAAAGAAAATCAATTTGAAGGGAAATAAAATTGCCAATATATCAGAAAATGCATTTTATAACTTAGAGGAATCTTTAATCGAGGTGGATATAAGCGAAAATTTTCTAACTGTTTTTCCTTTGAGGTCTTTGGGCAAATTGAATAAACTCAGTAACTTAAGACTTGCGTGGAATAAAATAAACTCAATACCTGATGATATAAATGATACAATACCAAATTTGCTAACATTAGATCTAAACTCAAATTATTTTATCAAAATCGAAAGATACTGGTTTAGGTGTATGCCTAAAATTAAAACACTAACATTTTTTAGTAACCAGATACAGCAAATAGATGAAGAAGCATTTTATTCACTAGAAAAACTCGAAACTGTGGATTTGAGTCGTAATAAAATAACAATGCTTGCTAAAAATGTATTTCAAAAGAACCCCAATATTCGGACAATCGATTTAAGTCATAACCATCTCCATCATATTAACGGAGTATTTTCAAACCTTCACGTACTCTCGGAAATATTTCTATCAGAAAACAATATTTTAGAGATATCTGATGATGCGTTTGACAACGCCTTTGGATTGACAGTTCTGAATTTAGAACACAATGCAATTCAAAAACTGCATCCAAGTTGTTTTTCATCTCTACAAAATTTAACGCAACTACATATGGGAACAAACTTTTTAAATAAACTTCCTCGTAGTGTATTTCAAAAAAATCGTAAACTAGTAACTTTAAGCTTAGATAATAATGACATAAATGAATTAGACGAATTAATATTTGAGAAGCTCGATGAGTTAAAAGAAATACGTTTGCAAAATAACAAACTAAGTCAGATTAAAAGAAACGTATTTAGTCCTTTGCCGGGACTTTTAGAACTGCATTTACAAAATAATTTTGTACAAACTATAGACTCTCATGCATTTATTACCCTTAAAAGTCTTCAACACATTAATTTGCAGGGTAATCGTTTAACTACTATTGGAGATGTGTTTCCAAACAGAAATTCGTCCTTGGTTTCTATACAACTTGGTGCAAATTATTTATCACTGTTGAAAAATAGCTCTCTTAGAGGGCAGATGAACGTGCAAATTATGTGGCTAAGCCAAAATAACATTAAAATGTTAACATCTAATCTTTTCAATGATTTGTTAAATATTCAAAGGCTGTATCTAAAAAATAATAGTATTGTACATATAGAAAATAGAACGTTTATGCACTTGAAAAAAATAAAATTTCTAGATTTAAGTAATAATAAGCTAATTAAGTTAAGTAATGAGACATTTTATAAACTTGTAACGTTGGAAGAACTGTACCTCCAGAATAACCACATAAACCAAGTTACCAAAGACACTTTTCATTTTTTAACGAAACTCAAAATTTTGGACTTATCGCAGAATGATATTATTATATTTAATTTTTATATTTCCAGTTTACCAATTAAACAGCTTCGACTTAATAAGAATTCTATAACAATAATTGAAGTAGATTCTCTCAAAAGTTTACCAAACTTAAGTGATCTAGAAATGAATAACAATGACTTGACTTGGGAAGATATTATTCAGATACAGATACCTGGACTGAAATCCTTGATAATATCAGAAAATAACTTTACGTTGTTGGAAAATAAGACCTTTGCGCATCTTCCTTCATTACAAACACTGTCGCTAGAACTATCAAATATATCGCAACTCCCACCGACGACGTTCATTAAAAATCAGAATCTGCTGCGAATAAATTTAGCTATTAATAATCTGCGAGACTTACACAAAGATGTATTTGCGTACACAACAATATTACAGGAACTCAATTTAAAAGGGAACAATTTCACTGAGTTTCCACACCATGCTCTTTTCAATGTTACTTCACTAGAAATTTTAGATTTGTGTAGCAATCAACTACACAGTGTAGATTTTTTTAAGTTTATTGGTTTGCAGAATTTGAGAACTTTAAATTTATGTGACAACCGTATTTCTATGTTAAACGGGTTTAATTCTCCCTCGCTTAAAAATCTAGTAACATTAAATTTAAGCAATAATATGTTAACAGTTCTTCCACCGAATTTTTTCCAGCATTCCGTAGGCCTAAAAGAGATTGACTTATCACATAATCTTTTTAAAAATATACCTAGCAATGGCTTGTCAGAAGCAGTACTGCCTGCGCTTACAACTTTGAATATGTCTTCTAATTCTTTAGTGCAATTGTTGCAAACATATCCTTCAAAATTGTTTCCGCTCTTAGAGGAATTAGTTGTAACAAATACAAACCTTACGATTATCACCAGCAAAGACTTTGAAAATTTTCCATCACTCAAGAGGTTGATATTGTCTCAGAACTCCATAATTCGTTTATCGCCGGGCGCTTTCTCTAAGCTACATAACTTAGAAATACTTGATTTAAGTCAAAATAAATTAGAAAACATTCCAAGGGAAAGGCTTCAAGGATTGTATTCGACGCGCGTCCTGAATATGTCTCAGAACGTCATCAGGGAGCTGGAAGATTTCACATCCGACTTACAAAGTCTACAAAAGTTAGACATTTCATTCAATCATGTAACTAGAATAAATAGAGATGTATTCCGAGGACTACAAAGCCTGACAGAATTATATTTAAGTGGCAACTGGCTATCAGCTATATCTGCAGACGCATTTCGAAACTTGAACAAGATTACATTTATTGACTTGAGCCGAAATTACTTCGAAGTAATACAAATGAAAATGCTCACTGTATTAGAAACACAAATCAAAACTATATCTTTTAATGGTAAGGAATATGTATGCCTTTACTTTGATTCGATAAGTCTGCTTTGAATTGCATTGATTTCATAAATTATTATTTTCAGAGAATCCATTGACATGTAATTGTGAAACGCAAGAGGTTTGGCGATGGATGAAAGAACACTATAAAATTGTCATCAAAGGCAGTCGTAACTTGCGTTGTGAACACCCGGAAGATCTTCACGGTTATAGCTTCATCGAATTACCATCTCAAAAACTTTGCGATATACCTATCGTCATTCGCATTGCTATACAAGATATCCAGACATATTCGATCATCGTGTCTTGGCAGAGTCGTAACCAAACTGGTTTGAATGCATATCAAGTAGCTTATTTTAGCGAGGACCATCCGAACACGGTGAGTATCATTTGTTGAAATCAAATAATATTTTCCTTACACACACATGAAAAATAACGATAGTTTTATGCAAAAATGATTTCACCTGTATAACTAAAAGCTTATAATTTTGAGTAAAACGTGGAATAAAACGTGCACGCCAACCGTTACAACAAACATTTGAATACAAAGGCTGTGTATCACTTCAATGGACCATAAAAAATATTTATGTTTCTCGCCTGTGGATGTTCGACTGTGCTGTGAATCCATTTAAATCTTTCTTTTTACAATGGCTCAAAAAAAAATACTCAAAAACTTTTAGTACTCATACAAGAGTCGATATTCAGTTTATTAAAATGGTGGTAATGGCTGAGTTAAAATTTCATTCTTTTGTCATAGATACGTGGGAAAATACTCAACGCTACAGCCAGGTCAACGAGACTCAATCATTTGACACCGGGATCCCGATATACAGTTTGTGTGATAGCAGTTGGCAACTTCGGTACGTTGACGTCTACGGGATTTTCGGTTCCAGACGCCCGAATAGCTCTTTTACCTGAAAATTCAAGTATAAATTTATACGGGGACGAACAAATTTTAAACCATCTCCGTCCTTATATGAACGATTCTTTGAACAGTAAATGTACTAGTGTTAGCACAATAGAAATCTTTGGAGCGGCAATAGACAGTCCATTCTCCAATACGTACATGGATATTGCAGATATATTAACCAGGAGACTTAGCTTGGTTGTGGGCTGTTGTATCGGATTTATAGTGTTCGTTGTATTAGTGTCTGCATTAGGGTACATTAAAACTAAGAAACGTCAGGTTATCGCTAAAGTTGAAGAGCAACAAGCTCCTCAGTATATATCGTATGATAATTTCAATACTCCCGGTGTAGAGGTTCAGACTACGGATATGGATATAAATACAATTACAGATAAAACGAAAGTACAATGTAAACATGATTGAGAAACGATGTAAATAGTTTATTATATACTGTGTTCAAGTTTGATAACTTGAAGAGCGGTAAGGTATTGGATTCTTTTCAATTTGGGTCCCCTAGAGAAGACGCCACTCATCCTAGGATAGACCCTTTCATACCTTCATCGCCTTTGAGTTTCTTCAGGAAGTTTGGCAGACAGGAATGAATTATTACAACTACCAGCTATCAATAACGAAATGTGTGATAATCGAAAAAGTTTTACGTCATCAGGGTACTTTTTTCGTGCAATGTAATTTATATCTTACGACGTGTTCGAAAAAGTCTTAATATTTTTCTTTATATTAATTATTTTCTGTTTGTAACTTATGTATTTACTTTTAGACCGTTTCTCTAGTTACCTAACAATTCTGACCCTATGTAATCTAGTCTAGACCATTCTCTCTTATCTTGGTCTACTGTTTAATTTAACCAAAATCTATACCCAAAAGAACCGTATAGGTGTAGAGTCAATCTTTGAGAGGTCATAGCAGGGCCGCAACCAGGGGTACGCCAGAGCAGGCTAAACCTGCTCAGGAAAATTGTGAGCCTGCCCTAGCCGCTAGCTCGTTAGCTTTTTAAAGATTTCGAAAATACGCGTAATTTCTGAGTTGAACAGTAATACTACTGTTTACTGGTAAACAGTAATAACGAAATTGAATATGGTTATTACAGTGAAAATTCAGGGTAATTCAAAAAAATTCCGGAGCTGGCTGAAAGCCGAATTATTCCAAACTTATAAAAGATCTAATCGTCGGTTGTTCTGCTCATAAAATTTTCTTACTCAAGATTTTGAATTTTTGTACAATTTTGTTCGTCTGCAAGAAGGATCGAGAATAAACAGTATTTTATGTGAATAAATAAAAAGTAACTGTTTCAATGTGCTCACTTTTATTTTTATACTACAAACGAAATTAACGAAAGTATTGCGAAATATGTGATTAATGTGGAAAAATACGGCTTTCCACCTGCCTTGAATTTTTTGAACCTATCCTGATTACAGTCTGGCTACAGCCCTGGGTCATAGAATCAATATTATGCATTTACGTGCCAAAACCCTGAGAAGTTTAGATACATATAAATAAACATAAATTATTATTACATAAACTGAACTGAGGTTCAGTTTAATTTCATATGTTTATGTATGTATTAATTACCGAACTGAAGTGGAATGTATTACACGATGTTATTATGATCAAAGACCATGTTAATTTGGGATTTGTGTATTTATGCATAAAGAGATCTTAAATAATTATAGGAAAAGTTTCTTTTTTCGACTAAAACGTTTGACGTTACCTTTAGTTAAAAATATAATAATTTCTATTGTGATTATTATCATAGAATAAAGTGTAAAATAATAAGGTTTAGTATAAATTTAAAATATGTTGTGTATAATAAATTCGAATGAGTTTACTACTCTGTTAGTAGGTAAGTAATGACAGTGTTATAGTAAAATCATAAAACGGTCTTATATGATGTAATAAGTAAAAACGAATATTTATACTCACACATTTCTAAGTATCCATAGTAATAATTACTAGATAATGTACCGATAGATTTAAATAACGATTATGTAATAAATAAAAGAAGATATCACTCTCAATTTAGTGTAATCAAAGTTACTGTACCAACTTCTGTTGATATCTGTTTTAAATTCATCGCAATCCATTTGAAACTAGTGTAAAGACTGTAGAATTGGTAATAAAACTTTGAAAACATTATTATAAATCTCGTTTTCTATTTTACTCAGCCTCAATTTAATTTAACCGTTTTGTCTAAAATTCAGATAGTTTTATGGAATCATTCTTAAAAGTAATGTTATTGCTAATGAAAATATACATCAGACACTATCTTTAATTATGTAGAACAAGTAATACTCAAATAATGATTAAAATAATATCTCAATAATGTAATAGGTACTTCACATTTATGTTTGAAAGGAGTTTCAGAAAAGTCGACGTCTAGTAACAAGATAGCTCTCTCAAATATTGTTTCATCTCATCTCATACAATACATATATGTAGATATACGAATATACATGAGAAGCCAATCTAATCTTGAGATAGCATTTCAAGGGTAAATAAACCCGTTATTGACAGCTATTGGGACACAATCGAATCTTTTTTTATTGTGTACATAGAGTACAATATAAATCTCGTCGAAGGAGTTAACTGTCTTTTCGTCCACCTCGAATGTTCTGTCCCTATTAAATGGATTACATGAATTATTCAGCAACAAGAGTCGCGAACAAGAGATTCTTTGTGAGACTTTTGCTCCCGCCTGCTTTGCAACATTTAAATGATACAAAATACTCGACAATAAAGAGGATTCCAACAAAATAGTTGAAATCACACATTCATTAACTCTTAATCTCGATTAGGTACTCTTAACTTTGCATAAAAACTGAAAAGACATTAAATAATCTGGTTTAGTTTCTTTAAAGTTGTTTAATGTTCAATCCTCAGAAAATTGTTATCATTATTATCAGCTTTGAAACAGTTTCTAGAAGACTGAACATTGCTATGAAAATTTAATAAAGTAAGTTAAAGCTACTTTGTTGGTCTACAGTTCTACACACACATGTTGTGCACATCAATTACGTGTCTCAGAATCACCGTGAACAGTGCTGAATATAAGAAAGAGAACGAAGTACTTATGGTTAAAGGTTCTACATGGTAAGTATCAAATAAAGAATAATAATAATATAATTTTCTACTACAATAAAAACAATTCCTTACAGCCAAAAATATAACATAGGCACTAAAAAAGACAAATTACGCTATCCAATCGCGTTTCATGAAACCAATCTCCTGATATCCAAGAAAACAAGAAAGAATATTCAAAGTGTGGGCGTCTAATGTTTTTATAATGGGTGAGTACATCTGTTAAATTCCCGTGCCGTGTGTGTGCCGTGCTCGGGTTGCGCTTACATCCGTTATCCATTAGCTTTCCTAAAAGCGCTAACAGAGCTCGTGGTGTGTAACCGTAGAACTATGAAAAACGAAACAGAACGTTCAAAATAAATGACTTGGAGCGGCTAACACGCAATATTGAGGATACAGTGTTTTACTAAAACGACGGCTTTATTTAGACGGAAACAACACAATAGATTTAGACAGTATGATTTTAACATAGTTCATCCTGAAACAGAGCTGATCTTCATTCCTGAGCCGTAAGAAAGAAATTGAAAGCGAGAGTACCACATTGGCATGGGTAAGTATGTAGATACGAAGTAAGTGTATTGAGACAACATTGACCACGAAATATCTCCCATAGTTTTAATATACAATTTATGATCTGCATGGCATGCAAGGTCAAAATCATCATGTTTAATAGGCAGATTAGAACTACTAGGTAATATACCGATAGATCTTCGCAGGACGCAGTGACTAAGGGGCTTAGAAACTATATTTCTTCCCCAAATAAATAATAAATAAAATTGGGCTTCTTGGATGCGTCTCCCAAGGGAGAAAGTTGAAGGCTGTCTGTTAACCTCAATTGCTGAACAAGGTCATAAAGGCAACTTTTCCATAAATATCACTCTTTTCAAATAGGATTAGGTAATCGTAGTATGTTGTTACATCGCACAGAAGGATATAAGGTACTGCCTCTTTTCTTGACGTAGTCCCTAGTCACCTTTTACAGGACTCATAGAAAGAAAGACGGTAGCCAATTCTTTGATAGTAGCCACACGGCAGCCATACAATACGATTGGTTTTAAACAACATAACTTGCAGGCAGCTGACGAATGCAAAACATTCTATTTTATGGTTTTTTGTGGGCTCTACGCAATAAATTGGTGTTTGCAAGCACGCTCAAATGGTAGATACGCAGTACTCGCTTTGAACTTTATCGATATCGCGTTTTGTCACTACATTGTTTTTTTTTAAAGCCTGTTATTCAAACGGTAGGAAAAATGAGACCACCCATTGAGCTTTGCAGTGTTCACGCAATACGCACCCGACAAAATAATTAAGTATATCGTGTACCTATATATAATATATATAGGAAATCTATGCAGTACGCTGGCAATTATATTGTCATTGATATTATGTGACTTTTGATGCACAATACATGGTTAAATGAGCGATGAAAACACTTACCGATGATTACTGACATACCTAGTCAATATTTTTATCTGTCTCCACGGTGGATTAGCCTGGTGATCTGTAATACAGGTTTTACCTACATCAGACACCAGTCTCTATTTTACGTGTATTTCTGATATTAATGTATGTTTCTGTGTAAAGATAAATAAATTATTCTATTAATTACTAGAACACAACTTTAGCCACAGAAGGACCAGCGTGCGGTGTCTCCCAGGCTATTTAAAACCGTATTTTTGCTACTATAGAGTCTATTGTTGCATAATGACGGCGCTAATTCATTATATCACGTACTTCACCAAGTGATGAAACGCAGGCATTAGTATTGTACGGCCGCAGGTGTCCGTTGTGATGACTGCTTAAAATTGTGAAGCATTTGAGTATTGGACGGTTAGCCAATCGGCATACGCATAACTTTTATGTATATATGTAAATAGTTGCCTGCAACCATCGTACACCCACAGATCAAGACACGGAAAGAATCCAGCCCACCCTTGGCAGTTGGCAGTTCATCTTCGTCACGAATTTTGCTAATTGGATAAACTTTGCACTCCAGCATCGGTTATTTACATGTGAGAGCGTATATCATCGACACGACACAAGAAGTTCGATGATGACGGTATTAGATTTCGGATTTTAGGAACGTGCTTATAATACCGTCCTTCTTTGAAGACAGGTTCCAACACCGTCTCCACTTATTTCTTTTTCTTATCTAAACATCAAATTAATTTCTAGTAATAATTAGCGCCAGGCTCGAGGCTTAATGAGCAACATAAAAAAACATTTAGGCTCATCGGCCATTACTACGATGTAATGAAAGATACGCAAGCAAAATATTATGTAGATATATGAATGTATTAAGATAGCTTTGAAAATATACTAGCGACCCGATCCCGCCTAAGATTTACTCCGTATCTTAAAAGAACATTCCTACAATAACTTATGCTTATCCGATGAACCTGGTAACTAAAGAAATTTCGTTTTGAAGTTATAATCTCTTCTCTAAAATGCGTTTGTTAATTGTTACACAGGTTTTAGTAAGACTAAGGGGCCATGTTCACCGATAATATATTATTATAAACAGATGGTTAAAATGAAATCGGCCGATTAGCCATACAAAAAATTATGTTATGTATGGACGTAAAACAATTTAGTCTACAAGCGGTTTTTATTTAATTCATTGCTTTCTTTGAGACGTAGTCTGTCTAACTATATACTTTATTTAGTAGGTAGGTATAGTCTCCGCAGACCTTTATAATTTTTTATGAATATCAGATATTAACTGATTACATGGAGACAATGACGCATCTATCAATAACTCCTTTCCTGTAGAGTTCTACTACTCAAGCAACTCATTATTAATTAATTATCATTGGTCTAGGGCTTCCTTTCCATCTTAATAAGGGAAATAAAAATATATTTCCTTCCTTTGTAGTAAACTGTACGCGCCATTCACACAATACCACACACTTACACACACACGCTACACATTTGCGTCGCTTGCTTTACCCGGAACAATGACACGCATTATTGAAACAAAGACTCATTCAGCGTCAGACCCAAATCTCGCCCAAAGTGACCTCAACAATCGCCCCAAAGAGGTATGTTTGTGTTATGTTATGCCTACGGCGCGGTGGTTTGCGATAATTAATAGATCTAACATTGCAGCTAAGTTACCGCATGATTGGAGTAGATGTCGTAACTTCGTAAGTATGGCTAAGCACTATAATTACCAAATCAGATAAAGCTGCAATCTGCAAAAACCTAGTTTCCAAGAGACTCCAGAAATGTTACGGTGGTTCGTCATTATTATCCATAGCCTGACTTACCTTCTGCTGACTTTGGGCATATCCTTGCTTATGCCACTTTGCCAGTTTCGATGCTGTACTTACTTGGGGTTGAAGCGCACGTATCGCCCCAGCAACGGATTAACACCGCCTCACCTCATCGACTTGCCGTCAACCCGGCTATTCACTTGTTTTAGGCGATACCAATTACGATGCTGTCTAGAGAGCGTTGCATTATGGAGTTTATAAAGTAGATATACCGTACCGCGCGAGTTGATATGATGCTGATCTATTGCCGGGGTGATAAGTGTGCTGTGGGTGATAAGTGTGGGGTGATAACCTTTATCGCATCCAAATAAACCTTTCTTTCATACCATCGTCTCATCGCAGTGCTTGACGACTTTTACTCTGTTTTCTATGCAACGGTCATAGAGGTAACGGTCTCCATTGAGTCACTTTTTATTCTTTTTTATTTTATTTTATATTTGAGTGCGTTTTGCCTTATTTGATGGTGAGTCAGGATGCTGCCGAAGATGGATCATGCAAGCTCAATTATTAATGCCTATTCACTCTCTCTATTACCTCGCCTGACCAAATTCTTCAATGTGAATTAGATACTTGCTTTATAATCGATGAAAGATCATCATGTCAGTCGTTTTAGGTTTTACTACATACTACAGTGATTCAACGTGAAGCTGCTGATGTTGGGAATTTTTTATTTAGTTTTTATTATTTTCGCACACGAAAAATAAGGTTTGAACAGCAGCTTATGTCCCTGTACACTAAAATATATTTACAAGCTTGTAAGCTACATAGAAATTATGACATTGTTTCACTGAAAACTTGTTTATCGTATTTTTAATTTGCACTGAAATGTGGAATGAAATGTAAGAATTAACAAAAAAAAGAGGTTTTGTTGGAATCTAATTTTTGTATTGAAGTCCAACTCCAAACACACAGATCCAAACATAACAAAAATATACATTAATAAACAACACTTTTTTTCATGAATGTAAGGAGAAAATACCGATACTCATGTGCTACGAAATATTTGTACACCGGAAATGGTAGAACATAAAAATTATTTTAACATCGATGGTACTATATTTTGTTAAATAAACTGATCTTTCTTTCTTTCTTTTTACCATCCAATTTTTTTATTCTTCTACTGACAACACTTCAAACATGAACAATTTTTTTTTACCCTTTATACATAACCTGCCATTGTCACATTTAAATAATAAAAAGGTCAATTGACCTTTTTATTGTATGTCTAACCTTGGCCTCCTTTGACCTAAATCCTTGAGATACCAATTAAAAATTCAAATAGGCGGTTAAATATGGCCGTCGTTGAATACGAGTATTATTCAAACTTTAGACGACACTAGACCAACAGCTACCATGTCGTATGGCAATCGAAAGGCAGTTTAAAGTTTTAAACTCGGATTTATTGAACTTTTGTAATAGATTCCATCCCTAGCACAAGACATTATTTGACGCAATGATACTAATTGTCAGCGTTCGTTAGCACCTGTTAGCACCAGTAGGCAAACCTAATTTAAAAATTTAGGTTTAAATGTATGTCTAAATTTTACATAACGTACTATCACGCCTTTTAGAAAGGGTGTAGGGTGTTTTGAAGAATAGCAGACACTTCGGAACTCCACGTGTTACGATCCTAACATTATTCTTTTGCTTCTTTCACATTCACGTACCCTTTCCGAAGAACAGCACTAATAAGATCAGTAGTAGTAGTTGCATTTCTTTTTTTTTAAACCACTAAGTTAAGTTTATAATTATAGTTGTTTTTAAGTATAATTTAATATATAGGGCATCGCGTCCCGGCTAGTCGTTATCATTGGCGTTATGAATCTCTTTCGAGAATCGCCTTTCTTTCATTCTCTCTAAATGACCAAACCATGGTTTATCTCTCTATCTCTCTCTTTTAAAAAAACATTTCCCCTCACTAAGTTTTCTCCTGAGTCGAGGGTACTGTTTACAAACATACATCTCACATGCAAACACCCAGACCTGAAACAACTATCTGTAGATCATACAAATATTTGTTCCGTGCGGAGTTCGAACCTAAGCTAATCGCTTAGCCACTGCGCCAATCGTGTCGTCATCTCTTTTCATACGGCATCGACCACTTATATCACTCTATTTAAATCAAAGTAAGACCCACAACGATAAGAAAAATTGCATTTCCAGTATATAAGGTATATATTCTGCGAGTCTGTAAAGAAACCTACATATTAGTAGCCGTGACACGACATATTATTGCAGATTTTCCATTACATCCAATACTAAAAAAATATTTTAAATTACCACGTGTAATATGTCACTTAAATACAATATTTGCATATCAGCCAATGAGTAAAGAGGGGCTAATGGAACACATCTCGGCGTTTACTCTGTCCAGCACTCGTAACACAATATGGACCCTCATCGCTATATGGGTCAAGTGTCCCCTGATGATGTCAGGATATGGCTATTAGAGCTCTGCGGCTACAACGTCCCATATTTAATTTAAATGCTGCGAATGTTTGTAATTAATCTGTTTAAAATACTTAAATTCTGTGGAATTAAAATCTCTTACGAATCTTTATTAAATGCGCCGAAATAAATTACTAAACAGACACGAGTTTGTTGAGTGTGTAGCAAAATGGGTTTAGTGATATTGTTATGACAGCTTTTAATTCAACAAGACTTTTGTTTTTATACGACTGCCCAAAAACGAGAGTTTTCACGGTTCATGAATAGTTTCTTTAAATACTCGTTATGTGGTATAGTTAGATTCCTGCATTATACCGCATGACATAGGCTTGGTGACATCTTAAAAAATCGAACATACTTGTAAAAAGAGTAACAGTTTCTGATTATGCGTATGATCAATATCTTGAACTGAATTAGGAAATTTCAAAAATATATAACTCTACATTTCAATAACCGTCGTTTCCTAAAAATACCTATTTCCAATTCAGCCAATAAGTGGTGACTACTTAGAGTAAGTATACATAATGTATTGTACTAATCTCTTGCGGTCTCAAAAACATGAAACCTATTACAGTTGTGTTCACAAATTCTTGCCGAAATACTGAAAGATTTTAAAGACCCTGCTGACCAATATTTGTTATGCTCTGAATAATTTGGTAGACAAGCGTTATCACTAAAAGGTATGAAATAAAATCTAAATAATTTAAAACTGCTCAAAGATTCCGAACCATCACCACCACCACTATTTTGTTTGGAAAAAAATGATTATGGGTCCCAAAATAGCAGTAAAATTTCAGAACCCTAACCTTATTTTTTTACTTTTTAGATAACTTTTTTTTAATTACGAGTTTTTGAGCCATCTTGTTTTTTAGTTTCATAGTGCAAAATACAAAAAGTGTTTGTGCAATATACAAAATATATCAATAAAAATATGTGCAAAATATCATGAAATTACAGATTTGTCACACAATCTACTTATAGTCGCTCATGCTTCTTTCGCATTTCCGTAAACCGCTGTGAATTGGACGATGAATTTCAAACAAGACGAACCCTAAGTGTCGAGAGACCATCTTGTATTATTTCAATATCCTCATTACCATCTTCACAAAATACTTGACGGAAAGATGTTCAACCTGAAATTTTCCTCCCCTTAGACATTACTTTTGTGATTTGCATAATTTAAAGTTAATTTGTACCCTTAAATAATATCAAGTAAAATTATAATTAATGAGACCGTCTGTTTAGACGAAAGTAATCTTAAATCCAAATAATATGACCATGGTAATAAATGGGGCCATAATATTATGGAAAACAATGTTTTCTTCTGTTTTCATTACATTATTCACATTCATTTATCCGGATTATATTTGTCGGATTGCTTTCCGAGTCTCCACTCGGGAAGCAATCCTACAAATATTAAGAATCCATGAGAATGCTTTTAAATAAAGATTTTAAACTAGCTCTTACAAATAAGAATGTCTCAGACGTGTTTCATAAAATTCAATTAATTTCTCATCACGATCTAGAGACACTACATTATTCAAATGCTAACATTTGCAAGATGACTCCTGATTAAAATTTAATTTACTTGCAATTAAGGCTTAGCCTTCTTTCCATAGAACGCTTTAATTTTTAAGTTCCTGTCCTGTGCTTCTTCGTAATGGTTTTAAGACGCCAGTTTCAGGAAAAAGACTACTGTTGATCATCTTCTGTCGTGTCGATACAAGCCTTCTCATGGGAATCGCTCATGTCATAGTGGAAAGATTAGCCAGTCGGCAATGTTGGTATCGAGGTTGTATCGAATGTTAGTACCATTGCAGCGTGTAAGAAAGAGATGAAACTACATACTGGCCTGCAGAGCAGATAAATGAGTAAGTAAAGTTGGTATGACAAATTTTGCCACACTTTAGACTTCTTGAGAGCAAAGTAAGGCTTATTTATTGGTCTTGCAGCTGACGTGGCTGCAGATCATAATATCCTAAACTTAATTAAAGTGTATAATCGCAAAATGCTATTGAATTCATATGAAGTTTATATTTGAATATCGAGGAACGAGGTGTGGTATTCCTCCAGCGAAAAACGAAGATAATCAAATCTGGCGCGTGGTATGCTCTGCGAACAACTGGTAAGTATCGAGCGTCTATTTATACGCGTATTTGTCGCGCAAACTTGACTGTCATGATTCAGTGTTTGTCAGGACATTTAGCGAATAACGATGCTCAGACTCTGAATAGAGCTCAGTATATGGAGATATATATGAGCTGCACGGAATGCATGACAATACTTAAGTTCGTCCGGTGTACCCCGGGCATTAAGCAGTTATAAAACTTACTGACTGATTATAGGTTGAGTTACCACCTAAGCCACGGTACGATCAATTATCATGTTTTTCATGCCGATACCATAGGAGAATGGCGATGGTATGACATAATATGTAAGACCTAATGCTATTTATTGTTAGCAAACTGTGAATACACAAAACCACTGCCCACAGGACCCAAAAGTCGTCTGAAAATTATAGAATACACAAAAGTACTTATAATATTTTACAACAGAGCGTTTACTTTACGTTAATTAATCACGTACTAAGTCAGTGCTGTTCCCGCACTCACCCAAGCAGAAGAATCTCGCAACATCTTGAGGTCTAAACTGTTGCTCGTGACGTTTGACCTGATTAAATACATTAAGGAATCCAATCTTGTACGAGCTTCTTAGCTACTTTATTCACTTACTTTTTAAACAATTGTTTTACGGTAGTGCTATACTTATTAGTATTAAAATACTGGGCTTTTGGTCATCGGTTATGAGAAGGACAGGCTTTTTCTGCCCGTGAATCTAGTAATGACACATTAATTTCGTAAAGTTCTGACTATGAATAGGTAATTCAGAAATAGTAGCAAAATGACAGACATTACGCACGTGCACAGCTGATAATTTTTTTTTTATTATTATGATACAGTTTTCTTAACAAAATAATGCTATAACATAACTTTTTTTTATTAAAGTACACTTCAGATCGACCAAGGAGTTTTCAATTTAATTTTTATAGCGGCTACTTATTGTGTCTAGTGGCGCGAATTATATTATAAAGTAAAGTAAATTGTTAGACTTCCAAATAAAACAATTAAACGAACAATTAAATGAAGTCCAACTGCTTTCTCATAAAGTACGACATTGTGTCCCACAAATATGCAACACCGTTAAAACAGAATACACAGTTAGAATACATGGTCGGTAAGAACTATAATTAATGAATACAATCTCTTCTCCGTTGCCAGTAAATTTCTTCCATCAGCTTCTATAATCAGCTGAACATAAATGTTTGGGCCGAGTAGGTATTGAAGTTTGGTATAGGACAGCTGATAGGTAATTTTTTTACGATTACGATATTGATCCAATAGCGAAAGTTGTTCAGCTTGATGATATAACCACGCATTTTTAATAAGCGTTGTAGAATAGATACATCGCTTAAATTTATAAGGATTCAATTAGACCCAAATAAAAAATGTGCTAAAGCTATATAACCTTTTCAACAAGTCAAATATTATAATTTATTATAGTGAACCTTTTAAAAGTTTACATAAATTGTTAAACTATTATAGATAACTAGTTTTACAACTTGTTCAAAATTTCATTAATCAATCTACCAATTTTAGTTTGTGTATTTTTAACGTATCTTATTTGAATGAAATTAAAACATTTCCATTTTCATTAAATTTATTTGTCCGACTCGAATGAATGGGAATTAAAAACATGAAACGTAACAGCGGGTTACTTTGCTGCGTATATAATAAAAATTAAACGAGGGAATGGCGTCAGTGTGACGTACGAGTATAATATGAAGGAGTATATTGTTGTCAGCCTACTTCAATATTATAGGTAGGTAGATAGGTTCCTACAGTGATAGCCTAGCAGTTGAACGCTTGCCTTCTATCCAGGAGGGTTTGAGTTTGAACCCTGGATTGTTCCCATCGGATCGCGCGATCCGTTGCCTGACTTTTCAAATTTATATGCGGATCAGAGTTTGATTATCACTTGCATTAACGGTGAAGGAAAATATCGTGAGGAAACCTACACATCTGAGAGGGTCTCATAAAGTTCTCGATAGTGTGTGTAGTCCGCCAATCTGCACTAGGTCTGCGTGGTGGACTTGCCCAACAGTGGGACATTAATGGGCTGTTTTTTTTTATATGTTCTATAGGTAAGAATTAGTAGGTACCTATACCTTTGCCACAGTTGATGTGAAATTGATTATAAATTCATTTGCGTTTCAATATCACATCATGCCTATAGGTTTCGAACATAATTATTATAAGTTGATTTGATTTGATTTGACATCAATAACTACTTCCTCGTTGCTATAGAAAGAATATTTTGTCTTTATCTACGTAGAAACGCGAGTCTAGATATCGAGATGGATAGAAAGACCTTGTCTATTCTTGGAAGTATAGAAATAGAAATGGTCATCCTACGGATGCTGCAGTCGCGTTCCTTTCGCAATCTATGGATGGCGTGTTTTTGAACCGCAATTAAGGTCGGTAATCGTTTCCACATCGACAATGATTGTAGTATAGTATATTTTAATTCATATGATTGGCAACGTCGAGCACAGTTGGGTACTAAACTACTAAATAACAACACTCGATTTTTTTAAATCTTATTGAACTGTCGATAACTTGACGATCGAGTTTGGCGATCGACAAATTATGATCAAATAGAATTAATTGCTAATTTGTCGATAATCAAAATCTATCAACTTTGCTGTAAATATCCACTATTATGGATTATAGAGGAGTGTGCTGTAATTTTCCAATCACTTCAAAAGTTATCCATATTCATATTCATATTTATATCCCATAAAAGATACAGATAGAATAGAAACTGTTATTTCTTAACCAAATTGGACTGATTTACGTTTATTCTCAAACGCCAAGTAAGCTTTTTTTCGAATATAAGGATCAAACCTTTCTATTCCGGATTCATTTAAGGGTTTATTGTACAATAAACCCTTATCATCCTTATCATTATGAACAACTTTTATTATGAGACCAAACCCCGCGAAATAAAAATCTGCTGTTCCATACCAATAAATCAATATTACATACTCGACTAACTGTATGGAACAACAGATTTTTTCGCGATTTCAGGGTTGGTCTCGGACTCTTAGTAGATAAAATAACCCCTTAAAGGAATCGGGACTAGAAAGGTAGGACCTTGTATAAAGTAAATTACTTAATTTCACATAATTAATACACTTAGGAAGAAAATTGATCTAAATAGAGAACACATTATTACCAGTTATATACAATATTGTACGACTATGAATAAAATATGAGCGAGTTGTAAAGCAAATGCAACTATTTATTAGTGCAATAGCCTAAGGCTCTCCAGGGACATTAACCAATACATCGAGTGAAGGCCCAATTTAAATCTATTCAGAAACTTTTCACACATCATTTACTAAAATATGAGAGGAATAAACGGAAGTTTCATCTAAGTACAATTTGTCTCTTTTCGTGATTTTTTTATTGAGTCAATTTGAAACCCGGCAACTAGCGTTTGACCATAGAAATGTATAGCGTCTAAAATATAATCGAACTGTACCATTCCGACAAACTATGTTGTAATTGGACAAATAAGTTATCTGTGAATCCGACCAATTAGGTTACCGACGAACTAGAGGGAGACGGAAGTAGCAAAAATAGCATTTAATATTCGAATATTAAAATATCAATTAAAAAAATTACCAAGAATTACAAAATATAAAAATATCTTTCATCTAAAATTATTAGAAACGTAATATCGTCCGTACCCTCGTCGTGCACGCTGTACAGAGTTAGCTTGACGCTATCTAAAACGCTAAAATACGTTACAGAATCCCATTTACATACATATCGTATATTTAAATCTGTATACATAAAGCCTATTTATCTTAAAGTACTTATACATTGGGCTAAGCTACACTAATAAATACATACATAATACAGAATTTATAAAATATCTAGCACATTCCGTATATATTTTAATATTGGCTCCGCTAAATGAACGATTTTAAGTTTTTTACACAAAACTTTAAAATATGTTGATATAAGTTATTTATACTTGTACAAAAAATATTAGAATTTCATTAAGATAAAACATTTCATAGCTAGTCTTTCAAAATTAAAATAACTTGCGATCAGACTTACAAACTTAAATAATAATATCCAGTGTAAACTCAACGATAAAAACTGCCCGAATAGTCTAGTTGGTATAAATGAAAGAGCGTCTGCTGTTCCTAGATTCAAGTCCCCGATAAATTACAACAGGCTCGTCTACTTGATACCGCTAGTGACAAAATTTGTGTGTACACCTGGCTGCAATTTGTGCGAGTCTCCGGGGAATATTGGGTCATTTTAAACGATATTCAGTACTAGCATGTCGTGCGGTGACGAAAACGTCAACACTCATCAGGAAATGATCCAAATCTACTCGCTTTATCTATTACTTGCAGCCGAGAGAACCCTCGGGAGGTGTCATCAGAATCATATTTAGTTGCATACGGGAACGCCAAATATACATGGCTAATATCCTCGTCATTTGGCCGATTTCGGTGTAATGTACGGATCTTATTGCCTCAGCATCTGTGCTTTCCTCATTTATACTATAATTTGCGTCGAGTTGGGAAACACATCACACTAATAGCCCATATTTTATTAAGGCTATTACATAAATTTTATTTAGGTTTGCGTCAAATTAATTTATGGGTCGTTATTTTAACGTTGTGTTGGCGATGTTAAAATTCTTTAACTAGTACTTAAAAAACGCAGAATCGATGAAAATTATTAAAGGTAAAAATATACAGATCTATAATTTACCAGAAAAATACAGCACAGATAAAAGTATAATTTTGTACCGTTTAACGACTAAGCTTCGTTATTCTATAGGAAATAATCAAAGAATGTACTATGTACTAGACATCATTTGCACCCAGTACAGCAAAGAACGTTGCCACTATAAAATTCTAAAAGCAAACATCACCAAGGCTGAATAAAATATTTTTCTTTGTTACTTAAGGCTATAGTAAAAAAAACAATTGAAGGAAAAAACAAAAGTAGCTCCAACACAAAACAAAGAATAGACGGTTAAAAGCACCACGAAAGTGTACACATCTCTCAGGTACTTCCTCATCTAAATAAAAGGTGGTGTGGAAGCGGTTATCCTGAATACGTAGCTCTTTTTGACCGCGACCGAAAACAAATAAATCACTGTGGTTTATTTTTCCCACCACTCGCATGTCCAATTCGTTTTTCGTAAAGTAATTCGATATTTAAACAGGAAGAGTTAACCGAACCGAAGACCGCAATATTTCCGAGACCGCAAAATTATAGTGGAATAGTAGGTAATACCTCACAAAATCCGCATATTCAAACAAATTTAAAATTAAATTAAAACAAATATAGGTAACGTAAAATTTGCAGAGACCCGCTATGTTGCCCATATAATTTTAGGTGACCGCAATTTAAAGTTTTAATGAGTTAGTTACCCTTAACGCGAAGACGGGCAACTGTCAGCATATTAATCATGTTTATTTGGCAACATGTTTGACGGTATCATAGCCGAGAATTTAATAACATGTCAATTATTCTAAATCTAAATATCTTACGATACTTTCTATTTAGAATTATGTTACGTGCTAATTATCTGTAAAAAAATAATGCCTATTGTCTAAAATTCAAGGGTAGTGTCTTCGGTGGTGGTGCACACTAATTACAATAACCAACCTTCAACACATCCATTTATAGTTGCAAGACAGATTGAGGGTTACTACAGAGAAAAAAATTATTGTCTACGTTGAAATTCAATTACCTTTATTTCATTTGCTGGGTCTGAAAATACAGTAGTTGTCAGCATTTGAAAGCGGTAAGCTTGTCCCGGAGTCCTCCCTCTAGATGCCTCAGCTATGCCCAGTCTCTGGGAGGGAGGACTCAAGAAACAACGAAGAGGAGTGGAACAGGAAAAAAATGAGATCTCGTAGCAGAACAGTCGTATGATTCTTCTTCTTGTAGTTACATTAAGTACGTTTCTTCAGTATTAAAATAATGTAGAAATGAATTATTATATAAGGAAAACTGTTATATCATGATTTACAGTTTTAGCAGATTAGCAGATTATTAGAAAACTTGTAAAATTAATAAAACTAAAATAAAAGTCCACAGCTGTGTCTGAAGGTCCAGTGCTGAGTGTGTCAAGAAAATGAAAATATGAGGCGCAATGTTTTAATTTTGAATTTAAATTTGGAAGGTTAAAGGTGGCCAGATATAAGATGATTGCCAGAAATTAATGGTATATGATGTATGAGGTGATCAAAGGAGGACTACGTCACAAGCTAGACCATTTTTTTTTTTACCTCTTTGACTATCGAGATTCATATACACCGAGAAAATATGGCGATAACAAGACTACCAGAACGCTTAGTAAGTTGCATTAACTAAACGATAGTACTCCATAGTGAATATTCTATTTATAAATACATCCTTTGCTAAAGTTAACACTTTACAAAGAAATATAATATTAATTACAACAACGAGGTACAGTTTACTAAATGCTACTTGTTGTCACATATAACACGATTTTTTTAAATTACAACGTAATTTTCTCAGTTTAGGTAGGTACCTAGATTACATAAATACCTAACTAATATTCCTCAGAAGTTTGACCCAACAACGCTACGCAAGTTTATTTCCAAAGTGGTGTAGATAACTAATGCACATTTATAGCTTCTGCCCACACGAGGATAGTATATCCTTCAATGTTCATCCAACGTGACGTTCGATGCCCGGCCCTCGTATTTTAACTATCCCTAAGGACAACAACATCAAAGTTGAAACTAACGGCAAAACTCGTTACAGAAACTTTGGAAAACAAAAAACGGCAGAAATAATAAATAAGCTTAGTCAAATTTGTATCCCCGTCGGAAATGAATGAAAATACCACTAGTTTATTAAGTTTATGGAAAATACTAAAGGCGCAAATAGATTGGGCTAGGTCACGTGACGTACGTGATGTTATGTCCATCAGGATTCATCAGTTTACAAAATAGCAGAATTTAGAAACAGCCTTGTCATAACTCTATTAATTTTGCTACCACTATCCGTGGAAACCTGTAATTGGTTTAATGTTACTTATGCTTTCTGTCTATTTACATTTGTACAACTGTTGGTTTTAGCACCGTACAGTAACCCTTTACCAAAAAATGTCATAATAATATTCTACGTATTATAAAATTCATTAGAAGCTAATTAGTTAAAACAAGCGAAATTAAAATAATATTAGGTTAAGATTATATTGATTGCATTTGTTTACAGTTAATTAAACATATGTTATACTGTTCCATTATAATTAAACTCATTAAAAAGAGCAATCTCCTTCATAATAAACCATCGCAATCAATCTTCAATATGTTTGAAATATTGGCGCTCGTATACATACTTATTAGACGTAAGCAATTTTCTTGGGCATAATTACCCAAGACGCTATTTATAAATAACTTATGTTGCTCGAGTAATAATCAGTTCGTGAGAATTAATACAAGTATTGTCACGTGAAATACTTTTGGCAGCCAAGAAAACTGAAATTATTCCATTACACACGTAATTCCAACACGTGTTTCAAAAACATTGTAGGTAAAGATTTTCGGTAAAAGAAAATATTTATATATTCACTAGATGTGATGAATTCGCAGCTTATATTAAAGTCACGTGTACAAAAATGTATTAAAGATTTTTCTCATATTTTCAATTTCATTATACACGTTTACACGCTCCTTATATTCAATTTAGCTCAGAAATGAAGTTAATTTGCTATTTTGCGTGAGCGATGACGTCATTAGCGTAAACAATAAATTATTGAAGCCATTACACGCGGGAGCAATGTTCAGCTTACATGAGTTAATACAATAACAAAAATAACATGGAAGACATAACTAGTCAAGTTTTTCTCGACTCAGTAGCTATCCCTTCCCTAACTGAATAACAGCAATAAGAGAGAGTCCGGTCTCCGGTGAAGGAGGAACTAACTACACAACAATCTAATAAGAAATCGGACGATAAGGAAAACGTTTCATTGACAAAGAATAAATAGACTGCTCACTGCTCACTGCTCAGTTTTGTTCCACGATAAACATATTACAACGTAGGTGGCTAATAAACGAACATAACCTAATGTGACATTTATTTTGTTGGTACGTACAGAGGCAATATTACATTACGTTGTCGTGGTATTATTATCAATACAACGATATAATATTGTTTACTAGTATTTGCTCGTTTCTGTCTGATTTGAGTTAGTGTACCCGAAAATATTTTTCATAAACAAGCTTTGTGGGCTGTAAATAATCTTACCAATATACGTACCTACATATATATAGGTATAGCTAAGTAAATATTATGTAAGAATATTCAGACAACGGTGTGGGAGGATAGAGGAAAATGAACCTACAGATAGGTTCCGGGTCTGTGTGCATGTGACATGTATGTTTGTAAACTGTAAGTACCTACGATACGGGAGAAATGTTCCGGGGTTCGGGAGATATGTCGAGCAATGTTCTTGAAAAAAGATAAAAATAAATAAGAAACACCTACCAATAAGCTTTTGAAAAAAAGTAAAACCAACTTAAATAAAAATCTTACATGAAGTACAGATTAATACTGAAGAGTAAACTGCTGAAAACGTTCTCTGAAGTTAACTGCTGTTAATTTACACGGAAAATAGACCATTATTTTTAAGAACGAAACATTTTCCTGCACTCGCGGAAATAATTGGATTTTGAGGGATAGTAAAAGTAAACCACGAAATTATAAGAAGTTCTAAATTATGTTCTGTATGCTTAGTTACGTTATTAAGTATTTCCACTAAATCTATTAAATGAGGGTGAGTAGTTCTTTAGGGGTGTTTTGATCCTTGAAACCCTGGGTTAACCACACAAGACCCTAAGTACGGCCAATCGAATTTGCCAATAAAATCTGCCCATTTCACCACACTTTCCGTCCGCCATTCATTGGTTAATCGTGCATACGAGCGTTGACAAGATTTATTTTGAATCTTCCTTTTACAAGTATGTGGTTTACTTGCTTACTATTACTGAAAGCCTGTCACATCCCACTGGTGGACAAAGGCCCAGAAGTTCAATTGTTTGTGTGAGGTTTAGTAAGTTATTTTATAATTATTTAAAAATATCGACTTCTTTTCCATTGATTAAATTCACATTGGAACTTTAATTCAAACATAACGCGGTACTTTTAAAAATATTATTTCGTATAAACTCCAATTATAGCATTTTTTTGATAAATAAATTTTTGCTAATGATTAATGCTAATGCCGTATCCATTTAAGAATATAAAGTAAACTTCTTTAGATATAATGTAACTGTATTTTAAGAAATCCTTTGTATATCTGTACAGTCACCAACAAAAGGAAACCGCGTACGTCCAAAGAAAAACAATTTCGACGAACGTCTTAATCGAATCTATACTGAATCTCGTTTACGATGTACAAAATCGACTTTTTCCGTTCTTTATAGCAAAGCAGTTTAGTGATTTAATAGAATTAAAGGCGTACTGTTCTCGTAAGTACGTCAGGACAAAACCCAATCAGAGGCCGGGCTGTTTCTGAGCGCGCTTGATTTGGTTATTGTCGACAATGGGTTTACTGTCGACGAACGACTGCACTAACATCGTTAGCGATAAAAGTCGTTCGTCAAATAAAACTGTATCGCTTTTAATTTAGGTCCTGTTAATATTATTTGCGTTCAATTGTGGGATTTGTTTGATAGCGATAGATGATGTTTTTGTTGTGATTTTTGAGATGAGGTGTATTTTAAGGAATCTAAAAACACTAGAACATACATACATGATTACTACGTTTTTCATTTAGGTTCGGCCATTAATGGGTTAATTAGAAAATTGTAATGTAAAACTGGATTATAGTCCGGAAAAATCTTTATGTAGGTACTAAGAATTTACAGCAAGTTGTTGCAAGCTTATAAGATTTAAAAGAAAATTTTTAATACAGCAAGTAGCTGGTAACTTTTATACTACTTAACTCATATTTTTTACTCTACTTAATGAAGTTCTATGTAGTACAACATAACACTTCGCCAACTTGAAGATATCGCAACTCCATGTGCAATATGCATATGCTGGGAACAATATGGTTAAAGTTTGACCGTTCATTATAGCAGCCTGTGGGTGCGGCTTATGTTTAACGGTAAAAATCTTTAATAATACGACAGTAAATACCAGCCACGAAGAAAATAATCTCCTTTCTGAATTTAATAAATTAATAAACATTTATATTTTTTTTAAACTACCACCTCACAATTTTTGTCCAGTA
This sequence comes from Allophyes oxyacanthae, assembly GCA_932294325.1. Taxonomy (NCBI): domain Eukaryota; kingdom Metazoa; phylum Arthropoda; class Insecta; order Lepidoptera; family Noctuidae; genus Allophyes; species Allophyes oxyacanthae. The sequence continues at coordinate 7,314,613 of OW028618.1, read as the reverse complement.
ATTACGCCATTCATAAAACTGTATGAATAGTACAAATTATCGGGCAAAACGGTGCGACTTTTTTTAGAAACAGTTGTAATTTTTTTCCGAACTATAATACCGGCCGGCCAGAAAGATTGGCAATAAAGTCCTTTGACTCTAAAAACGAAACAATGTAAAAATAATCAATTTTGAGGAAACACAAATTTAACAATGCATAGAATGAGCAAGACATTTGTATTTAATACAAATGTCTTGCTCATTCTATGCATTGTGTATCGGGTTGTTGGATTCCCTGCAATATGGTTGAGCTTAGCGATGCTGATGTATACGTTATACGCACAGTATATGTGTGTTATACGGGTGCTGTCTGTTGGGACTTGTCAACTCATAGCTGCCACAACAATTTTATCTTGTTTTTTTTTAAGGATTTTTTCTTCCCAGGCTTGTTTAGTTTTCGGACCTTTGATAAGTCTCAACTCTTTTGTCCTACATTATCCTCACATTATTTTAGTTCGGTGTCAATGTATCTATAATTTAATATTGTAAACAGCATTCCAAAAAACACCCATGATGATGTAATAAGTACCTATCGCTCCAAAAAAGCGAGAGATTGAACAAACTGATGGAATCTTTAAAATACATATTTACAATCATAAAAAGCGTGGGTATTTGGACGGTAAATGCACAAATGGAACATTTGAATCCCGTACACATCCCACAAAAGTGGGACTTATATTCCTACTTTTCGTTGGACGATTATCAGACCTACAAAAAGTATGATGTGTTTGATCCACCTTACGCGCTGAATACTATTGGGAGCTTCACTGGTAAGAGAGGGCTATTTCCGGGCACTTTGATCCGCTAGCGTAGTGACAAAATATCTGCTTTTCGAACGAATCTATAATATCTGGCAATAGACGGCTCTTAATGAAGATGGTGTTAAGAAGCTTATCGGCAACGGATTTCGGGCTTATTTCCCTAACAGGGTAATTTTTACTTACCCAGCCAACGTACCTGAGATTGACGGGGCAATTCACAAGGCACAGTGCACATGGCCACTGATTCCCGCATGGAACAAATATTTATAAAGCATAAATAGTTTTTTTGGCATATGAGATCCATGTCAAGGATAAATCCTTGTGTTGTGAATTTTAATGAACTCGGTTAGTATATACATGTCACTTAACGTGAAGGGCTTCATTTTTACACGAAGAATAGCAGTGTTTTACCTGAAAATAAAACACATATTAAATACTTACCTTATTTGAAGCTTACTAGATTGAGAGAGGCGTTGGTCGACTTCCGCTTTATTTTCCTTCTCTTTCGCTCTTTCCTTTGCTATCTCACTCGCACATCCCGTTCCCCCACCAGTCCCACGGCCAAATGTGTGTTCGGTATCAGCCGTGTTTTACTAACCATTGAGTCGAAAATCTTCACCAGGAAGAAATTTAATGTAAGCTTCAAATAAGGTAAGTATTTAATATGTGTTTTATTTTCAGGTAAAACACTGCTATTAAACACTTGACCGTTATTTGAAGCTTACTAGATTGAGACGTGTTTGTTATCTCCTGGTGGGGGATGACGCCAATGTGAATAGATTATAAATAAAATAACGTCATTTTATTCGATAAGAATAAAATCGAATTACTAACAGTAGATGTGCAAAGGATAATAGCTGCAATTCAGGATTAATGTAAAAACTAAATATTTCTCCTAAAACATTTAATCATCAATACACCAATTGACATTTATGAGTGATCATAAATAACACAACAATGCACTTGCATATTATAATCTAATTTACTAAGAACCTAAATTGTATATTAAGGATACAATACTGAAATGTTTTAATCAAGTTCATAATCAATAAGAAACGGAACCATGATAACTTAATTAATTGGATTAAACATTCTAGTAACACCACAACTATTATTGGAAGTCATCACCTCTCTGCAATAATAGCGGGTAAAAGTGTTCTGTGACCTCCAATTACCCCTAGATAGGATCTCATCTAAGGGGTAATTGTCAGACCAGTTCCTGGAAGCCACAGCAGATCGTAAGCTGCCCGGTGAAGCCACTACTCCTGCCTCTAACAACAAGGATTTGATCCATCCCGCGATAATTGTGCGAGAGGCAACCCTCGGTTGTCCTCTAATATTGAGAAATAAATTAATAAAACACCCTGACTGACGCTTTTCAGAGAGAAGAATTATACAGCGTTTTACCCAGAACACTGGGTCCAAGTTTTTGTTGGTAGGGTTAGAGCTCAATCTCCAACCAGACTGTCTATAATCAGCAGTATCTGTTTTAGAACCAAACAAAGGCCACAATATCAAACAGTCATTACTTTCAGACAGGTGTTTAGTGTCTACGGCTAATAGGGTCAAATCATGAACTCTCCTACCAGAGCAGAGGAGTAAAAGAGTTGCTGTGTGTCTACAGGTAGCAAAAACATTATTCTCATCTACACAATAACTCTCTAAAAATGTCGCAAGTTTATCTATGTTCCAAACTGCAGGTTTTTGGGCCACTGGCTTTTTTAATGCAATAGATTTTAGGATATGATTAACTAACACATGGGAACTTAATTTCCCAGAGTTATCGGCGTTACATAAAGTGGAGACTACAGATTTATGTAGTAAAATAGTATTATAGGCTAGACCGTCTATAATATATAAATCCGCTAGAAACTGAGCTAATATTTGGCCTGTTGGATGCAAGGGATTTAATTTATGTTTCTTAGTCCATTCAAGCCATCTATTCCACGCAACCTTATAAGTCTTCTTAGTAGATGGACGCCAAGAAGATTTAAGAAGGTGTAATTGTGCTTCATTCCACTCTGTCAGGTTCTGTGACCACCCCCACATTTCCATACTTCCAATGTCATTTCTTGGACTCTGGGTGGTGGGAGGCCGGTCACTGTGTCTATTAGGTGCAAATGAAGTTTCTGGATCGTGAACGGAGATGCCAATGCTCGGACTTTTAGATCTGCTCTCCAGAATACTCGCTCCCACCTCGGAACTACTAATAGGAACACACCGGACGCAGAGTTGAGGTGGGCTAGCACCTTGGGGATCAAGTATGGTGGTGGAAATACCCACGCTAGGGGGTATGTCCAGGTTCGGGAGAAGGCATCGTGAAACATCGCACGAGTATCGTTTTGATCCAGAGATGCATAATTCATTACTACCTTTGCGTGTTCTGAAGCGAACAAGTCTACCATTGGCACTCCGAACCTCTTGAATATCTTCTCTGTACACTGGGGTAAGAGATGCCACTCCGGTGGGCGACGATGACGGGATAGGTGATCTGCATGACCGTTGTATTTTCCCGGAATATGTTGGATTTTTAAGTTGATCTGGTACTTGTCTAGCAGGTAAAAAACAGCTTTTGTTAGCTGCATTAGAGGTACAGACCTGGTTCCCCCTTCGTTTCGCAGGAAGGCTACAACAGTCCTGTTGTCGCACTGGACTAGGACCGTTGACTTGCACAAGTGTGGACCTTGCTCTTCTAATGCCTTCAGTATTGCGAGCATCTCCTTTTGATTGCAATGGAGTTGTTGTTCTTGCTTTGTCCACGTTCCGGATAATGCGCATCCGTCGAGCTGGGCTCCCCAGGCTAAATCCGACGCGTCTGTGGTCAAAAAATGTGACGGCGCCGGATAATGAATCGGAGATGCTTGGTGACAATTCAGTAGCCACCATTTCAGGTCTTCCTGAACCTCTACTGGTATAAAGAAAGTTTTGACAGGCGCTTCTTTTAGAATTTTGTTCAAAAACAGCAGAGTGTCTCGAAAGTGAAGTCTGCCCTTGGGTACAGAAAAACTTGCGAAGTTTAAAAGGCCCACTAGACTTTGCAGTGCGTTTAACGTCGTTATGCTCTTGTTCAATAAGTCCAAGACTTTCTCTTTTAATTTTGAGATTTTTTCTTGTGGCAATGATCTCTCGTTCAGCCATGGGTCCCAAAGAACACCCAGAAATACGAGGCTTTTGCATGGGGACGTGATCGACTTTTTTAAATTCGTCCGCCAACCCAAGGCGTGTAGGCGGTCTAGCACTATTTGGATATGAACCTGTAGCACCTGAAAATCCTGGTGTACCACCAAAAAATCGTCTAGATAGACAAGAATCCGGATACCTTCCCGTCTTAATGTCTGCGCAACCCAGTTTGTCAGAGTAGCGAACACCTTGGGCGCTGTGCTGAGGCCAAACGGCAGACAGGTCATTTGCAGCAACTTTCCTTGGTACGTTAGTCTTAGAAACGGTCTGTGTGACTGGGATATGGGCACATTGAAGTAGGCCTGTGAGAGATCCACTTTGCAAAGCCAGTCTTCTGGTTGAAGAAAGTCCGGGACACGAAAAACATTTATCAACCTGAATGGTTCTGTGTAAACATATTCGTTTAAATTCCTTAGGTTGAATATGGGCCGGCTGGTGCCATCGGCCTTGGGGACCAGAAACATTGTCGATACAAAACTTGGGGATCGGGGTACTACCTCCAACACCTTTTGCGTCATCATTTGCGAAATGATACTTGACATCGCCTCGGATTCCCTTGTTTCGAATGGACTTCGCATATTGGGTAAAAGAAGGGGAGGCTTTTTGAGGAAAGGTATGCGATACCCTTTTATTATGCGAAGAAGAGTGTTGGGCGCACCTTGTTTCCTCCATCGATCGTAATAATGTATCAACTGGCCCGCTCTGAAGTCCTGCCGGTCAGAACCTTCCTCTTTTTCCTCCTGTATGATAATCGGTGGTCGAAGTCCGCTTTCTATTACCTTTAACAGGCTCTTGTTTGTTCGTTCGTTGGTGACCTCCACGTGGACGCGAGGATCCACGAAAATTATGGTTAGACCCACGAACACCTTTATTGTTATATCCAGTTCCCTGCGAGGGATAACTATGTCCAAATCCCTGCGAGGGATAATTGTGTCCACATCCCTGCGAGGGATGGTTGTATCCATAGCCCAGCGACGGCTGGCAGGAGTAACATGCATGATGGGCACCCTGCGAGGGTGCACAATGATTAGCTGATCCCTGCGAGGGATAGCGAGTAGCTTTCTTACCTCCTGCTTGTGAAGCAGGTTTGTAACCACTTTGACCTGGTGGTAAAAATGCCTTTTTAACGCCTCCGGTCTTTTCTAAAGCCGATGTTAATAGCTCAGAGTTAAAAATATGTTGATTCGACGGAGGTATTTTACGTAATGCAGACTTGACAAGAGGATCACGAACAAAATTTGTTATCCCGTCTCTACGCATTTGAATTGTCTCTGCGCGGTGACCGCAGATAAGCTGAAGCATATCAGAAGACACCTTATGATATTCGCCATCCGAAAATAGCTCAGTGACTTTGTTGTGCAACTGATCAGGTGTTAAACTCCCTTGGTCACGAGCCCAGGTTATAAGATCTGTCATACTATTTTGTAACACCTCCCGCTGTTTAAGAATGCAAAATGTAAGAGCACCATACGCTTTATCGGTATAAGCCAAGTGTTTAAGAGAATCATAAGGTTTGATTTCTTCATTGGTCTCCAAGTCAGTAAATCCAGGAGTGTGATTATATATTTTTTGCACTTCTGAATATCTAACCTCACACCATTCGTTTTTATCAAAATGTTGAACATCTTTTAAAAACTTAAGGTAACTTTCAGGACCCTTAGGTACAGAAGGTTCCTTCAATTTAACCTGAATATCAAATTTGAACTGATGTGAATCATAATTTTTTTCTTCTACCTCGTAATCATACAAAGACCTATTATCCTGATTATCCATTAAAGAGATTTCATCATTGTTTTCCCCAACTGCTAAATTGCAAGGCGAGGTCGCGCACTTCGAGTATGAGTTGACAGTACTATCACCATAAAAAACACGGTTTCGCAGCTCGCTTACTTCACAAGTTAATTTATGGAGCAAGTCTTCTTTGCGATTATGTTTGCCCCCCCTTTTTTTGTGATAGCGGCGGCGATGACGTTTCTTTTTACGAGTTGACTCTGCTGATAACGAACTCGAAGAATTCGAACTACTACCTTCACTAGAAGAGGACGAACTCGCGCTTGCCCGCGCTATTCGACGTGATGTTCTGGTTTGCTGACCCGATGGTCCCGGAATCGGTACCGTAATATTATCATTCGGGTCCGCCATCCTAAATAAAACGTGGGTATGTAATGTTTTCGATATAGGTTATTACACTATTCAAACACTCGTTAACATTCCATACACCCATGAACGAATATTAATTCGTGTATCTAGTTTCAATATCAAGGCAATAGTTTGACAATAACAAAACAGAATAAAATATAAATATTTGTACCAAGAAGGTAGAAAATAATAAATTATAATAAAAATATCATTTCTAAAAATAGATCTCTAAAACCAAAGCAAAAGAAGGGTACCTACTATAAGAATATTGGTATTGCGTTGAATATTGCAAATAAAATACCAAGCAATACTTTTACTGAGGATAAAGACGAACGGTAGCACCGTTTTTATAAATATTTCTTTATCCAACCTTATAGTGATCACGTAATAAACAGTGAAATATTTAAAAATGTTCACTTACTGATTTTGTCCGATGGGATTGCACTCAAAATCACTTATTAAACTGAATTTGCAGAGTTGTCTTGACAACGACTGCTCTCGGCGGAAAAAATGACGCCAATGGTTAGTAAAACACGGCTGATACCGAACACACATTTGGCCGTGGGACTGGTGGGGGAACGGGATGTGCGAGTGAGATAGCAAAGGAAAGAGCGAAAGAGAAGGAAAATAAAGCGGAAGTCGACCAACGCCTCTCTCAATCTAGTAAGCTTCAAATAACGGTCAAGTGTTTAATAAATATTTATTGCATCGAGCATTTCATCTACTTACCTATATTAAAATTGACGCAAAATGCCGAGCAATTAGCTTTATGTTTCCTTTTATTTTAACGTTAATGAAATGGCCGACGTCGACGTTTTGGAAATAAATAATTCGTTTTCCGCTTTTTTATAAACGTTATTCCATTGAAAGATAATTTTACTCGGCAAAAAGTTTTCCCAAACTTAATTATATACCTTTTGAGACTGTATTTGTATCAATTTGTTTTCGTTATAATGATATAAAAGTTAGAAGGAAATCGTGTTTTTTTTTTAATTTTAGATAGGTCCCGCGCTCCCGCCCCAATTGTAAACGCTTATTGGTGCATATGACCGCTGTCAGCTTTTATTAATTCCCTAATTCATTAATCCGAGAAAATAGGTAGTAGTATATTAGGTCTATGGACCAAATTATAATTATTATGACGTAACTTATGTTATAGTTTTAATCTTGAAACGCAAAGCTTTACAAGTTACCATCTATAACTACACTAGTGTTCTAAAAACTAAAAATGTATATTTTATACAGTGTATAAATTAAATTATCTGAAGGTGATGCAATTTAGAAGAGGCCTTGTATTTCCTGAAGTGGGTTCCGAAAGGCTGACTTGATTGAAGTGAACAGCATAAGCTCAAAAACATACCTAACACACCTTAATGACTGCATGTGTACTTATTTTCTAAGCTGAAAGTGTGCCCTGTGTGCTCCACATACTACCTTGTGTTCATCAAAGTGAAACCACCTCCAAGCACTGCTGAAAATACATTGTTACGTCGCTTTATACTATCGTAGACAAATAAAAAGGTTTCTCTGTACATTCTCATCGTTATAAAGTTTATTCGTATCAATTCCTGTGGGCGGTGTTTGATCTCATACCGTGTAAATTCGCAACCGTTGCAAAGTGTGCGCGGCCGACACAGAAGCGCAGTAATCCATTGTTGCCTACCGGCCCACAATGGATTCAAGTTTAGTCGATTAAACCCGGCACCAAACACTCGCACTCGCCACCTACGGAAAAATGTGCCCGCGCACAATAGGGATACTATGCGGGATTTGTGAGAGCAAAGAATTGTTGCTAGCACTTTGAGTCGCTGCCATTGTAACGTATTTATTTATTACGTATTCAATGCTCGAAGAAATAAAGCAATATTATCCCACGAGGATTAATGCCCGATAGAATTCATGTGCCAGTAAATGAATTCCAACGATTTTGACATGAGCTAAGTAAGCGGATTAATTAAACGCTAGGAGAATACACTAGTTGTCTCAATTTCTAGGGAAAACATCCGCATTGTGTAAATAATCCGATTCCATGAATCTGAGACGAAATCAGACCGAATTAAGACACAATACACACATGCGGTTTTATGGAATGTAAGTAATTTTAACCAAAGGTATGATTTTCTCGAGTTCATTGAAAGTCGATTAAGAGCTGTGCTTGTGTGCCACAGCCTCTGCTTGAGGGCAATTTTCGAAAAGGTTATTCTATCTCGAGACTTCTGGAGACGTCCATTTAATATACAACTATATCATAAGTTTATTTATTGATTTATCATATCACAACTATCATTACAGTATATTCCCAATGCGGTAATGTGGTCACACACATAAGTATAATGTATTTTTCATCTCACTAGCTCGGAAAGGCTTTCTTTATTCTTCGAAATCTGAGCGCAAACAAAAATTCGAACGTGACGAACACTGGTGCAGGGTACAGACCTGGGCCCCAAGTCTGCTAATTGTAATTACGAGAGCATTCTGCCACGAGTGAGATAGCAGGAGTTAGCAGACTTGGGGCCCTGGACAAGTGTATAGTGGTGAGTGGTGGCCTTTGAATCCCTCGCTTCGCTCGTGGTTCTCTATTAGAATCCTTCGCTTGCTCGGTCTTCAATACAAGCACTCGCACCAAATAACAACTTTGCATCCTTGAATAACAAATAACTATTTTGCGATTAAACATTACTTGAGATAAAAGGTACAATCTATAATCGTTGGACTTACAATTTCTAAGTATTTTATTTGTGTCATCCAGTGATCAAAAACAAAGAACCAAGCTGACTGTTGTATACTGTTTTTTACTTGTCAGCTATTGTCATCGCAATGGCCATTCACAGCGTTTCGATTTACCGGAAACACAAATTCCTTTCGGTGATAGCATTGTTTGCACCGTGCATTTTTGTTCTAGAATTTGATTTATATTCCACGCTTTATATGAACATCCAATTTAACTAGTTTCTTTGAAAGTAGATAGGAATCAACACAGCTGAAAATGTTAGCGCAAAACCGACTTGTTTCTCGTTGAATACGAAACGTTTTCGCCAAAAAAGTATATTCGTTTTCCTTTCATGCAGAAGTGTTGTTTTGTATGGAGTTAATTTATAAAGCGGTAGAGCCAGGGAGGTTTGTTCATAATTAAAGACTTACCTCTTATTCATTCTCTCACAAAAGGCCATAAAATTAAAGCTGCATATTCGTGTACGTCCCCTATTTTTACACGGTACGTGCTCGACGTCATAAATTAGATCTACAAAAAGGGAACATTATGAGCCGCGACGCCAGAGGCTCACCTTTTCTCATTATTCCACATTTTCAGCCCCAAATACGAATAGAAAATTGGACCTTGTTAAACACAACTTATTAGTATGCATTCAATAATAACAATGAGATAATAGGGTATGCCAATAATATGGGATGAATGTTCAACGTCTCAAATTCATCGGAAAAAGTCATGACAGATTTCCGTTGGAGGTCTCAATGCACAAATAAACATCCAACCAGAATTTAATTTTCTTTTCAATATATATAATAATAGCCGTGTATCAGAACTTAATAAAGTCCTTCAATTATAATGGAATTATGATAAATTTGCTTTTAGCATTTTGTTATACGAGAATGTCTCATTAAAATTTTTAGAGGAAAATATCTGGTGGTCTTCAATAAAAATACTCGTACAGATAAATTTATTGGTAGACGGCCCGCTGGGGATAACTACGAAGCCATTTTGACGTCAATTATAATTGGAATATTTTAAAGAAAATTTGTAACAAACTCTTGAGAATATTTTTATTATTTTGGAGATCGTAAAATGGAAATAGATCATTTGATTTTATTTAGTTTGTCTAATCTTATGAAAGCAATAGCTTCTTTGACTTCTATTATAATGGCATGAGATCTCACATAGAAATGGTTTATGCCATAGTAGAAAGATAAGCGATGTTCGTTACGAGTGTGCCAGGGTGCATCGAAAATATTTTGGAAGAGGCTGTTTCCATGCACCCCTGTGGACGCTTGATGGGGAGTTAATCAAGGCGAATAAACTCATTACTAATAAAATCTTATAATGTTTAAACAGTAATTAAATTGTCCTTGCCATTTGTATGCTAATTAATAAAGATGGCAATAGACTTAACACGTTCACTGTCCAGATAGCAGACAATAGTTAATCAATCGCTGTGTACCACTTATGGTACACTGGACTGCTAACGAGCTAGTTTAGTTAAATAACGTTTATTCATCGTAAGGGTTAAATATTTTTGGTAACATAACAAAGCTCGTTATTTTACCACACGAACAAAAATAGATGATAAAATAGTTTTGTCAAAAGCGATTGAACTGAAAACCATCTTGTGAGTATTAAGTTTGGGCACGAATATCTATTACATTATAAGTAGGTAGTTGTTGTGGCAATCTTCAAACACGAAAAAATATCAGCGTTGTTAAGATGTCATAGCCGAGTTCTTAACGAGCATGGACAAAGAAACGGTAATTATGGTTCTCAATTAGTAAAATAGGCACAGTACGTAGGTACAACCTAGACCAAAAGATAATGTGTGCCTGAGGGATTGACTGATTACGTAGCTGTTTCCTTCTTAGTCGGTGAAGCGATTTTTCTGACCTCAGCCTACGACCTAAAGATCATTTCAATTCAAAGTGTAGTCGAACGGTCTCCGCGCAGTTTTCATGTGATAGCAGCACGCTACAAAACGTGTGTTGTAAAATATGGCTGGATTTGAGAATTTGACGCAGTTATCATGATGATATCTAACATGCAATTTCGCGCAGCAATCTGTCGCCAAATTTGGAAGGACTCTATCAATATCCAATATAATATAATATATCAAATATAATGTCTGTATAATATATATATTATGGGTTATAAAAATATATATATATGGTATAACTTCTTAATTACATATTTAAATATCCTATAGTACCCATGTTTTACGAAATAAGTTATTTGAATTTGAACCGACACTAATTAAACCTGCTTTAGAATTGATATTTTTATACTGTGCTCTATAAGATATCAGTTTACCTTTTTGAGTGTCGGCCTCTCAAATTAATAACGATTCCAGGAAAACCTGTAGACGAGAAAAAGGAGCAATAACATAAAAATAATTGCTGATACCGAACCGCCTATCGTTACAGCTAAAATCATTATGAAATAACAAAGATTTAACCTTATATTAAAATGGGGTCTGGATTAAAAAGCTCACAGGATAAAAAAGCAACGTTTTAATAAGCTGAAAACAAAGTTTTGGTATTAAAATTTCTTCGCTTAAGCAACGCCAGTTAATTCTTGAGATTATTCCTCTGGAGGAAGAAAAAGTTTGCGGGCGCCCGGTATCTCCACCGGCCGCTGCATCTGCTTACCTAACGTAACATACTATTATGACTTTGAAACTAGTTAGTCATTTTATTAGAGTTTTTCTGGTTTTTTAGTATTATGGTAATCGTCTCGGGGAAAAACTTGCCTGGGATATATTATTTCTATATTGAAATACCTACATATTACACAAGCCAAGAAATAAATTTTACTGTTTTTTTCTTACACATACCATATCGTAGACCTAATAGAACATGATATTTGTTCCGAAACAACATTGCCTGTACATCAAATATACACACAACATTAACATAGGTCATATGTATAGGCTGCACAATACCAACCTCAAAGCTCGGGGCGAATAGAACGAAATGAGGAGCTCTTGAGAATTTGGTGTTCCGGCCGGCTATCTCCTTCTTGAGTTCAAGCCGGCAATAAATACGGGTCTGCTAGAAGGCAGTGCTTCTTCAAATAGCGTTTATTAATTTAAAAAACTATGCGATAAATCAATTAGCGGTAACAAGAATTTTATATAAAGAACAGCGGTAAAGAAAATTTCAAAAAAGGAGGAGGTTCTGTGTTCCATTGTAGGTAGGTATGTATTCTTTTTAATGTCTATGTCACCGATTTTTCTGTCAATTGCGGATCGATATTGAAAATTATTTTTTTGTTTGAAGGGTATACGGGTTGATGAAAATCTTCTGAGATAGGCAATGGAATTATTTAATGGATAACAGCAAATCACTTACGATTGCTGTGATCGCATGTATATCTACTGTTTATAGTTATACAACAGAAAATAGAAAAAAAAAATGTTTAAAAAAAGTAAAAGTCTACTTCAACAAACTAAAAAGTATAAAATAATTTTCTTAAAAGACTTATCTGCTTCTGAAGTCGGGGCCTTTAATTCTTCAATGCGCCTTAGCTTGGCAGTGGCACCGACTTCAGAGCAGTTAATTTTTTTAAGAATATTGTTTTATCCTTTCAATTTTTTGAAGTCTGTTTTTACTTTTTTTACCTAAAGTTTTCTTGTTTGTTGATAGTAAATGACAAATCTTCTTCTCAATTATGGTGAAGAGATGGACAATCACACACAAAATTACGCGCAACCACAAAAAGTCTTCCCATTCAGATAGGAATGAATAATTGAAAATAGCTCACTGCATAGTCAGCTATATTGAGCTATTTTCGATTATTCATTGTTATTATTATTTAGAATCCTAAGACGCAATATTTTTTCAATAAGCTTCGCGGGTTTCCTTACAAGTGCTCATACTGTTTCCCCGAAGCTTACCTATATCCTAAGGGCGTTTGCTCTGCCTTTTAAGATTGTGTTTTTATACCGTCCTCCACATAAATACGACCCCTGACAATCTAGTTTATTTTATACTGAATTCAGTGGAATTGAATTCTACTCTATATCGATAAAGCCGATGCATAAACTCCACTTGGAAATTCTAATAAAAATGTTTACGAAAACGGGTTTTAGCTATTTGCTTTTCCATACATACATAATTTCCTTTGGAATTGACGCGCGATAAAACTGTAAAATACGTGTGTATATTCGGCATTCGTATCTGATTTGGACAACAGTAGGGACGTATAGAGTTCCTAATTCATCACATCATCATATCATAGTAATATTATAAAGAGAGAAATCCTGATTGACTGACTGACTGACTGACTTATCATCAACGCACAGCCGAAACTACTGAAGCTAGAGTCACGAAATTTGGAGAGTAGGTCCCTTTTGTATTGTAGGCAAGCAATAAGAAGGGATTTTGGAAAATTCAGCCCCTAAAAGGGGGAAAAAGGGGGTGAAAGTTTGTATGGGAGTCCCTTAATTTTTGAAGTGAGAAAGATGAAAATTGGGATTTAGGCTTTTGGTTACAAACAAAGAAACACGTGATTCTTCGTTTTTGGAAATTCATCCCCTAAAGGAGCGAAATAGGGGTGAAAATTGTTTTTGAAGTGCGAAACGTGAAAATTGAGATTTAGGCTTTTGGTTAGACATAAAGAAACACGTGTTTCTGCGTTTTTGAAAATTCATCCCCTAAAGGTGCGAAATAGGGGTGAAAATTGTTTTTCCAGTTAGAAACGTGAAAATTGAGATTTAGGCTTTTGGTTAGAAATAAAGAAACACGTGATACCGCGTTTTTGGAAATTCATCCCCTAAAGAGGCGAAATAGGGGTGAAAATTGTTTTTGAAGTGAGAAGCGTGAAAATTGAGATTTAGGCTTTTGGTTACAAATAAAGAAACACGTGTTACCGCGTTTTTGGAAATTCATCCCCTAAAGGGGCGAAATAGGGGTAAAAATTGTTTTTGAAGTTAGAAACGTGAAAATTGAGATTTAGGCTTTTGGTAAGAAATAAAGAAACACGTGACACCGCGTTTTTGGAAATTCATCCCTTATAGGGGCGAAATAGGGGTGAAAATTGTTTTTGAAGTGAGAAACGTGAAAATTGAGATTTAGGCTTTTGGTTAGAAATAAAGAAACACATGACACCGCGTTTTTGAAAATTCATCCCCTAAAGGGGCGAAATAGGGTTCAAAATTGTTTTTGAAGTGAGAGACGTGAGAATTGGTGTTTCGGCTTTTGGTTAGAAATAAAAAAACTCGTGTTACCGCGTTTTTGGAAATTCATCCCCTAACGGGGCGAAATAGGGGTTAAATTGTTTTTGAAGTGAGAAACGTGAAAATTGACATTTTGGCTTTTGGTATGAAATAAAGAATCACGTGCCACCGCGATTTTGAAAATTCATCCCCTATAGGGGCGAAATAGGGGTGAAAATTGTTTTTGAAGTGCGAAACGTGAAAATTGAAATTTAAGCTTTTGGTTAGAAATAAAGAAACACGTGTTACTGCGTTTTTGGAAATTCATCCACTAAAGGGGCGAAATAGGGGTGAAAATTATTTTTGAAGTGCGGAACATGAAAATTGAGATTTAGGCTTTTGATTAGAAATAAAGAAACACGTGTTACCGCGGTTTTGGAAATTCATCCCCTAAAGGGGCGAAATAGGGGTGAAAACTGTTTTTGAAGTGAGAGACGTGAAAATTGAGATTTAGGCTTTTGGTTAGAAATAAAGAAACACGTGTTTCTGCGTTTTTGGTAATTCATCCCCCAAAGGGGCGATAAAGGAGTGAAAAATGTTTTTGAAGTTAGAAACGTGAAATTTTGTATTTAAGCTTTTGTTTAAAATTAAAAACAAAATCGGTTTCGTGTTTTTCGAAATTCAACCTCTAAGCGGATGAAATAGTTTTATGAGAGTCTGTATTTTTTGAAGCCGAAGCATTTGTAAGAGGTCAGGAATTGATGAAAATTAAAAAGTATCTACCGGCTAATTTGTACCCGAACGAAGTCGGGACGGGCCGCTAGTAAATTATAAATTTGTAATATATGATGGCAATTGGCATGTCTCAAAAATAATTATGTAATCCTTCTTTTATGTTTCGACAAAAATATTGAGAGTGCAATTTAAAATGTATCAATTGAATATCGTAATTTATTTGGTGACATTAAAATAAATACCTTATAATATCACTAAATACCAAATTAAAGTGTCTATATACAGAATGGTCCATCAATATGGGGAAGTCAAAAACTATAAGAGATAGAAAAATTTGTTCGATGGAACCATGTCGTCAATTTTGGTGTTATGAAAAACTGCATAGAAAGATTTTCAAAAAAACTAAATCGCATGAAACAAACATTTAAAAAAAGTTATTTTATTACGAAAATTGATTGGTTCTAAGGAATAAATGTTGCTATGGAACCCTATGCTACATTTAAAAGAATATGCTGCATTTAATTATTTAAATAAATGGTATAAAATGACTGCAATTTTCTTTAATATAATAAATCAACGATTCTATTCATGTGTTTTGTATTTTCAAGTGTCATCTGTGTTTAGATGGTATCTACAGCTGCTGTTAGTTCTCCAACATTTTTGCAGCTCCAAATAATTAAAAAGACATATGTCGTAAGTAAAATGACCGGGCTTGACTCCCGAGACGCATAGTTTATGTTTATGTTTTCAGTTTTTCATAATAACTGTAAAATCGACGACATGGTTCGTTTTTTTCTATCTCTTATAGTTTTAGACATTCCCAAACTGACCCATCTTGATAGATCTACCGGTTTAATTATGTAGATATAAGTCGCGATCATTAGAAATGAAAGGGCTCCATTATTCTTTAAGAATCGATAACACCATTGAAAGGGACTGGCCGATGTACGCAGACAATGGACATCGCAGCCAGAACTTCCTAATAAACGCTGACGACGTAGCCGATAGGACGTTGGTGAATAGAATCTCTTGTGATAATATTTGAATGCCTGGTTTTGCTGTGATTCTGGTATGTATGTTATGCAGAACTGGAAATTAGTGGCAATTCTATACATTCTATATGCAATGTTTGCGTTTCATAAAATCGATCGGCATTTGGCATAGTTTAGGTATTCCTCTAGAAATCAGCAATACATAGCTTTCGTCAATACGGAACTTGCACGTAACAATTTTTAAAGAAAAAGATAAAGTATGTACGGAATTACGGATAATTATAATATCACAAATAAAAACATAACTTTTAAATGTACGCGCCAAAACACAGAGTCACGTGACATGACGTCATTGTATCGATCGTTCATAGTATGTGAATATGGTTACCAAGGACACACGAAGGAGTGACGTCATAAACTCCATGATGGTGTTTGAAATACCGTTACGTTTTACGTAGTTTTTGATAAAGATAATTAGTAAAAAAACGTTTTTTTTTTTAAATTTTCATTAATTTTACTAAAACATTTTTCATGACTATTCTTATTGATTTTTTAATATAATTTCTCATTATAATAATTTAGATGCAAGTTACTATTATTATTGAAGAAATTACATTAGTTAGTTTATTCGAGCCTCAACAAAACTGAATTGAATTGATTATTTTTTCGTGTTTGATAACCCAATGCTCCCAACAAGATGTCACCTGTACACTGATAGGAATACCAAAATAAAAGAGAGGGGAGTAAGTAGGTACATAGATTTTATTGGTTCAAACTCAAAATCTTTATTCCGTTCATAATATGTTCATAGGTTGTCAAAAAGTTTGGTGCGTATCAATATGAAACCGTGTTAGGGCACAGCAATTTTACTATAATACAATAATAGTAGTAGTAGGAACTATAATACAATAATAATAGTAGTAGTAGGTTAAGAACTTATCGTTTCCTCGTGATACTTGTTAGGACAGATCCACAGCACAATAATTATGCAGTAATAATACAGTGATAGCCTAGCGGTTGAACGCTTGCGTTCCATGCAGTCTGCAGTGAGGGAAAACATCGTGAGGAAACCTGCACACCTGACTGGGCCTAATATAGTTCTCATTGGTGCGTGTAATCCGGCATCTCGCACCAATCCAGCGTGGTAGGTCTTAGCCTACCTAACCTTTCGCATTCTGAGAAGAGACCCGTGCCCAACACTGGGACAGTAATTTACTGGATTTATTATTTATTACTACAAGGAGTAGTGTCTAGTGAGGTTTTAGTATCCTAATAAATTGTTAATTTTGAATTTATGCTTTCATCTCAACGTCATATTTCCTTTACGAATTAATTTAATATTATAGAGGTATTTCCTTGATATTAAAACTTTTGCTTCCAGGTTGCGATGCGATGGCAGAACATCAAAGAAATTTGCTTAAGCTTTCTATCGCAGACACGCTTGGTTCATTTTAATTACTGCCTTGATTCTTGGAACCCCATGATAGAAACTACATTATAATTATTAATTAGTAATGATATATTCAGGATACAGTAGAGTAAAAACCCTCCAATATGTCTCGCGTTCTACCAGTCACTCTTTATACTAACTGCATCATAGATTAAAACTGATAAATTTAAAATACTCTATTCATAATATTTCATGAAGAATTTTAATTTTCCTATTTCATAAAAATAAGATAACCGTTAAAATCAGTTCAGTACGATAAACAACGAGAGTTCCGGTAGCTCCATCGTCCTGCCACTACCCTCATCTTAACGCGACGACAGATCGCCCGAATCAATTTGCACTCCGCTCTTCACATCCATTCCAATATTTGAAATTCTTTGGAGGGTGTAACAGTTTTCAGTGTAAAATTGGTGACATCTTCGATATTATATATAATAAAATAACGAAATCCATACCATTACTATCCCACAGCTGGGCACGGGACTCATTTTTTTTAAAGAAGTCGTCCCTTTTCCTTTTAACTTTTAGTCTTCTCACTGGTGGTACCCATATATGGATAAATGTGTACCTATCTATTCAATGTTCAGGTTCATCACGTAAAATTTTAGTTCAGTGAAATTTTAATATTTAAATTAACCTTACACCACGGATAACACTGTCGCACCAAATATATTACTAAAACAAAACATGTTTTACTAAAACAAAATCTGCTTCGGTATCCCAAACTCTACGTGAAATACGTTGCTTTTATTCTGACGTTACGTTAGATTGTGTTATAACTTTGTTTAGTTCTAGCTGTTGAGTTTCCAATTGAAAATTCCTGACCGCTCCAAAGTCTTACAAAACTTGGAATGGACATAAAATGTTTTGCGATATTGCTGGGTGTCACAAAGATGAGTAGAAAGCACCGACAGCTGTGTTCTGTAAACATTCTATTGCTCCATCTGACATCTTAATAAAATATTCAATTCTTGGAATCAGAATACTTTGAACATAAAACAGGTACCTACCTATATAAAATGCAAGAAAACTCTTGGCTTCTGCCACTCTCTTATTTTACTGTTAGGAAAGTAAACAAGCCAGCAATATTGAAACAAAAAAAACAATAATTACAAAATATCTGAAAATTTCAATATTTTTTAAAGCTAAAAGGAAATATTAAAATCGGCGTTTCGGTAAACATGAAAAATAAATAACGTTTCCACAACAAAAAACCACGATACCGATCTTTAATTGGGTTAGATCTGGAAACAAAGAACAGCGTAATTACATTTGGCAGAAATATAGCAAAACAAATAACTACTTCAACGTCAAATTTAGATTGAACCTTCGGTCCCCAGCGACACGAAAGCCTCGGACTTTATTCTTTATCAAAACAGGAATAATTTTTCGTTCAAAATTTTTTCTGCGATTTTTATTATCTATTCAGATATTGGTGATGAGTACGAAAGACATCGTTCAGGTTGATGTTGCTATAGTACTTAATTTAATTTGCAAGAACAGTTAAATAAAACATTTTGGCCTTTGGATTCGTGAATTGGGTTACGCCGGGTGTGATTTAATTTCCAGTTTTGTAATATTTTTTCCGTTTCTAATCACCAATATTACATTATTTTTATACCATTCCAACAACAATTCAAACCCACAAATTACAAGATGTTATTGACATTAAAAATTAAACCTCTGCCTTTATTTCATTTAAAGGAAATATCGATAAAAGAGAGTTTAAGAATTTTTAAAACGATTAATCTAAATAATATTCAATGAACCGTACGAGCAACGATACGTGGCTGTAACCAAAACCACTTTTTATTCACAGTCAGGTTAAATAAAACCACAGAATGAAGTTGATTCTCATTTTAATTATAATGAAGGTTAAATAAACAACCGAGTATATTACTGATTAAAATACATCCGCCAATCCTTGTACAAACCTATTTCTTCATTTCAATTGCAAACTGAAAGAATTAAAAAGCTATTACTGAGCTTTCAGGAATAAATCATTCGGCTTCCGTTGCAACATTCGCTCAGATGGTTTAATTTACATGGAGGGTGAGTTCCGCTTAATTCCCGATCTGAGCCAAATTTAACGAGTTGTTGACTGCACGCGCTTCGGCCTCAGGAATTATACTCAGACAAATTATTCTATCAATATTTAACTAATTATTATTCCAGTAAAATTACTCATTTTAATTTGTTGAGTGATTCAGGATTATACAGTATGTGTTAATTTAAACGAAACAACAGTACGGGGAAATCTTAAACTAATGGAGCTACGGGAAATCTATCTTAGGAAACATTTGCATATTTTTCATAAAACCAAAAGCATAGTAAATTTTTTGATTAAGCGTGCACTTTCCATTAAAATAACTAAAGTTGGTTAATTTTTTTTTTACACCAATCATCTTTTTTTTATGTAAGGATAAATTCATTGTATTCGATGAAAAAATCTGAACAATAGAAGTTGGTCAAATGTTAAGATAACTTATTCATACCTACATTTTGTTCTACAGCCATATCCATGAAGTACCTACTAATAAACACTACGCTTGAACAGTGTGTAATACTACTACACACAGTGTAGTAATACTATACAGTGTCTAATACTAGGAGGACGCTATGTCAATCTTCCAAAAAGCGACTAAATCGTTAGTCGCTGATGCTAAAAGTATCGAGTTTGTTGTAGCCCTAAATAATTTATGGAGCTTGCGTCCGTCTGGGTACCCGTTCTTTGAATGATTTCGATGCATGACAAGGGCACAAAGAGATGTCTGTTGTTCTTTTCAACTGCATTCGTTGATCGTATTTTACATTTATTTATGATGTTTATGACCCACTTTAGTAAAACAGACATAAATAAAGGTCGATAGTTGATTCAACAATTTCTAATGTTTTATATTTCTGAAAGTTTGAAGTAGAATAAGGCGGTTTAGGTGGAACATTAAATATAATAAGGTTTACTCAGAAAGAAACCACTTTTTTAAGCAGTTTCTTTTCTCGCCGAGAATTCGAGACAAAAGACTGGGAAGAAATTAATTGAAATAAATGTGGCCTTGTCTAAACGAATATTGTGAGTAACAAATACTACGTGACCAACGCCATTTTTTGGCAAGTACGCATGTACTGGAATTTTACCGTGATTTGATTTTATGTTCGATGATAGCGATCATTAGAGAAGAAAAACGCGAAAAGACACCTACGCAACAATAGAACATGAATAAAATAAATTGGTAATGAAACAAACAATTATCTGATCCGCGGGTCTACCGCGTAACTAAAATTGTAATGAACATCGACATTGGTATTAAACTTCAATACGATCGTGAGAGCCTAAACTTCGAGCTACCTTGTATTTATTTTATCGATCATGAAGATAGGAGTCCCAACTTCATGATAGTTAATTTTTTTACAAGTTAGCTCAAAGTTTAGGCTCTCACAATCGTATTGAAGTTTAATACCAGTGTCGATGTTCATTACAATTTTAGTTACGCGGTAGACCCGCAGAGCAAGAAAAGTAAAAACCAACGTCAAGAAACTAAAAAGTATAAAATAATTTTCTTAAAAAACTTAACAGCTTCTGAAGTCGGTGCCACTGTCAAGCTAGGCGCATTGAACAATAGGCCCCGACTTCAGAAGCTGTTAAGTTTTTTAAGAAAATTATTTTATACTATTTAGGGTCTTGAAGTGCCGGTTTTTTTTAAAAGTTTATTTTCTTTTTCTATTTTGAGTGGCAGGAGTCGCGAGTGATATGCTGTTATTCATTCAAGAGTTCCATTGTCTGTCTCCGAAGGCCTTCATCAGATCTTCACCAAATTTAAATGAGACCACCTCGAAACTATACCCTTTCAAACAAAAAAGAATTTTCAAAATCGGTTTGCAATTGGCGGAGTAATCGCGTAAGAAATATACATACAGAAAAAAATACATACTGTCGTATTGAGAACCTTCTCTTTTTTTTAAGTTGGTCAAAAAATAAATAAATAGGTAGATCAATAAAACATCCTGCGATATTTATTTGACGTATCTACGTACACTAAATATATTTGGTATGCAAATTAAAAAGTAGGTACCTGCTGGTGTAATCTGCGCAAGTCGTATATTTGTTCATCTTTTTGTACCTACATAAATTACAATAAAACAATGTCGACGCCATATATATTTTTTGCAATACAAAAAGTTTAACCATAGTAAAGATTCGACATGAATGCCGAAACAGCAAATTTATACCGTTGGAAAAATAACAGTCACGTTGGAAAACCCGAAACAAAACAAATGCGCGTGAACAAAACCCGTCGGAATACCTAGTTAAAGTTATGCTATGCTAGCCAATATATTTTTTTAAATATTTTATTGGTTCTGAGAAAGACTTTGGCAGTCAAAATTGTGACAGCCTGTCTTTTCTTTTATAACATTGACGTGGGGTCCCCAATTTTCGTCTTTGCTCGTTCAACTCGAAGCAATAACCACACAATCCGCACAAAAGGAATATTTCAACTGAAAACGCATTATTAACTTATATCCCAATAGAATATTTTTCTCGTTACATCTTATTTTTTATTGAACCACTGGGGGAATACTTACAAACAAATGTTCAATCGCTTTACCCGCATAAATCAAAGTGAGCGGGAAAGCGCTAAACGCAAATTGACAACTCAACTGTCGCCTTGCCGCGATGAGGGTCAGGCAACGGAGGCGCTCTTATGAGAGAATCCGACGGACTTAAGTTACTTATCACACAAGATTATCCTTTTAACACACGCGGTAAATGAATATCTGTGATGATGGTTGATTTTAATAATGTTGTACATTTTATGATAATATCTACTAATAAATAATTATAATCTTTATCGGTTGATAAATTAATTAAGTCTTCGTTGCTTTATGTATATCACATTATAATATCATAAAGATTCTTTAAAATATTATAGAATTATAATATTTCGAGTTAAGTCCTCTATATCCATCCATGTCCCATTCCAAGATGCAAGCTTACCTCTCTGTCAAAAATCTAGATGGATACAGCACTTTAGCCCACGGATGCTCTAGCATCTGTGGACTAAACTGCTGAATCCATTAAACAAACCTTTACAGTTATAAATATTTTGGTAGGAATGATGGTTCTGCGCTCACAGAACATCAGTTACATAAATTATCAACAATGCTTTCATCGTTATTGTACGCCATCTCAAAAACGTGTAATATTTTGTCAAAGAGAAATTAATCGCAAAACCTCAGATAAACTGTCCATTGAGAGCACTCCCATTAATTCTTGTTAAGTTATAAATAAGCCATAGTTCA
Source organism: Allophyes oxyacanthae (assembly GCA_932294325.1). Classification (NCBI taxonomy): domain Eukaryota; kingdom Metazoa; phylum Arthropoda; class Insecta; order Lepidoptera; family Noctuidae; genus Allophyes; species Allophyes oxyacanthae. The sequence goes on along the minus strand of OW028618.1, from coordinate 7,292,142 downwards.
ACGATAGACGTGCTGCAGTTGGGCATTCTATAGGCATTTTATGCTCATGCTGAATACGGCATAAGAATATAAATATTTTTGAAAAATGTACTCGTCTTATCCTTCGATTCCTGAGCAGTCAAATGCTTTACGTTCTAAAAAAGGTACAAGTGAGTACCAATCAGTGGATGGGATGCGCCTGCGAGCACTGAGAGCATTCAGATCCGCGAACATCGTCCCTTTTTAACCGACTTCAAAAAAGGAGGAGGATCTCAATTCAACTGTAGGTTTTTTTTATGTTTGTTACATCAGAACTTTCGACTGGGTGAACTGATTTTGATGATTCTTTTTTTACTTAGTTTTTTGAAGTCGGTTTTAACTTTTTTCTTTTAAGTTTTATAAATTACACGTAACTCATCACATCACTCACATTATGGTATTGTAGGAATGTTTAATCGTATATTCTATTTCGTCTTCTTATTCTTCTTAGCGTGTCGATGGTAAACCAAATATATTAATTCTACTTGTTAGCTGTTGCCCGCGGTTTCACTCAGATTCTAAGGGAACTACTTCGTATAGGTACCCGGACATCATAATTATGTGTTCCAGGACAAGTTCTGTCCGTGTGCCCATCCAAATCTGTTCAGCCGTTTATGCGTAATTGAGTAACAAACGTCCATACATCTTAACAAACTTTCACATTAATTATAAAATTTGTGTGATTACGTGTATCACCTTTTTTAATATATTATAAGCCAACTTGTTTTCCAGTGAGACATGCCTATTTCTGGTTAATGTATTAACTAACATTTAACCCGTCAGACGATATCAAGATGTCGCATTAATATTGACCTAATTTGCCATACGAAAATACCCGATACGCTAATATCGCGGCGAGCGCTTCCCAAAAGTATCAGATTATCAAGTTTGTGCCAAATAGACTTGTGTATCATTTTAATATGATACTTACGTTATACTGACTTTGTGAAATATGTGTTTTTCTTGGGTTTTTGTTGTTCGTATGACGTCCGGAATCGTGCTTCACAAGGCCTGGAGCGTTCTCGGTGTGTAAAGAACGGTCACCTATCCAATGACTGACCGCGGCAAGTGCAGTTAACCTCACAGATTGATCGATCGATTTCACGAAAACACTGGACTCCGTCCGCATGTTTTGCGAAATTACTACAATAACAATTAAGATCGCGTAATGAGCTACTTCTATGTCTCATTCAAAGGTTTTACTAATAATTGCGATTTTCCTTATAAAATCTGGATTACGCATTCCTACGGTGCGCTGAAAGAAAGAAAGAAAGAAAGAAAGAAATAAAGTTTATTGGCACATAAATGCTAAAAACACAGAAAATAAAAATAAAATAAAATCAGTAGTTGTGCCAAACGGGCCAGCAGCTCAGCATAATGTTGGGTGTCAGTACGTTAATACTGATTACCCAACGCTGGTTTTCAGGTGCAACCCAGGGTGCCATACGCTCGAAACAAAAAACAAAGATAAATCAAGGAGAAAAAACAAAAAAAAAACAGTAAAATATAGTACGAATAGCAGCGAAGAAATTAAAGTAAGTAACTATATAATATTAACTGGATTAAGGACACATAACACACGCACACACGCACACACACGCACGCACGCACACACGCTGATACATAATATACCTACAATCAATGTCAAATAGACAGTCTACTGGTAATTGTTAATTGATAATGTCGTACGATTTACGAAAAATCTTATTATGGTTAAAGAACAATGGATACTACAATCTTAACCAAATTAAATTACAACGGCTTTTCCTGGAAGATATCATTACATTCGCTCGTTTGGATTCAGGCGACTACTAAGTGATACTCTTAACGAACTTTGTTTCAGATAATAAGTACCTTACGTGATATCTGTTCGGCTTTTATACACTTGGATTTATCACACACGATAATTATTGTTCTTTTCTTACCATTACCTACACTAGTCAATAAAGTTACGCTATTCTATAATAATTAATAACAAAAAGTAATGTAATTGGAATGTTTTCAGTAATAAAAAATAAATTAAAACATTGTACAATGATCGGCTACTTATGTCGCTGACTGTAATAGTTTTCGCAACTTCGAACGAAATGCAAATGCTTCGAATGAATGAGTGGTTGTGAAATGATTTTGTCCCTCTTTGTATTGTCCTTTCTTATTGGTAGTCTACGTCCACTTTCCAAGCCTTCGTAAATAGTATCCCATTCACAGTCAATCAGGTTTTAATTTTAAAATTAATATTACAATAGGTAGATACGTCTTCGTGGAAAGACTGGTGTCTAAGTCAGTGGAATTCGATAAGCTTTTGGTGATGATGATACACGTTTTAATGCGTGTAACGAAGTTGCAACACAAAAGTCCATGTATTATGTCCCTAGAATATTTCAATATCTTGCCAAGTTAATTTAAAAAGAAGTGAGCAATCCTTTAAATATCAGCTATCGTTAGAGCCATTATCGGAACCTGATTCGAATTGTGTGAACGAGAGAATGTATGGCTTCGTGACAGTCGCCGGTTCGTTTGCAACGAATCATTAGCTTCGGCGATAGCTTATCGCAGGCACACATACAGCCACCGTTCACCCATAATACATCATCTGTGATAACAATGACGTCACGACGCCTAACAGTCTCTTCGATGCCTCGCCGTCGCGTCTCATCGTTAAAACAATCGTAATTAAGTCTGTAATTTACGAGTCGTTACGATTTGACGTTAATTTTATCTTAAACAATGACAAGATTCGTGTGTAATTATGCTTTATGTTTCTATTTTATGTATTTGTTTCGTACACATGGAGCAACAATGCTATAAAAGCGATGAGTTGAACTGAAGTTCGCTTTTATCTTATCAAGTCTTTTGTTGAAGAGAATCTCTATGAATCCCCGCTATTCATGCCAGTAATAACATTTACGTTGAAAGAAAATGCTATAAACAGCAATACAATCGTTCTAGGAAAAAATACTGGTTACAAAATAATGATGTTGTCAGCAACGACATAACTGGATGACACCATAAGAATGCTGTAGGCACGTTCTTAGCGGGATCTCACGACACGTGATGACGTAATGCTTCAGGGCTCGTCACGACATCTGCTACGTCATTCCGCCAAATGTCACGCCCGTGACGACGCTTGTTCGGATACGACAGCCGGCAATTATTATCTTCAGAGTTTTGGATATTAGGGCTGGCAACTTTAGCCAATGTAACATAGAGTATTTCTAAATATCATTCAGTTATGTAACACCGGCATATCCTATACATCAATATGTTAATATGCCTATAATACCCGAAGAATTAGGCAGCAGTGCACTGCGATACAATCACAGTTTGCGATGATGGTATATTAAGGGTCCCATGATCATACCTATCAAAGTGGCCTATCTTCAATTCTAAACCGACATTGTATCTAAGATTTTCCATGCTGAAAAATCAAACATCAAACCTAACTAATGTATATTATTACAGTCTTACATTTGATAGCTGTGACTGCGATTACAACACCACCATACAGTCTTGACACAGTTTCTCAAATAACCTGAATACCACATGACTTGACTTAATTATAGGTGAAATTTAACCAATAATTAAGTCAATTCATGTGGCATTCAGCAGCACCTTTTACGAACAGCAAAACTTAAATATTAATATCATCATACTCTTCATTCGTTCGAGTGTGTTGATTGACAATTATTATAAAAATCATCGTATTTTACCAAGTCCCGTTTTGCCTATTCTATTATTATAAAGCTGTAACGTTTGTTTGTATGTAATAGAGGAGATTATTCAAACAACATTAATATCGTAGGAAACCCCATCGAAATTGGGAATAAAGATAAATAAAGACAAATATTGGACCAAGTTTATGTTAATCCCGTAAAGGGTCGAGTTAGATAAAGTCCGTGGGGATCGCAGTGTTGTAACTCGGCTTAGACCGGACAGTCTTGACACTATCGGCCGCATAATTCCGGGATTACAACGGGTTTAATATTAGCTGCATATATGACTAGCACCAATTAATACTCTCCCGCGGAAAGTTTCCCTTAATTGAACTGCGCTCTCAGAAGTTGAGTAATGCGACCAGATTGTGATCAGATTAGATCGATTGAACTCAATTAATTTGCCAAGTTGTACCTTATGTTGGTAAGTCTGAATTATAGCTTAACCTAAAGTCGGTAGAGCTAGAATTAGTTTGGCTTGGTCATGAAATTAAAGCGGGAGTAAAATTTAATTCCAAGGTATTATACCATTTCTATCGTAAAAGGCGACGAAGAATGAGGTCCAAGTCTCTGACCACGGCAGTTGCCTCTATCTTCGTTCCATTAGCTGCCACACTTCTACAGTGCCTCGGGTATATTTGCGAAAGCGCGAACCAACTGTTTTCACACCACCATACACAAGCGGTGCGAGTCCTTGGTGCGCAAGGTGCCCCACACCTTGCGCACCAAGGACGCGCACCGCTTGCTCAGCTCCAATACTGCCCTGGCATTAATTGCCGGGCGACTTAACTGCTTACATCAAACATTGGTGTAACAGATATGCTGCAAGTTGTGCCCGATAATTTTGTTTTCTTTTTCTCTATATTTCTGTGTTCTACTATGGATATCATGGTTACCTGAAATGAAAACCATTTTTTTTTTAATGCTGACCTGTTCCTTTACCAAACGTGGTGATTGAGGCCCTACGACTGCTCACTGTAGTGGTCGATAAGGAGGCCCACGAATACTAGTAGACGATTACGGGCTGAAATGATATCGTTCCATACCATACTTTTTGTTACTGCCAGCTTTAAATCACTATCTAAAAAATTTATATCAAACTAGATAAGACCGCACCTATGATCGTTCTCCCCTATCTTTCCCTTATTATCCTCGCGAGTACGTAGGTTGGCACCATTCCTCGGACAAAAAGAGCGTTATCATACTCATAATACCTATCTAAATCGTATTTATTTATTTTTCTTAAAGAAAAAAATAAAATATGTGCATTTTAACGATACTTTGACAGAAAGCGGCATGAACGTGGCGAGCCAGAGCGGCGCTCGCGACTTTTGGCGCTGAATTATTCATTTAATCCTTTCAATATCGCCGTCTCAACGTATCTAAGTATGAACGAGCTTTAGCTGTTTTTTGTCATTCCTTTAGTATTGGTTATGCCGCTTTAACAGGATCAGAGTTCCACAACTTTCTTAGCAGGGTACACGGAAGAATTTTCTCAAACTTTTTGTACTAAATCTTCTTCAGATTAATATAAAATTTTAAAGGTTATTTTGTGAATAAAGAGTACTTGTAATAATTTTCAATAATATGAAAGAAAGACAACGCTTTTCCCTTGACAGTTATAAACTGGAACCATCTGCGATAACAAATTACCTAAGTACTACAAATAACGGTAATATACAGCAATTAGGTAAATAAATTCTAAGAGCATCGCAATGAAATATAGGCTTTTCAAATACAAGAAAACATTGTACCTATTTCACTTATTCCGAAAATATTTTGTAGAGCGTCTCTATTTACGATTCAAAGCACATATTTTATTAGGTGTGTAAACTTTCGTCTTTCCGTTGTCTTTTAGCCTTTATTTATAGCTTTCCTTGCTGCCTATAACTCTATCTAGTGTACTTATTGTGATAGGAAACTAGCCTGCAGTGACTTCAATATGTACGCCGTATGTTGTACTGTGAATTAGCGAGATTTATAATCGGATATTAATTTTAGAATCACGCATTCTTTACTGATTTCATAGTCTATAAACCATGACATACTTTACAGGCTTCTACAAAAATATTCAATAACTTTAATAAATAACCATTGCTAAAAGAGATTTTTAATTTAGATTAAAAAAAACTATTATGGTGGCAAACAAGCATTCGACTCGCCTGATGGTAAGCAGTTACCGTTACCTATGGACGCTGGCAAAACAATCACTCGCGCGTTGCCGACCCTACTACTTGCGTCGTGTTGGCAGTAGGAGCCCGCTTTACCAAAGAGCACTGGCCGACCTTGCTCACCGTTAGGAACACAGAACTGCAAAAGAGCAGTGTTATTTGGCTACAATATTCTACAAGGTGGAGATACTTCCCCAGTTGGGCAGATCTAATTTTCTCTCTAAAAAATCTATATAATCTCTTTTTAACATTCGCTTTCATCAAATTGTGGCATTTACAGTGATAGTTTGAGGAATATTAATTCGAGGTAAACTTCATCAAAAAGAATGACGTACAGAAGATGGAACAAACAGGAAAAGACTCATCTAAAAACAGACTGCCTCGTGGACCGGCTGACGCAGCACTAAGCAAAAATAAAAAAATAAGGGTGTCTTAAGGCCTTATCGTATTATTATGATAACGAAACCTTTTCCAAGTAAGTATGTGCTGGCCATAAAAAGTTGTCAACGACATCCACTTGGCGACATTACAATTATCATATTTTTGTAAGAAAATAATAATCGAGGGTTCCTTATTCCTTATACGTACCCTTTGTCAAAACCTAATTGCTCTTAAGTCATTTCTTGGTGCCTTTGATCATTAAATTCAAATAAAAAGATGGCAGCATCAAACGAAAGGGTTGGGAAACAATAATTATTTTGAGTTCATCAAACTTCATTGTTAGTAATTATACAACCGTTATTTGCTTAATTGTATTTATTTATTTATTTGATCAAAATTTCGTTCACAAACATTGATTAACTTTTCATTCACAAACAAACAGAAATATCATCATTAATTATCCTGTGTGATTCTGTAATATAGAACGGAAAAACGCAACAAATTATAAACTGTAGGCACAGTAGGTATACAGTTTAAAGAATACTCTGGTCATCATTCTACACAACTTATAATAGACTAACTCTAAAATCGTGGGAAAAACAGCTGTTCTGTACAAAAGTTTATAGGTGACAGGTTCTGTCCATAATACAAGTTGTTCAAAATTACGCTTTTAAAGCATTTCTGGTTATATATAATTAATAATGTATAATTTAAATATACTAGGTACATATTTATTTATTCATATAATAGTATAGTATAGTTGGTACAGTTTTTTTATAGAAGGTATGGGGATTGAGATATAGATTTTGCCCTTATATATATTGCTTAAATACGACATCCTGTTAACACAAAATTCCAGAAGTAAAATATTTTGCTCGCTCTCCTATTAAATGGGCCCTTTCACTGTTATCGGCAAACAGCGGCTGTATGACAATATACCTCAGCCTAAAACCCTTTGAAAATTTGTGGATCCGTATATCCTTTGTCAGAGACCCAATAAAAGAAAATAAATAAATAGGCGACGTAGTTATTTTTGTAGGACTGTGTATTTTTATAACGTATGCGTACATTTTAATGTATCAAGTGGGCGTAAAATGAAGCTCTGTAGGTTTGTTTGTAAGTCCTGAGCGTATAATGTGGTAACGGTATGCAGTGGCACTCGTAACCGTGATGATGTCAACACAAACAAGCCGTGGAGACACAGTACTGATGTGAAAACTACCTACTGTTTTTACTGTTTGTTGATAAAATATACTATGATTTATTCGGTGGAAACATGATTATTTTCCTAGGCTGAATTTTGATTGGCTGGTTGAGGCTATTTACTATGTATAAGTACCTAACGTGACTCTATTATAATGAAGTGTAGAAAACGATAATTGATTATTTAAAACGTTCTCCAAAATATAAAAATAGGAATAAGCTCGCCCCCTAAACATGGAACTTAATAGCGACATAAAGGGACTAAGGAAAGAGACTCCACGAATGACGAAACCTAGGATCGTCTGGCACACCCTGGACACTCAGCCTCGATATGAACATTGATTCGGTAATCTTTCCACTACGGCATGACCAATTCTCATGCAATACATCGTGCCGACTCGACAGAAGAAGATAACGGCATCGGTATAATGTGGGTGTACAACAGCGGGTACACCTCCGGCCTGCCTAACCCTTCGGAGAATACAGGCATCTATCTTCTACGAATCTTCGGTACCCTGAAACAATAAATTGCTGTTTTTAATACATACCTAATTAAATTGCGCATCGAATTCTCAAACAACAATTTATTTATTATACAGGCTGTTATAATTAATTATGAACACTTTTTACTAGAGAAGCAACACCGAAATCGCAGTTGCGGTTACTTCCTGTATTTAAAGTAGTTTTATTTTCCCCATTTCCCTCGACAATGAAAACTTGTAGATGAAATAATAAATCAACCGGCACACTGCGCCCAACTTGTATTATCTTTGATATTTTTGTGTACCACATCACTGGGACTGTAGGCTTTCCACAGACGATGAACAATCGGCGGTGCAAACGGTTTGAAAGGTTGAAATTCTGCAATCCTAAGTGTATTAACGCACAAGAGGCCGTCGGGTACGAGATAATAATTATGTATTTGTATAAGGTAAACAGGCCTAACCAATAACGAGGTGGATAGACGATCTGAATAATCTTTTAAGGTGGACTGGATACAGCAAGAGGACTAACCTTTGTAGGCGCAATGGCATTGGCAGAAGTCTATTTCCAGCAGTAGAATCGAACAGTTCACTTTATATGAGAGTAGTACTCCCAAATTAGATCTACGAGTAGCTAGCTGCATTGATAGTCAGACACGTTAATCAACAAAATATATGCGTATGTAGACTGATTATGACGCATAAAATAATATACAACTCCACAAGCGCGGGCAAAAAAATGTTCGGGAAGTGGTCCGTCCACATCTGCGGGAACCTTTACAGTGACAATTTCCACTGTACCCAGACTAAATACTCTAGAGACATTTAAATCTAACTCAAGTTTTTCTCTGACTGCGAACAATTTAACGTTCCAACTGTCCCGGAACGAAAAACTTTATGTAATTGATGTTATTAATGTTATTTACTCCGTTTGTACTTATTTACTCTTCTTCAGTTTTAACTAGCATCTGTAGCAGTTGGTTGAAAGAAAATTTAGTATACTTCACTACAAATGTTATAAAATTATTTAAAACTTAATAATCTTTTTTTTCTTTTTTTTTAGCGTGGTTGTTCTTGAACAACCTTGCCACACTTACTCCATTGGCAAAAGTGCACCATGGATGACCTCAATCTCGCCACTGATAACGTAATAATGGTGGCCATTTACTGGGCTAAAACAGTTTAATACAACCATTTACGACACAGTTAGCGCAGTGGCTAAGCGATTGGCTTTATGTGCTACGTGCCGCGGATTCGATCCCCGTACGGAACAAATATTTGTATGCAATGGACTACAGATAGTTATCCCAGATCTGGGTGTGTGTGCATGTGAAGTGTATGTTTGTAAACCTTGATATACAGGGGAAATCCTAGTGTTGACACGACAAGTAGAAGAAGACCCCTCTCTCTCCGTGGATATTGTAGAAGGGAACATGTCAACAAGATGGGCAGCATCTTTCTGAACACGCCAAAATGCTATACAATATGAAAATATATAACGCAAGTAATGCGCTAGCTGCGTGATATTTTTTCACATGGCATAGCGAATATAGGCCCTAGTTGGCTAACCGTATTTTTTTCTAAAGATCAATATTATCGGCCTATTAGACAATGACGAGAATCATATCATTCAGCAAAGTTGTGTAATAAATATGACCTTTAGAGCTCGATTAAATTGATGAATAGAAAACCTCTGACCGTAATAAATAATCCTAATAATTTGTTTAAAAGTCCTACGTGTGGTTTATTATTCTGTTTACGATTCTCAATGGCGGATTTTGTTTTCAATCATTAACATATTATAATACCAGCGTTAATATTCCAACATCATTTAGTATGTTAATAATATAATAATAACGCGCCACAGTATTTCGATACAAAAAGTATCCGGGCAGTTTTGCGAGAGGAAGAAGCGTTAACAATATAAACACTGAATTTTTGAGTGAAAATCATTTGAGTAGCTGCACGATACGGGTCTCAACTCAGCCACCAAGGGATAGCATTAAATTTTATAGCTCTAAAGCTTCCTTAAAGAATAAGCTCTCGAACGGTGGGAACTCCATCAAAGTCCAACTCTCGAGATTAGTTTGCACAAGCACATGTAGCAAAATCTTGATTGCACATTATGCGGCGAAGAAAAACAGTGATGAATGTGTGTTTCCATTCGTTTTTTACCCATCTCTTCGACACGTTATCATATTAATATGTATAAGAAGTGTCGGCGGTACGGGAAATTCCGATCACGAATCATGTAAACGTACGTAATACACCTCACGATTGGACCAGAGTTATGGATGAAATTAATACACCTTCATAAAAGTTGAGACTGTTGGCACACGTGCGTCATATGTTAACTTTAACTAAAGTTAGACTAACCAAAGTTTAGACAAAATGTAAAGTTGAGAAGTAAGTTCAATAAAAAAGCACGCTCCGTCAAAGCTTGCCAACAACGGAGTAGTACAAAATCCGATACAAAACAACAAGTCCAAGTTACGTGGCGTAAAGTATGTCCCCCAGGACATATCCGCGAACAAAACTCTAAAATCGCGTCGATATCTTTGAGCAAAAACAAACCCGGCAGCCAGGGGTGGGAGTTGTCATGGAGCCGCGTAGTCAGCGAGAAATGGAGTAACCCATTTTAAACTAGAATGAATTGCACGTCGTGGACTGCAGGTTCGCTGGAATGCTGCCCACTGACAATACTTTACGTATCGTCTGACCGACGCGCCAACATGTTGGTGGTAGAGGAAGAAAAAACATGACCTACTTAGTGCTTAAGGGACCATAACATTTACTCACCAAACTCTAAATAAAATTATATTGTATATATTATACAATATAATTTTATATTATTCATCACAAAACGTGGTTCTACATACGTGCAATGTATATTTATAATACTGACTATGCAACTTATATACATGCATTATCAACGTTTTATAATTGATTTATAAATGATGATGAGAAAATAAATTATAGTAAAAGTTGTGAAAAGTGCTTTATTAATGAATTTATTCAGAAATTTTACCTTTTTTACAAATTATTTTTATTATAAATTACGTAAAACGTTATTTAAAACACCATCATCGAGTTTTGACGGTAGACCTTCGTGTAGCCTTAGTAACCATATTCATACACTATGAACGAGCAATACAATGTCGTCATGTCACCTGACTCTGTGTTTTGGCGCGAACATTTCAAAGTCATATTTTTATTTGTAATATTTTAATTATTCGTTCATTTTCTTTTTTGTTTTCACTATGTTTATTTATGCCTTCAATCTTATTAATAAACTAAAAATCAAAATACGTGTAAGGTCCCTATTTTGTTTATTTCTAGCCGTTACGTTGTTTCAGTTTAGATATGTTAACTTTGTAGGATCCATCCGAACCAAGTACCTACTCAGTTGTAATTAACAATAACGTTACGTTTTTTCAGCAATTGGTATAGCAGCTGATATAGGTCTCATGAACAGCTACAATAACTGTTCGTAGAGAGTATTGCTATAGCCACCACGTTTGATCCACATCATCAAAATATCATACCGTTAAAGTCGAGTCCCACTCCCAGTCAACCGGTACAGAACAGTCGAAAGAGAATTCCACATAGAATGAGCCAATGAGAAAAACATTATTTTTTAATTAGTTCTTCAAACATTAAATCTGTGTGTAGTATGTGAAGCGGCGGCAGACACGCCCCGGTAACTGGGCACAAACTACCGCACCAATATTGACTTTTGCTCCTTGAAACTTCCTCATTGTGTCCCTAATTACAATTTTTTATTCAAAATTCTCCCAGCTGGATTAAACGCACGTAATCGGTTATAAAAACTAAAGCAGTATATTTGCATACAATTATAACTAAATTGTTAATGTGGTTTAATATGGTTAGTTTGGCATTCGATGCGAATTGTAGTAATACAATTTGGATCCAATGCAAACTTACTCCGTTTCCGAGTAATAGACGGTTCTAAAGCAATTGGAATATTATTACGCTAAACTGTAAGGCTAAACCTTTGTTGAACCAACTTGTAGAATTGGTTTTCTGAGATTTTGACACTACGATATTATAAAGTATATTTTTTGGCGTAAAGCAGAAATTCGTCACGGTCGTCTTGTATAAAAATCTTGTTGGTCTCTTGCTAACGAGCGCACCTTTCCTGACCCAGCTATAAACTGAGGAAATGGTAGCATTAAGAGCAAGACTTTTAACTATTTTAATTATTACTATCAAGTGGCCTGTGAGCACCGCACAAAGTAACGTAATAATCGATGTTTAAACCCAACTTGAAATTATTTTCGTGGTAAATATACGTGGACTCTACAATTAACTGGTAAAATATTAATTGGATCTTTAAGCTCCTATATCCTGGTAAACATGATGACTCCCAATCGAGTGTTAGTACTATTCGAATTCGGTACAAAAATACAAAAAAGATTTGTTAGTTCAAAACAACTTCAAACTTGGAACAACATCTCGGCCAAATTGTGACAATAACATTTTTTGTCCCGAATGCAGCGTGCAAACTAGGTCGAAACGATGCCCACACGCAGCCATCATTGTTGCATAGTGTTATAGCTAGTTAACGTATTCACACGACGTTGTTCAAAGGAACGCATCGTGCGGTGTTTGAAGACTCACAATACTTTATTTTCTGGCATAGTTTGAATCTAACGGTATATTTTTAATAATCCGTCTATCTCTGATTTTTGCATTTTACCAAAACCAAAGTCTTCTCCATTTTGTCTATTGATATATACGCATTTACGCAATCTTGTTTCCAACGACACTAAGCGTAGGACTTGTACCAAGAAATTAAATTTTCTATCAGATGTGAATTTCGCAGTATCCGGAAATAACTAAAAATGATTACAGAAAAATGAACCGCTAACATGTAGATTCATAAAATCTGAGACATGTTTCACAGCCGTATTAATGATCACGAAAAGAGAAACAACAATCCTGCCTGCATAAAAAACACAAAAATATAATAAAAATATATCACACACATGTTTCATATAATAAATATAATTCCATATAATTATTAAATATCAAATGAACTTGTTTGAGATATCCTCCAATATTAATTACGCACGTCTCGCCTCAGTGGCCAGTGCTAATCACCAAATATTAAGTTGTACGAAAATAATATTCGAGTAGAGCGATGTATCAAAACATGTAATCGCATCTATCTCCAAGAGTAAGTAACAATCACTCCAGTAGTCCATTTGATTGATCCCCACCGAATTGGTATCCGGCTTGAGCCAATAAAGATCTTTTTGCCAATTGGATGGGATCAAGGAGCGACCGGGATAGCGGCGACTGGGCCAACATTCAACGGCGCAACTGGATTTTGATTATTAGCTTTACACTCTTTCTTATAACAAGTCTAAATCCGCACCAATCAAATTAATCGGTGAAAATTTGCAAAGTTTTATTCAACCATACAACCAAAATATGCAGTGTATTTACGATCAAACACGAACACTTCTAAATGGAAATTCCGAAGTAGGTTCGTTAACAACCCAACTTTATTCATTAGCGTGTATTGTCTACCGAATTTATTCGTCAGGTCGAACACGGCCTTACTCTGACAACATTTTCTGCTCCTTGAGACTTCACTAAATATTTTCATCGTATTTTGTTTATCTTGCAGACACAGAATTGAAACTTTTCACGTAATTTAACAAGAGTTTAATAACTGTTATTCGAATACGTATCAATTCGGAGTCAGTTAGGTGAATTTTATTTATTAATGGTTTAATTTGATTGGCATTGTTTGAACCGTAGATTTATGAATATAAACATGGTGCTCATTATAATAAGTACTATACAGCTCTTTGTGGATCCACTCATTCATACCGTGTATGTATTAATACCGGCTTAATAAATGGAAGCTTTATGCGGGCAGGAATTTTGACAACCCGACTTATAACATGAATTTAACGTATTTAAAGCAATATTTTATTCACTTCCCAAGGCTCAACTCAGAAAGGCAAATAGATATCAGTTAAACCTTTAGGTATATTGTCGTCTTCTGTTATGAGTTGAACGTAGTACTCCGTAGCAAGTTTATACTCGTTATTACTGTGAGATGAGTGTGTGTGCTCATCAAAACTTTATCTTCAGAATTCGTCCCCACTTGTAACTACGATATTTCTATCTGAAGATGGCCATCCTTTGAATCACACATAATACCACACTTTTCCGAAAACACGAGTCTGGTCATTACCATTATTGGTCATAAACCGGCCTTAAACAATATGTTTTAGCTCTACAAACAGGATCAGTACATAAAATGATTTTATAAATGGTAGATATGATCTGTTGGAAAGTGCTAGGGAGGGGGGGGGAGAGGTATTCATTGTTGGCATACCTACAGCACACTGCGGCGGTGGCGGCGCATTTTCTAAATACTTCCCTAACACGTAGGTACGTCCAGAAACCAAGTCCATGATACTTGAATTCCTTGATGCATTTAATAGAGCAATAATTTCAAAGAATACGACAGGAATAATATAAAAAATTGTTTTATTAAAAGTGGAAATTTGTTAGAAATTTAAAATACCGAAATCCATTACTAGACACGTAAAAATCTGTTTTTATAAAACATGCGTGAAAATACCCTACCCAATTGTACACTTATCAAAATAAATATAGCTAGAGCTATCTAAATATGAAAAACAGAATATACGCAGCATAAAGAGTATTTTTGATAGCGCCATTTTGAAAATATATATGTCGTTCTCGTTTGTTCATTCATTTTATTACAAAAAGCCTAAAGTTCTTTTAACTAAAACGCGGCAAATGACACTTATTTTAATAAAATAACTTGAAAGGTAAAGACAGATTACGTACGTAATTAAACAGTAAACCACAGCTTAAACCCCAAACGTCAAAGTACAAAAATATGTATGAACGATTTAACACGTCATATCGTATCCGATGACATATCGAAAAAGTTGTTAATACCACCAAGTTCAATTCACACGATGTTCGCTGAAATTTCGTCAATGCGTCTCAAAACTTAACGAATGACACCTTGTAAAACTTTTAGACGATATGAATAATTCATTATCTTTCGTCGACATTAACGTTGAAAATGTGGTAGTATTAAAATTTTCTCTTCTGTCATTTGTTTCAAAGATTTGTCCCAGTATCTCGACGTTGCACGTTGTTTAGAAATTTTCAATCATTCATTTCTTAGAACTTAAAACTTGTTGTACTTAAAGAAAGTTTTAATAGTTGAAAGGTGTCTTTGCCAGGGACCGGATTACCGATATTTATTTATACCGATATAAAAATATCGATATAATACCGATATACTGGTATTTTTTTATCGATATCGGTACCGATATTTAATTTCAGTACATAAATATCGATACTTTAATTTGTCTATATTTGTATCAATACCGATATTAAAATCGGTATTGAGTATCGATATAAATATCGATACCTTAATACCGGTACTTATAAAAGCGATATTTTGTATCGATATTTTACCGATACTTGAATATACCGATATATTTGTAAAATATCGGTATTTTACAGCCGAATATCGATATTTCTAAAATATCGGTATCCGTCCCTGGTCTTTGCTTTAAAGCCAAGTAGCTTGATTTATAAAAAATAAAATAGTAAATACAAAGTAAATATCAAATTTCTCATAGACGTCATTTTCTTTGTACGTTAAGTGTTACTCATAGAGTTTCTATGAATACTCTAAGGTGTTACTGTCATCACATATCATCAAATAATTTTGTCACTAATAATCCAATTTTTCTGCAGAAAATTTCTTATAAGATAGCACATAAGGAGCCTAATAATAACTTTTTGTATTAAAACTCATGAAAAGACGATCGAAATTGAAGCAAGTTCCTTTGATGCGCACCGGATCTGTCGCGCCTCATTGCGCAATGTGCCGACAATTGAACCGTGAAAAGCATCGGCCATTTCAAAATTTTCAGATGCGCTTTTTCTTAAGACTTGTCTGCTAATTATTTGATAAATTACTGCAGCTTTCATTTAAAAATATTACTCAGATAAATAATAATCTGGATAAAAATGCTCTTGTGATTTTATTTAGCAAATCGAGAGCAAGGAATTTGTAAATTGTAATACACAATATCAATAATTACTGGCTACATAACAATCTCAGGGGATTTACATCATCAGTCGTTGACAGCCATCGCGCCTTCGTCACATGCAAGAAACAAAAGACGTTCACATGTAAATATTTTATTTTGTTTTTGTAAAATAATATTCACTAAGAACATTGATATTTAGCTGGTGGGAAAATAGATACTGTTCTCTTAGTTTATGGGAGTTGCCTAAATAACTAATTGTTGTGTCTGTTGTCTGACAGCTCAAGAATTATAACTAAACATTTAATGAGAATTTCGTTTAATACTCCAACTGGTGCGGTTATTATTATTACAGGTCAAGAGCTTCTACAAAATACTACGCTGCAGTACACACATTTTACCCATTTTTTTGTGTCCCTTTATATCAGTATAAAGAGAAAAAATGGGTCACTCCAACGCATCAAGGGTAGTCGATATTAGATTTCATAAAAAGCACATTTGACAGACATGAAGAATCGTCCAATAATATTGTGAGACTGTTTTATAACATTGTAAGTCAGTATAACCCGTGATATTAAAATCTGGATTTTTATATCTAGAAATAAAGTTAGGTACCTAAAGCGCGTCGATATTAAAATTTCTTTTATATGAATATATATATACCATATTTATATTTATAAATAGCATATTATTATGTAATTTACGATTACTTACATAAATATATATTAATTTTTTTTTTTATTTCGACCTAATCTATCAAACTTAATTCTTTTTCTGTGTCTGTTCCGAAGTTTATATCTTTCACCCAAATGTTGAGATCCCAGAGAATGCCTCATTTCATAAAGTTATCTACCACCATTGTAAAAAGTTTAAATAAACAAAGAAAATATTAACACTTTAAGTATGCAAGTGTAAATTGATGAATCTATGACGTAGAAATTCTGATAATTACCTCGAATAAATAAAAATATAATAGTATTTTTTTTTAAATATATATTTGAGTGCATTTATGGCATCACCTCATCTGATAGTAAGTGACGATGCTGCCGAGGACGGACATACTATCTCTAAACATTTACAAAACTACGAGTATAGCATAAGTCATTCATAAGTAGGTATTACATAATGGCAAGTTGCTTCCAATAGGTATATATGTTTTTCGATGATATTGGCCTGTGACCACAAGCCAGTGTCGTTTGACCTCCCGCTTATCAGACGGTCAACGATATTTGCATGGCAGGTAACGACAGAGGGGATGTTTTAAATATTGTGTCCTCCAAAGGCATAAGTGGGTGTAGATTTGTAAACGGTTACTTATCCAAAACTTGAAGCCGGCGACTTTGCTATTTTCGTAGGTTGATGAATCTACGCTACGCTGGCTACGCCGTAGCAACTTAGTTACGAGTGTCTTAATTTCCCAGATCATAGAATTTTTAAAGTAGGTAACCATCTATACTTCACTGAAGTTAAAATTAAACCATAAAGCCATAAAGCCAACCATAGATATTATGCAGTAGGTAAAATTATATTATTTAACCCATAACTGGCACGGAGCTGCTCGACTGTGAAATATTCGTAGCTAACATAAATTTCATTCAGGCTCAACACGGGAAAAATATGTTACAATTTATCTGTTTACATACACATACATCAAAGTATGTGACAAGTACTTATCCCAATTAAGCTTGTTGAACATAAACCGTGTAACCAAACAGTTTACTAACACAAAAACACACAAAAACATCATACCATTAATATGAAGACGTAAAACTGTCAAGAACAGACCACGACAAACAAACAACGCTGAATAAAATTTGGGTCTAACGTGCTTACTAAATAGCAGAACGAAATAAAGAATAAAATCTGATGGTTGTTCATAGTACTTCATAGTTACATCAGCAGGATAGAATAGATCTTTATTTCATGTAAACCAGATACAGGCACTTATGAAATGTCGAGACTCTAGGTGCACATAGAATTATTGAAGAACAGAATGTACCTATGTTCGAACATACCATACAAGAGTTGGTAGTGAATCTAATTTTGAACCCAGAAACGATAAAAGTAACCATAATAGACCCTACTACACATGCAGAAAAAAATGCAATGTTAAAAAATGAACAATGTTGTATTATCCCGCTATTACAATCTTGGACATTTTCTACCTTTAAAAGTTTTTCTTAAGTTGGGCCTGAGAATATAAGTATTGCAAGATTCCAAGACTCGAAGCTTACTCGTCGTTACTCCACTAATAATATTGTAACGTCGTTACCACCCTGTATAGTGAATTGGTACTTATCCGAGCTACGTGTTAGGCAACATCATTTTAATAGCAGAAAGACAAAGAAATTATATACCAAGAGTATTTACCAACGAAAGCATGTACCAGCTACTTATATGAATATTTTCGGTAGTTTTATCAAACGTTTTGTAAAATCCTGTGGTTAAATTTAACGGGCTATAAGAATAACATTTCAGTGGCAAAACAGTCACACAAATGCTAGCGTCGTTTTATATCAGACAAATCATCATAATTATAAATCTAGTCACTATCGTTTGTTTGTTATCGCAGCATCCAAGAAACGTAAATTAATAGGTGATGATCGTAAATCAAAACGTTAACAATAACACCCACAGTCACACGCATTACCATATAATTTTATTAGTCATGATTTATATACAGTTTATTACTTGAAAACATCATAACATCCACAAAATATAGAGAGTAACTTAACACCGTCAATTAAAATAATTTTGTTTACTCTGGTTGATCTTGTGTTCGTTGAACAATTTTTATGATTTTTGACGACTCGATTTTGCATTGGCTAAGCGATTAGCTTTCTGTGTCACCTGTTACGGGTTCGATCTCTGCACGTATCAAATATTTATATTGCCTACAGATAGTGTTGTTACGGTTATGTTATAAATTCGACCAATCAAATTACGAGGCCTGCATCGCGTAAGGAAAAAGAGTATCGAATATATTATACAACTGTCCGACATCGACCGTCGGGCAATATCACCTCGCCTGGTCGGATGGTCCTCCCTTTTCAATGGAGGAACACCATACCTCGTTCCTCCACAGGTGTATGTGCATGTGAGATTTATGTCTATAAACTGTACCCACGATACAGGAGAAGAGTGTTTCTATACGCCAGATTTTTTAAAAGTTTGGGGTATCGCAATCATAGTTGCTATAAACCGGCAGAAGTCAGCTGAGGCACACAAAATGACGACGATGTACCAATGTGCTAACGCCAGATCTTTTAAGTCCAAGTAACAAGTGCATATTGATCAAAACATAACTAAATTAATCAACTCAGCCTTTCTTAATCCCCTGAACAAAGAATAAACGTTTATCACATTGTAACCGATACCGAAATAATAAATAAAAAATAAAATGTTAACTTATAAGACAAAAAATAACAACAATTAAAATTAATAATAATAGTAAAACTAATTAAAAATATACAATACAACAATATAATATACTCATATACCTCTCACCAATAGCGCTACGACATCCTATTCATTACCGTCCGCATCCTGTCTACCTCACCTGCGTTTTTCAGGTCGTCAATCCGTCTGGCTAGGTCTAACAAAGGATTATCGTTCTCCAACAACAATTTTTTGGTATAAAACAGACGCAATACAAAACGTAATTATGTGACCTCATGAGCGGATCGACACGTGGACTGTGCTTCATCCGAAATTAAATATTCCACGGTCGTGTCTGCAAATGGGATAATCCCGATCAGCCCCGCGAGATATCTGTGGCGGTTGGAACATAAATGAATTCAGGCACTAATCCAGAAACCACTGTTTATCGACACCGCTTCCCAGAAAAACACTGTCATATTTATCAGTGATAACTTAACTGCTAGAAATTGCTTCAAAATCCGCCCAGTAGCTTCCAATATGATCCGAAAAACTGAACACAAACCGCGAGCGGTAACTCCGTTTTATAACTTATGGTGATAAGCGCCTGATATATTTGGGGTAGATTCATTTTCCTTGTTATTTTCTTTGGCTTACCAAAAAAATCCATTCGTTTATCCAGCGATCCGCCCTGGGCCGCGTGGTGTATTGTGTGTACAGCCTGGTCCGTCTCTCGGGAGGTGCCCTGAGTTCCAGCTATATCATGAAAATTAATAAGCTGATAATGATCGAGTAGAATAGACCAGAAAAGTTTTTATTTCAAATAAACCAAATATTAAATGAAACTTTTGAAATGTGAAAGAAACAAGGAGTTAATGCTTTCCAAAAAAAAATCGACGTAACATGATGATGAATAAGACTATTTAAAATAAATACTACAATAATATTTTTACATATCGTGGTGCGTCTGCAATACAGACACCCTTTACACTACGTATGTTGTAGTGCAAATAGAAGGATGTTAATCTCTCAAAAAAGATATTCTATTAGGAAAATAATAATTATTAAAATTTCCTTCGTCTCCTCTGAACTTTAGCAAGTGTACGCAAACAGTTACATCAGTGTCCTATTTCACCATATGGAGTCGAAGGAAGAGGGACAAAGTTCACGAAACCTTACAAGATTCCCACTCGGGGATATGTTTTGTTTCTATTAATTAATTTGAAACAATTCATATATTCTCATTCAGTTCTCATCGCTTTCTCAAGGCAACAAAGAAACAATCTTTTAGTCCGAGCGATTGCTCCCAAATCTACCAGATGGAACGAATTTTTCTTTGTTTATACGTCGAACGCCGTGTTGTTTGTCGTGAAAATATACTAACAATATACTTTTATAAGAAAACTTCTGCGACTATCCTAATTGAACGATGCTCTTTCATATTTATACAAATACCTACTTCTCTAGTGCTTGTATTACTCCACGTCTATTTTCTTTTGTTTTTATTGCAAATCAAGAATTTTTATGGTTAATGTAAATAACGAAAACTAACTTATCATCCAAGTTTGTATGGCATGGATCCCAGCAGTGGACTTCTACGCGCCGTTATCATCATTATCATTTACTGCCAAGTCATTAACGACCATTTTGTTCTATTAAATTAGAAATTTAATAATGTTACAAAAACAAAAGGTATGTTAAGTTGTAACAAGCGAGCATGTTTTCACGAATATAATATATCCGACAAAAATTGATATTTTTAATATCGCGTGTCGATGGATATGAATGGAACGAATATAAATTCAAAAGCGTTTTTTGTCTGAAAATCTACAGCAAGCATTTAGTATTCTGAAAAATAAACATACTCTGGGAATCTAAATAGTTACAAACTACTTCCTTTGAATATGCAATTTACTCTTTGATCTGATCTACACTTATTAATATATGCATATTTGATTTACCTATTCACGCATAATGCGAACGTTATCGTTTTAGATTTATTTTATAGAGTAATAATAATGGCTGACCACCAAGGAGAAGGAGGAACGGATTGAATGCCTTTCTTAAAAAATTGCCAGATACAACGTGGGATCGCAAGAAATGGGGGAAAAGGAGTGAAGCCTTTGCCTAGGAGTGGCACAGCATAGGGTTTTTTTTTTTTAATAACATAGTTTTCCATTGTAATTAGGAAAAATCCCAATGAAACCTATGACGGTGCACTGGAAGACTCTCCTTAGTTATACCGTCGTATTATTATGTAGACGATTTAGAACTTGTATACTTTCAACGATACATGAAGAAGAAATGGAATATTTAAATAAATCCTAAAGATTTGCTTATAAAAGCACAAATAAAACAAAAAGAAACTTAAAATCGATTAGGCACGTGCCACCATTTGCCTGTACAAGCATTCACACTATAACATTGAGAAACGTGCCATCAATTCACGCTGTCGTCCCTTAGTTGACAACACGGTAAGCACTTAACGTGAGCTACAGATTAACTCAACAATACAACACGTGTTAGCTTAAGCAAACAGAAAACTTTGCACCGCCTGTGAGACAAACAAACAAACAAAACCGCCAGTTTAATGCTAAAGTATAATCATAACTAATGTGTTCTGTCGGGATCATCCGCCCACGAGGCTTCGCTTTCAGATCGACCCTTTAGCCCCGCCGCCAATAGGTACTTAATCGATTAAGGTCATTGTACAGCCAAAGAGAAATTCAGTATTCTCGCAAAAATAAAGTAAAATCTTTGCTATTTCTTATTTCAAATACTCCATTGACAACGTGTCTATACAAAGAGACATAAACAGCTACTGTATTTTTGTCTAATCTTCTAATATATTTTACCAGTAGAGTTTGTGTTGAGTAGGTATTGTTTTGACAGATAACAAAATTAACGTAAATAAAGCCGAATTTGTGATGGTAAATTTCTCGTTAAGTTCGCAGCTTTGTGTTCCAAGAAGTAATTTGGAGGTTTAATCAGTAAATACCTATTATTTTCGAGGTTTCAGGATACTCGAAAAGTAGGTACATAATTAAGTTTCTGTGTAGCATTAAAAATATTTACTTAAACCGTTTGTTTTATCGTTATACATAAAGAGCGAATTCATTTGTACCGATAGCGTGCTCTACGCATAAACTGTGTGAATGAAAAAACAGCGCATCGTTTGCATTTTTGTCAATGTATAGTCGTTACCTATATATTTTGTTGTATTGTGTTTGTAAATTCGACATGATGAAATATTCATGTCACATTTGCACGCAGATCTGGGCGATCAGTCAGCCGCGAAATAATGCAAATACGATAAAGTTACGGTTTAAGGCTTCGAATGTGATGTCAGTTATCACTTATTTAGTTCGTCTCGTTTCACTTCGCCGTCGTGATAACAAACTGTCAGAGGCTAACTTATGACTTGGGATAGCTGGGACATAAAGAAAAATTCGAGAATACACACAATCGGTGGTCGGTGTGACGGAACTTTATTTTCATTTTCTTTTCTTTTTTTCTTTTTAAAAACATTGACCGTATCGAGGGTACCTACAGTTTACAAACATACATGTCACATGCACACACAACCAGACCCGAAACAACTATCTGTAGATCATATAAATATTTGTTCCGGGCGGGGATCGAACCCGCGGCACGTAGCGCAGAAAGCTAATCGCTTAGCCACTGCGCCAACCGTGTCGTCAAATATTTTATGACATTAGCACCACGAGACAGAAATACACAAGGAAATCCCTAGAAAAATGTGCAAATACCAACCACATGCAAATGATACGCGTCATTTACTCGCATATTTTCCATACGGTGTGTCATTTGAAAGGAAAATCTATCGGTCATTGATGAATTGGTAGATGATTATCAGACCTTTTATACAGTCAGTTGTTAGCGGTCACCCTTACTCGTAATTTAGCTATTTCAGTATACAGTGGCAACACGTCAACGGCTACTGATTGATCACCTGTTCGATTGTCCGCTTGTCTCCGATTGTATACAAAACGAGAAATAAAAGCTATAACCTAGAATGTGCTTGTCTATTTAGATATGAATAAAGTGAAAGGTGAATGCGCAACCATCACTACATAGTATAAAACATAGTCGCTTGCCGCTGTCTGTCTGTCCCTATGTATGCTTAGATCTTTAAAACTACGCAACGGATATTGATGCGGTTTTTTTAATAGATAGAGTGATTCAAGAGCAAGGTTTATATGTATAATACTTTCATATTCAATGTAAGGATAGTAGAGAAACTGCATCCGTGCGATGCCGGGGACGGGTCGCTAGTAGCTAATATAGCTAAAAATCTTAGAGAATAAAAGTATAGAGGGATCCTATAGGAGTATGAACCGTCAGCATGGGTATGAACAACGCAGCTGAGACACGAACACCGCGATCATAGTTCGAACGACCACGAGTCGATTAGGTTCCCGAAGTGAAAAACGTAGTATTTAGCCGTAAAATAGTTAATTTTTCCTGTAAAATTATTCAAGAAAATATAGTACTTAAGCGCACTGATAACATATTAATATTTCACAATAATAATTACAAACAATTTCAATTAATATGTCATATTAATGTTTCTTTATCGATATTTTTCCGACAACTAATGATGAACAATTTTTATCGACATTTTTTCGTACGACGATAAGTTACTAGTGTAAATCTATAAATGCATCTACATGCAATTTGTTCACGCTTCGCACAAGGTTATGTAGTTTACGTTATCACTCTATACTTTTTATACTCTAAGCTAAAAATGTATACTCGCACCTTAGATTATTGATTGGTTGTCGCAGCCGCTCGGGCGACAACCAATCAAGAATCTAAGACTCGCACATATAAACATCCATGTGTTTGTATGTAATACGAACTGAATAATGTTAATACTCGATGGATTGGCAACCTCACACTTCTAATGCAATGTGCATTGAACGTATAATCCCATACATTGGCTGAGCCTCGCTTTATACTGTCAGTAACCCCAACGCGTAGAGTATAGCCAATATGAACACATTAAAACGTGTATACCTACTTGTATATTTATTAGATGCGCATATAAAGGGCTATTAACTCGAGAAAGAAATTAAGAAAAGTTATCATCATCCCATGCCTACATTGTACATTATTTAATTTCTAAATAAGGTGTTTCTATTTTCTAACCAATCAAAACAACACTTAAAGGGCAATGCTAAAGAAATAGAAATGAATAAAGCAACTATGCAGACCAACAATCTATAAATATTCAAAGCACTGCATCGTCAAGTTGTTTGCAAACCTTTTTCACCGTTTACATCCATCAAACTGTTACTACATCAGGTAGCTATAGAGAAAACGCGGTATCGTAAAGAAATGTCTTCCCATTTCTGAAGTTAGTTTCCTTTTTACGGAAATACAAGACGTGATCTGTTTGGCCTTAATCCAGTTCTTGGCTTCGGGTGAAACTGTTGTTTTTCCTTATACAATTATACCCATAGAGGATTTAAGGAGTTTGGGTAACTTATTATATTCATCAGACAATCATTTTGTTGTTGTTTCTTTGCATAAATGCACCTTCGAGAGCTCTTTTTCATAACATAATACCTACATTTATAACTGCCAATTAGTTTCCGGCAGAAAAGCCATGGCAATAATGAAACGAATGATACGAGCAGTAGCCAATTGCTAAAAAGCATACGGATTACGGCATTAGTAATTAAAGAGAATAAAATTCCATTCAAAACCTAACACTGTAAGGACGTGAATAAATAACACTACCTACCTAAGTATCTATTAACAGTTGCTTATTAACTTAAGAGTAAAGAGAAACGGAAGTGCCATTTCAAAGCAAAGAATAGGTACAATAAATCAATCGAAGTTGAAAGCGCTGTTTCGAATTCGGTGAGGAAAGTTTAAATAATATCTACTTATTTATATGAATAATTACAATTAAATGAATGAATGGATCCTTTGTCCCACATACCTAACCTATTTGTGTACATTATTATGTTGTGTAGGTACCATATCGTTGTGTATTAGATCTGTGGCAAAATAAATTGTATAATCAAGTAATGTGAAAAACCCAAATTAAAAATCGTAACAGTTCACCAAAAAATAATAAATTTAATAATATTCAAAAAATTCGAACTAAATTAAATTCCGAATAACAAAAAATTAATTTAAATAAAAACATCTGATTTATAAAATTTATAAAAAATACAGGTATAAACACCACTTCGATATAACTACTCGTAGATGTAAATATTATATTCTAAAAATAAATTAAATATTTTTTAAATTTAGGTTCTGTATTCATAGGTCCTGTGACTGGAGTCTACCGTCCACGATCCAGCACTCGTAACAATGATTACCGAGTCTTATCAAACGCAACATCGTAACGCACCAATCTAAATTAACGCTTAGTTTGGGAGAGCTAACTAATCAGCTTTACTGCCAGTAACTTGGTCCCTTCGTCGGTCGGTAACGACTGTTGTAATTTAATTTTTGCCATGATAGCTTCAACATAAATCGCTCGCCTGTCCCTCGGTGCCGATAAAAAAGTTTCTACTCTCATTTAGGGAGAGTCAATATATGTACGAACATTCATGAAAAATATCACAATTTTATTCACGAATTTGATGATATTATTTCTATAAGTTAAAATGTTTGACATTAGAAATACCTATATTTAGGTTTACAGAACATTGATAAACGTGAATAATATGCATGAGATGCTTTCCACAGACTTTGTGAACTTCGAAGATGTATAGACAAACGAATTCTATTTCCATCCAAAATTCAGAACCATTATTATTATCAGCTGGCTGCAGTGCACGATTGAACATAACCTCACTCAAAAATCTGCTGCCTGCGGTCACCACACCGGACGAATACCTAGGTTGTGCAAATTCATGACATGGTACCTATTCAATTTGCGCTTTCATAAAGTCAACTGTATTACCAGCTGAGATATTCCATGTGTCGCCATTACAGCCGAGGTTGGCCTCATCTCAGATGGAGGTTTAATACCATTAACACCTACACTTATTGACGGACATAAATAAATCAACAATCTCGTATCTTTAAGCGACAAAAATCCCTAAAAGGGTCACGCTGAACAAAAGGTATTTACTCAAAGAGATGCTAGTGATGCTCCTCATTCATTGACATGCGTGACAATAAGGGATAAGACAAATTAGTGTTGGGAAAGGAGCGGACCGTAATGGATGGTAAAGGCGCCATTCTCATGCAGGTTGCGACGCCAAAGCTCCTTGTTAATTTTCCACGTTCCCCTTAATGGTAAAGTAACACACAAAGTTTCCCGCTTGAATCAAAGACGGCAACACTGATTGGGGCGAGGCAGCCGAGCGCATTACATTCTAAACATTGGTATGTCTTTGTCTTGTTGATTAAATGAAAATAATTAAGGGAGTTCTTTGCCTTTATTTAGTCCCCGAGCGCACGATGTAATCCTGACTGCGCGGACTCTAATATATAATTTATTGTTTCCGAATTATATATTATACAGCTTACGTTGCTGGAGTTTTAATAGCAAATTATGCAATAAATTTTAGCATCAACAAAGTTGTCGTCATTACTACTTGTGTATACGATAGTAATTGCCGTCTTAACGAGTAACTGCTGTAAATGCCGTGCCTGGAATCCAGACTTAAGACGTGGCAATATACTCGTAATTGTCAAAGCAACATTTAACAACCTTAATAAACTCAACTATGACGCTCTCTGAAATATGTGCACAGTACCTATGAAATTACATCATAAATTACTCCATTTGAAATATAAGTTACTTAAAAATAAATACATTGGCTCTGGACAGTCACAAATTACGTAAATCCTTCTTATGTCTTGGAAACGGTTTACGAAAAGGTTACAAAGAAGGTAATTAACTGAACGAGATTCTTAAAAAGGTCATTTCTTTTATCTACATTGGTTAACGTCATGAAAATAACTGAAAATATTTCATAGCTTAATGTGTTTTATTTGTATCTTTATCTGCCTAATATCGTAAGTTGTAGCGGTGTTTAAGGGCGTTATCAGCAGCTTTAAAGCTGCAAACAAAAAATCTATTTCCAATAACGCGTTAAATTGAGTTTTAAAAAGTTAAGCGCATGTTAGACCGTAACCAGACATGACTTTCAATCTGTTAGCAGTTAGCTGCGTACAATCTATAAGTACTTACCTACTGATACTTTGCTTGCATTTAGCCATCATTTACCTTTATCTACGCGTATTTTTTTCAACTGATACAAGCAGACGCAAGGGCTCTCCGATAACTAAGTTAAACTGAGCCACGCATAGAATCGGTTCTCTATTAGTTACCCGATTACCGTTCTAAAAGCTTAAAATGCTTTTTGTTGAATTTAAATTGCCCAACGTCTTATACTCAACTAACATTTTGCGAGAAAATCTCCAAGATTTAATTATATTTGCTCTACTACCAACTGTTGAAAGGACTTCAGTTGCTTTCATACTCCTTCGTGTGTTTTTGGACATTCGCATATAATAATATGATTTTCACATAGCGACATTATAGTTTTACAGAGAAATGTGTTTCCTAAATTCATGAAATACAAGGAAATTTGATTTGAAATGCGCCGTTATCCGCCTACAGAGCGTAAAGATTTATGAATAATAAACTAGACTGCAGCCCTTCGACGCTACCCGTACAATTTATTTCACTGCTTAAGTCCGTTACAACTCGACTATCAAACAAAACGACTGTCAGATTGCCTTTATAAACAAATTCAGTGGGCTGAATTAATTTTCGAAAGAGTCGCAAACTGTTCCCGTTGCTGATAGTTAGGTAACAATATCCGGGAACTGCTGTCTTTGTAAAACAAGCCCAATCCACCATATTTACATTGAAAGTTTTGAAATTACAATATCCCCGAACTCGAACTGTGTTCAAAATATAAGCTGAAGTAGGATTAATGCAAAACCGATCGTGATAAAGGCAAAACTTTGCAATGACACGCACACGTGGCTGATTACGTATTTACAAACAATTTTGAATGTTACGGTCCGTTTGTAGAATAATAATTGTGTTGTTATTTGAGTTAACTGATTTGAAAAGTAGGTTTTTGGGGTTGCTATTGTGAATACGTAATCATGAAACGTGAATGATATGAGGTTACGTAGGTACCTACTGCGCATACAGAATCATGTAATCAGAACAAAGTAATGGCACGACAAAGCTTATTGATTTTGAACATAAAGAATACCTACAACTACATAACTTGTTGTAGGATATTTTTTATATGAAATCCAAGAACATTCTGCAAACAATGTATGTTAATTCAATTGATTTTATTTTATACTCTAGTTAAAAGGTCCCTCGCAACTGTTATAACACTGTTTCTTATACCGGACGAAGTATTTGGCAATAATACGGATTTCAATTTTAGATAACGCTGGGAAATACTTGTAATTGTGTAGAAAATGTACGGTTGGGACCATGTTTGGCACAGGCACTATAACCAGTAAAATTTCAATCCTAGGACTTTTTCTTTATTTAAAAAGTTTATTCGCATCTGAAAATCTAACCAAACCTAAGCTTTAAATTTTCCATAATATATACTACATATATATGCCATTCTTAAATTGTACTCAAAATGTAATTTGAAAATGGCATGTGGAAAATTCCTAATAATTATGTTAACTAACATTCAGGCTCTGAAGACTATCATCACGCCAAGCAATGAACTTATATAGACTGGTAACGAGCCGTAGCATAGCAGACGACAAACTTGTTTACTTTAGTAAGTATTTTGTTATAAAACAAGTAACACTAACAGATTCAGTCACAGATAGACTGAATATACATTCTGAATAAATAGTTGACGTCATCAAAGAAAATAAATAGGTACCCAATAACTTAAGACTGCAACTCCCACACGCAAGTCGGTAAGTACTTATAAATATTTATTTATTTAATGCACAGGTACAAAAAACACTGCACAAAGGCAATCAACGAGTGTCTTATGGAAGTACTGTGTGGTAATATCTCTCCCTTCCGTTTATCGTACAAGCATACATTCGCACTTTCATGATACAATTTGTTGCACTATCGATATTTGTAATTTCAATTTCATCCGGCATACTTCCGTAGGTGGTACTCAGACGCTCTTATTAAGACAATATTATATTTCTAAGAGAACGATTATTGTAGCGATTCCACTTCAGACATTTTCTCTGAATACTCGACCTAGTCAGTGCACTGTGAGGAATATTATATTTAGACATTTCTAGCTAGAATGCTTGAAAAGAAGATTGAGCTTTGGGGCTATTTTAGTCAATAAAGCACTCTAATAGGTACTCTATATTTTGTTACAAAAGTAATATAATTATAATGTCCGTTTTCATTTATATAGATATTTAAACTTTGTAAAATCATCAAATACTTTTCAATCTAACTGGAGGTACTTACCTAATGCAGTTACATTTAGAAGAGCCCGAGGTATTACACGGAGGATGCATTCTCTCGAAAACATCTAAACGTACAGTAACAAGTTTGAAGTTTCCTCAATCTGAAATGAAACGATAAAGCTCTCCAGGTAGATAGGTGATTAGATTAGGTGTGGAGCGAACGAACACATAAGAAGTAATGACATCAGCTCCGGGCTCCACCCCACTTAGCACTTATCCGGTTTCGATTCTTGAATGAGTTTCATCTAGCTACATTGTACCACTTCCTCGTTACACGCTTGCTGCCGAATTTCCCTGAAAATGTATTAGACTATATTTATCTAACATTTGAAAGTTATTTTTATTTTTCAAAGACTGCCTTAATCCTGGAGGCAAGCGCGGCTTACTGAGCTTGAGGTCTCGTATTCGTTTCCCGGTCAGGCAAAATATTATTTGGTTGTCCTGATAGGAAATTTTCAATAGCAGCTTGAAGTGTGGATTTTACCCGATAAATGGCAATAGTTTCACCCCCATTTTGTTTAATTATTATTTATTTATTTTGTTAAATAAATATTTGTTTTTTTTTTCGGTGTTGGTTTTATTGTAAGTAATAAACGTTTCTTTCTTTCTTTCCCAATTACGTGAGCCTTAACGAAATGTGACCGTACAAAAGTAAACCTCTACCTAACCCGAAGACGTGATGCGATGTAGTTTACAATAAAATATAGAACTGTTTCGATACTGATCTGGTAAAACCTCTAAGAAAAGCCCATAACGTAAAACAAATAGTGGTTATTCCGCTCAAGTCGTAAAAGTCGACTGAAGGAAAGCATTACGGCTGTAATAATAATAACAATTCGCCTAGTCGTATCCTCACGATACGACGTGGCGGAGACGGCGACACCTCAGTAGTTATCTTTATTTTCTTTGGAGTACTGAATTGACTAAGACACCTCCTAAATTAAAATCCAGCTGCTTTTGGCCGTTTGGCTCTTGACAATGAATGTAAAGCCACATTCTTGCTTGACAACACTACAAAAAATTCACGGTTAGCAGAGACGGAGACAGCATGTTTATTTTCTTTGGTGCACCGACTTGGCAAAGACACCTATTAAAATCCAGGTGCTTTTGGCCGTTTGGTTCTTGACAAAGAATTTAAGGCTTGCTTGACAACCCCACAAAAAATTGACTTAAGAAAGATTACCAAACATTGGAGTAACTACAGCTTTCTTCAAAAAGGCAGAATGTGGTAATAGAATAAAGAAAATCTATCAAAAGGAAAAGTTACTCCGGCTTAAAAGCTCCCCCAGGGCTCCACATTGATCGGAAAACCCATGAGCACGCTTGTAACATTACCATCTCTCAAAGCTGTTTTCCTGTCATGAGTAAGTACTGTGCATTAGTCGGTATAAAATAATGCTGGCTGCATAAACTTGAATATTATAATATGGCGGCGCACACTCAGCGCTGTCTCTTATTACGGCCGGATATTGTTGCCAAAATTTTGCATTTTATTCATATACAGTAATGTATACGTACATTAGTGTAAAGTCTGTGCCTGTGTATTTTATTAAGAAAAATTGTGTTCAAGCGCTTTTTACGCTTTAAGGTTAGCTGGAATTTGTTTTAATAGTAGAGCACTTGATGCTGTAATGGCTACCTACTACAGCTTGAAATTTTCCGCTTATTACATGTACTAAAGTGAGATTAAAAATAATAATAGTTCTAAGAACCAATTTTGTTTACTCGAAATGAACAGTATCTACTGTTAGATAACTCATTGTCAGCTGTGAAGATAAATTGAAACTATTTCTAAGAATTAATCAGTTCGCGATTTTAACGCATCAAAACAGGAAGTCAGTGCTGAGAAAACAGGAAACGCAGGTAGTAATTGTTCCTGTCTCGCAGATGCTTCAGCCAATATATTTATTGGTATTATCTATACAGACGGATTAGCACAAACAACGGTAGGTATCAGTCAGCTGCTATGACAATAACGCTAGAATGGGTCAGTCATGGAGTCAGCTGCCCGAGATGGCATGACTCGCATGAGGCCTACCGCCTAAATATGATTGTGCAGCCATTTGTTTCAGCAATATACACGGCCGCTGAGTTGCTGTCCAGAGACTACTTGATATGGTAAGTATGTGTAGTCTGGACTCCAGACTACACATACCATACCAAGTAGTCTGGTATTTCGACGGAATCATGTTACAATCAAATAGTTAAATCAGGACTTGGTGTCCGCCGTCGCAGCGGAAACCAATGAATAAATAATACATATATCTTTCCGGAGTAATATATATATATATATATATATATATAACCCGTTCCCAGCAGTGAGACAGTAATGGGCTGCATTTATTATTATTAGATATAATTATTTGTGTCGAAAAGTAAGGTAATCATAAAATATATCAAAAATATACTTTGAAGTATTAAAAGAGTAAAGGACATATATGTATATAACTACCTATACAGTCTCCTACCACATATTGTTAAAGCGCTACAAACTTTAGCCAAACAAAGTTGCTTTAATTCAAAATTTAAAAAAGAAAAAAAATCACCTGCTAATTAGCATTAAAATTGAGCCCACTGAAAGTTTGAGGCAAACCTGGTGGCGTGCATATGTTCAAAGTTATTGCATAGTATCGGAACAAACTATGTGCAGAATTTTGTTCATGCGGAACCCGTGGACGAACAATGAACGCGATACGGCGCCGGTTTTGCAGGAAACGCCGCCACTTCAGCGTAAACTGCAAACGCGACGTGGGCATTGATAACGACCACTCCTGCGCTCACTGTATTAAGAACTCCTTTAACAATAGCTAAGTATTTGTTATTCTGTTTCTGTGTGCTTTAGTTAAAGCTAACTTTAGATTGTTTGGTTTTGTAAGATTCGATAACATGAAAATTGAGTTTTAGCTGTTATTTTGCACTGAATTAGACCCAGGCATATTCAGTATTTTCATAACATTTCCACAGTATTTTGACATTGTCTGGGGCGTCAAATAATACCTATCGTATTATTTCCAATAACTAACGTACCTACCTATAACATACGTTTATTTAGAAATGTGGTAGGTATATTACCTTACATATTATTCGCATTTTGTAACTTTAGCCTTTTATTTTTCTTGCTATTTGAGTGAATCCTTTGAAAGGTACAATTCATTACATTACAGCGTTTTTTTTTATTACCTTTTAATATAAATCATCAAAACATGACGATAAGAAATAACTCCATATTTTGAAAAATTAGCACACCCTTGTCAAAAATTATAGATTTTATTATAGCAAATCAAATGTGCACATCGACAAACCAAAGCAGTTGACTGATCAGTGAAACTAAGACCTCTGTAAAACCTATGTTTCACAAATAAATTAAGGATTATGAATATGATTATGATCAATTTTAATTTCAGAGTAGCATTTTAAATTATTATTAATATAAAATATTCAATTTGTTTATTTCTTTTATTTTGTTATATTTATAATTCGTTTTGTTTATAATAATTTATTTTACCAATATTTAATCATCACAAGTCCTAAGCTTTAAGACGTTTTGAACTGAGCCATCTTACAAATGGTACCTTACTTATTCTTCAGTAATGGTGGAATCTTCACACGTCTCAAAAGCATTTTATCAAAACGCATCCAGTCACGTATTTCTTTAAAAGTATTGAATAGACATGTGCGTCCTCTGAGTATTTCTTTCAGGTACATGAATAACCCTTCGGGTTGCTTAACCCTGTTATTTTTTTATATGTACGTGATTTTTTATTTGTTCAGAATATTTTCATCACGTGATTATTAAATACCTAAGTATTTTGCTGAAAATATATTTAGTTTTTAGAAACTGTGTTATACGAGAATAAAATTCATTTGTACACTCTACAGTACTTCTACCTACATACAAATAATGAAAGTTAAATAAAATCTTGTAAAAGTACCAATATTTTATTTATGATCTGCCATAGATATTCTAGATGTTCAGGAAATAATTCTTATTTGGGCAACTCTGAGCGCACCGCCAAACTACTGAAATTAAAACATTTGCTCTAGATTAACAAAGTGCAACATATAAGTACAGGTTGTCTAGTAATTAATGAATAAGCCTGAAATGCAGAGCAGAGTTCAAGATCTTATTTTTTTTATATAATTATGTATATACCTACACATAGCACAGAACTAGTGCCCTGAGACAGTAAGACGGGCTCGCCGCAGACCACGGAGGAGATGGCAGGACAAATTGGATGCCTCCCTTAAGACTGGCCCGATACAGCGTGGGATCGCGAGAAGTGGAGGGAAAGGGAGGGAGACCATTGCCTAGGATTGGGACAGCATATGGGCATTCAATAATAATAATAAAATAATCCCAAGTAGTACCTATGTTTTTTTACTTTATTTTACGTTTTTGTACACCACAACCACAAATGAATTAATTCCATTGGTTTTTAAGCTCTGCTGTAAGCTTTTTCAAACTTATCTATTAATTACCGGTCAACCTGTATAGTGCATTTATGAAAAGATGCATGAATTTGACAAAAGAAAAGCAGTTAAATAAGGTTCGTAGCACGCGACATTCTGTAGTTTCTGCCTTACAGCATGGGGAAAAGGCGTGATGTTATTCATGTATTTATATGGACAAACAAGCCCCATTAGGTATACGAGACTTTATAATAGAATTTTTCATGGAATAAATGTTATTTCAAAGTTGCTTTTTAAATACTTTCTCATAAAACTATAAAAATTGAAGGGAAAATCTTAAACTCCTGCAGATAAAACCAATCAGGTGCGAATATAAGGTGTTAACTGGAGTTAGACACTAAGATTGTTCTTGCACCTGGCGTTATTAACACCACCTTCTGCTGGCCCGTCTTTCTACCTATTTTCCTGCATTTTGAAATGACTAATAAGTATATCAGGTATCCATGTACTTAATTTGACTCAAAAATTCACCCCAGAACCCCAGTCCATATTGTGATTTTCTATCACAAAGTGTTTATATAAATAAATATTTTCAAATAATGCACGATTCTACGTCAAAAGGTTGCTGAAAAAAGGACTGAGATAGACAGGCGAACGAACGCGTGAGTGATCTTATAAGGGTTCCTTTCCTTTTGAAGTAGGTACGGAACCCTAAATATGTTTACATTTGAATCAATTCACATTTACACAAAGAAAATGTATACAGTTGAATAGAGCGCTTTAAAACACGATACACAGTAAGCTACAAATGGAAATAATTCAAATTCTGATCTTTATTCAGTAAACAAAATCCGTAATCCATATAACAAAAGCTAACAGCATATTGTGATATAAGTCCTTATCTGTGATCTAGTTGTGTGTTATTCAAGGCCGTTTTGGGGCAAAAGGATTTTACGACCCAACGGCCTACGTGGGGTGCCTGCTAAAGAATAAAGACATACAGGATTTTGTACTATCCACATTACGCTAAATGAGAAGGGATGATACGACTACTTTCTGTAACTGACAAGATGAGGATCATCACATGATTTATTACTACAAATGCTGGCTACATAACGTCGTGTGGCTTTGGTTGGTTTGCGCTCTATTTCTGAATTTTCTTTCCACGTTTGTTTTTATAGATTCGTAGAACTAACATATTAGATACGTATGTATCAAAAATTACTGCCCACAAAGCAAATTCGAATTCAGGAACTTGGTATCAGTTTTCTATAGTGAAACATTCACTGCGTTTGAAAACAATATACGCTGACGGCTGACTCATAATTCAGTAGAGACAGAATTTCATGAATCAATCAAGTTAGCCTATCGCAGTCCATTGCAGGGGACAGGTAGGGAAGTTACGTCATATCGAGTGGTTAAGTATTTGATTTTACGCTACAATAGAGAGGACTTGAAAAGTTGAGAAATAACCATTTGACATGTGGTGAGGAGGGATGAAAATCATGTAACAAGAAGAGCTTTAAGTTTATATGTGGATGGATGTAAGAGAAGAGGCAGACCCAAGAAAAGAAGAATGGATTATGTGAAATTTGACATGGCATTTAAGAACATAAACTTTGAAATGACACCTGATAGAGATGAATGGAAGAAAAAGGCATATTGTACCGATCCCAAATAAAATGGCATAAGGGTAGGAGAATGATAAATGATGACGGGGGACTTGAAATCATCAAATTAAATACAGGTATTAATATTAATATGCATCTCTTAGATTCTTCAAAGCTTTGATTAATAGCATAGCATCACGCCTGCATTCCCCCAACGGTAAGGCAGAGGTGTACTATTATTGTACATCCACATTTTGTCGGTTTCATGTGTAATTATTGTAAATGTCTTGACGGTATGCGGTCCACTACCGTACGATTCACGCGCCAGTTTTTGCCACGCACCATGAAACTGTGGAATCAACTACCATCTGCAGTTTTCCCGAACACATACGAAATGGAGACCTACAATAAGAGAGCCTACACCATCCTAATAGATCGGCAACGCATCGGTGACTCCTCTGGTGTTGCGGATGATCATTGGCGGCGTTCTTCACTTACCATCAGGTGAACCGCAAGCTCGTAAGTATGCCCCTATAAGATATAATAGATAAGATATATATATATACCTTAATATAAAAAAAACTATATAGAATGACCAAACTTATAACAGCCCTGTTAGTAGGCACAATATAGTTGAATATAGCCGTTTGGTTGGTGGTAATCTAAAGGTACAAAGCAAAGCGGAACCTAACTAAGCACGCCGCGAATACACAGGATTAAAGAAATTAAAACATAAGATAAATAGGAACCATTTTTTTATTTCGCATACTCTCGTTTGGCCTCAAATGCTGTCGATGATACATAAAAACATTTGATCTTACGTCATAACATACCAGACCAAAGCTTGAAATAACACAAGATGGTAACGCAAAAAGTGCGTGTGTACTTAGCCTAGAATATCCAACTTGTTACGCGTGTTCACACAGACAAAGATTTCCGCACGGGTGCGGAGTTGCGTGGCACTAATCGTTTATAGCATGTGTCACTAGGCACTTGGACGCAACGCAGCCTCTGAAGAAAATGAGCGGAAAATCCATTCAGAACTACCAGTATACGTTTGTCACCTAAATCTTATTACATAGAAAGGGACTTGCATTTTATCAGGTTTTGATCATTTCATTGAATATGCTGTTTGGAAAATACTCTAAAAGTGAACAAACTCATAAATAACGGTTGAACGCACAGAACAACCTCTAAACTTAGGACGGATCGGACTTAGAAAAATAGAAGCATAATAATATAGCAAAATTCGTGTCGTGGCCCTAAAAAAACCAATCAGAATCTTAAATATACATAATGTTTCTGAACTGACGGTTGTCCGTGCGGTCAAAATGCTATGAATAATACGTTATATTAGACTCTAGTCACTACAACGCGTTGTGAACATTTTTCTTAAACAGTAAAACGAATTTTGATAAGATACATCAAACAAAAAACCAAAACTTGATCGATTATTTCACTTAGTGAGCGTTTTCTTTGAGTCTGACATAGTAGAATAGAATCTATAAAAGGCACCAAACGAATAGAAACTTTGTCTAACTCACAAAAAGAAATCCCACGCAAAAACAGGTTTAACATTTTTGCTCTTAGATAAGTAGCATACGACGTTATAGAGAAGGCTGGACTTTACCGATCGGATAAGTGAAATTGAATTTTTTGAGTGATTTAATTTTCTTGGAAAAACATTCGAAAGGTAAGCCGTATTACCAGAAATGGCAATTACTTTTCAAAGATCACATTTTCTTTTTCCTTATAACTTGCGAAGGATATTAAGCTCAGATGCAGCAGCTTAACGTAAACATGATGTCTTGATAAAATGTATCTTAAATCTATATAATATCTACATATTAAGACACGAACTTGAACATTCCAAGAAAATGAAGCGTCGAGCAAATGTTTGTATGATATATCATGTTATTTGGTCTAAAATTAATACGAACTGAGTATTCATCTTGTTATGAAATCGGATAATTCAAAATGAGTTATGTTCAATTTCCTACACCGAGTTAACTGAGCCTCGCATCGCATGCGAGAAAACACACGAACACTCGAAATTTATCTTCTAATTAAGAGTGTTTGCTCATATTTTCATAATTACTGCAAGAGAATTGATATTGCTCATTATACAGCGTGATTTATCACACAACATGCATGTATTAATGTGTCTACCCTATTGTACCGCTCTTAACCGTCTACGTTAATAGACAATTAGTTCAATGAATAGCACATTACTCATGACAAAGTAAGTTTGAACGAATATTATAATAGCGGACTGAAACTGAAACTACAAACAAGCGAATAGCAGACAAGTTTCGAAAATGAAAGGATTTTGCTAAGATTTTTGGATTAAAGTAAGGGTTAATTTCAGCAGGAAAAGTTTCACATCCTGAAACACGGCAAAGTTTCTGACTTGGAGGAGTACACAGATAATAGTTGAGTAGCAAGTTTAATTACTTCCAGTTTTCAAGAGCGACCGCTGACGCGGTTCAGCCGCACCGCTGCGTCCGCCCGGGTGCCCGCGGGCGCCTATGCGGTGAGACGGACAACGAGCACCGGCTTTAGCCAGAACTACTTCCTACAACATGTGGGGCCCGTGTCCTACAGTACCATTTCACGGAATATCATGCATGAAGCTCTAATATTTTAGCTTTTTTTACAATATTTTGGCTTTATCAATTTCTACTTTATACCTTGTAGTTTATAATAGCCTAAAGAAATATTTAAAAAATGACTCATTTGTATCTTTAATCATTCCTACCTTGTAAAATATTTTAAGAAAGATAAGTTCAATATTATTTTCATATGTCGCAAGAAAGCGATAACCTAATCTACGCTCGTCTTACATATTCATTCAAGACGACATTCATCAATAACTTTATAATTGCTTCATATTAGGGTTGTTACGGAGATCCGCTTCTGCATCCACAAGTGCGGAGCTTCCGCATAAAATTGTACCTCCGCATCTGCAAGTCTATATGTCACGGGTATTTTATTCAGAGACTGTTACATCAAAGTGCATGCACATTTATAGATATTTGAAAACGCATTATAGATAGGTAAGTACTAAAATCGTGAAAAAATCCACAACTAAATATTAAACTAAACTAAATATTATTTCGATTACCAGGATTGGTAATTACATTTCATTAGATATAATCATTTCAGAAAAAAAACTTGTTTCCCCCTGATTTAATAATGAATCTTAAGACTGTTTTAATAAGAGAAATATTTATGTATGTTCTTAGTTATTTTAATTAAGAAAATATTAGGGTCTACAATATTTTATATATTTCATCCACCTCCGCCTTCGTTAAACCTCCGCATCCGCGGATGCCAAGCCCTGAACCTCCGCTTCCGCTTCGAGTAACAGGCTTCCGTTACAACCCTACTTCTCATAGGTGGTCTACACATAAAGCTTAGTGATCCGAGGTAGAGTACTAGCCTAGACTTTGAAACAGCAGGTCAGAAGAGTAATTAGACAACCAATCAGAATATGATCCGTCATGCGACTAGAGACAGGCCACTACATATAACGGCCTACTGACCTATCGATCAAACTAGGTATATCTACTCAAGGATTCTGACTAAATCTCAATAGACATGTGTGTAAATAGTCTTATAGTCAATCAAAGCTATTATTATTATCAGGTACTAGTAAGAATCATCATATTAAAGTAATTTTTATGCCAAAATGTCATTACATGTGAACAGTTTGTGTAAATATGTTAAAAAACAGTGTGATATTATTTAGTATGGTATGCATATTAATCTACACCTAGATGCCTACCTACGACCTATTTAAGTTAGTTTCATAGACCTTCATGTCGTCGCCTGCATTTATCAAGCATCGCATCTCATCTGTTTCTCAGCTAAGCTTAATCGAACAATAAAAACTCATATCAGTCCATTCTAATTCGAGTAACGGCCAAATTAGGCGATTACCATTCAGGAGTTGTTGTTG
Source organism: Allophyes oxyacanthae (assembly GCA_932294325.1). Classification (NCBI taxonomy): domain Eukaryota; kingdom Metazoa; phylum Arthropoda; class Insecta; order Lepidoptera; family Noctuidae; genus Allophyes; species Allophyes oxyacanthae. The sequence goes on along the minus strand of OW028618.1, from coordinate 7,252,297 downwards.
GTCGCGGTCAATTTGCGTTACAAATTCACTAGTTAGGCGAAACGCGTAGTTAATTTATTACAAATAGTGACGCAAAATTGTTCAAGTATTCCAATATAGAAAACAGCGTCTGTATATTTGTTTGAAGATATTTATTCTCTACATACAAACTAACAATTTTTACCTTTTTATAATATAAGTATATTATATTTTTATATGGTTAATGCACTCAAAGATTCATCTACAAACTTTTTAATATATTGTATTTGAGCCATATATCTACTCCCATAATAATTTTTTTTAACATAATGTTGGTTTCCCCTTGATTTTCGAGCATAGAATTCGCCTAATGGTATGCGATCAGCGCATAAACATACGCAACACCAGAGAAGTCGCCGATGCGTTGCTGACCTTTTACTCACTCCCCGTATTGAATGGGTGGATAGTTTGACTTCGGTACTCCTCACTCATCACACGAAACGCAACAACCGAACGTTGCTTTTTTACGCCGAAAGAAGCAACATTGTGTTGTTGCGTTTTGTGTACTCTGTGAGTGCGGTCGAATCTCCAGTGTCGACCCCACTCATTTACAAGCTGTAGTCAACTGGTAGTTGTTACATCTATATAACTTAGGTTAAAATATTTAAGTTTTATATACATAAAAATATTTAATTAAAGATTGAAGTGACGATGGAGCTCCAGATCTGTCTTAGGTCAGGTTTTTTGTTTTTTGTTTACAAATAATGCAATTCTTGTCCCCCTTTCACACCGTGAACTATGAGGGATAAAAAAACAACTCTGACTCTATAACTACGTATTTACGAACAATTCAGAGTAGATCTCGTTTTCCTTGTAAAATGGATTGAAAGTTAAAGTAGTCTTTAAAGGTCAGACTCAAACGACCTTTTACCAAAATGTTAAAGCAAGATCTTTTAAACCATAAATTCCTACAAAGAATAGAATATTTACGAGCAAAATACCATAACTTGACTGTGTCACCATGTTGTCTTAGATGAGCTGCTATTCCATTCGTCCGGTATCTTCTTGCTAACGAATTTACCTACCATGTCATGCAACAAGCATAGTTCTGCGATGTATGCGCGATTCAAATATGGAACTGTGAAATGTTTCAACTGTCAACACTCAACGCGATACCACTCAGGATCACGTTGCGTCTATCGCATAACTCGATAGATTCCACAAACGGAATATCGACGAATTTAAATGTCAACGCAGACGACATATTTTTTTTAATGTTAAAGGCTGGCTTTCATTAATCGGCTACGGACGTAATACATGCACGGCACGCAACGGCTTCGTTTAAATTCTCATAGGACTGCGTTCTTTATCCATACGCGCCGGAAGAACGACGGGCATTTTTGAACAAAGTAAATTAAGAAATCTGTTGCGTGCGGCGCGTGCTATCGTAGTCTACGTAAAAGTTGAACTGGCCACAAATTATGTCAGTTAGCATCTTTGCTTTCTATCCTATTGCCGGCAATAAGGCAGTTGTCTCCACGTCATGAAATGTCGCACAATTTTTAAAGCCTTACCTTTCCTATACAGTGCATTTTGGTGTTCGTACAAAATTCATTTATGTTTCATTTTGATTTTCGAAAAGCCGGTCACCAATTGTATACCTATCATCTGCGTTCAAAATATCACCCGTCGATCGTTAGCTCCGTTACTCAAACTCCTTCATTGTTTCCTGATCATTTGTTTGGAATAGCTGTCGGCTTCGGCAGCTAATAATTACTCAGTTCGGTTCAATCCTCGCTCACATACCGAACAATGGTTTCTGATCACTTGCTATTGGTTTGAGAGCAGAACTCATTGGTCGGTTTACAGTAACTATAGTAATTGGTACTTTCTTGTTTCAATTTCTGCTTTTTACAGTAACCTAAAGCAAGTTTAAAAAAAGTAATAGCTACTTATTGGTTAAAGTTATGCTTAAATGTGAATACATAAATATATCCAATGTCATTGAACGTTACGTACGTTGAACGTAAAAACGAATGGCTTATGAAATTCGGTATGTTTTTAATACATTTGCTGGAACAAGTGCAAATAGATGCTCGAAATTCAATATTATTCTGTGCAAATTATACCATTAAGTTTTGGGAGCTGGCAGAAAAGGGAACAAGTCGAAATGAAGTCAGTGCGTCCAATTGGTTAGCATATTTTAATAGCGTCTGGCGACGAGCCACTGTCGACGACACGCCTTAATGTTTTCCTGTTTCCCCCTAATGTGCCTACTTAACGAACTAAACTTTCTTATCGAACAAACCGACAACTCTCTGCCGAGTTTCAAAGTTTATAAAATATCTATGACCTTTTGTTACGTCGCACGTCGTTACCAGGAAAATGCAGCAAAGAAGTAAAGCAGATTATGAAACTATTAGTAGGTTTACTAAGATTATAATAACATTAACGTTATAATATGTTTACTTAACTTTCAGAAAGTTTAAGAGCTAAACCTAAAATATTGAACGACTTTATCCACTTACCTATAACCTTCAGGTAGGTAATCTACGAAAAAACTATATATGACAAAGGATTTAGAACTTACTTTCTTACCGAATACAGCGATTAACAAAATATATTTGAATAGTTTTTGTACCTGACTCTCATAGTCTGGCTTTAATCGCCGAAAGTTTTCTTCTAAAATCTTTTTGCCGTAGGTATAAAAACGAAAGTTCCGTTGATTCATTACGAGCAAGAAGATTTAAAGGCATTTCGCATAATAAAAACCCATCTCTACTTATACCATCGAACGACCCCCGTCTATACAATAAGACAGCTTGATGGATGTGATCACGATGTTTTGTTGAATTTCGCCGAACCTAACGACCAAGGACGCAATTTTATTTATTAAAACGCCGAACGAAAATTTTTCAGCTAGCATCCACTTGGAGTTTCAATACAGAAATATTTTAGAAAAGTACCTAATGAAAATGAACTAACTTCTTTTACACCAAACATAAAGTACCTACAAAATGTAAGAACCAAAGCTGCAACAAACATTTCTAAAATTAAATAACAAATTAAAAATCACATGCACAGGAGTGCAGTGCAGCAGGCCCACAAAACTCAGCTAATAGTTTAAATGATCACGCAATTTACTGTCACAGTATTAACTTCTTTTGAACAATATGAACCTACATATTACGGTAAACGCTCAAGAGAATTTCGTTCGAAGATTATGAAAACCACAGTCTGTTTGAAAATTTATATAGGGGTACGTGACACTATTTTAAAAATGAGACCCCACAATTTGTCAGTGTGTAAATCGGCAAACAGCTTGCGGTCTTAAAAAATACTTCCCACCAAAATCCTTTGTCTGTACCAGTCTGTACGATATTATTTCAGTGTCATGGCGTATTAACTAATTGAGTGCAAACAGAAACGTTCAGGCAAAATGAATTAGCAAAAGTTACACAAAAGTGCATAAAACAAACAAATTACGAGTGGTTGCGATGCTTATCACGGCTACATTGTGCCAGGCAATTTTCTGAGCGACTTATATCACCGAGTTACGAGTGTGTTATTCAGTAATATATGGATTTCATTTGGTTAAAAGCTTTATATATTTGCCGTTCCAAACGCATTTTCAGTGGTGATGGCGCCATCATTAAAATTATTCTGTCACGACCAATAAAATTATCAATAAAATCCAGCTTCAATAAATGCTATTAAAGCGACGAACGCTTTTAAAATATTAAAGTAGAATTAAATTTGAGTCTCGTGTGTCGTATTGCGGGAAAATTGCTATTGATATCTCCTAATAGTATAAACGATCCATCATTGGTATTGCTTTTGGCTTAATCAATATATTACCTATTCATAGATTTACTTTAGATCTAGTGCAACATTATTTTGGAAGCAAAAATCACATTTATTTATTTATTTTATTTATCATCTCCTCCATTCACCTGTCAATTTCTCGGAAACTGCCATTACGGTTGCATTTTTTTTTATCACGGAATTACAAACGAGGCAAGTATTTATAAGTCCGAGTTCCAGTTGTAAAATTAAACGCAACTAGCCTGAATAATATAATATGGTATTTATTTCTTTTTTTGTTCATTGCAATTGTTTGTGAGCAATCAAAGCAAGCTTATTAATTAGGGAACCGGTTCCTTGTTGGTGTACGGGATGATCTGATACCTATGGGGATGACGTAACCGGACGGAGTGTGTGCACATTCAGAACGGGTCGATGGAGGATTTTACGTGCAATGTCTCGATGTTAATAGTTAACTGTTGTTTTTTTTTTGTGTAGGTAGGTACGTATCTGTGGATTCTTTTGTTTTATTATTGTGTTGTTTTTTTTTCTATAACTTCTTTTATTTATATATTTTTGTTGTTTGGCACATCATTTATTGTCGTATAGGGGTGAGTAAATTTAGTTTCCTCTAAACGACATTATTAGCAATTATCTGTACCTACTAGGAACATGAAAATACAATTATTGGAAGATTAATCAAATTACGGTAATGACTGCCGTTAAATTACAGGATCGATTCCACATCTAGTTCCATAAAGCGCGGTTTGATTATTGGGCCAGGCCAATTTGATAGTTCACGGTAGCTATCAGTCGAACTCCCGGACGGGGCTGCCAATACAGTCAGCGATTCATCCGCTGAAATCAAAGCCGAGGCTAAAACTAATTTCAGAGGAAAGCTTTGTAGGATGATTATTGTGGTATTGAACCTTGACAATTCATAGTTGGATCTACGAATACTATTTTACTTAGTCTTAATTTGCAATTATGCATTGTAATAATGAACGCAGTTTCTTTCAATACAAGTTGAAATAAGTTATTTTCTTTTTCTAAGTAAACGCTTTGCCTTATTACGTATAACTTTCAATAATATCGTAAAATACGGTCCCGATTTTCTTGATAGATTTAAAAAGTTATAAGCATTTTTAATTGCTTATGACAGAGATGGCACTACTAGCTTGTAACGTCAGAAAGGTCAGAAGTTACTATATTGTGACTGTTTTATATATATTCCATTTTGCGGGAAAAGGATGGATAGTGGCTCATATAGAAATTTCAAAAGCTTATAACTCCACATTTTTTCTCCGATTTTTTTTTTCAACTATCGTGTTCTTTATCTGCCTACTATAGGAAAATATAAAATATTTATTATTTTTTAATAGTATTCCACTAGGCACCTTATTGACCAGTATCGCAGCCCATATATAATGTTGTTTGTTGGAAACCATTCACTTGGCATGTCAGATACTGAAAAGAATACAAAAGTTATAGATCATAAAGTTATCGAAATACTTGAAGTTGTTTGAAAGCAATAAGTATAAGAAAACGGTCACCATTGTGGCCAGTATCAGTTCAATCTTTGTATTCGATACATTGAATCTATTATAAATATTACTAGCTGTTTCCCGCGGCCACTCGCATCCTAGGAGAAAAACTTACTTCATGTAACCGTTCCATGATTACGTAAGAAAAATCAGACAGTTGTGTCGCTAATAAACATGCTATTCCGTATCCTCGTATGAAAAAATACAAAAGTGCAAAAGAGATGCACTGTTTGTTGTTCGTTGTGGCTGTCAAAAATTTCTTACGTAATCAAGGCGTGGATATAAATTATCCTACGTGTTAATCCAAGACGTGTGCCAATTTTTTTATTTCAATTTATTTCAAATCTGTTCAACTGTTTGCGTGATAGATTTTTTATTTTAAAATTTCTTTATTAACGTAAAATAAATATACATGTTTTGGTAATAACATTCTGTTTTTAGACTAAGTTTCGTACTTAGAAATTACTAGCAACCCGCGCCCCGGCTTCGCACAAGTGCAATATCTCTACTAGCTTTACATTAAATATGAAATTATTATACATATAAACCTTCCGGAAGAAATGCTTAAAATTATGATGAAAACCGCATCTAAATCCGTTGCGCGGTTTAGGAGGAGTTAGCGGATATACAGACAGACAGACGCGGAAAGCAACTTTATTTTATACTATATACTCGTAGTTATTATAACCTATAGGTTGTACACTAATATAATCAGTCTGATCATACTACTATTTGACTTGAATTTTGTCAATAAATATAGGATTGATTGACATGTTGATGATGACATGTTGATGATTTGCAAACTTTCACATTAATAATTTAATACGCTGTCTTTCAAAGTGCACATTATAAATATTTAATAAATTATTCATAATTTCATTCTTTATTCATACACTTTTTGATCACAAAAAAACATTATTGCCCTAGGCAGGGCAATATATTTATGCATTCCATAAATGTACTGACCTAGCAAGGGCAATAACTTTTTTTTAAATTGAATTCTTTCTTTTTTAGTATTGAATTTTTGTAATACTTATTTCTTTTACTATTTAAGCTGATGTTAACACACGTGAATGAGTTATTGCCTACTCAAAGTTTGTTATAGAAAAGATAGTAAATAATTTAAGTCAAAGTTTTTTACTCCAACTGGGCCGTAGCAGGCACTTTCATAACGTCGTGATTCTCGGTGCACGGTTCCAAGTGGGTTGGTTCCAAGTAAATTGGGAACTATTGTTTGTTATGCTAAAGTAGGAGTTTTAACGAGCTGTAGCCGCGGCTTCGTCGGCGTGTAATATTATCATACTTTTACCTAGTACACTACCTTTTGTAAAATTATACTGCTCCATAAATCTTAAAGATGTAGATACGCTTACGTACATGTTTAACAATGCTCTTGTATAATAATATAAATTTAAATGTATACGTGGTTGCATGCCTACTAAATAAATATTAGTTTGTGCCAACATTTGAAGTCTAAGAAAAATACGAAAAGCAATAATTTATTCACGAACGATTGCCACAACATACAGAATAAAAGCACAAAATAATTTACAGAGCTATGTCTAAATAAAGATTTCAATTATTAGCAATTGCACTAGCTCTAGCTATATTGCCAATTTGCCATTCGTTTGATACTGTTTGTATCAAACAACTAACAATCAGATCGATCTATTGAACAGAGCATTAGCAAGATGAACAAATCGTTTAGCCAGCTAAACACGACATCAAATGTGTTTTCAATTGCTACTATTTACTACCCCAGTGGTGTCTCATGGAACTGATCAATCGAACCTTTGAGCAATTACACTTCACTTTTATATCTTCGTAGAGTAATTTTGAGCCTTTGATAGACAACATCCGATTGACAATTTAGTGGAAATCCACCAAATTTCCGTTTCCCACGTATGTTGTTCATACATTTTATTAACATCTGTGATGGCAAAGAAGGAAAAACAGTGCTGATATTAAATATGCCATTTAATATTTCCCTCTGATGTCTGAGTAACAATTTTGAGTGTGTCGCCCGCATGTGGTGCGTGATTGACGCGTTGCGAACACAAAAATATCGAATATCGATGATAATTTTTGTACACAACACGATTGACTGTGAAAAAATGTGTAAATTGGTCGTAGATATTATCGGAATAACTTTATTTAACGGGAAGTATTCATAAAGACATAACATTGTTAACGATCAACTTCGTTTTCATGCTGTTTACCTAGTCTAAATCGATCGGACCGTGTTTTAGAAAATCAGAAATGTTTATTTTTCCAAAATATGTTTTAAATAATTTAATTTATCGAATTTTAGAAGTGAATATTAATTTCCATTAAAATTATAGAGGGTATGTATATTTTTAAATTAGATGCGCTCTAGCGGCACAATTTTAGTTTCAGCTGTGCAAATAGAGGAAAATGGACAGCAGTATATTTGTCAACTCCCGGAGGAAAAGCGAGCAAGCCTACATCGTCGGGGAAAAAGACGAAGAAACCTACTACAAAATTCTTTGATATAACCTCAACATATATTTATGTAAACTATTCGCAGAACAAATAAGTTCGGCCTCAAGTTTACACACATACATTTGTTAGCTACATGTTATGTGTATGTGCGTATAAGAATATAAACTTTCTTACTCATGCATTCTCGAGGTCCCGAGGTGTTTTACATTGTTTATTAGGTACATAACCCTTGTATTTTGCATTATTTTGTCAAGACTACGTGAGACAGAAAAAAACGTAGATGAACTTGAATTTTATAGTCCCACCGGGCGTCAGGTGCTCATTATTTGTCAAATAAGAATATTTTTATCTGAGGAGCAGTGCAGACGAATTTGAATAAATAAACAATAAACTTCTTTTTAAGCAATTACATACGACCTTTTTTACTACTATAAATGAAAATATTACACTGGCAAAATCTCATACAGTCCTAAAATATTAGCTGTTTGTGTATGGCCTGTGTGTGGCAGGTTTCGTATAACTTATTAGGTTTGATTGTCATCCAGAAATAACAATATTTTTTTAATACTAAAATCTAATAACCGTAGTTGGAGAAATAGATCCCAAAACGTAACTAAATGATCGTATTCTCGCATAAGTTTAAAACGAAGTTCCTCGCTCATAAATATAAACTTAGTCTTATTATATTAACCCAGGCAATAAAAGATTCTATAACCGATTCCAAGCGATCATCAAATCAAATATAAATATATTTTTGTTAAATCTCTTCCAAGTTAGCGCGGATAATTTGAAAAGTATCTACAGGAGTACATAATGCATAGCTCTGCAGAACTGCAAATCCAATTTCCATTCAGGGTGCCGGGGAATCGAATCTAGACGCCGATTGCGGCCAGGTAAAAGCGAGTTAAATCGGATTTTCACTTTGCCTACATTCTTCTTTGCCAGATAAATTATAAAAGCCAACCAATATAGACCTGACCTAATAAGACCCTTAAAGAAATTGCTCAGTTTTATTTTTCTTTTCCCGTACTAATTCGACTCAATCATTATAACATACTTCAGTATTTTTCAGTGAATAAAAACGTTCTTCGTAGTCTGTTTTTAGTGAGTATAAATATTCATACATTATGCAATGCCTCAAGGGTTCTAATCCTCCGAAACGATTCTTTAATAAGCTTCAAAGAAGTTTCTCCCTTAAAAGGCCGTTCGTTAAATGAATCTGACTTTCTTTGTGGCAAGAAAAGGGAATCCCGAAAAAAGTCTCGGCCATTCACAACGGTTGGTTTACTCTTGGGAGCCAAAAAGTTACCCACGCCCCAAAACCTTCGGGTAGTCATGAAAAAAGCAGCTAAATTCGATTTCTATCTTCATGAAAATAGCTGATTCAATTTCAATGCACGACGAAAGTTTTTAACATGAAAGTGTTCATATACCTACTCAAAGCTTTACAGACAGCTTGCATAGCGGAGAGGTCGCATAAAGTTAGTTTGTGTTATACTTAATTAACAGCGACAACGTAATACAGGGATTATGCCAAAATTGACTTCAACGAACTAACTTTGTGTTAAATAAACATCATGTTCACTGCATCTTCTTATAATAACAATATAATGTGCATAGTAATGAAAATTAAAGCAAATGTCTCCAACGACAAATTAAATTATATTTATTTATGTGTGGCAAATACCAGGACAAATAATGGATGATAATGACAAATGATATACACCACCTTTAAAAAATTTACTCCCCTTATGTATGACGTTATTAAAATGATCCTAATACAAACATAATTACCGTTCGAATATTTGTTTACAAACAGACTGATTAAACTGGCAAACGTCTAACGGTCCAATAACGTGTTCATTACAGTTCATGCCATATTTGGAGCGTACAATTATAACTACAAATGACTCACTCAACCCTACTGATTCCATTTGATATAGCCGTTAGAGAATCAATTACCCATAAAATAAACGTTTCGATGGACAATCGTACAGTGGTGCTGAATGTTTTTAAGGGTAACAAATATTATAAAACAAATGATATATAGTTTAGTCACAACATGTTTACATCAAAGACAACATGTTGCCTTTGTATAGTAATAATTTATTTTCGAATTATGTTTGTAAATGCTACTGTCTATCCAGTCTTCTATATTATTTTTAGTCTATATATATCAGTCTACGGCTGCCTACCTCAACAAAAATCTAAAGCCTGTGCACTAGTCGTCTCAACCCTTTGAGTATCTAGATACTCAAAGTCTTAACCACACTAGACAAACATAAAAGTCATTTTCTTTTCCTTCTAATGTTGAATCTCCTTCCCACAACGTCCTTACTACTTATTATGTCTATGACTTCTTGGTCTACGCCCTTTGCTGGCTCTCATTTACACTAATTCTGTCTTCAGTCTCTTCTTTAAATACTATCAAATTCGTAATTTAAAGAATAGAAATACTTCGTGAACTTCACTTAGAATTCTACTAATCTGCTTGAAACGTTGCGTAAGCGACGTATACCTTTAATAATGATACACGCAAAGGTATCCGAAATATATCATTCAGTTTTTTTTTTTTTTCACCCAATCATAACTTACAATCCTATAATATCGTACCTAAATCTAAAATAACACAAGATTGACAAAAACCAACTTTGTGTCAAAACAAGTACTTATTTGACTTCTACAGTGAGTAATTTATTTTGAAACGATTTGGAGAAGTGGAACGCTATAATCTAATAATACGAAAAAAAGTCTTGGCGAAAATGGGGCACGAGGTGTTTGAGGGACGAAACGAAATCAGGTGACTGTCATAAATAAAGGAAAGGCGATTTTATCGATGTATCCAATAAATATTGAGTTAACTTGTATTTGTAAGTATATTATCTGTGAGTGTTTTATGTATAACATTTTATTATTCAATGGATGTGTTCCCAAAAATAGAGATGTATCAGTATCAATACAAAAAACTTTGAAAAAGTGTTCCCATTGCTAGGTACTGTTTGTATAATCACCATAAATACTAGGTATAAATATTAGGCTCATGCTTTTATGATATAGATAGTGATAATCTTTTTTTTTAGTTGCCCCACACTTCTTTTTCTCCTGTGTCGAGGATACAGTTTACAAACATATCTACATCTCACATGCACAAACACTCAGACACCGAATTAAATAACTATTGGCCATAAAAATATTTGTTCCGTGCGGGGATCGAACTCGCGACACGTAGCGCAGAAAGCTAATCGCTTAGCCACTGCGCCAATCGTGATGATGTGGCTGTGGAGTAAAAAATTAAACCAAGAAATAAAAGTTAGCATGTTTATGGTGCCTGTAAGCTACAGTCGCGCAACATGTCATTAGATAAGCTCGATATTTATCTTTTAATCTAGCACGACGGAAGTATCGTACCAGTTCCTTTTCTATATAGCACCGCGCTAGATTACTAGTTGGTAACTCACTTCTACAGGCTGTACTCCTCAACAAGCGATGTAAAACTCACAATATACTCGCAAGGTAGAAATAAGGCTGCTGTTGACTTTAAATTAGTTATTCAAATTAATTTTCACTAACATCTAACCTGTCCAAAAACATGGCTCAAAATAACATCAAAGTATTATTTCAGCGGCAAAAAGCCTACTAATTTCAAAGTTAATTATCCTCTTTATAGTCTTATAAACCAAGTTTTACATTTAAAAGCATATCACCGTAAATGTGCTTAAAAACTAAAGTCGTTTTGTCAACCGAGAAAATATTTTATAAGGTCGTTTTACGAGTAGGAGTAAAGTAGATAAAAGTGGAATGGGCGACTGGTGCGGAGGCGTCGAAAGGGTTTAATCAAAGCGAGAATGCCCCTACGACCGGGATATAGTAAATAGTCCATTCAGAAATCCACACTCTGAACCAAATATCTATGGCTTACATGTAAAGTTTTTTTTGTTTGTCATTTAATACTCACTTTCTTTTATAGAAAAAAATAACAACATCAATTTAATATATTATGGTAATACATTATTAAAAAAATATGGAACGATTGCTGAAACAATATTTGGAGATAATTTAATAGGTATATTTGATGCTCTCATTCATAAACGTTGAAGGGTTTCATAAAATCTAACAAGTCACAACGTCTTGTTTTAAATAAACAAATCTATTTTTATGGACGATTATCGGCATTTGTGGGGATGCGGATGTTTGCCAATTTGTGGGGAATTCTCCAAACTGTGGGGAATCTAAACTTGATTGGGGATTTATTGGGGATGGCCATTATGTGGGGAATTGCAGGGATTTTGACATCTCACCGTTAAATAATATCAGTAGTTCATACTTCGATAGTTTCATGGCTAATTAGTTATAAAATTTATTTTAAGTATACGATCGTACTAGGTAGGTATATTGACATTTTTTGAATGATGAAGATGACGAGTGGCGAACTCACGCTATGCTGAATTTTGATCAACATGGGCTTGAACTTAATGGAGGTGATGCTGAATTTTAATGGAGTCAATTGTTCCGCCATAAAAACAGTGCGGGACAATACTTGTTCCCAAGCATAAAAAATGAGATGTCCCTAATCCTGAAGCTGATATTGCCGTTTTCGAACGCATAGGATGAGAGAAAATTTTGTGTCATAAAAAATTAAAATTAGAAAACCGTAATCGACTAAATACAGATACTGTACCTAATATCTTTAATGGCAACAAGGGAAGGGATTAAAAACTGAGCGGCAGTATCAAGCGACTCATCGAGCAAAATTCTTGCAACAAAAATATGGAAAAAAGTGTTCGATGTGAATGTGAATTGTGAATGATAAAAAATACAGATTATTTAAATCGTTGAAACTTGTTTCATTTCTTAGAATAATTTTGAGGAGAATTTGTATCAGCAGATTTTACTCCCCTTATTGGGAATTGGAGTTCAATTATTGGGAAATTTGATAAATTGGCATTGGCAACCCTGCAAGAGGGGGACATGGGAATCATTCGTTCCGTAGTGGAAACACCAGTCAGAAAATAGTGGTCTCGGTCTGACTGCCCAAAGCGCGCCAGACTATTTTATCGGTTTCATCACTCGTGGAGACGTGTAGGAGTATTTCCCTAATAACTAAGCTTCTATTGATATACTAGTAGGTACTAAATTGAATAAAAATATCGCTCTGTAAACATACCACTAATTCATATCCAATTCTCTGAAAATATTCTAAAGCTTATCGGATCACTCTCCGCTCTCATAAATATTATAAATATATTCGAGAGCGGAGAGTGATCCGCTAATCCGTCGAGTAGGTATATATTAATCCTCTATCCGTATGCAACATTTCATTTGTATCCGATAAGTGGCTTACCGCGATCGGATGTCAAACGGATATAACATCACGCGAACGACGTATGAGTTTAGCTATATGGGTCTGACGCCTTCATGCTTCATGCTTGTATCCCGTTCGGGATAAGCAGGGCTTTGCACATAAGAACAGAGAGAAAAGTTATTTTGGTATTAAACCTTGCTCAACTTTATGATTGAATCTAGGAATCTACTTATGCTCTAAAACCGACCACGGCTTTATATCTTAAGTCACGATTAGAGTTGTGAATTGCAGGAGAAGAAAGAAATAGAAAAGAAAAAATATTATTATATTATATACTAGCTGTACCCGCGGCTTTGCCCACGTGACAATATTTCGATTAATCTAAGTTAAGTGACTCCACATTGTAAGAGTCGCGAAAGTTTAACAACATTTAACTTGACCTCTATGAAAAAGTGGAGTTATCCTTCATCATTCATATTATCAAAAACTTACAAAAAATATGAGATCGATGCAAGTAAATGCTGTAATTTTTACTTATTATCCAAAATAATAACATAGAATTTTCCTATGCGAAGTGAAAACACGCGTTGCTTGGATGGGAGTTCTTTACTCTCCTAGGAATCCGTCCGGACTTCAAAGACCACGATAGCTCGCATTCACGACAGTTAAAAAAGAATACATGATAAATGATAATTCTAATAGTTAGTCGATCAAAAAAGCAGAAGTCTCGCAACCGGTCAACCGGTTGTGAGACTTTTGAAACCTGAAACTTTGTTCGTATTATGTGCTGTAAAATTACTTGTTCATACATTTAACCAAGTACTTACCTACTGTCTTGTAGGTACCTATTTTAGTAAGAGAAACTCATCAGCGAATGATTGCTTCATCAAGCACAAACTGTATAATCTGTATATGAAGCATAACCTATAATCTTTGGGCCCTAGTGTAACCATAACATTGACATCTACTGCTGGAAATCGCCGCAAGAGAACTCTAATAATTATGCCTTATTAACAGATCCTTAACGCTAATTAATTGTACGGTGCACCGCTAAGACTACAGCTTTCACGCTATTTTAGTAGGTCCTCGGATATTTACCGCTTATAAAGATAATAATGAAGGAACACTTTGGTTTTATATATACGGCATGTTATTGCTATTCAAGTTAATAGAAAAGGAGTAGAAACACAATGAGCAGGGAAGTAGATGACATTGTTTGTGGGACAACGCCACATCTATATCCTGTCGCTGTTTCGACGATATAGAGGGACTTGGGTCCGGAGTCGGTTTAACGGGCCTTGGCTGAGGAACCCTTGCCTTTGCTCTTTTAAAGAACGGTGCTCTGCCGTCTTTTTAAACACTGCATTGGTAATTAAGCGCATAACAGTGGATTTCTGTTGTTGGACTGCAATGTCGGCGTCGCTGTGAATTTGTAGAGGTGCTATGCTAGCAGTAGGATAAACTATATTGGGCGGGGTCGATTTGAAGCAGTCGGGGATAGTCCGACATGTGTAACCGTGACCGACGGCGACGATTACTACGAGTACTTTTGCATGCGTGGATTATTTGTTGATTTTCAAACAATCGTTTTTATGTTAACATTCTGTCACGGCTGAGGTATAACCATTGCTCAATCTTGACCACTTTCCAAGTTATTTTAGTCTTGAACCGCGACCAATTAAAACAGCAAGCTAGCCGTCGTCATTAAGACTACCCACTACTATCTACTATTAAGACTGGTTTAGAAAACCTTTTGACTTGAATTACATAGAAATGTAATAAATTGTTAAAACCCTGCCTTCAGGTGTCTGTCTGGTTGCAATATCAAACAAAAATTCACCTTTTCTTCATTTTTAAATACAACAAACTCACTTAAAAATTACTACTAACGCCATCTTGTTTCAAAAAGTCGAAATTAAAAATTAAATGGCTAGAACTGAATAGAAAAAGCTCGTAATCCATTTAAAAAAGTTATCTATAATGGTTTAGGAACAACCTGGGAAAACTGGTAAATAATTTCATCAAGCTTTGTGTTTATGGAACACGACAGTGAGTGAAATACGTACCTAGGTAATTATCTAAAAGTAAGATGCCAATGAGCGAACTTCTAGTAGGTTGCTAATTTTAGTTAGTATGTAATACCATTACCCTAGGTATACCGTGTCACTGGAACCCGCCTTTACTGGTTCTATTATGGAGTTTAAATTTACGGAGACATTACGAAAAATTATTTCGCTCAGCTCCCAACAGAAATAGCGTAATGATTTCTATAACATAAAATAATGTTGACCGGACCTATGAACTACAACAATATAATATTTCAAAAGGAGTCGCCTAGTTCTACCGTGACTTATAATTGTACACAGACATGATGATCTATTGCTTACCCCCCTTTGGCAAAAGCGTAATAATTTGTAGCCTATATGTTGACCAGCCTTATAACGAACATTCCTATAAATTTTCATGAAATTCTGTTCAGCGGTTTTGCCGTGAAGCTCGGACATAGATACAGACAAACAGACAAACGGACAAACAGACAAAAATTATAAAAAATATATTTTTGGCATCAGTGTCGATTATAGTACATGTATCAATTAGTTTTTAAAAAAAATATTCAATGTACAGTTTTCGCCTCGTTACGATTTTATTATAAGTATAGATTATACTAGCTGTGCCCGCGACTCCGTCCGCGTGGAATTTAACATTTTTTTCCCCAATTTTTTTTAATCCCGTCAAAATCAGTCCAGCCCTTTCAGAGATTAGTCGGAACAAACAGACAGACAATAAAAAGACAATTTCTTTTTAATAATTTTTTTTGTACCTATTTACCGTGTATACTTTCATATGTATTTAGTAAAAATCTGTTATTTTGGCATTACAAACAGACAATTCAACTTTATTTATTTGTATAGATAATATTGTACCTAAGTTGATATAACATCCATGTTATACACGGTTAGTCGGAAAGGGTAGGTATATAAAGGCAAAAGGGTTATTGTACTCAACATTATGAACAACTTTTACTAGGTATGGGACAAACAATGAGATTCGCGAAAAAAAAAACTAATATTCCACATAAATAAATTCAATATTACTCGACTAAATGTATGGAACAGCTGATTTTATTTTCGCAATTTCACGGTTGGTCCCATAATCAAATATGAGAACAATAACTCCTGAAAATTTGACTACCCTTTGAAAACTAGTCCTGTATAAGTTAAGTTTTGTGTAGACTTTAAACACTGCCTATAAAAATACCATAGCGACGTGACGACGACCAGCCTATTGTGACTGACATACATACACACAAGCAGCTACATTGTCCACTTCAATGTCCACTTCACACTTACTTTGTATACTGCGAAAATCACAAGTGATAGTAAATCAGGCGAGATTCACGGTGTAAATTTTCCCCTTGACTTTCCAGCGCATACATGAAACTTCCGCAAAAATTCTCATTCATCTCGCATTCTACGTTCTTACAGCCATCGTACATTGTATTGAATCTGAAGTAAGACATGCCTATCCCACAACGATGCCTGATATGAAGGATTGGATTAAATGAAATAATTTTATTATGTAAGTAATAACCACAGATATTCATAAGTGCTGATGTTAGATGTTAGGTATTAAAAACCGGCCAAATGCGAGTCGGACTCGCGCACGAAGGGTTCCGTACCATTATCTATAAAAACGGCAAAAAAAACACGTTTGTTGTATGGGAGCCTATTTATTTTATTCTGTTTTTTAGTATTTGTTGTTATAGCGGTAACAGAAGTACATCATCTGTGATATCTAACTATCAAGGTTCAGGAGACACAGCCAGTAGGCTAATTCACGTAACTAAAGAAGTGCGGTTGCCGCGCAGTTGCAGTAAAAATTTGACATAAACAACACATTTGGCATTCGCTTGGCTTTAGCGATCGCTGTCAGATACGCTCGCGTCAAGTTCGCGTCACTCGGGCGCAATAGCGCATTCTACTGTCGCGCGTCATTAATGCGGGATTCGAAACGCAACCCTATCGGTATACTAATATTCATTTGACGTCCCAAATTGACAGCTTAGTAAGTTTTATTCAAGCTCGAGTGCAGTTTGACATAAGCTCATCATACCTAACTTTTGTTGGTATTGTTTGGTTGTTTTTGGTGAAATTAAGTGCAAATAGTGAACGCCTGTGCTGCATTACCCGGTGATATCGATGCCTCTAAAGCTAGGTGCAATCTCTGGCGAGACTCTCCCGCCATCGGAAACCATTTCACCCTACCATGGCCGACTTGGAAATCTCTTAATAGACTACGATCCCAAGTCGGCCGAAGTAAAGATAATCTCCACAGGTGGAATTTCACAGATGGATGTGCGTTGTCTCTCCGCAAACCATGGCCCACCTTCCATCCTGCGCCGCATGCCCTACCACATGCACGCGTGAGGAGCTTATGTCTGCAACTGATTCTGCTATTCGCGTGGCGGAATACTGGGCCAAGTACATTTAATTTGCCATCGACACGCTAAGAAGAAGATTACCCAATGCAGCTAACAAGGCACGATTACCAGTGCCACGACTGACACACCGAGAGCGTGAGCATGAAAAAAGTATGCGTGTACGGCATAGGGTGGCTGAAGAGGATTTGCGAGTGGAAAGCGTGAACATACTCGCTCAAGGAAATAGAAGAGGGAACAGAGACTTGTTGGAAGGTCGGGCTTTCCAACAAGCTCTTATAGCTCTTATTAATCGCCTCTGGCTAAATAGTGATTAGAGTCAAAATAGAGTTTGAATTATTGAGTTCTTTATTTTTATAATAATTTAATATAATTATGTTCAATTAGATAATTGTCTTCTTTATTCTTCGTCTTCCCCACTTGAACTCCCCCGTCTTGCCTGAAAAGAAAATTATTTATTTATTTATTATTATGTACACGCATACACACGACAAAGAAAATAAGTAGGTACTAGTTTGTATAAATATGTAATTATTCTTTAAATTTCAATCCGGAGCATGAGAAGGACTAACATAAGAAAACCGTTCATACAAGTAAGGTAAGGTAGGTTTAAGTAAATTTTTTTATTTCTCTCTCGTGTGTTGTCAATGTCCGTGCTGAAAGAATGTATTTTCTTTCTTTCTTTCTACAAGTAGGTAGGATATGCTGGATTATGAAGGTTGTTGTACAATAGACATAATATCATATAAAATTACTGCAGTTCAGTTTCTATTGGTTATGAATCCTTTGAGATTAGAAACAAAATATACAACTATAATCAAATATGTGTAATTTATACATACATTTCTATATAAGTCCTCTGATCACCGTCTGCCTAGGCATTCAATATAATTATATGCGCATTCGGCCCATAAGAGTGATGAGAGGGCACGCGCCTCTTTGGATTTTAGTCTGCCAAAGCCAAGGTCCCTGTGGCCCTCTAAATATTCCACCAAGAGTTCCATTTGCCGCACAGAAACAGATTTTCGTGAAGTCATAGCTGAAAGCAAAAACATACAAGGAAAGATTACCATATTTTAATATAAACTGCTACTTCTTCGTAAAGTAACCTTCATTATACACCCATAAATATCATTTTAATATAATATTATACATACCTTATTAAGTTTTCATAGTTTCTATTTAGTTTTTTACAAAATAACTACCTATCTATTCTATTTTTCGTTATGGCAAGTGGTGCCGATGCCGACAATTCTGCCATATTAATTAATTAATTAATTAATTAATCACATTAACTACCTATCATCTACCCTAGGAACAAGCATACCAATGGAAGTATTATTTTTAAAACGAAGAAATAACTGCCATACTTTTCGTTTTATCTTATGACAATTTTCTCTGTAAAAGAAAGTGACAGCAACATAACTTCAACGTCATCTTGAAAGACAAAGTGTCAGTTGTTGAGTCGGCTTGGTATCCGCGCGGCTACCACTTCAGGTTCACGATAATTGCAATTTGCTAAGTTTCAGTGCTTTATTGTGCGGAATATAATATAAATTCGATTTCCTAATTTAACATGGCTTGTGTAGCCCTTGGTTGCAAAGGCCGAATGGGCGTATTAAGTGAAAGCAACAATAGGACATTTTTCCATCGGTAAGTATTGATTTGATTATTTAAGTTTTTACTTGTAGTTTGTTGTCAATTTTGCTGTAGGGATAAAGTAAATACAATATTATAACGGTTCGATAAAGTCATTTAGAGATTATTACCATAATATTTTTATAATTCGCCTAAATCGTAGTAACCTATGAGAAAATGACATTTGATATACTATTTTGATGGCACCTAGTTACGTACACTGTTGTCGATAGATCGATTTTATCGATGTATTGTCGGGTTATAAATTTGTTGTTAAAACATGGATTTACCCTTGTTTTAATCAAATAAATACAAATTGTTAATTTGTAAGAAGAAGCTCATGTTCAGCATTGGATGATATATTTGATTAGCAACAAAAATTCTTAATATTTATATTATATTTTTGAACGCATCAATGGTATATTTCGACTAAATTATTATACTTTTTCAAACAACTTACAGAAATAACTCATTTATGTAATCGCAGGTCCCTCCAAATAATTTTAAAAAGATTCTGTTTAAGAGACTTTAATAGAATTTTCCTGTATCTTACAGTCAAACAATTAAATTATTAACCAAAATAAAAATTATTAACACACATATTGTTCATTTCTAGGTTTCCAAAAGATCCAGAGTTAAAGGAGAAATGGTTAAGAAACCTGAAAAGACATGAATGGGCACTACTCAAAGTCCTCGTAATGATAATTGGACATATGATAAAGCATAGATCTAACCAACTTCTCTGTGCTAGCTGCCACTAAAATGCATGTTTTTTGCATAACATGTACACCATCATCATCATCTGTGTAACATGTTACCCTTCACCCTAATTATTGCTTTGAACTTTATCATAATTTGATATAAACATGTGGCTTGTCAACATATTTTCCTTTCATATTTCCCGTGTACTCAGTGTTTTCTCTAATAAATTTCCGATGCAAAAGCTATATTCTTGTTTTATTTATAGATATTTCAATAAAGTAACAACAACCCTGTAAAATTATATAAATTGCCAGCATAAATCCAACTGAAATTCAACATTGTTGGACCACTTCATAGTAGAGCATTTTGCTAGCGTTTGTTATAACGAACACCATTTTCCGACTTTCCCATAAGAGTAAGATTTTTAAAAATATTTTTCCTATTTACAATAGATCAAATATAAATCATATTATAAATTACATAAAGATCGGAGCAATTCAGAGGTTTCAGCAATATCTGGGTTAAGATGTTGAACAAATTGCTCACTATTTTAAAATCTTAATATCGTTAAGTAAATTCCCATCTCTAGTTTGGATATATACAATAACTATTGGAAATATATCACACTGGCCACATTTGTATTAAAATGTAACCGGAGGAAATATATTCATCTCTTTTTTTCTTATGTCATAATCTCTTAGAGCGAGAAGTCAAACCGGTGTTAAAATTTCGTCTTAAATATGCTACTTCCATTGGTATGCTTGTTCCTAGCATCTACCTATCATAATTTGACTTTTTATTTTTGACAGTATTGTTTTTATTTGTTATAAGGTTATAAGCGGCCATGTTAAACCATGATTCAGCCAAATATTAGCGAAATATATCTTTTATTATGAATCACAACGTAATTATTTGTTTTTATAGTAAGAAAATGCACTAAAATCATTATTGGGATATTATTTTCATATTCTTTAACGATAAATTCGTTGAAACGTAATCGATTCCATTCGATTATTGAGTGGGTAATTTTTTTCTCCCTATTGGCCACACCCCAGTATAGTTTAGGGAGCGCGAAGTAGCCGCGAAGCGGACGCGCAGTTCAAAGATTACAATAATACCATTTAGCACTCAAACTTGAGCTTCGATGCAGCGTCACTGCAACTTTATCGGCGCGTCAGACAATTACGTGAATTAGCCTACTGGTGACAGACGGACAGATAGACGGACGGACAGCGGAGTCTTAGTAATAGGGTCCCGTTTTACCCTTTGGGGTACGGAACCCTAAAAGATGCTAAGAGTTTGAAGCTTGACCTATATTTATCCTTCTCCGTAGCTGTTAGAAATGTTAGAATGCATTTGATGAAAATACCATAAGCCCCGCAATATTTATTCTGTAAAAACAGTACAAGAGCATAAAACCATTCAATTAACAGAGAACCCTTTAGGATTATTATAATAAAAACCTCATTAACCGCTGCGTGGTAGTCTTTGAGCGACGCGTACAAATAAACGAAAATAATTGCTTTGGCTCCCACTCATTGCTGTCTTTTCACTCAAATTATTTCATTGGCGCCACCGGTGTGAAGTTGGCAGCCAAAATGTAGCAGCCAATAATCCGACCAAATTAAGTAGGTTCTTTTTTTCGTGCTGTTTTAAAACGTATTTATGGCAGAAAAATGGTTAAAAATTATAGGAAAAGCCTGAACAACTTAATAGGTATAAAATGAAGACAGCAGGACATCCAAAAATAAAAAAAAAACCACTTTCTGAATTAAAAACGGCTGTTGCTTTTATCTTTTTTATTTAACCATGTAAACCCCTAAATTGTGGAAATTTTATTCATAAATTACAAAGAACGATACCCAAACTATCAGAGAAATATAATAAGAATGTGGCTAAACAACTAACTAACCCTCTAAAACTCGACTGAATACAACATTAGAATTTATTCCAATTTTCTGGATTTAAAACAGCTGCTGACCAAGTAAATCCCTGAAATATTAGAAATTTTATATATACATTGCAAAGATAGATATCTAAGCTATTAGAAAAAAATAGAAAGAATGTGGCTAAGACACGATTTGTCCTCTAATTATCCAGTGAAAAAGCATTGATTTTTTAATCCCATGATTTGGATTTAAAATGGCTGCTGCTACATTTCACCACGTAAACTCCTCAAATAAGGAATTTTTATTCATAAATTACAAAGAACGATACCCAACCTATCAGAGAAATACAGCGGGAATGTGGCTAAACAACTAAGTAACCCTCTAAAAGTCGACTGAATACAACATCAGATTTTATTCCAATTTTCTGGATTTAAAACAGCTGCTGACCAAGTAAACCCCTGAAATATTAAAATTTTAGTAATTAATTGCAAAGAAAGGAACCCCCGCTATCAGAAAAATATACTAAGAATGTGGCTAAATTACTACAGAACCCTTTTAGAGATGACTAATTACAATATAAGATTTCTTCTCATTTTCTGAATTTAAAATGGCTGCTGCTTCATTTCACTATGTAAACCCCGAAAATATGAAAATTTTATTAGTAAATTATAAAGAACGATATCCACCCTATCAAATAAATATAGTGAAAATGTGGCTAAACAACTAACTAACCCTTTAAAAGTCTACTGAATGCAACATTAGATTTTACTCTCATTTTCTGAATTTAAAATGGCTGCTGCTTCATTTCACCATGTAAACCCCTAAAATATGGAAATTTTATAAGTAAATTATAAAGAACGATATCCACCCTATCAAATAAATACAGTGGGAATGTGGCTAAACAATTAACTAATCCTCTAATAGTCGACTGAATGCAACATTAGATTTTATTCCAATGTTCTGGATTTCCATGCCCGGGTCGACGGCGCGTTGTGTTCCACGCGCGCCTCAAAGAACGTCAGCAAGATGACGGGGCCCCCCCTGTAGAGGGCCGATGCCTGCCGGGGTCGCGGGGCTTATCTCATTACCGTGACCCCGGAACGTAAAGGGCTATTGAAGGAACACCGTGGATTTTAGTCAGTACAAGTCTGACAGTCCCTCCCGCCCTGCCCGGGGTGGGAGGACTCATTTGATGATTTTACCACGATAAAAAAAAAAAAAAAAAAAAAAAAAAAAAAAATGTTCTGGATTTAAAACAGCTGCTGATCCCGTAAACCCCTGAAATATTAAAATTTTATTAATTAATTGCAAAGAAAGAAACCCCCGCTATCAGAAAAATATACTAAGAATGTGGCTAAATTACTATAGAACCCTCTTAGAGATGACTAATCACAACATAAAATTTCTTCTCATTTTCTGAATTTAAAATGGCTGCTGCTTCATTTCACCATGTAAACCCGTAAAATATGGAAATTTTATTATTAAATTATAAAGAACGATATTCACCCTATCAAATAAATATAGAGGGAATGTGGCTAAACAACTAACTAACCCTTTAAAAGTCTACTGAATGCAACATTAGATTTTACTGTCATTTTCTGAATTTAAAATGGCTGCTGCTTCATTTCACCATGTAAACCCCTAAAATATAGAAATTTTATTAGTAAATTATAAAGAACGATATCCACCCTATCAAATAAATATAGTGGGAATGTGGCTAAACAACTAACTAACCCTTTAAAAGTCTACTGAATTCAACATTAGATTTTACTCTCATTTTCTGAATTTAAAATGGCTGCTGCTTCATTTCACCATGTAATCCCCTAAAATATGAAAATTTTATTAGTAAATTATAAAGAACGATATCCACCCTATCAAATAAATATAGTGGGAATGTGGCTAAACAACTAACTAACCCTTTAAAAGTCTACTGAATGCAACATTAGATTTTACTCTCATTTTCTGAATTTAAAATGGCTGCTGCTTCATTTCACCATGTAATCCCCTAAAATATGAAAATTTTATTAGTAAATTATAAAGAACGATATCCACCCTATCAAATAAATATAATGGGAATGTGGCTAAATAACTAACTAACCCATTAAAAGTCTACTGAATGCAACATTAGATTTTACTCTCATTTTCTGAATTTAAAATGGCTGCTGCTTCATTTCACCATGTAAACCCCTAAAATATCAAAATTTTATTAGTAAATTACAAAGAACGATATCCACCCTATCAAATAAATATAGTGGGAATGTGGCTAAACAATTAACTAACCCTCTAAAAGTCGACTGAATGCAACATTAGATTTTATTCCAATTTTCTGGATTTAAAATGGCTGTTGCTTCATTTCACTATGTAAACCCCTAAAAGATGGAATTTTTATTAGTAAGTTATAAAGAACGATATCCACCCTATCAAATAAATGCAGTGAGAATGTGGCTAAACAACTAACTAACCCTCTAAAAGTCTACTGAATGCAACATTAGATTTTACTCTCATTTTCTGAATTTAAAATGGCTGCTGCTTCATTTCACCATGTAAACCCCTAAAATATGGAAATTTTATAAGTAAATTATAAAGAACGATATCCACCCTATCAAATAAATACAGTGGGAATGTGGCTAAACAATTAACTAATCCTCTAATAGTCGACTGAATGCAACATTAGATTTTATTCCAATGTTCTGGATTTAAAACAGCTGCTGATCCCGTAAACCCCTGAAATATTAAAATTTTATTAATTAATTGCAAAGAAAGAAACCCCCGCTATCAGAAAAATATACTAAGAATGTGGCTAAATTACTATAGAACCCTCTTAGAGATGACTAATCACAACATAAAATTTCTTCTCATTTTCTGAATTTAAAATGGCTGCTGCTTCATTTCACCATGTAAACCCGTAAAATATGGAAATTTTATTAGTAAATTATAAAGAACGATATTCACCCTATCAAATAAATACAGAGGGAATGTGGCTAAACAACTAACTAACCCTTTAAAAGTCTACTGAATGCAACATTAGATTTTACTGTCATTTTCTGAATTTAAAATGGCTGCTGCTTCATTTCACCATGTAAACCCCTAAAATATAGAAATTTTATTAGTAAATTATAAAGAACGATATCCACCCTATCAAATAAATATAGTGGGAATGTGGCTAAACAACTAACTAACCCTTTAAAAGTCTACTGAATTCAACATTAGATTTTACTCTCATTTTCTGAATTTAAAATGGCTGCTGCTTCATTTCACCATGTAATCCCCTAAAATATGAAAATTTTATTAGTAAATTATAAAGAACGATATCCACCCTATCAAATAAATATAGTGGGAATGTGGCTAAACAACTAACTAACCCTTTAAAAGTCTACTGAATGCAACATTAGATTTTACTCTCATTTTCTGAATTTAAAATGGCTGCTGCTTCATTTCACCATGTAATCCCCTAAAATATGAAAATTTTATTAGTAAATTATAAAGAACGATATCCACCCTATCAAATAAATATAATGGGAATGTGGCTAAATAACTAACTAACCCATTAAAAGTCTACTGAATGCAACATTAGATTTTACTCTCATTTTCTGAATTTAAAATGGCTGCTGCTTCATTTCACCATGTAAACCCCTAAAATATCAAAATTTTATTAGTAAATTACAAAGAACGATATCCACCCTATCAAATAAATATAGTGGGAATGTGGCTAAACAATTAACTAACCCTCTAAAAGTCGACTGAATGCAACATTAGATTTTATTCCAATTTTCTGGATTTAAAATGGCTGTTGCTTCATTTCACTATGTAAACCCCTAAAAGATGGAATTTTTATTAGTAAGTTATAAAGAACGATATCCACCCTATCAAATAAATGCAGTGAGAATGTGGCTAAACAACTAACTAACCCTCTAAAAGTCTACTGAATGCAACATTAGATTTTACTCTCATTTTCTGAATTTAAAATGGCTGCTGCTTCATTTCACCATGTAAACCCCTAAAATATGGAAATTTTATAAGTAAATTATAAAGAACGATATCCACCCTATCAAATAAATACAGTGGGAATGTGGCTAAACAATTAACTAATCCTCTAATAGTCGACTGAATGCAACATTAGATTTTATTCCAATGTTCTGGATTTAAAACAGCTGCTGATCCCGTAAACCCCTGAAATATTAAAATTTTATTAATTAATTGCAAAGAAAGAAACCCCCGCTATCAGAAAAATATACTAAGAATGTGGCTAAATTACTATAGAACCCTCTTAGAGATGACTAATCACAACATAAAATTTCTTCTCATTTTCTGAATTTAAAATGGCTGCTGCTTCATTTCACCATGTAAACCCGTAAAATATGGAAATTTTATTAGTAAATTATAAAGAACGATATTCACCCTATCAAATAAATACAGAGGGAATGTGGCTAAACAACTAACTAACCCTTTAAAAGTCTACTGAATGCAACATTAGATTTTACTGTCATTTTCTGAATTTAAAATGGCTGCTGCTTCATTTCACCATGTAAACCCCTAAAATATCAAAATTTTATTAGTAAATTACAAAGAACGATATCCACCCTATCAAATAAATATAGTGGGAATGTGGCTAAACAATTAACTAACCCTCTAAAAGTCGACTGAATGCAACATTAGATTTTATTCCAATTTTCTGGATTTAAAATGGCTGTTGCTTCATTTCACTATGTAAACCCCTAAAAGATGGAATTTTTATTAGTAAGTTATAAAGAACGATATCCACCCTATCAAATAAATGCAGTGAGAATGTGGCTAAACAACTAACTAACCCTCTAAAAGTCTACTGAATGCAACATTAGATTTTACTCTCATTTTCTGAATTTAAAATGGCTGCTGCTTCATTTCACCATGTAAACCCCTAAACTATGGAAATTTTATAAGTAAATTATAAAGAACGATATCCACCCTATCAAATAAATACAGTGGGAATGTGGCTAAACAATTAACTAATCCTCTAATAGTCGACTGAATGCAACATTAGATTTTATTCCAATGTTCTGGATTTAAAACAGCTGCTGATCCCGTAAACCCCTGAAATATCAAAATTTTATTAATTAATTGCAAAGAAAGAAACCCCCGCTATCAGAAAAATATACTAAGAATGTGGCTAAATTACTATAGAACCCTCTTAGAGATGACTAATCACAACATAAAATTTCTTCTCATTTTCTGAATTTAAAATGGCTGCTGCTTCATTTCACCATGTAAACCCGTAAAATATGGAAATTTTATTAGTAAATTATAAAGAACGATATTCACCCTATCAAATAAATACAGAGGGAATGTGGCTAAACAACTAACTAACCCTTTAAAAGTCTACTGAATGCAACATTAGATTTTACTGTCATTTTCTGAATTTAAAATGGCTGCTGCTTCATTTCACCATGTAAACCCCTAAAATATAGAAATTTTATTAGTAAATTATAAAGAACGATATCCACCCTATCAAATAAATATAGTGGGAATGTGGCTAAACAACTAACTAACCCTTTAAAAGTCTACTGAATGTAACATTAGATTTTACTCTCATTTTCTGAATTTAAAATGGCTGCTGCTTCATTTCACCATGTAATCCCCTAAAATATGAAAAGGACAATGCAACTCTTCCATAGAAGCTTGGTCCAATATTTTGAAACATGTTGCCCAGAGTTGAAACCAATGGTAATTGATAGAGCTTATTGCCACTAGTAACTTTTACTATGGCAAGAAAAAAATCTACCCGAGTAAAAAAAAGATACGACCCTAAGAGACAAAATAAAATATTTATAATAACATCGGTTAAACTTGATTTGATTATGCGATATTGATTCAAAGTAAACGTATAATTAGTGACTGCCGTGACTGCTTATTACCCGACTGCGCGATGTAAAGGAGGGTAATGTGTTTATCAGCTTATGTATGTATGTTTATTCCTTTGTGGCGCTCTAGACACCAAATGCGTGGGCCGATTTTAATGATTCTTACGTCAATAGATTTGTCTTATTCTTGCAAGTATCACTAAAGACCTGAAAGTAATTAAAATTCAATATGGCGACAAGTAGACGCCATATTGTGGAAAAGACAGAAATGAAACTCAACAAACTATGTTAAGTGGGGTGTCATTGAATAGGTATTTGAAAATCATCTTTAGGTTTCTGTTATCATTTTTCATTTCGTATGACCATTTAAGATCTATAACGATTTAAAGTTGGTTAGCAACTATTCTCACTTAAAACTAAACAAAAAGTGTAAATAAAATAAACAATACAGTGACTGCTTAAAATGTCAACTTTAAATAAAAACTGAAAAAAACGCTACTAGCGACTATAACAGTCGGGAGTTCGGGACTCATTATTGGGAAGATTTGAGTCTATCGCAATTTTTAATGGGTTCGCTATGTTCCGCATTAGAATTCTACTACTAATACTAGTTTTTTTCTTTTCAGTTTTTATTTAAAGTGATTTTTTATTGCTTTTATTTACTTTTTGTATAAGGTATAGTGAGTAGTTATTTAAAAAGAAAAAAGTAGGAGGTAATTCTTGTTTAGTGAAATAAAAATATATTTACTACAAAATCTTTTTTACGCATTAGATTCCTATGAAAAGAATATTTGGGTAATACCTGCAATCTAATAATAGTAGTTTATGAAACTGCTGAATAAAAGGGGTAATTAAAATACGAGTGTGTGTAAAACCGAGCTGAGGCAAGGGTTTTAATAGTATCATACGAGTGTTTTAATATCTAGTAAGGTACCTATGTGTAGCACCTGTAGCATGACCGTTTCTATTTCTATTCTTCAAAGAATAGACAAAGCTCTTTCTATCCATCTCGACATCCAGACTCAGGTTTCTACGTAGACAAAGATAAAATATTCTTTTCATCTCACTAGCTCGGAAAGTATTTCTTTATTCTTCGAAATCCGAGCGCAAAAGTCTATTTTATCCGCTAGCGTGGAAAAGTTATTCGAAATTCGAACGTGACGAACTATGGTGTAGAGCACAGACCGGGCCCCAAGTCTTGTAATCACGAGAGCATTCTGCCGCGAGTGAGGGGTTGGCGTGTTGGACAAGTGTACAGTGGTGAAGAAGAATAACTCAAATATAATTAGGCATCTAACATTTTCCTCACTTTAATGAGATGAAAAGTTGTGTGTTTCGCATGGCTGCAAAATTATTTGCGTCTCGTGCCTTTGAATCCCTCGCTCTACGCTCAGGATAATATTCTTGAACCACGACCGAAGCGAGTGGTTCACTCTTAGAATCCTTCGCTTGCTCGGTATTCAATACAAGCACTCGCACCAAATAACAACTTTGCAGCCTTGCATAACAAACAACTATTCCACAGCAACGGGTAAGTAGTTAGTGAAGAAGCTGGCTACCAAATCCTACCGACGAGTAGAAATATTTCCATAACCGGTCTATTTTTCTATTCTTCCGTAGAAGAAACCCGCATCTATGGTGGTTATGCTACGCTTGCAGTTTCATACACTACTTTATCTATACTCACTGCAATAGATATAAAAACAAACACAATAATGGCGCCGAAACCCAGCAGTCAACCACGCATGCACTTGCATAAAGTCTGTCATTATGGTACTATTTTTGAATTCATAATCAAAACTTTATAGTGAGCACATACGCGGTGGCGACTATATAATTGAAATATTATAATTATGCCGAAGCAGAACTAACAGATTTAAATGATTTTTATTTGCCTGATTCCGATGTTTTATTTATAAGAACACGAACTAAAACTCGCCACATCAGTGCGAAAAAATATTTTTGCCATGTATTGGTTAACGGTACCTTACAGGTATAGATGTATAAATAATTGCTCTTGCAGTTGTATATCTGGTAGATGAGCAATTGGTGTTTGAGCCCATGTTATTACTGTCGTATGGTACTTTGTGCCACAATAGATCTTCGCAGGTCGCAGTGACAAAGGGGCTTAGGACCCTACCACTTCTAAATAATATCTAATGGTCCTTTGCATAGGCCGGACACCAAAATGTGATTCATCGCTCCGCACTTTTTTTAACCGACTTCAAAAAAGAGGAGGAGGTTCTCAATCCGAAGCGAGTTTTTTTTTTTTTTTTGGATTGTGTATTTATCGGTAATGATTAATTAATAAGTATAAATTCATTACATAATGATTGTAAAAATATTAATGAAAATAAATAAAATGATTTTTGAATAAAATCATTTTTATTTTATTATACCAAAAATACTTACTCCTTCGTATTTTCTTTACAAATGCCTCCCTCCTTACCTACCATACTTGTTCTCATAATCAAAAACAAGTTTAACGAATTTTATAATAAATAATATATTTTCCTTCTGATGGTCGTATCTTTTTTTTACTCGGGTAGATTTTTTTGTTGCCATAGTAAAAGTTACTAGTGGCAATAAGATCTGTCAATTACCATTGGTTTCACATTTGGGCAACTACTTTAAAAAAATTGGGCCAGTAAGTTGCATTGTCCTTTTATTAGTAAATTATAAAGAACGATATCCACCCTATCAAATAAATATAGTGGGAATGTGGCTAAAAACTTACTAACCCTTTAAAAGTCTACTGAATGCAACATTAGATTTTACTCTCATTTTCTGAATTTAAAATGGCTGCTGCTTCATTTCACCATGTAATCCCCTAAAATATGAAAATTTTATTAGTAAATTATAAAGAACGATATCCACCCTATCAAATAAATATAGTGGGAA
Organism: Allophyes oxyacanthae; assembly: GCA_932294325.1. Lineage (NCBI taxonomy): Eukaryota > Metazoa > Arthropoda > Insecta > Lepidoptera > Noctuidae > Allophyes > Allophyes oxyacanthae. Next base: position 7,221,821 of record OW028618.1, on the reverse strand, counting down.
TGTGGCTAAACAACTAACTAACCCTTTAAAAGTCTACTGAATGCAACATTAGATTTTACTCTCATTTTCTGAATTTAAAATGGCTGCTGCTTCATTTCACCATGTAATCCCCTAAAATATGAAAATTTTATTAGTAAATTATAAAGAACGATATCCGCCCTATCAAATAAATGCAGTGAGAATGTGGCTAAACAACTAACTAACCCTCTAGAAGTCTACTGAATGCAACATTAGATTTTACTCTCATTTTCTAAATTTAAAATGGCTGCTGCTTCATTTCACCAGAGTAAAATCTAATGTTGAATTCAGTAGACTTTTAAAGGGTTAGTTAGTTGTTTAGCCACATTCCCACTATATTTATTTGATAGGGTGGATATCGTTCTTTATAATTTACTAATAAAATTTCTATATTTTAGGGGTTTACATGGTGAAATGAAGCAGCAGCCATTTTAAATTCAGAAAATGACAGTAAAATCTAATGTTGCATTCAGTAGACTTTTAAAGGGTTAGTTAGTTGTTTAGCCACATTCCCTCTGTATTTATTTGATAGGGTGGATATCGTTCTTTATAATTTACTAATAAAATTTCCATATTTTACGGGTTTACATGGGGAAATGAAGCAGCAGCCATTTTAAATTCAGAAAATGAGAAGAAATTTTATGTTGTGATTAGTCATCTCTAAGAGGGTTCTATAGTAATTTAACCACATTCTTAGTATATTTTTCTGATAGCGGGGGTTTCTTTCTTTGCAATTAATTAATAAAATTTTGATATTTCAGGGGTTTACGGGATCAGCAGCTGTTTTAAATCCAGAACATTGGAATAAAATCTAATGTTGCATTCAGTCGACTATTAGAAGGTTAGTTAGTTGTTTAGCCACATTCTCACTGCATTTATTTGATAGGGTGGATATCGTTCTTTATAACTTACTAATAAAAATTCCATCTTTTAGGGGTTTACATAGTGAAATGAAGCAACAGCCATTTTAAATCCAGAAAATTGGTATAAAATCTAATGTTGCATTCAGTCGACTTTTAGAGGGTTAGTTAATTGTTTAGCCACATTCCCACTATATTTATTTGATAGGGTGGATATCGTTCTTTGTAATTTACTAATAAAATTTTGATATTTTAGGGGATTACATGGTGAAATGAAGCAGCAGCCATTTTAAATTCAGAAAATGAGAGTAAAATCTAATGTTGCATTCAGTAGACTTTTAATGGGTTAGTTAGTTATTTAGCCACATTCCCATTATATTTATTTGATAGGGTGGATATCGTTCTTTATAATTTACTAATAAAATTTTCATATTTTAGGGGATTACATGGTGAAATGAAGCAGCAGCCATTTTAAATTCAGAAAATGAGAGTAAAATCTAATGTTACATTCAGTAGACTTTTAAAGGGTTAGTTAGTTGTTTAGCCACATTCCCACTATATTTATTTGATAGGGTGGATATCGTTCTTTATAATTTACTAATAAAATTTTCATATTTTAGGGGATTACATGGTGAAATGAAGCAGCAGCCATTTTAAATTCAGAAAATGAGAGTAAAATCTAATGTTGAATTCAGTAGACTTTTAAAGGGTTAGTTAGTTGTTTAGCCACATTCCCACTATATTTATTTGATAGGGTGGATATCGTTCTTTATAATTTACTAATAAAATTTCTATATTTTAGGGGTTTACATGGTGAAATGAAGCAGCAGCCATTTTAAATTCAGAAAATGACAGTAAAATCTAATGTTGCATTCAGTAGACTTTTAAAGGGTTAGTTAGTTGTTTAGCCACATTCCCTCTGTATTTATTTGATAGGGTGAATATCGTTCTTTATAATTTACTAATAAAATTTCCATATTTTACGGGTTTACATGGTGAAATGAAGCAGCAGCCATTTTAAATTCAGAAAATGAGAAGAAATTTTATGTTGTGATTAGTCATCTCTAAGAGGGTTCTATAGTAATTTAGCCACATTCTTAGTATATTTTTCTGATAGCGGGGGTTTCTTTCTTTGCAATTAATTAATAAAATTTTGATATTTCAGGGGTTTACGGGATCAGCAGCTGTTTTAAATCCAGAACATTGGAATAAAATCTAATGTTGCATTCAGTCGACTATTAGAGGATTAGTTAATTGTTTAGCCACATTCCCACTGTATTTATTTGATAGGGTGGATATCGTTCTTTATAATTTACTTATAAAATTTCCATATTTTAGGGGTTTACATGGTGAAATGAAGCAGCAGCCATTTTAAATTCAGAAAATGAGAGTAAAATCTAATGTTGCATTCAGTAGACTTTTAGAGGGTTAGTTAGTTGTTTAGCCACATTCTCACTGCATTTATTTGATAGGGTGGATATCGTTCTTTATAACTTACTAATAAAAATTCCATCTTTTAGGGGTTTACATAGTGAAATGAAGCAACAGCCATTTTAAATCCAGAAAATTGGAATAAAATCTAATGTTGCATTCAGTCGACTTTTAGAGGGTTAGTTAATTGTTTAGCCACATTCCCACTATATTTATTTGATAAGGTGGATATCGTTCTTTGTAATTTACTAATAAAATTTTGATATTTTAGGGGCTTACATGGTGAAATGAAGCAGCAGCCATTTTAAATTCAGAAAATGAGAGTAAAATCTAATGTTGCATTCAGTAGACTTTTAATGGGTTAGTTAGTTATTTAGCCACATTCCCATTATATTTATTTGATAGGGTGGATATCGTTCTTTATAATTTACTAATAAAATTTTCATATTTTAGGGGATTACATGGTGAAATGAAGCAGCAGCCATTTTAAATTCAGAAAATGAGAGTAAAATCTAATGTTACATTCAGTAGACTTTTAAAGGGTTAGTTAGTTGTTTAGCCACATTCCCACTATATTTATTTGATAGGGTGGATATCGTTCTTTATAATTTACTAATAAAATTTTCATATTTTAGGGGATTACATGGTGAAATGAAGCAGCAGCCATTTTAAATTCAGAAAATGACAGTAAAATCTAATGTTGCATTCAGTAGACTTTTAAAGGGTTAGTTAGTTGTTTAGCCACATTCCCTCTGTATTTATTTGATAGGGTGGATATCGTTCTTTATAATTTACTAATAAAATTTCCATATTTTACGGGTTTACATGGTGAAATGAAGCAGCAGCCATTTTAAATTCAGAAAATGAGAAGAAATTTTATGTTGTGATTAGTCATCTCTAAGAGGGTTCTATAGTAATTTAGCCACATTCTTAGTATATTTTTCTGATAGCGGGGGTTCCTTTCTTTGCAATTAATTAATAAAATTTTAATATTTCAGGGGTTTACGGGATCAGCAGCTGTTTTAAATCCATAACATTGGAATAAAATCTAATGTTGCATTCAGTCGACTATTAGAGGGTTATTTAATTGTTTAGCCACATTCTCACTGCATTTATTTGATAGGGTGGATATCGTTCTTTATAACTTACTAATAAAAATTCCATCTTTTAGGGGTTTACATAGTGAAATGAAGCAGCAGCCATTTTAAATCCAGAAAATTGGAATAAAATCTAATGTTGCATTCAGTCGACTTTTAGAGGGTTAGTTAGTTGTTTAGCCACATTTGCACTGCATTTATTTGATAGGGTGGATATCGTATTTTATAACTTACTAATTAAAATTCCATCTTTTCGGGGTTTACATAGTGAAATGAAGCAGCAGCCATTTTAAATTCAGAAAATGAGAAGAAATCTTATATTGTAATTAGTCATCTCTAAAAGGGTTCTGTAGTAATTTAGCCACATTCTTAGTATATTTTTCTGATAGCGGGGGTTCCTTTCTTTGCAATTAATTACTAAAATTTTAATATTTCAGGGGTTTACTTGGTCAGCAGCTGTTTTAAATCCAGAAAATTGGAATAAAATCTGATGTTGTATTCAGTCGACTTTTAGAGGGTTACTTAGTTGTTTAGCCACATTCCCGCTGTATTTCTCTGATAGGTTGGGTATCGTTCTTTGTAATTTATGAATAAAAATTCCTTATTTGAGGAGTTTACGTGGTGAAATGTAGCAGCAGCCATTTTAAATCCAAATCATGGGATTAAAAAATCAATGCTTTTTCACTGGATAATTAGAGGACAAATCGTGTCTTAGCCACATTCTTTCTATTTTTTTCTAATAGCTTAGATATCTATCTTTGCAATGTATATATAAAATTTTAATATTTCAGGGATTTACTTGGTCAGCAGCTGTTTTAAATCCAGAAAATTGGAATAAATTCTAATGTTGTATTCAGTCGAGTTTTAGAGGGTTAGTTAGTTGTTTAGCCACATTCTTATTATATTTCTCTGATAGTTTGGGTATCGTTCTTTGTAATTTATGAATAAAATTTCCACAATTTAGGGGTTTACATGGTTAAATAAAAAAGATAAAAGCAACAGCCGTTTTTAATTCAGAAAGTGGTTTTTTTTTATTTTTGGATGTCCTGCTGTCTTCATTTTATACCTATTAAGTTGTTCAGGCTTTTCCTATAATTTTTAACCATTTTTCTGCCATAAATACGTTTTAAAACAGCACGAAAAAAAGAACCTACTTAATTTGGTCGGATTATTGGCTGCTACATTTTGGCTGCCAACTTCACACCGGTATTGGCGCCTACTTAGGCCGGGCTCACACACCAGACTTTTTTTACATAAATGTTCGAGAAGTAAGTCGCCTTTCAAAAGCAGGACGCAGCGACTGAAAGCTTACTGCGGGTGTTATTTGACGAATTGATATACGATAACTTAATAACAGAGCTATGAACAATTGAACATGGTCTAGTCGCGTTCTCAGCTTCTGTTATTAAGTTACAAGTTTACTATCGTATTCGTCAAATATCAACCGACAATAAGAATAAGATTCGAATCGAGTTGCAAGACGTTCTTACAGAATAGCTCCCCTGAACCCAGTGCGAATTGCGTTAGTGACGATACAAATCGTAGCTGCAAAGTGTTCATACGAAATGTGTTTCCGTACGGTGAAAAATATTCAATGAAATGGTATCTGATAATGGAGCGAGTGAACACTGAGACCCCAAAACTGACAAGACAGACTAGCGATTAAATATAGCTAATCAGTCGCCGATGCTATCTATTATGTGCAAGTTTTGTGCTTATGCGTCTCGAACTTCCTGTTTTTTTAATCCATTTATAAAGCTGATAAGTATTAATTTTATGTTTTAGATAATTAGGCCGTGTATATAGTTAAGTTTAGTTTTATTGAGAGTTATGAATAAATATACAAGCAAATTTCAAGCAATTATGGCTTAGCTGTGGAACGCTTGCCCTCCATAGATCTGAGTTCGAAAACGGCCCGCGACTCTGACTTTTCAAATTTATGTGAGTACAAGTTTTTTTTTTTTCCTTTTTGTAATAAACTGTTTTTAGAAATTTTGTACTAGTATTAGTTTTAATATTATTTGCGAGTTTTACAAAGCATAAACTAAAGTTGAATACTAAAGACTAATAGCAAAACATTCCAAACATAAACTTTCAACCCTAAACAACCACATCGAGAGTTCTAAACAGCCGAACAAAATGTAATCCTGTTGCAAGCCACCCGCGGCAGTGTCCATGTTGGTACGTAAACGCTGGTGTCAGTACACTTAGTAAGTGTCACTCCGACCGTAAGCCACTAGAGTAGCACTGTTACACTGCACCGTATAATACAATACAGGGTAAGTGCGCCATCACATCGACAGCTTTAATGTGCTCATGCGTAGTGCATTGCGTTATTGCCCCTTCTCCCCTGAATTCGTTACACCCCCTTCCCAAAGGACCCCCACTTGTACAAATCTTGCCACATTTCGTCGACGTGAGAATTTCCTTTACCTCCTCGAATCTTTTTGGCAGAAAGACGTTTTTATGTTCAATCGGTGAGAACGTATTTGAAGAGAAGCGTAAAGATGTTGCATAAACAGCTATAAAACTCGATACCTATACGATCGCGCACTGAAGAGTAATCTACATTATATTTCTCATTTGTACAAACATCAAGCTCTTTACAGCAACTGTTCATTTATGCGCACGTACAAAATATATTGATGCGTGAACACAAAACCGACAAAGTAGTAAAAGACAAGTCGTAAAACATATTTAGCTATTTATTTATGCTGATTTTCCTGGAAGAATATTTTAAGATAGCAACAATTTATGATGGAGTTTTGTAAATATGTCATCCTCACAATTGTTAATGTTTTCTAAAAATAATCTGCCGTACAATAAAAGAACGGAAGATTTCAAAATACACTTTATATAATCCTATGGCACTTATCGTCTGTTTGTAGCAATAAATCATCAAGCCCAAAATAATTCGGAGCCGATCGGATGGAAGTGGCTGCCATTTTGTTTACACATGAAATCGAGTTTTACACTAAATAAAATTTGTCCGTGTATTAATTAACTTAGGTACTTTAACAAACATTGAGCCTGTCAACTACTCAAGCCTAGGGTTATTGTTTCACAAAATTGACTTCATTTTTAAAGGTCTTTCTGTGAAGGGCACGTAAATAAATTTTGGAATAAACGAGTCAAGAACGTGAATGGAATTCTAAAGACTGTAGTGTTACTTGCCTCAAATATAACCAGTTAAGCTTGATAAAATTTCATTTTATTTTTGTATAAATATAATAAGAAAGTATTTTCCAGCGACAACTTGCTCATATACAGCCTTACTTATGTAGCTAAAAAGGATAACAATAACAAAACGTGAATATTGTGTGTGCGGTCAATAAAATGCAATGCTGATAACCTCAACTACGATATCACAGGCCACAATAATGTACGAGAGCTCGCCCTCAATTGAACTCCAAACAAATGAATCACTGGTACATTCCGCGTCGCGCCCTCAAACAAAAGTGATATTTTGTAAGAGGGCAATCATTCAACCGTTTTATTCTCAGTTTGACTGTCTCTTTTACGATTTCTCTTCCACGTTTCCGTCAATAATGATACTCTTTGGAATCACATACATATTTTTATGGAAAGGTTACAAAAATGAAATCAGAGCTGGATATATTAAATTACTTTTGGTTGTAAACCTATATTGAATTTTTAAAACTTTTGTACTTTTTATTTCTGTGGTATAATGTAGTATTTTGACGCCGCTTGCTAAGGATACCATGGAAGGAGTGCAATTGCATCACATAAATATTTAGGGCGCTCAACGTCTGTCTTCAACCTGCCTGCAGCGGATAGTACGGTATTTTGGGCACATTGCTCGAAGAAGTCTCAATAACCTGGACTGATGGTGACAGGAAAAGTTGAAGGGAAAAGACCTAGGTAGAGGTCGAAGGCCAAAACGATGGACGGATCAGATATCCGACCAACTGGAGATACGCCAATCAGCATCGGATTCCACCAAGCGGCTGATCGCAACAAATGGAGGCATACAATTCGCAAACTAAAACGGAGTCACGATCCTCAGCAATGAGGCAACGATTGAGAAGAATATTACTTCCTATTCATATTTGTAATACTTATATTATTTCTATACATATACATGCATGAGTCCGTAGGTACTAGCATTGAACACTAAGGAACACTCCAAACCGTATTGCAATACTCTTAAGAGCATATCACAATAAATACCCTCCGATATCAATACCATTAAAATTCGAAGCGTCAAAATTGAAGTTATTAGCACTAGCCAAGATAACAGTAGAATCAACTAGAATAGAATAATTGTCACATTAACATTACACTATGTTGATCTTTCGATGTTAAAATATGTAGGTAAATTGTGTAGTTTTCTTTTTAATATTTTTGTGTGGATTTTGTTATTGTATAGTTTTTTTCTTTGTTTATTTATTTATTGATTCATATATTATTAATTTATTAACGTGTGTGTTGTTCTAGCATTCTTTCATAATCTTTCATTAATGTTTCTAAGCATTAAAAATGCTCGATGTATTTAGTAAACTTCTGACAATGCAGAAGATTTCATTGATGAGCTCTAATTGCTAGTTGGTTGTCAGACGCAAGCAGTCAATTTGTATGAAAAAGACAGCTTACGCCTTGCTACTGGCCGGCAATTAGGCCCCAGGATGTTAGTTATGCCAATATATCAAACAGTTCTGGTACCCGTAGATATCTGTGAGTTGCACTGGAGCGAGCAGCCTGCGTCCAACGTTCGTTTAGCAATGATTCAGTAACCTGATAACTTGACATCGTTCCGTACTAACACATTGCTCTACATCTATATTTTCTTCACCATCTTCCAAAGTTTCCTACGCATGTTGCCAGTTTTGAAATAAGCAATATGAAACCTAAATATTTAAATAAAAAAATATTATAGACGGTTTCTTCATGTTTCTTCACATTTTATGTTTTGTGCGCGAAAACTGAATTTTACATCTTGCTCCGTTTAACCAACAAATGTAAGACAAAATTGCAATTGCCTTGCCGACCTAACAATACCTTAAATGAAGAGTAAAAATACTCCTTCAAACATAATATAGAGAACGAAGACTTAAGAAACAGCGAAATTATTTCAGTGTTAAAATATTTGAGAACAGAATGTTTCAGAGCGAAAGATTGTGAACCGCCCAGTACCTAATAAAGTTTCTGCAGTAGAATTTGAACTAACCAGACGACCTATTATCGGTGAATAAATTTAATTTGACAATGTCGGTCTAGCTAGTCTTTAGACACGCTATTCCAACCCACAAATAGAACATGGAATGAAAAATGTTAATCATGCTTTTTTACAAAGGTTTGGATATAAATGAAAGCCCTTATACCTAATGCCTTTTTTTTATCTAACCGATGGCAACTCTGTCATGGTGAACGAAGTACCTGATCAGATTAAGATACTTGTTGTGAATGAATGTATTCGATTGCTGTACAAAAATAATATATACACGCAATAATTTATCATTAGCATATACACGCATCACCACATCAGGTTTACTATTATAAGAGAAAGTAGAAATAAGACCCTTCTGAAAAGGAGACAATTTTTTTTTATATTAAGAGATACTCTATCTTGACAATATTCTACAAACGGAAATATACACTCATTAAAATTCTAATGTATCAGTATATTATATCGGTAAAGGCATATGTTTATTTTCTATACTATGTGATAATCATATAGAAACATCCGTGGTTGATATTGCAAAGAATTTCCATAACTTAGTTAACTTTTATGTTCATGGCAAAAATCACCTTTAAGTTTTGTAAGCGCAGTTCATGCGTAAGTAATGGTTTCATGGTTTCGTGAAAGAAATAACCAAACAACAAGTGAAAAGAAAACCATGTTAAAAACTGCCCAAGGGCAAAACAAAACACGGTACGCCTATAACATTGATTCTGGCAAACTTTGACCATAAGTACGTACTTACTTAATTTAGTTATTTTCGATTAAGAATGTGGGTAGCCAAGAATTTCTTGTTTTGTTGTTTATGGTTCTTTGATATCTTAGAATTGAGGTAATTGTTAATTCAATGTCCATGTTCATTCACAACCGTTTAGCGCAGTAATGGAAGAAAAATAGAGAGCCTAAATTGTTCTCCACATCTAGGTGCTACAAATTCAAATAATTTATTTGCTCGAATATGGTATTGTTACAGGTGTTATAGACTTATGATATGTTTCAGCATATTCTGCCTCATGGGGCGTACAAATTGGATATATACATATAAAAAAAATGGATATTAGATATTTATTAGGGACCTTGTATCTATCATAACTTCAAAATATTCTTTAACACTATAAGCGTTTATGCTCCTTATGAAATTGCACAGTTTATTTCTAAATCAGGATACTTATTGGCAATTATTTGATGGATTAAGGGAGACGATTGTATAGGAACTTTAATTGACATACAATATTAATTTTTTCTTAATATTACAATTTTTTTTGCTGGTAATTTAAATTTATATCTATGTAGTATATTTATTTTCAAATTACAATATTATGAATACCATTGAATTATATTAAAAGCTCAAATAATATTTTTTGAATCGTTCGATCTCTGCTTTTAGTATCTAGAATAAGTTAAAATATTATAATAGCTATTAGCTCATTAGTTTTGGTTGGTTGAAATAAATAAGCTATAATTAGTAATAAAGTCTAATATTTTCTTTAGTGTAGATAATAAACTGGCTAATTTTAAATACGCGCTTGAACACGCAGTCATCCAAAGTATGACTAATGTTACAAGATTCTTAAAAATAAATATTTTAATCTATGCTTTTAGTCCGTCTGTACTAAAAATGTCTTAAAATAGAAACATAAACCAAAAGGGCAAAAAAGGATCAAAAATCGGGCAAACCAGAATTATAATAATAAATAAAGTATAAAAGTAATTTTCGAGGTATAAAAGGAATAAATTGTGAGACGATCAAGGATTTTTTGTGTGTTGAAACTTCGTGGAGCGATTTCATACCATTTTATCGAAGTTGTATTTAAAATTTAAAACAAATATAAAAACCAGACAATATTTTTCCCAATAGCATATTCAAATGTCAAAACCTACGCAATTTATTTGCAAGATTAAATTACCATACCCGATACAGAATATTGCTCATTATTCATCACAGGAATTTTGATACGAAAAATGCTTAGGTATTTTATTTCATGTACTGCAAGTAATTAATATCTACTAATTCGGAAATCGAAGATGTACCAAAAGAAAGTTATTCAAAGCGATGGTAATAGCCATAAACTTGGAATATTTTCGCTTCCCTCTAAATCTATGATAATAGCAATGTTTTATAAATTTCAAATTTCTGTTAGCGTATATTAGAGTTACATAAGATTTTACGGCGTTCCACTAAAAAGTGTCATAAAAACTTCTACTGTCAATGTGCTATAAAATAACAGTAAAGTTCGACTACTTTCTTTTATCCTTTATAGTCTTTCACAACAATGAAAACATGGAAGCTTGTGGCCGGACATTATGTTTATATCTAAATTTGAATCTTTAATATCACGTTTTTCGTGGACCTTCCTTTTTTCCATCTGAATTTTATTTTGTAATGGACTAGAATAACGTGTTTGTTAAATTATTACTTACATATATTTAAAATGAAGCTAACCCAACCTTTGTTTACGGCATATTTTTGGATCTCAATTTTTTTTTTTCTGGTTTCTCTTTTTATTTTTGTCTTATCAAAATCTTGCTATAGGCTACTGCTCCGGCAGTGAAGATAGCATAGCCATAATCTCCTCATTTAGTTGAACAAGCCGATTTTTGATCGCAAAGCCTTCTAGATCTGGTGATGCTGCCTATCTGTCTCTCATCAAAGCTAAGCTATTGACTGGCGTAGTCAACAGCTATGAGTACATCGGATGCAGTAGAGCTTGACGTTCGGGAAATCTGTTGTGTGGGATTTAAATAATTCGTAGTCTTGATTGAATATAATAAAGTTTGAATATTAAAATCTTCATTAACCATCGCTTAAATAAATTGATGAAGTCATAACTCATAGGCAACGGCTGACGATGACGAAATGGTTTTTAGCTCGTAAGGAAATTTTATTAAAATTCCGTAGCTATCATACTAGGTGAGTGGATAGGGATAGGGAGAAAAGAACGCACGTGGATAATTGATCACGTCTTAATGGTAGACGGTGGGAAGGCTGGGGGTCGCCACGCACCCCGCCCGTGCCGCAACCGCCCCGCGGCCGCGCCTCTACGCGTTCCGCACGGCCCACCAGATTAAACTGATCTGTTATTATTTTCCCGACAGGTTTCACTTAGTCCGGCATAATAAACCGGAACATACTTTTCATGTTTAAAATAAATGAAGCTATTAATTTTAATTGTATGTGTGTATGTTAACTATGAACAATGTACATACATTGTTCAGTTAAAGGGGCTAGTGGGTAACTGACAATCGCGGTGATCGATCAAGCTGCGAGAATAATCAAAATCTGGAAATCAACCTCGGTTAATGTTTCAATGCATGTTCCGAATCGAAAACCTTATAACGATTCGGCCTAAATTAATCTGTTAATGGTCAATAATAGGGGTTAGCTAAAGGTTCGGACAGTCAGCCTATTGCGCGTGATTCGGCGAAAACTGTTCGTAATTAATTACTGGGACGACTAGTAAGGGGTCGAACACACCTACCTACCAACTAAATATGAAAACTAAACTAGGCTGAACAAATCTAAACGTCTTTGACATAGAAACACATTACGTAAGCCTAATTTACTCAACATTGGTAATTTATCAGAGCTGTCAAGGTTCTGTATATTTTGGGCTAACGTATAGTCCGTAAATTACCAAAATGACTACATGGGAATATCGTTTTTATTGAGTTTACAAGAGAGACTGTAGTTGTACTTACTTAATTTCTAAACATAAATTCTGTATCTGAAATCAACTGAAATGGTTATTTATATGCCGCTCATCGGTATCGTATACACACGATTATGATATTATTATCATAATACAACGTGTATCAAAAAGGCGTGTTCATAATGTAAGGACGTGGATCAGACGATCACTGAACAAATAGTATGGGACCAACACCATAATTGTGAAAAAATAATCAGCAGTCCATACGTTTGGCTCGAATAGGTATTGAAGTTTTGTATGGGATATCCGTTAATTTTATCGCGATTACAATGTTGGTCCCGTAGAGAAAGTTGTTCAGTTTGATGGTCTGATCCACACCCTTAATATGACCACGTATTTCTGATACACGTTTTATAATAATCTTTTTATTAATCATTGCATATACGACACTTATTGTTCAGGCAGTTCGAGGCCTTAAAAGTCTAGGAACCGGTCAAAGCTTAAAGTTTCGGTATCCCACAGTAGATAATTGTGTTGCGGAGGTTAGATTGCATTCAATTGATGTATTGACTGCATACATAAAATACTGGTATTCAATGGGATTGTAAGACTGGAAGCCGATCCCAATACTGTTAGGAAAATAATGCAGCTAAACAGAAGACGATGAAATTTTGAAAATACGTATTGTTTTTAGAATCGTAATATTGTTATGCCGAGTGATCATATATTATGGTTTTACATAATCTACGTGAAGAGAAAACTTTGTACCCCTTTTTAAGAATATTGCGTGCACGGAGGAGTGTGAGATTTGGCAAAGTTAAAGTTTATGTGGAGAGGAGTGCAGAAAGCTAAAATTACATGCTTTATCGATAATAATTTTGCAAACAAACATTTTTATTCAACAAATTAGTTTTTGAATGTATGCTGTTCATTATTGTTATAGCAATATCCTAAGTATCAATAGTCCACTAATAATAGAAATTCAGCGAACTGGATGACAACAAATATCCCGGAAAGAACATCATAATTACCACACATGGAAAAGCTAGAACAAATTCTATTGAATAGTCCCATTAGAATCAATCAAAAATCAAACAGCCACGTCATGCTTAATTGCTAATCAGAACGTATACATCAAACACGCTGATAGTATATAATACTATTGCACAGTGTGTACACAACTTTATGTCCCGGTGACCACCGCTCGACAGCCCACGATAATGCCTCGACAAACTTACTGATTAAATTTCCGTACTAACCGATTTTAACTACAAATACTTACCCAAACAAATTACGGGGACTCTCACAACTAATTTCATAAATAAACTCAACTAAATATAAACAGTACAGATAATGGAACTAAGTATCCTAGGTATACACACAATATATATATGTACCTATATATTCACAAACATATACCACATATATGGATTTCTCTTTGCAACTATAAGAGCTGTCAAAACCACTGTAATATCTCTTTGATCAAACCTCTTGAAATTATATTAACCTATTTCTGTGTTTCAATAGCTGAAATATTGCCATAGGTACAGAAGGTGTTACGTAATTGTTGGTAATAAAATCTAGACGGAAGCTGGATAACCAACTTCATTCTAGATTTTATAACCAACAATTATGAAACACCTAATAAGATGATAATAAATAAAATGTTAATTGAAAATCTGTGATAAGCTATTGTTAATTCATGTGTAAAATGTTGAAATAAACAGTATGAATAATACCCTAAAGCAGGGGTGGCCAACCGGTCGATCGCGGGTATTAGTCCAGTCGACTGTGGCAAGGCAAAAACCATATAAGCTTAATATAATTCATTTAAAATTTCAAGAAGTATGTAATTGGTAGGTCGCACAGGGTTTCGTCAGTAAACAGTAGATCTTCGGTCTATCAGGTTGGCCACCCCTGCCCTAGACTAATTTCATCTGCCGAACCTTCGAGGGAAAGCGTTATATAAATGAAAAGAATGACTAAATAAATATATAAAGCAAAACATTTACTTGTATTTGAATAAAGTGCTTTTATAATTCCACTATAACGTGTATCAATTGATACAAAATTTCATTCAAGTAGGAACGGTATATTACTTAACAATAATCCATTGCAAATACCTGCGATTCAGCTATAGAGCTCAGGAGACGGAGCAAACGAATCAAGATTCATTTCGCGTCGTGGATTGAAGTTCGCCTTCCACAACCGTTCGCGAACGATGACAAATATTCTACATCTGTCAAACGACAAAAATACATGGCCAACAATGCAAGTTTGCTAGAGACAGAATCTGTAATCACAAATTGAATTTCAGATTTCAATATAAGGTTCGAACTTCAATCATTTATTTACCTTAATAGAAATTTTAACTTGGTTTCTTGAACACTAAATTTGATTGAGAAAACGGGGCAAGCCGGGAAAGGAAAGCCTTTTAAAACATCAACAGTGTTCGCCGTCGCTTGCTTGATATTTCTCTTTGATTCCATTTTCGGAATACAAATCATGGCGGAAATCAAAGAATAATATTTCGCGGTTTACATTATTTTAACTAACACGTAGTATTTTTCCCGTTTTCGATATGTTTTATTAGAAAGAAACATATCTATTTGATTTATTTACTTCATGTATGAGATTTTTTCTAAGGGAAAAATCCAATTACACTTTGCCCGACCCGGAAATCGAACCCAGAACCTAAGCTCAACAGCCGCGTTTGGGACCACTAGACTAAAAAAGTAGTTAATCTCAAAATGATTATAGTCACGTAGTCATACCCAGTCATGTAGTATAAGTGATCAAAGACAATTTAAATTGCTGGTCTGCTCTAGACAAGTCAGTACTATAAGGCAAATGAAGGTCTATGCCTGCGCCTAATGCATTCTGATTCAGGCGGAACGGATTAGAATATGTACAAGTTCCCTCCTGCAGCCCTAATCCGGGTATTACCAAGCACTAGGTAAATACATGCCGTTGTCCGGATAATCCTCCCACAGCTTGCCTGCTTGATCCTCCTGTACATATTTTGATTGAGTACCTAACTATATCCGAGAGGTATTTCGAACTTCTTAGCGCATCCTGTTATTTTATGCCCTTTGATTATAGCTACCCATTCCAGGTAAGTCCCAAAATTTTCAAAATGGAACACCGCTTACGTTTACTTACGCCTGCCGCTTACGTTTACTGGTATAAAAAAAAGATTTTTAGAGTTCAGTGTGGTAAGGTTCACAAAAAGCTGTACTGTTTTTTCTTACTTCTCTTATTTAGTAAAAAATCTTCACACAACTCATTAATGATATAATAATTGTATTTTATACAACAAATCGATTTAGACATTTACATTTGGTAAAATTTATTAATTATTATCAAAGACAGTTAAAATATATAACATGATTTTCGTATTTTTTAATAATTATGTTTACTAATTAAGACAAGTAAGAAAACACAGAGTACAGTTGCAGCACATGCCTCGTCCAGCAATATGTGTTCAGAAACTTAGTTATTAAGATAACGTTTCATATTAAAGCTGCAATCTGACGAAGTTCTCCAAGATTCAAAATTCTGCACTAGAGCTGGATTTTGACAAATATCGCGGCGGTCTCCTATAGACATGTCCTGGATATACGCCAGGAAGCATTTCAACTATTAGCCTCACTAATCAGCATATTCATTTAATATAATATTACATTATTTAATTACTAATTTAAATAAGCCGTATATCAATTAGTGGCTTATTACCGCATTACGGAATTAACGCATAAACATAACCCGATTAATTACAGTAAAATATACTGGATTATTGCAATGAGAGGGGTGATTGTTTGGATAGCAAAGGTAACTATTTGCAACAGTTAACTGTCAGGGAAACTTGACTAATGAAAAAGCACCTGAAGTAGTGCTTACACCGGGCAATTTATTGCGAGCACTTAGCAACCCTCCGCGAACACGCGTTAAGTCAGATAGTAAAGTGCCCACTTGCTTGAACCAACACTTAAAATATTTCTTCTTTATGTCCACACCGGATCTAAGCGTTTAAGCGCAATTAAATTAAGCCCAAGATTTTCTCGGAATTATTACTCTAAATATATCTAATTATCTATAATCTGTTCTCTGAATCGTCTACATTCTGATTCTTGGAATCCTATACAATGTTATTGATGGAGATCATTGTTCTACGGTACGGTTATACTTGGAAATCATGTACCCTCAATGAGCTTAAAATCATAGCACCTATATAAAAGCCCTGCGGACTGAACGTATATCCTCACGTATCTAAAGGACCGGTTATCTGCTTACATTGTTAAGTAACCCGTAGTTAAGAGATATACGGTAATGCAATGAGTATAGCATTGTCTGCATATGACAAATAGATAGCCAACGTTAGTGGTTAACAACTGATTCTATATACAAAAGCTCACTATCGGTTCTCATAATAACTATTTTGATAATATTGATACTCATAACATTTTCAGTCGTAACCATCATTTCTCTTAACGTTCAGTAATCAACACATAATTACTGTTATTATACTTACATATTGCTACTGTCATAGTTTTGGTCTACAAATAATAAAATTCATAATTCATCATTATGAGTAATGATCATTAAGGATAAACGTGTTAAGAGATGTGATATTATGAGAATCAATATTATGAGAAGCAAATATATGCCCTATACAAAGTAATAAGCAATTAAATTCGTTTTCTACACTTTTGAGATATTTTCCGCCAAATAAATCGCGCTTATTTTTGCATACATACGTACGAGTAAATAACATCGCACTTTCTTTCCATGGGGAAGACAGAAATTATAGAACACCACGTTACGAATACCAATCCTTACACAGTAGGTACAAAGGCCTATTGATAACGCGTAATTTTAAAAATATTATATGGGTAAAATTCGTGTAGGTAATATTGCCTCAGGCAACAATCTGGTGGATAGTAAATGGTAAGTCAAAATAAAATGAACATTGAATCAATTTACATAATACACGTAGCGAGTACTTGAATTTAAAAATCAGCGACGCAAGAAGGTATTGTGAGATAAAGTTATCCCGGGTTTTATCCCGCATTTCCCGCTCATATGCAAAGTGACGGCCAAGCAGAGCCTGGATCTGACATAAAATGCACGCTAAAGGGTACACTAGCAAATATTGTACTTACCTATTCGCAAAGACAACGTAAAATGTTAGCATTTCAAACGTTTCCCATCTTAAATATTCCTTTTTAGTGCGTTTATTATGTTTTACAGAAGAAAGGTCTGAGATACGAAGTTTTATTTTTAAATTGATGATGAGGAAGATCTTAGTTTCTTATTGCTGTCGATTTTCTCAAGCATTCATGCATATTAAATAGAAAGTCAAATCAACCCAATACACGACATCAGCTCATAAATCTACACATATACATATACATCTAAACATATACATATACATCTAAACATATACATATACATCTAAACATAGACGTCCTAATCTAGCTAAATCGAGCTGTATCCGTAGCCTTTTACTGTATACTTTTTTTTTACCTTCATAACAACATGAGCAAATTATCGAAACCAGTATGACAGAATGACAGTATGTTAGTACTCTAAATAAATATACACATAACGATTAAATAAAACCACAGGATGATTTTAAACCAAAATTAAATAAATAGAAAAAACCGCTCATCGAAATTTTAAGTGCTTCGTGCATGAGCACGGAACGTGTGTTACACGTAAAAAGTATTTATTTTTCTCTCGTAAATGTAGTTAGATTTTAGTTTTACAGCCTGATTGCTCTCTGAAAGCTCTTACGGAAAATATAAACTTTATACGTTAACTGGATGCCGTGCAGAGTATACATACAACCCAATGATTCTTATTTTTTTAAATAATCAATATATTGCCAGTGATTCATGGCATGCAATAATGAAACATCGCACTCCATTAAAATATTGGCTATTTGAACACTACGCATAGGTATGACTACGTTGTTTGCGTTCAACACTGCAAATGGAGGCTTGGACTATATTCACAAAATTACAAAAAGGTTGGTTTATGCAGCTTTCCATGTAATATTATCCTACTAATTTTTTTTCTGAACTCTCATTCGAATTACATTTATATTTGTCTAGCTGTTGCCCGCGGTGTCACCCGCGCGTTTTATTTTTCAAAATAAAATATAACCTATATCACTCAGAGGTAGTGTAGCTTTAGAATCAGTTCACATACAAACAGAACAAATAAATTTTACCTTAAAAAAGCGATAGGTACCTGTGGGTGCAAAAGACGCGAAGTGTGGAAAACCGAGTATCATAGAGCAAATTGAAAGCATATCTCTGAAATAATTACCTCATCAAATAAACCGTCTTTGCCTCTAATTCAAACTTTAAGGTGCATTTCAGAGTGCGTCGTGGTTGAATCAGTAGCAACACTTACTGGAAATGCGTTGAAAACTCAGTTACATGTTGAAAACAATAGATACTGCACTTGGATAATAATAATGTGCTGGAAACGAATAGAAGGTAATATAAGGCCTGCACCACATTATTCCATTTTCTTCGATATATCTACAATTTCAAGAATGAGGCATTGGCGTAGCGATAACATCTTAAGGTCGATTGCTACTGGTACACCTCCCTAAATCGGGGGGGCATTTTCCTTGGCCCCGAAAGAGTCTACCCGGAAACGATACCTACAAACGTCTGGCGTCCGACATGACGAACAACATAAATGTACAATGTACTCTACAAGCATGTATGTATGTAGTATGTTTGGGGATCTATTATTTTATGAGCAATTAATATCGACGATAATACAACTACAATTCACCTAAATTCTCTTATTCCCGGATCGTACCGTATTCAAAACGATTAACAAATGGGGAATAAAGTATTCGTTCCCAAGTTTCCCTCTCTAGCAATAGCGGAAAACGAAGAGCATTCCAGACGTCCACTAGACAGAAAAAGAAAATTTAACCAAAACTAAATCTCTTAGTTCGTTCAATTTCGCTCTCAAACTTGCGTGAGAACGAAAATTGCACTAGAATTCACCGAAGAATACATATTACACATCTTCTGCTTTTATCAGTTCTGCATTGCTCACATTTGTTACAAGAAAATCTGAACTTGCAGGGAACGTTTCAGATGTTATTCTCACAAGTGTTCAGTTTAATTAAATATTGCAATTGGACACAACTGATTGTTTGCTCGCATACCTACTCTACGTGAAGCTAGGAGTAAACACGAATATAGGAAAGCTAAACATCCTCTATCTCTGTTTTCTTTCGTTCCTAGTGAGCTAGATCAGCGAGAATGCAATATGTGTATCTGTAATTACAGTTGCAAAGTAACTTATTTACGTAGTGAGTTGTGCTTTCCGTCGACGAATGCGGTTAAGCGAAATTATGTGTAGTACGTGGCCCGCTCCATGTCGTGTCGCTTAGACAGAACTAATTCCAGATATCCGTTTTTGCCGCTTTGTGTAAACAATTCTCCTCAACTCGAGAATCGTTTTGTGCAAATAAACTTAGTGGAATTATTTTGCTATATAAACTGTTTAAAGTTCTAATCTGCAGTACTTAATAAAAAGAGTTTGATAAAGAAATAAATGGTACGTGAATTATTTTAGAAGCAATTTAAACTGAACCTTGATTTTTTGTACCTCAGCCTGCAGCCCGTTCAGTATATTACGTATGAGACTGGATAGCAGAAGTAGGTACCGACGAATCTTTTTCTTTTTATTAACTTTACCCCTGACTTGGTTTTCTCCTGTATCGTGGCTACAGTGTACAAACATACATATCACATGCATACACACCCAGATCCGTAACAACTATCTGTAGGCCATACAAATATTTTGATCGAACCCGCGGCACATAGTACTGAAAGCCAATCGCTTGGCTACTGCGCCAACCGTGCCGTTAAATAATAACATCATCAGAAGATGATATTATTAGCTACCTTCGAGTATGGTGTAACTGATGATGACCTACCTACGAGTATAGCAATGTCTCCTAATTTTTCAGAGTAGGTAGGCCTACCCTAGGCCTTTTTCCAACTATGTTCGGATGAGCTTCCAAATGCGGCTGAGTACCAATTATTTCAGGGTAGGTTTTTTTCATTGCAGACAGGCTTGTTTCACTTTCACAGTTATCTTAACATTTATCGTTATGAAATATAAATACCTGTGTAAAGTATAATGGTACATTTATGTCTCTGTTTCAGATGCTTTGGTTGTTTTATTGCAATCTTTCGGTGCGGGAGGCAGCTGCTCGGTAACACTCCGTAAGGCACGTTATCCACCTTCGCGGTGCCAGAACATTTCTCCAGAACATTTTATTTCTCAGCTTCGCTGCAATATCGGGGATAATCCCCGTTTCTGCAACTTGTGTTAGCATTTTCCTTTTTTCCTGGCGTACCGCACGCTACTACATATCGATTACACATGAAACAAATACAGAATTAGTCTGCTAAACATTGAGCCTTGACGCCAAACTTTCTCCATCTTACATGTGTATTTATATTGCGCAAGGATAACAACAACCATATTTTGGAAAAGAATGTTCTGTCCCCTAATAAAAATTCCCTTTATGTACCATAAAATCCCAAAACCCTTTAAGGCAAAAATGGAAGTAAAAACACGTAGAGTCATAAATATGTGACCGCAGCGTCCGAGTGTAGTTGTTTAAAGTTACAACCCGACCAGAAACATAATTATTAAGTTGAAACTACACTTCTTTAGGCAAGGGACGCGGACGGACCGGACGGGACGAAATCTTCAAGGCAATAAAGATATCTTGGCGTAAGATAGCATCGTAACGACTTAAAAACTGTAATGTACTGTAAACACTTAATCTCAACTTAAATACATAGTCTGAAGAGTTGGAGTGAAATTATCCTGAATAAATACTACTACTTTAAGTTCAAGGAAATCTACTTTCTTCTTACTGACGTGAATAATTCCGGCTTTTGTCAGTTTGCCTCCAGAGCTAACAACTAAAGATTTTTTTTTTGTTGTACCTACATATTAATGTGTGTTAACAATATCGTTAGAATTAGACCAACAACCTACTGTATTGGTATATATAGCAAAGGAAACTGTGTTGTTTGATTGGAAATACACTGAAAGATGTGCTGCGTGAGTGGTGATGTGTAAATGAGCCGCATATCACACCACACCACCACACACACACACTCACGCAGCTCAATAAATTCATATTATTCGGAAATGCATTTAAAATTTACTCAATCAGTAATAGATTTTCATTGCAAAAACCAAACTCAGTTGTTAATTATTTAAATTAGCGTTATTCATAATAAATTCAGGATTATTAATCATATTTATCCAAATGAGGCTGTTATTAGTGATTACACTGATTACTGGTAATTTATTAATATGTACTTACCGCATTTGTCATTCAATACACATAGGTGCCTAGGCTTACGTTATGCAAATTCCAAATATTCAAAAGGCTTACTATCTGAAACAGTCTATACGCACAATCATGAAGGATCGTAAATGTGTAAATCTACGAGAATCTTCAAAGACCCCAGTCTTATAATTTGTATTAAACTATAGGTACAGAAAATCCGTATAACATCCGTCACCGCTGCAATAAACTGCTCAACATTGCTCATGGGAGCTATATCCCAAGAGTCAGTGTCAAAATGCAGACGTTATTATAAGGAAGTCAGGTGACAGCCACTCCTAATAAAATATTGATACAGCCTAATCTGGTTAGACTAAAAATTAAGATAAGGAATTAGTGAACATTTTGAATAATGACATGTATGTGAAAGTAGACAAATCGCTGACATATCATCACATAAAAATATATAAATGCAAACTCAAATAATATATGTATTTGCAGAAATAAAAATACATTTAAATGGTAAAAGATTTACCATGACTGGGAATTGAAATAGGAACACCATTGCAAAAGCTTTAGAGTATTGCAAAAATACTCGTATATCAGAAAATTTATAAGTTCTATGTCACTAGTTCGCCGTCTTTGTCGCAAAAAGTTGTCTGTTTATGATATGTTGAATAGGAATATAAAAAAATGCGCTGTGGCTGACATTAGAATTGCAACTGCAGCAAAAATGTGTATTCGTCTTGTGAGCTGAAGAGCGTTGCATAAGAAAGGATGCTTTTATATTTTCAGAGGCAGCGTGCCCGGGACATGGCCCCACTCCGCCCGGAATTTTAAGGCTTGTTTCGTTTGCTTTATGCATTCACTTTTGTACTAGACGTGTTCTGAACCGCAGTAAGACAGAAGGAATTAATTCTGTATCGAAGTTTGAAATTTTAGAATAAAAGTCTTGCTTTCAATATTTTCTATTATGTGGCTCCACGGTGGCAGTTAGCAAACACTGCCCAAGGTGATGTACTCGGTACTGTCACTCGGGTAACTCCATCAATATTTCGGTCAACATAAAACCATCTTCTTGTGCTCGAACAAGATCGGGTCGTGTACGGGCAATTGAGCCGCATGTACTCATATAATAAGAGCACAGATAAGATAGTAGTAAATTCCTATAAAATCAGATTAAGTAATACAAGGTTTTCAGTCGATACTCAGCTGCAGTGTGTTATGATATGTTTATTTAGTTACGACAGTCATACAACTTGCAAAAGGGAATCTAGTTAATTACATTACATGGTTTAAATGTTCATATCTATTTAAAGTTTGGTAGCTATCGAATAAGTAATTTATATAAATTATATTGGGAAATTATGAAATTAAAAAGAATACGTATAGGTTTTTTATTTTTTAGTTTCATTTTCATACTGTGAAATTCCCTAATTTGTAGAATTTACAAAAGAAAATTGAACTTAATGTGTTAAATTATAAAATTATGTAGAAAAGATTCATCCTTATACTGATGAAATAAAAATAAAGGATTTATTTATCGAACCTAAAATTCGCGTGTTGATCTACACTACTTCAAAAATGTTTTTGCCACTGTAGAGAAATATTATATTCCCATTAAACCAGGACATGCAGTTTGGGAAGATGTTAGATAGACTCATTTGTCAGATAGGGACGATGCAGCCGCTCTGCCATGTAGGAATTCTAATTAAACTTACACAACATTTAGACGAACTTACATAGTGCGGAGCGATGAGCTCGCTGAACTTTGACCGGGTTACTTCATACTACATTTACTAGCCAATACGGGATCGTGTCAATACACTAAATATTTGACATTAACTAGCGAGCCTAAGCCAAATTATGGTCACATTAAACCGTAAACATAACTTATGATTCAAAAAATTATAAGAAGTATAAAAGTTACTCGATACAATACGCTTTATTTTACACCATAAACAAAAGAAAAGATCCAATACATAAGAGATGTACAAAGGGCGGTCTTATCACATTCGGCGATTTCTACCAGACAACCTTGACAATCAAAGTCAAAATAATTTATTTGTAAAACATGGGTAAAAAGTTACAAATATGGTTAAAAAAATATTATATTTATGTAACACCATGTTTCATCCTGAGAGGTTAAGAAAAATATTTGGTAATCATTATAGCATTTTTATTAATTTAATTACATTAGTTTAATTATATTTTATTTTGTTTATTCAGTTGGTATAAAGTTTACTGTTCAAATTAATATTATAAATTACAAATTTTGGATGCATGTATTTTGGTTACTCGGTCAGAATCAGAACATAATATGACACGGCTGAATAAATTGGGATGCAAATTGGTACAGAGGTAGAATATATCCTGGGAGCGTACATACTACATATAGAATGAAAAGTACTAGGAAAACTTGAAATAGACCACGCGGACAGAGCCGCGTGCACGGCTAGTTTTACGTTTTTATTTTTTAAACGAAACATCAAAGAAACCTAGAATTGACTGTGTTCAAGGTAAACATTGATTATGTAGCATAAAATGAGCGATACCTTTAAGAAAAAAACAGTA
Organism: Allophyes oxyacanthae; assembly: GCA_932294325.1. Lineage (NCBI taxonomy): Eukaryota > Metazoa > Arthropoda > Insecta > Lepidoptera > Noctuidae > Allophyes > Allophyes oxyacanthae. The sequence goes on along the minus strand of OW028618.1, from coordinate 7,197,639 downwards.
GCCCCGTTTTAAAATCTTTTTAAAACATTACTAGGTGATTCTACACCTGTTTTCCATTAATATTAAAAAGTAAAGTTCTTTGTTTTACCCTTTAATTTCCTATAATTTTCTTGTTAACATTCAAATTGCTAGAACTCAGTTATATATTTGTTCATTTTTTGTTCATTCGATTTTTTTTTTGTCAACTTATGAACGGCACCCTCATGAATTTATATGACTTAAAAGTTCACTCAAACGGTTTTATATTTTGTGCTTAGGAGTATTTTAAGAACTGATTTCTATTGTCGCTAGTCCTCTCTACTAATACCTACTGCAATTTTCCAGCAATATTTAAGGGTATGTAAAAAATTGACTTACCAACATTCGCCATAGCCAAAACAATAACTTTCCTTCCTTTCACAGTTTGTTGTAAATCTGCAAAGAATGTAAAAGCTGGGTAGACAAATTCCTTTAGAAAAATTGGCAACTTATCAGTCACTTTCACATCATTGCACCGAATAGCCCTAGCTTTGCGATTGATTTTCCACTTGGCTAGAGCGGAAACTGAAAAAAGTTGTCATATTTATGTGGCCATATTGATTATAGGAATGATATTGACTTGCAAATGAGAACAAATATGGAACAGAAAACATATTGGTTCATATTGATGAATAATAATAATATCGATTCATCATCATAATATGCCCGTAAACTTCCACTGCTGAACATAGGCTTCCTAATAATAGCTGCAATGAACGGTCATAATTATGGATATAATCTTAAACAAATAAATAAAAACTTTGTCTACGTAAAAAGTTTTTATAATAAGAATTTTAGATCACCACAATTTACCTCATACATAAGGCATACAAGATAATCACATTGTTTAAAATTAATTATAATTCTTACAAATCATAAGATACAAGAATAAGATGCCATACCATTCTGGATACCATCATAATACTCGTAGTTTAATCGCCAAACTTGGTAGGCGGATTGATTATCACAGTGTTTTGTTTTTAAAACAACGGAGGAGACATCCGCCCCAAATCTTGTTAGTCCTAGCGACTGAACCAGGAGAACCATTATACAGATTATAATTAGGTACCATTTGGCATAGTTTCCAGGAATAGGCTGAAAAATCTTACTCATACAGGTTGTATGGTTGAACATTGAATATATTGAAGAAGGGTATTGTACTCATCATTATGAACAACTTTTATGAAAAAAAAATCTGCTGTTACATAATATAAATAATTCAATATATCTTGACTAACTGTATGGAACAGCAGATATGTTTTTCGTGATTTAATTTTTGTTCCCTTAGTAAAATTTGGTTATAATGATGAGACAATACCCTTCTTCAATATATTCAATGTTCAACCATACAACCTGTACAAGTAAGATCTTTCAGCCTATTCCTGGAAAGTATGCCAAATGGTACCTAATTATAATCTGTTTAATGAAACTCAACAAATGTGTTTCAATGTATTAATTTTGTTCGCTTATCCTGACATACATACCTACGTACGTATACCTAAGTATATAATAAAACGAAGATTTTATGTAAATCTGTTGTACATGTATATACTGTTGTAATGTTAATATATTCGCTATAGAATCGAATTTTCCCTTTTCCCGTTAAAATTCGTTTCATGAATAAAGCTGCGTGTCCCGCGGGACAGTCATCGGATTCGACTTCTAAATTGGATCGGAGTTTTCTTAGTAGCGATACTTCTCCGTCCGCCTCGATACGATGTGAGTGGCGTGATACGCATCGCTAGCCGCGTATCTACTCATATTACTGCCATAAAAGTGAGTAACCACAAACACTGCGTATGTTTGAGTCGCCTGTGCAGTGAGCGTGAATTTTGCCTGATTGGTATATCCGATATTTTCAGGAGAAGTGGATGTTCATTAAAACTGATCCATTTTTTGTGTCGATTGTATTTCTTTGTAGCATTCACACTCACATTGAATTTTTATTCGTTCTTAGTTATTTTTTTCTTTTCATAGTGTAGCTGCAATTTATAAGCGCGCCACTTACAAGCCTCAGTGTGAAGCTATCGCATAGTTATCAACTATTTCGGAGCTGTGTGAAGCGGCATAACTATGTAGGTATATGGAGTACGAACATACTCGCACCAAGGTAAAGTAGGTCGCTACTCAACTTTTAATTAAACTAAACACTTGATGTAAGAGGGCTGCAGGTATAATCGCGAGGCAGAAAGTTATACGTCTTAAAGGAAGTAAATCTAATAGGGAGGGAAGATTTCTTTCTTTGTTTACTTACTTTCCTGTTATCAAACCTTTGTTATTTTTCTTCCGAAAATCCTGTCTTTATACGTGGATAACTTGTGCTTTGTTAGAACGTAACTTAGATTCTTGTAGAGAAAAGAGAAATAGTCCACTTTGTAGAGTTTGAAGATAGATAATTAAATAGCGAAGTTATTTCTATATAATTACTTGATTTTAATAACACAAAGTCCGTGTCTCGAATTTAAGACTATATTTAGAAATAGAATAGATGGCAAAATCATTTCATTAATTTTGTTATGTAATTGCAATTACCTGCTTAGATAACGTAAACAATGACGCGTCATTTATATGTAGATAGTATATAAATAACGAAAACAAGTTACGTTGTACAAACAGATTCCTACAGAAACTATAATTATACTAAATTCGGATGAATACGACCAATATTTGTTTAGTCGTGCCTTTCACGATATTACAGCCCCATAAGTAAGATCAACTTAAACAATATACAAAACTTTTGCTAATAGGGAGACCCAATAATAACAGTAAAAGGTCTCGTAGCTTATCTAGATGGCATATTTGGAGGATATCCAAGCCATTTAGCACAACGCGACAGAAATACCACTTTAGACCCAAAAGCAAATGACGTGAAAACATAGATATTTATGTCCGTCCGTCCGTAGATTACTGTGAACCCAGTGGTTTGGTTGAAGCTGCGTTTTAAAAGGATTACTTTAAACTCGAGAAAAGTATTTTTTCGGATCAAATCTATTTTTCACTTCATTGGCTTAGTAACAATATTAGTTGGGACTGCTAGCACTTCAAGAAGTTAACTCTCTTATAGCCTAGGATTTGAACTGTGCCCGACAAATTGCGATTGGCTTGCGGCTACCTCATTGGAATCATACTTCTACTACCATTGGTTGAATTTATGTCTGTGTACCTGCATTCAGATTCTTTTTTTTCTATAGTACCTATCAATGGATAAACTATCATTCAGGTTTAAATTATAGATGAGATGGTATTAAGAACCGCTTTATTATCAAGTTTCCTTCACATCATTCTCCATAATGTATTCTTTTGAACAGAAAATATAGAGGTACTTAAGCCTTCAGATGTTTATACCGTATGACAAGGGCGGCGCGCTGTGAGCCTCCCCAGGGGTTGATTAGTTGTTGGGGGTTCCACCTGACGAGATTAGCATACTGAAATTATACGAAAAAGCCTATTGCTGTAACAAGAAATTAATTTTGTTTAGTTATGGGCATATTATAATGTTACATGTCGTATACTTTTAGAGGCAATTTGGCGAAAGATTTTATATGAAGTACTTGATAGAATTTGAATGATATCATCATACTTATTAATAGCGGACTTGCATTTATTTTTATTATTAGTTTATCGTAAAGATTGAAGGCTTAAATACATAGGAAAAACTAGAAAAATATAAAGGTAATTAAAAATATGACTATTAAATGTTCGCGCCAAAACACAAGACAAGACAAGTGGCATGACGTCATTAAATCACTCGTTCATAACGTGTGCATATGGTTACCAAGGAAACACGAAGGAGTGACGTCATAATCTTGATGATTGCGTTTGAAATAACTTTCCGTTTAACGTAATTTATAATAAAGATAATTTGTAAGTAAATCTTTCAATAAAGAACTTTTAACAATATTTATTATTGACATTTTGAAATAATTTCTCATTCTAATGCAAGTTCCCTATTGTTACCAGAACAAACTATAAATGATTCCTTAAAAATATACTTTGTGGGACGTGTGAACAGAATAAAAAAGGCCAGACCAGTTGTCAGACTGGGCTTTTGATTTCTCGTAAAGACCGACACAACGATTCATTTGACAGCTCAGGTTGTCTGCGTTGCGGAATGCCAAAGGAAGCTGGTGCCGCAAACAATAAATTTTCAATTTTGTCTATTTGCGCCGCTTGATGGGTTAACCTTGTAGTTCTATCCACGTGGAAGTCATTGAGGTTCAAAAAAGAGTACTTAACCCTCATAACATGAATAAGCCTGACCGTGACTTTGATCTCTACATTAGGAAACGTTAACGTCTTACCCTCACAACATAGCTATGCGAGAAGAGACAAGGATTATCTTGAGATACTGAATTGTTTGATCCACATATGTAAATTGTTTCAATTCAAAGTACTATGTTCAACGAGCTTTTTGAAAGTCATCAGTTGAACCATGGATTCCAAGTGGGATAAGAAGAATAAATATTGCAAAAACTGCATAATGTAATTTACGTAAGTATTAAATCTTAGATAATTATTATTTCATAGCTTTCATAAGCATAACAACAAGAATCATAATGCTTAATTTATTGTATTTGTAGAATATACCGCCTAATAAATAGAGATAGACTCAACCTCTATTAGACGGTATAACTCTTAGTCTTAGAGAAGGGCTGTAAGAAACTTTTGTGTGAGTTAAAGATATCGACCCTGATTCAAAAGTTCTGAAACCAAAACGTTAATATATGCAATCTCAAGGTCATTTTTGTTCTAGTAGCTTCGTACTTACTTACATAACCTCAGCAAAACTTACTAAACGGCGCCTTTATATCATGATTGGTACAAGTTATCGGAATCTCCAATCCCCGTAGGCTCCAAACTCGGAGGACGAGGACCAACTTCGTTGTATGATCCGCCATACTTCAGATATGGCAAATACTTGTTAAGTATTCAGGAGGTAATCCCTCTAACCTCATTTTATAAGCGCTGTACTATATACGTGATCGTCTAATAGCGAAAATTTAATAGTCTTGTCGGTAAGACTGAATTAAATAGTGAATATCAGTAGCGAGCGAGACTCAATTTTCATAATAATAATTATGCCGTAATCGTGGTATACCTAGTTGTATTCCCAGTTCAATGTGTTATTTTTATTTCAAATAGCTTGCACTTGCTTTTTAAATATAAGTTCAAGAACGTCCGGCATCTTCTTATTCATCCCATTTTCACTTACTGATTCAGTCCCATTTCGTTATATTTTTTCTTCTTTATTTTTCTGTTGTCCGTAGATTTTCTTCGTGGGATTTTCATGCATTTTGAACATAAGTAATTTTTTTGAGGATATAAACACGATTACCTACAGTCATACAAGTGTATATTTACCTCAATGTCCAACAATCTCCCATCCATAATATTTTTTTATAAATTTAAGACTATCTACATTTTTGTTATCTTATGGCAGATAAACATAGTTTTTTAATTGATCATGCCTCAAAGTCGCATTACCTCACCCCGCACATATACAATATTTTTGGTCGTGACGTAAGTATTCTACGTGTACGCACGGCTATATACCAAGCTTATACATTTTCAGTATAAGCTGACCTCTCCTTATATGGAAAGCCTGTACAATGCGAGTTCAGCTTATACTGGAAATGTATAACTCGATATGTAGCCTTGTGTACTTATTCCCCCGTACAACAGGAGCAGCTGCACCGGTTTTGATAAATGAGGTATCATTGGATTCGTATCAGAGTCGCAAGTATCATTGCATTTATATCAATGTCGCAAATGTCACTAGGGAAAACAGAAGGAAGAACAGTCAGGATACATCCGATAACATATGAGAAAAAGCTAGCGTAAATGCACGAACGGCTCTTTTCTTAAATATATAATACTTTTTATGTCTTTTATTACCTATCTAATTTAACTAACGTGAACTCGTTTTATACAACGTGTATCAAAAATGCGTGGTCATACCTAAGACTGTGAATCAGACCATCAAACTGAATAACTTTCTCTATGGGACCAACATCGTAATCGCGAAAGTATAATCGGCTGTCCCATACAAAACTTTAAATATCAACTTAACCCCAACGTATATAACCCCTTAAATAAGACCACGCATTTCCGACACACGTTGTATACTTAATATGTTTGTTGTGATATGTTTTTTACAATTTTCAGTTTCGATCTCATGTAAAATTAGACCGAACCATACATTTGCCAAACCTGAGAATAGAACCAAAATACGTTCAGGTTAATAATAATATAATAGCCGGAATAAAGTCGTCGACGTCTACATTAATATTAACATTATCATCACGGTATAAAGTCCTCAGTTCTCGCCTGTAATCTCGACAACCACTTAATGGATCTTGATACTGTTAAACACTAATCAAATGTTGAGAGGAAAATGTAAAAAGATCTTCAGAACAACGATCAAATTAGGAAGATCATATTCATTCCGTAGATACACGAATAAATTCCAAATATCACAATTTAAATTATCTTTTCACAGATAAAGTATTAAGAAAGAACAATCGTAGTTTAAAAATAGATTCGGTAATGTATGGGAAGTGAAAAAATTCTTAATCTGAACTTCAGAAAATATGTTTGGTTTTTATTAAGCACGTACTTAATATGCGGAAAAATCGTATTTCCTTATCCATAAATCTACAAAGGTCAAAAAAATCCGATGCCGTGTAGAAAATGAGGAAAAATGTAAAACATTTTCGTCGTAGATTGAGTTAAACTGATTGTGGCCGCGCAAAGCCGTAGATCTCTACATAAGTAGATACATGAAGTAGCAGGAGTTTGTATTGCTCGTTAACTTGCTAGCCATCAGGATCCTAAACTGTATCGATCAAAAGCTTCTCAGTTATGAGGGCTTGCAAACCTCCAGCTTATGACCAATCAACGGAACTGCCAAGAAACCTGAATACCGCTTTCAACTATGGAAAGCAATTACAACTTACATGTAGTACTAGTTGTTGCCCGCGGCTACACTCGCATCCTAGGGGAACTACTTCATGTACACAGATAAAAAGTATCCTATGTCCTAATCCGGGCTATGGTCTACCTGTGTGCCAAAATTCATCCAAATCCGTTCAGCCGTTAAGGCGTGATTGATTAACAAACATCCAAATTCACAAACTCACGAACATCTAAACTTTCACATTTACGATATTAGTAGGATATCTGCTAGGTAGACTATCTATCTAGCAGATATCCTACTAGCTTAAATTTCTCCAACAAAGTGACTAAGACAACCATCTGATCTTCTGAACGTCTCTAATTTCTTCACTTAAGTAACTACTTATAATTAAGTAATGAACTTTGTAACAAAATGATTGTAGATTGTTTCCACTTTCGTACAAATTACCATTCGTTTAATTAATACAATTTGTGAGTTCCAAAAAGTTAATTCAATTAACGAACAAATAAGTCCATAAACATTTACTTACATGACGATAGCTAACTTTCCTTGTTCAAAGATATAATTATGTATAATTAGTTAAAAGCCCGTCGCTTCTGAATTTTAATAAGAAACTCAAACTGTCGTAGTTGTTATAACTTGAGCGTATGCCGTTAAATAGTTCTTTCTCATTTTTCAAAGGAAGTTATTAAACAAGTTCAGATCGCGAACTTAATCTTAAGTAAGTATTCGCATTGGTTATAAAACTTGGTGCCTAGGTACTTAACGTAAACATTAAAGTCTAAAAGTATATAAGTAGGTAATTATTCCCTGAGGACATGAGTAGTTGACTACTTACCTGTCATTTAGCCTAAAGGTGAGATGGTAGATAAAGAAAAAGTTGTATAACTACTTAGCTCATTGACTCAAAACGTTAAACCTAGTGGATTACGTACAGCGATGATATTAGAACCAATGCAAACGTTGATCAAGAAAACCTCATTTTTTATCACGCTCTAAAAGAAGAAAATTGACACGTGAAAATTGCTAAACTTTCACCAAGTTTTAGAGTGTATAGGGCTTTATTGTAGAAAAAGCGGAGCAGGAGCCGCAAAAAAAAATCAGTTTAATTCGCGCCCTCGTCTCGTTAAGAGCGATTAATTACCAGCTCTGATCGATCCCCGACTAGTGGAGTTCCAGAAAATAAGCAAGTGAGTAATAATCATGAATGTCGTAGTAATTATATTATTATCTCCTTTATTTATTTCATACATATAATTATTACATTTTTAAATACACATTACCTGTAAAATAATAAATAAAATACACATTTAAAAAGATAAAAGTAGTAGTCCAACGATATCCAGGCACAGGGTAGAAGCTACCGGTGGTCAGTGCCGCAGAGAGAGGAACCATAGAGGAACCTCCTAACAATTTGCGCCGTGTCCAGGAGTAGGTACCGCCATCTGTATCAAGACCCCGATGATCCAGCAGCCTAACGCGATTTTCTAATAAGATTATAAAGATAATTCTCAGTAAATACTTACTGTGTAAAGTCAAGATTTTCCGTGATAATTCTAACTGATGAATGAATAATACTTTGCTTTTTTTTTAATTTCTTATCGTGGAATTACTGATAATTAGAAATCAGTAATAGAATGAGATGAGGGCCTTATTAATAATCATCATTACTTAATGTGTTTTCGTAATTCTTATATATATAGGTATAACTTTTACACACTATAACTCCTATTTCAATAGAGGAATAACTTATTAATATTAACATAATTATTCGTAATAATTCCGAAGGCAAAAATGTTTTCAAAAGGCATCTCATATTTTCGTTTGGATATTTTCTACTAGATAAAGGTGATAATAAGCTATGAAATTCCGTAACACAAATTATCTATGCCCGCAAGTTATATGAAGCTTATAAGAAATAAATTGAATTTATATGGCGCTTATAAATGATGGATAAGCAATATCCAGCTCGAGAGAGTTTATTTTATGATGGTCCTAGGGATAAAAAATGCACTTACTGAATAAAGAATAAAAGCGATACATTAATACTTAAGCAGGTTGGAGTACCTTCCGGACTTGAACAATTTTATTTTTCATAGTAAAAGATGAATGTTTTATGCGAGCATATTTGGCAGGAAGTTAAAAGCTTTGTTTCAACAAGATAACAAAGGATTTACATACATATTTGGATATAGTCTACAAATTTGAGGGGCGGCCAAATTACCCCGTCAAACTGTACCATCCACTATGGAGTCATAACGAACATCCCTAATTCTGTTTAATAAGGCATCAAAATAGCACGTAGTTTCATGCATGGGGGGCTTTGTCTGGTATTGGGCCTTAATGTTTGCTCGTTAACATCGCATTAGCCCATGAAACACAGCCTTCATTACGATGAAAGCTACTGATCTTTGTATCTTGGCTTTCACTGGCCACCGCTGTCTAAAACTGCTCACTTTTATTCACCTCTGCTAGTATTCCAATACACCCTTTATATCCCTTTGCTAATTCAGAACGCATTCAACGTAACTTACAGTGAAACGCTTTTCATTCCATCTGAGTAATTAAATCGGTGTGTTTACCTCACAGATTTTTTTATATATGGTTTTTGCTTATTATGGATTATTTTCTGCTATATTTCAATCGATACAGTCGATACTTTATGTATTGGAGTAGGTACCATTTATAAAGGAACCTTTTTGGTCTACCTATGTTACTTTCTTATTTCAATTATTCATAAAGACTTGGTGAAATAAACCCTGAAATGATGATTGAGGTGACCTACCTTAATGAAAAGCCTCGGGTTACTATATCTAATATTTAAGATTTAAACACTTTATAAAATAAGGTTTCTGATTCATTGTATCACTGTCTGTAATGATTAATTGTCTTATTTGAGAAGATTCGCTGCATTCTTGATTCTGAAACAAAAAACAACAATATAGATAACCTCAAGGATCGCTCCTGTCTCACATATTTTAGGAAAATGATGTTACTGAATAGGCCTTTACGGCTTTACCAACGTACGGATACCGCAAAGGCTTCGACGCGACGTGCGGTCGCCGAAGATATTATGAGGAATCAGGTGAATATTATTTGCATCTTTATCATTTTATAAAAATAATAAAATAATTAAAATTATCGAACCTGCGTTATTCTTCAAAGGTGATTGTCAGGTTTGGATCCCATCTGAAATCATGACCAGCTCAAGTTTCAACTCCAGTCTTCACTAACTTAGTCTGTAAATAAAAATGATCCGTATCTTTTACCGAAACACATATTATTATGATAATAATTCATTCAATAATATCCTGCTGAATATTTCAAAAGTTTTAGGAAATAGGGAAATAGTATTTCGTGGAACGGGAAAATACTGCATAGAACTGTGATCATTAATTTGTAACGAATATTATTCAACTCTGGTAGGTAATTCAGATTATTTTCCAGTCCATTTCTGTCATATCAGATTCATAGAAATATTTTCCCATGACCGCGAATTAATTTTTAGAAGGTTTAGTCACTTCGTTTGTACTGTAGGAATAAAATATGGAAGCCACCATTACCTGATTTATCTTATGTAAGTTGACGCATGTTGGACATAACCAGTCTCCGTCAGGCGGTGAGGTGATCCCTACGCAGGAAAAGTGGTACCATTGTAGATGACAACTCGGCCCGTCACACCCTATCATTGGGGCATCAGAGATATACTTCCCACAAAAACAAAAGTCAGTTTCCCTCTCTGAATAATAGTGAGAGTCTTCTGAATTCAAATCACTATCTTCCAAGATTTCGTAATTTATCGGCAGAACATGGCACACGTGAGCGGCGTAGCGCCACCGCTTCAGCTCACACTGTTTACACCAGAAACTCTCCGTTCCATGACGCCAATATAGATGTTCCAACAGATGTTTGTAGTCAAAGTATAGCATGGAGCACCGGCCGCACGTGAACGTAGATTTTACAAGCGAACTTTTGGAAGTTTTCATTTTGTAACTTCAAGTTTATGTCGAAAGTTTAATAATCCTAAACCGAGAGCTACCTGTCGGACAAAGTAACGAGAGTACTACTAAAAACAAAACATGCCGATATAGTAACACTAACAACACTGTAGACAGAATAATTCGACGACTACAAAATCATTACTTTTATACTTGTCAAAAATTAATAATATTTACGAACAGGGGTGCAATTATTAACCTTCATTATCAGAAAAGCGGTTAAATGAACGACATGATCTATAGTATAATAGGAGTTAATTTGTTTAAATGTAATTAGTTTGCTTGAAATAGGATCGCCACGATAATGGTTAAAACTAATGAGCCTAATTTTCAAAGAAATAATTACTAATTAGTTTTCGAATAATGGCAATTTATCTACCCGTAATAATAAAGAATATCTATGATATAATAGTTTCTGCAAAAAATCCAAATGTAACTTTATTTACTATTCATTTAAAATATATTATTTACGACGGTGACCGGAATTAAAAGCGTCCTTTTAGTATAACAATATTTAGGTAAACAAAATATTTAACTTACAAACGTCGTTATTCCTCGTATTTTCAATAGAAACTGAGTGAATAATTTATTTTCTATTTACGTTCATAGCCATTCGAATACGACGGTGAAATTAAATAAACTGTGTCGTCCTTTTCACTAGCGAGAGCTTCCTAATCGAAAGTAGTGGTTCTCAATAGACTCGTTCTAGTTATCATTTTAAATAGAAAGGACACAAAGAATCGAATATAAAGGTTAGGCACTTAGAAGCACCTACTTAGATACCAGACGACCTTTTCAATCGAGGCGGGAGCTTCCTTATATACGTTCATCCCGTCTTTGTCAAGATATGAATAAGAATTATCTATAACACATGAATACCTCTTCAGGTGTTTCGAAAGGATTGGGTTCGTAGAATTTAATAAAATATATACATCATTTGTGGAGAAACTTAAACGGCTTTGCTAGTCGGGCTTATGTTTAGCATTTCATATCAGTCCGGTGAATAATAATTCGTTAAGTCTATCTAGAATTTATGACGGTGTTTCCTTTCTGATATTAAGCGTTTCTGAAATAATTTATTAGTTATTTATCTATTTTTTTATAGGACCCTGTGTAAATATAGGCGTAACCGTTACTGTAATTGAACAAACAGCTTTACTGAATTCTCAGTTCATCGTCGCTTTGCAGGGGAGGTATTTATGAAAGTGGAGTAAAAAATGTGTAGGCAAGGAACATGGCCGCCGACAGATTCAGTGTCCGTGCAAACTTATACGTAGGTAAACTGTAGATACGCTCGCAATTTTTTAACTTAGGGATAAACTTGTTCTTTCTTGTCTGATTTTAAAAGATAACAAACAAAATTTAATAAGTTCTCTACCAATTCGTGTAAAGCAACTATTCCAATGTTAGATAAATCTAAGTAGAACTTGTAAACATTTACACTAAACAATGTATCCCCTTTGTTTAACAATGCCATAAACCCATAAAAACATGTATAATAGCAACACGACGAATCTATAACTACATCGGTGGAGACAAGAGGAAAAACACGAAAATCACCAAAGAGATCTTGAAGCAATATCAGTTTCGAAACGACAGGACATATCGTCGAGACTGTAAAAACAGTGCGCAAACGGCTGTCCCCAACACGCCTCGACATTTGCCTTGAATACGAATAGATCTGCGTCTGACCTCATTCAATATCCTTTTTCCAAGCGAACAGTTTTATCGTCTTTGTTATTTCCACCCAATGAACACTAACCCCTCGAAGGGAATGATTGTGACGTGCACACAAAAATCTCTTTACCTACTTCTTAAATCTTAAACTCGTATATCCTTTAGAATTTTTCTTTACTTTGAAAACTTTTTATTGATGTTAAAATAAAATATGGTTAAAGTTTACGCGATTCTTTCGAGCAGATTAATTCAAACGGCCCGTATTTCTCTACAGAAAATATTATGGGTTTTATAGAAAATATAGAGCCACAACAATGTGTTTCTATAAAAACTACAAACCTTTATAACGTAATAAATGGGAATCGAATGAACCTCGATGGTAGTAACGTGATCAGATTGGCAATATGAAAACTATGAGCAACGAATTTCTTCACAGTGAAATGCAGCGATTCTGGCACGTGACTTAATATTACCTATCCTCTTAAGTCGACAGACAAATTTATTCAAACCATATTTTACCAATCCTGGAATGCTCATAGCTCATAGAAATCATACTACATGGAAATACGTATCTACAATATTACGTCTCAGATAATATATACGAGGAAGCAAGCATGACTTCTCAATCAAAGGCAATATCAATGGATTACAAATAAATTTCAAAACAGACAACTTTGGCATTGAGCAAACAAGGTAGAGGATGCCAGGTTGTCGTTTCAATGTTTCTATCGACAGAATTTCACGTAGGTATGACTAGTTTGTAATAACAGAACGTCGGGCTATTCCCTACGAAGTTGACGCTGCGAGTATAGTTTACATAACTAGTCGCGTCGAACAGCTAGTTAAGCAAAGTTAACAACTTCGTGTCAACTGAAGAAGAAAAAGCTGTCTCGATGTCTCCGATGCATTCAGTGAAAAAAATATCTGTTATGTTAAGTTATTTTACAGTCGACTGCGCTCTTTCGCAGTAGTAGCGGCGCGCGGGCATTCTTCGATCAAGTTGTCGGGAACTTGGGGGAGTTCTACACAATTCATCGGCATCACTTCGCCGTACTTTGGATTAAGTTTACAAAATTTTGTGTTCGCTTGGTCGATTCGTGATTTATTGTTGACTCTGCTCGCTGGACTAGCACGTCCGCGCTCATCAACATAACAGATGCTGGCTTGATATTACAATTTTAAAATAGCTCTCATTTTCCAAATACTTATGAACTACGTGTAAATAAGTTGCATTGCATTCGTAAACATAATTCGAATAACAAATAGGTATCTGTCATCGCACAAAGCAATGAGCTAATTAGCATATTTGGAAGCGAAAATGTAGTACGTACCTACGTAATTAATATAAAATATTATGAGTTTAATCATTTTATGGAATAGTACCTACCTATGTATCTAGTGATTAATGACGTAGGTATAGAGTAGGTACATCCACTAAATATTATTGAGTTCATTATGAAATCACTCTAGTGATGTTAAGCTAGGCATATAATTTTCACTAGCTATTTATTTTAATGAATGAGAAAATTACTTATTTAATACTTAGCAGAGAGCGGATTAAATGGGATTTTGGTAAAACTGGACGAAGCTGCCGTGGATGACCGTGGTCTTTCGTTCGTATTCGTTCGCTGTACATTCAATGTAACACCTTTTATTGACAGTCAACTGCTGCCCGTGTCGCTTTCAATTAGTTGCTGCTAGGTGTGAGCAGTAGATAACTATACTAGTAATCTGTGGCACTAGTCAATAAACCCGTAGCTAGTTTACTTGGTAACTACAGGCTACGGCCTTTATTATTTCTGAGAATAATGCGGCTGCGGAGGCCATTTAGCAGATATTTATATAAGGCCATATAGTAGATATTTATTTATATAAATAACGATTCTAATCACAGCCAATAAAGAGAGTACGTATTCTCATTCTAAATATTGCTTTTTTTGCTTCTATTATTTTACTATTTTAAAATGATTTGCTGTTTTCAATTAATATTCTAGTTTACAGATGATTAACTACCAAAAGCCATTGAATGGTTGCTATTCTATTTACAAAGTAAAGTATTGTTAATTCATTAAATTATTCAATCGGATGATAATATTAATAACGTGCCACAGACTGAAAATAATTCAGTGTTTCATTGCAGAGAACAAAGTCTTGCCTGTACGCAATTCTTTAGAATAGCCTATAAAAGCCACCGACAAACCCCTCTTATATAAATATTTATTTTATAACGAAACGTTTTTGCTATGGCGCTCTGATTTTTCTCTCAATATATTTTATAACTATTGCTCTTCAAGATATTACATTAAAAGTAAATTGCTGTTTGTGTTTATTTTCAGTTAGTAATTTTGATTATATTTATCTGCGTAATTGCAATTTGTTCGCTAAAAAAAGAATTGAGTACATACTTGACATTCAAAATACAATTGAGACTAAACATGGGATGCAATCTGTCTGTGTGTATGACTCATTTTTATTACTTATTTTATTTTTACGAGTGGAGTAGGTAGGTACTTTCATCGTGTTTAATATATATAAGTATTTAAGTACCTATATGATTTTAGTGGTATTTGTTTACAGGGGTTTTAGTGGTTTTACGATGTAGCGAGAACCACATTGTATAAAAGTAGAACCATTAAATGATGATATCAACTTTGACTACTACAGGCTACTGCTGACAATAGCCCTCTCGCAAAATTAAGGTTACACATACCTTGCCCGTATTCACGTCGTCAACGGTCTTATAATGAGTGGAAAAAGCCAAAATTTAATACACGAATACTTCTAATACATAGACACTATGTAGGTATAGGTTTTCAAACTAGTACTACAATATCCCAGGAATTTTATACCCCGTTCCTTCGCACCCTCAAACATTGCTCCACTCTAGTTACCGACGTACTTTTCTTTGGTATGACGTGATTTCTCAGAATATCGCCCGAGCAGTCTTTTTCAGACTTTTCTCAGAAATTATTTATAGGGATAATTTTAATACAAGTTGTTGTTTGGCTGTTCTACAACTTCTCAAATCTCAATGATTAAAAATGCATTATTTGTATAGCAGGGTGACTCCGCAAATCATTCTTACACGAAGGCGATAAATAGGCTCTACTATCCACGAACAGAACATACATGAAAAGTGTAGTCGCGAATTTAATTTTATATAGAGATTTACTCACTACCGCAACCAATATTCCACTTTCATCCAAGTGCTACATAAGAAAGCTTCTTACTTCTTTATCCGAAAATATAATATAAATGAGATTAACCCGTTAGTGCTGAGGTACCGAGGCAGAGCCCCGAGCCGATGAAATCTCCGTCGCCGGCGGCGCGTAAACGGCATATAAATAACGTTTTATGACATATTAAATTCCGCTAAACGTTAAATATGCCATTCTCATGTTTGAAGTGTTCTCGGCGAGAAAAATATTAATTTTCAAAGCACAGACATACATTTAAACGACAATTGCAAGCCGCCTCGTATGAGCAAAATTCAGGAAAATTGTTCAATCTTCATAAAAAGTTTATGTCAGAAGTGATTGTTTAAATTATTAATAACCATAACCGTAACCAAGCAAAGCATAACTGCTTGTAATCCCCGAAAGATTTCACAGAAGTGTAGTACCGTACACAGTTATTGTTTACCTTATGTATAGTAGATACCTTAGAGGACACGCCTCTTGCAATTCATCAGGTACAATTTCAATCACGAGACTGTACGGGCAGTCCGAGAAACCTAATATATATTTTTTTGAATTGGGTATTGAACACCAGCGGGTCTACCGCGTAACTAAAATTGTAATGAACATCGACATCGGTATTAAACTTCAATACGATCGTGAGAGCCTAAACTTTGAGCTAACTTGTAAAAAAATTACCTATAATTGGGACTCCTATCTTCATGATCGGTAAAAAAATACAAGTTAGCTCAAAGTTTAGGCTCTCACGATCGTATTGAAGTTTAATACCTACCGATGTCGATGTTCATTACAATTTTAGTTACGCGGTAGACCCGCAGGTATCCAAGCGTACGATATCTAGATCGACAAGAATAGTATAAAGTAGAAAGTGACAACAAATCATTCTAAGAAAATATAAGATAGCAATCGATATTTTAAAAAGAAAGAAAAATTGAAAAAAAATATTGCATAAAAAGCAAAGTAGGTACACTTTGCTTTTTATGCTTATTTTAAAACCACGTTCCAAGTTAAGGTAGGTACTGCTCTTTCCCACATTTATTTTAATATACGGATTACGGTGTAACAGCACGATAACACACGTGTGAATTTTCGTAACGACGAATCCATTACCTTTGTGACTACGCCCTAAAAATCTCATTAAATTGCGATTACAGTAACACTCGTCTCCTCTAGCATATGTAGACTGTATAATGTAATAGGCACTTCTCTCATACGAGGGCACCAAAATCCCTTTTTTCATACATCGTAAACGGAAATTTCAACATTGAATATTTAAAGTAAACCTCTCAAATAGGTATTCTTTACGTGATACGTCAAATCAAAATTCCTTATTTGGCTCTCGCTATAGCAATATTACGATGCTGCACTTTTATTATTATTATAGATACTTCACGACAAATTGGTTTTGTATGGGAAATACCATAGGGAAATACCTATCTCAACGTTTGCAGTTCTGGAGCCGGTGTAGGTGTAGGAATAATTTAACGAACCCACTTATTTGTCATGCTGATCTGCAAAAGAGGGAGACGTGAACAATATGTTGTTATCCTCCCGCCCAACTTGTTAAAGTCTGAACAAGCTTGGGATAACGGGTGGTATGGTAAGCCTAAAGTCTTCATGACATTGAACAATGCTGTGGCAGTAATGTTTCTGCAGGCAATATTCCAAGTTTTTTTTTTAATTTAACCTGTAACTACTATAGGTAATAATTTTTCAGGGTAGAAAATAACTTGGCCGAGGGTGTAGCCACAATGTTTTGAACTGTTCAAGATAGTGCCTCAGGTGATTGAAACTTTAGTAGTCGATAAGTACCTTACTGGTTACGAAATCTTTACAGGTAAAGCCATATTTCAAGATACTCGTACCGACCTGTTTTATTTTCGTCTGCGTCATCGGTATAGGGGAGATGAAAATCCGAGAAAATCCTTCAGGGACGCCAACATTAGCATATTTATTAGTATCATCCGAGCCGAGTCCGCGCCACGCCACGGATCTGTTATCAATAATGACTTACGCGGAATTACAATAAAATTTATATTGACTTGTAGCCGTTATTAAAATCGCCTTTAATCGACCCTGCTATATGTAAATTAAAGCAAACTCAGCGAAGACCTAGAAAACGCTTACAATTTAATTAAGTACTAACATTCAAAGCGAAATGATAAATGATTTATTAACATAAATATTTTACGCTAATTGCGTTTTACAGTAAGTCTATTTTATGTAGTTAAACAAACATGCTTTCGTGCGAGCATTGTAGACTTGTTTTGTTATAAATTATGAGAGGGGGAATCACAAAATAATTTAGATCTACTTCTGGTAGAAACAGTGACACAGTCCCGGGTTTAATAGAGATATAGTAGCAGAGTATACTGGTCCTGCCGCTTCAGAGTCACAACATTTAATGTCCTATAGCAGACTACAGATGTATACGTAGGTCTCAGCTATGTACCGTATTTACTGTCCACTGTCCAGGCTCTAAAATCCAGGATCTTCAAACTAACCACAGCACCCTTAAACAACATGGTAATCCCTTATCTCCGGGTTGTATATCGATACATCTCGCATGCAATGAAATAAGTCTAGAGTGAGAACGTGGTGTAAATTCGACCACATAATTAATATATAAATTTTAGCTGTCTGCACTCCTTCTCTATATAAACTTTAACGTTGCGAAATCGCACAGTCCTCCGTATGCGCAATATGCTTAAAAAGGGGTACAAAGTTTTCTCCTCACCTAATAATGATTATTAATTTGAATTATTCCCTTTATTCAACTTTATAACATATTTTTATATATGTTTAAATAATTTTACAAAGATAAAAAAAATAGATTAACGTATAAAAGAGTAACCCACCGGCATCAGGAACAGAACTATTATGTTAACCTATTAAAATTATTATGACTGTTGTCATAAATTCGCCTCGAGACACTTATTCTATCGAACAATTATGAGCTTTCTGTCATAAATTATGAACTAAAGATATACGTTACGACCTTACTTTAAGAATTTTGTGAAATGTGCATTACGTACTATACAATCACCCTTCTATGCACCCGTATTGAAGTTATTATGCAAATATGATGAGCTGGTGTACCGGATGGGCTATATTATCCTCTTTACAGCTGGACCAGTGCTCACATTTCACAACCAACGACTCCGTTGCATACTCTTACCGGAGTAACGCTTCCGTTAACGAGATTTTTGAATTACATATTCTAGAATGGTAAACGACTTTAGAATTTTCATTGAAGATTCTCAGAAACGAGAACTTATTCACATCGTTACACATAATAAAGATTAACATTCAGTTTTAATTAAAGTACAGAATAAATTAATTCCTGGTACTCGTTAATAAATTAAGCTTTGAATTGAAAATGAACGTCCCAATGTGTATTGGTTTAGTCCTTAAGGAAATATAATCCGTATGTAGAGAAACCGGAATGAGTCGAAACTAGAATAGTTCTTTTCGTATCAACCTATTTTCTAACTAGGTAGATAAACTAAAATCACTAGTAACATAAACGCTGGGAGTGTTTTACTGTGCATGGAGAAAGAGGTAAGGTCTGTAGTAACTCCTTGGTCGCTGCGACTTACAAAGATTATATTTGGTGAGGCCTCTTGCAGTACCTAACAGTTTATTGTTACAAGAATTCCCCAAGCCACAAGCCACAAGCCAATCATAAAACAATCCCGTTTCGCTTGCTGTCCGGCTAAATTTTTCACTGCGCTATAGAAAATTCTCACGTCAGACCTCAATTCAAAAGCAGCACTATAGGCTTGGGGAATGTTTACATAATATATATTATCTACCGTATATGTTCCGAGTGTGTGATATCCACAGATACTTATAAGTTTCATGCATAGATACCGGAAGATAAAATATATTAGGTATCTGCCCTATGTGTGACAACCTTTATCCCATCTAACCGGAATGATGCAGGTAGAGATAAATTTACCGTAGAAACAAATCAAGTCCCAAACACATCCAAGTGATTGCCAGCGTAACTTTGATTGCCCCGGCTCATTCATTCCGTCACTCAATTTACAGCTTTATACTAACCTCCGTTGACTTTACCTTTTGTCCGATTGTCGGTGTCATTGTGTGCGGAGTGTGCGCAAGAGGTGGTCATATGCAAATATAATTGCGGAGCGATGCAACGGACGGGCGCGCATTAGTACCGCTTTGTGCGAGAATGACTCGGTCCATTTCACACCGCTCTGCAAATTAGCCGCTTTCGAGTCTACTGTTAGATACGCCTAACCGGATTTCTCTGTGTTCCTCTAGAACTGGAAGGATCGTACTAAAATCATTTACGTTTGCGACAAAGACTGAGTGTTTTGCCAACATTTGCCACATAACTCGACAGAACATAAAATCAAATTTAAATTATTATCACTTTTACTGTCAGCCCATTTCATCTTACCGTTGCAAGCAAGGATATCCTCCCATAATTCCAGACCTTTACAGCCCTATTAATAAAACAAGATCATCCTAAGATTAACGATCCAAGGGTGATCCTAGGTGTAACTCGTCTTTTGTTACTGTTAAGATTCTTGAGCATGCATCCTTTCTACATTACTTCTAGGTTATTCTGGGGCTATCATTGTTACTCAATAAATATTAATTTATTATGGGTTTATAATTTTGTTTCGCGGACCTCAATTTAGGTCTCGCGGACTAGTTGGTCCTAGTAGAACCTCTGGTTTAAAGCCAGTGTAGGTAATTAATGATGGTGTACGAGTGGCGATATCTAAGTAAGGCCGGCGCACCCTGCGTAATCCGCCCCTGTACCAACCTTGCTGCCTGGAAAATCTTTTCACTACGGCGTGAACAATTTCCATGATTGTGTGATTGTAATTGTCATTCAGACATTAGAAATGCAATCAAAAACATTTTCAAAAATAAATGTCCTCGCATATTCATCACCTTTAGTTTTGAACACCGAGGGATAAAAGATCTAATAAGGATAACTATATTTTGGATGAACAAGACTGATAAAGCATAGTTTAATTATTGTTTTCATAAACATTTAATTCACTGTACCTATCGAAATAAATTAGGTAGATATTCAAAAATACAATCGAAATTAAAAATGACGTATCGACTAAAAACTGAATACAATCCTTTCAATAATAAATCACGGTCTTTGAAGGAAGTTAAAAGCAAATCAAAGGCAAGTAGAGTTGGTGTGTTTTCCAGTTTTTGATCCAACGGAAAATAAACCTCAGAGGACTTATTCATGCAGAAATATCATTAACGCTTATGCGAGTCAAACGCGGATCATTTTCCGCGCGAGTGCCGGTCGCTGCATACAAACAGAATCACAGAGTGTGCGCTAAATTCGCCCGTGTTCCAATTAACTTTGTCGTAGAAAAAATGCAGAATTAGGAGCGCCACTCACTCTTTGCATTCACCAGAATGTGAACGCCACCATACGAGTGCCACCGCGCGATTTCCGAACCAACTTAGTTTAAAATTTGTTCTAAATTCAAACGAAGTCGCTCTTTGTAGTTCCCTGTGGACGCGAGATAAGGCTATTTCAGAGGTAAATTCGGTACTCGTATAAGTATCGCTTCATTGGTTTTGAATTAAAGATACTTTATTTTCAGAAACACTCGTTACTATTTGAATCACGTTCTGAACATACTTCGGTAAAAGCAAACTTAATGTTTAAAATAAAATTGAAAACTGGAGTTAATCCTAAAAGCATTCATGTTACTTACTTACACCTCACGGGTTACAAAGATACTTGATTAATTTCAGTTTAATCCTTTGGAATTATACAGGTACATAGTTTAAGCTCTTTAAGTGTTTCTTTTGGAGGCTTTAGCCGTCTCTTATCTTGCTGCGGCGTTCTGAGGACAGCAAGTGTTAGGTAAATATTTAGCAAAACCTTGTAATCCTTAGGGTTTTTGCTCGTCGGTGCGGCGCGAAGGCGCGTTGGCGCGACCCGTGGCGCTCCTTTGTCCTACGCTTAGTGAGAACAAGCCCTCTTATCATCACGCTTTGTGCGCAATGATAAATTGTTACCGCATCTTTGTTATTTTACCTGTAACTGTTAAGTTTGTAAAATATTCGGTTCGTCTTTTTAATTTTTTGTATTTCTTTTATTTTATGACGTTATAACCTACTTTAGCGAACATTTGCTTATGATTGTAATAAGACTGATGAAATGTTTGCTCGATGAAGAGTTACATGAGCTCATAAGACATCCTGTTATGGAAATCTGGACTTCGCACGGCGGCCACACAATGTGTAGAGTAGATAGCTAGGTAGCTAGTCACGTCGATTGGATTCACATGCAACGGAACAGATTGGAAGCAAAAAATATTTGCGTGCTTCTTCTACGGACTGACGATATTAAACCCGGCTTTTGTCGATCAGGTAAAAATATAACTAGAATATGCATACCTGAAGTGAAGTGAGTGTTTGGCATATTTCAATTTTGCAAACGAATTTGAATACAGTGTTCGATACCACTATTTATTCTAAAGATCACTTCCTAATTTCGCTAAATGTGCCGTATTAATCAAAAATCATGATCCCCTTTCAATTTAAGATCTAATGCAAAATAATATACAAGCAGCCAATTCCCAACTCAATTTCGGCCGATATAAAATATGTCTAATGCTAGTCATAAAATATTATGACCTCACCGCACCAATCTAACGGAGTTTGGAAGTTTCATCAATTAGCTGGAGCCAACTAGGTCAATCGATCTATCACGAATAGATCTGCGCCGCCTTATATACTATATAGGTTCATCCAGAACAGAAGTGTCCAATAAATCAAGTGGCACAACTTGTAGCTAAGCATAATGTATTTATTAATTTGGCGTAAGTAGGTTAACTATCATGCAGAGAGCGCCCAAGAATTTTCAAAACAAATAAATTGAGCTACTAACTGAAAAATGCTTTTGTTTGGTAAATATCCTGGTTACTTCCTTGGTTCAGTAGTGGCAATCGCGGTTGCCTAGCGTGAGAACCTAGTTTCAATTCCTATGTTACGGCAAATTGTTATACACCACACTTTACTGATTACGTATTAAGTACTTCTCACATAGTGATATCAGCCTGTAGGTATCATCCAGGCACATTGTCATACCAATTTATTATTTATTTTTTTATTTTTATTTTTATTTTCAGCCTGGGTTGTCCCACTGCAGGGCAAAGGCCTGCAGTGGGACAGGGGCCTGCAGGGCAAAGGCCAATACCAAACATTTTTTTTTAAATTATCTATAATATCCGTAAACTGTGGTGTAGGTAAGATAGTTGATACACCTTATAACTAACATTTTGTTGTGTTAACATGATAACTATATAAAGTATATTTTATCCTTTCATCGTTCCCAAATTCCCAAAAGATATTAAATCTGAAGCAAAACCTCAAAGTACACATGGAGCGATGTCCTCGTCGTCTAAGGATGCTTACAGACGGACTGATCGTTACTGACAACGTAGTTATCGTCCAACGATATAGCTTGCTTGACGCTGCATGTCAGCATTAGTTGTCGACTGCTGTCGCTGAAGTGTGTTCTGTTTATAGTCTTTCTCTCACACAGGGAGATTTATGTCCGCAAACCATGGTCGTTGTGACTATGCGATTACGTGAGTTAACGCCGATATGCTACTTACAGCCATTTTCTTCATCGAAAGCAACAGCTAAAGTTTTACTTTATAATTATAAGGCTTACTTAAGAACACGTTGTCGAAATTAAAGTCTGTCAAATCAGATAATGAAGAGCTTTTGATGTTTCTACCGATGATGAGAAAGGGAATCAGTCGTAATATTTGATTTGAACTGTTACTTTCGATGAAGAAACTGGCCGTTAGCGCAGCTTACATAGTGCTGCGCCCCGTAAGGTACTGCTACGCTCGTAGCCGTGGACCTACACACGTAGCACGTAGCCGCGCGTCTCGCACGTCGTAGAGCTACTAATAGATATTATTATATCTTTATATGATGAAATAATACCATGAATGTAACGAAAGCAAGGCTGCGCGGTTGGAAATAGTGGATGAGCCATAGCAACAAACAGTTTCGCCATTGTGTGGTGCATTAGTATAGTTGCGCAATTACTATTAATTGCTTGGCAACCGGATAGATGATGGAAGTTTTGTTTTATTAGCTCATAAGAAAATGTTGCTGACCCATCGTCTTGGCATAATTCCTGGGTTGCTTTTTATGACGCCCACGAGAAGAACAGGAAGAAAAAGAAATTGTATACAGCTGAGAACACAGCCACACCACACAGCCCCTTTTCATGGGAAAGACAATTTTAGTAGCAAAAATCTGTACTAGCAAATCACAGGGAGGTGCGGGAACGTTGTTGTGTGAAAGTGAAAATTTATCCGGCGCAATATCAAAAGCGCTTTTATCTCGCGAGATGACATAACATTATCGCAATATCCGTGCGTCGGCGCTGTCCCGCGCCCTGAGAATATCAAGAAGATATATTTTCACGGAACAATGCCTCTCCGGTATCTCAATTTTCATTTCCCCTCGGTGGGACATCCGGTGTGATTTGTAGCATGAGATAATATACAAAACGGTGGCTTCGCGGGACGTCCCGACACTGCGTCAGCGGGAAATCTAGGCCCTCTATCTTTATCTCTACTTTAACCGTGCGTCTTTCTTTATCGAACATCAAGCTGATCCTTTTTCGTATCTCATACACTCGCATTGTATTCTATCATTTAAATTAAATTAAGAACACATGCACGCAATAAATCATGAACTATTATTGGTTATGAGGAATTCTTTAAATTCCGAAAGCAATACCCATATCATTTTTTTTTAATCATATTATATTTAATCTGCCCGATACAGCGCGGGATCGCGAGAAGTGGAGGAAAGGGAGGGAGGCCTTTGCCCAGTATTGGGACAGCATAGGCTTGTAATAATAATAATAATAATTATTGTAAGTATGTAAGTATAAAAATTGAATAAAGGTCATAATAATAATTATATTTAATCAAAATAATAAGGAACTCCAATTTCCATATAATATATTTATGAATGACAAAGTGGATTTCTTGGAATCATTTTCATTCGTTATTTAAAAATTCCATGTTCAGAATACTAAAATGATATTATTCAGGTAATTCCTACTGATTGATGTTGAAAATAGCAATGTTGAAAAGCAATTATTATTTTTATATCTATCAATATATGGTAGCTTTATTGCAATAAAGCTGCACAGAAATGTGCACATTTCTGGGAATAACAAATTATATTTGTGGGACTGAATTTCCAATGAAATACCTAATGTACCTAATGTTTATTGTGATTAAATCTGTGACTATATACCTCAAATGAAAATATATAGGTAACATAAAATTTGCACGCTATTGCTGTCTGTGGCCAACATGTTGGAACAAAATTATTAAGGAGTATGCTTACACCTTGTATGTATACAGACACAATATGTACAAGCATTTTTTTTTTCTATTTCTATTTGCACTTTATGTCCTAGGGTTAATGAGCATTTATCCTGAACTATTTATTCCGTTAGTTTGTGCCTCATTTTCATGCCCTTATATCGTTTGTAGTTAATTAGGGAATGTCGATATTTGAGAAATTGCATCCTCATATTCAAACGTTTTACTTCACTGAAAGTTTAGAAAATTAGTATGTATTTAGAAATATCTTAAGTTAAGCAGGTCCGTACCAATAGGCAATGTTGAACAGAATTTTGAGAAAGGTAATTATGTAATTTAAGCTTTTAATCCCCTCACAAAGGCAATGTTTCGAAGTTTGTAATTTCCAAATGAAGCTATGTAGTTAACTCTGAACGAACCTTTTAAAAGAAAATTGAGTTACAAGAGGTATCGTTTTTATTTTAATGAAAATAAATTTGAAATAGGCAAATTCACAATACAAGGAACCTTCTTCTTTCGAGTGCCTCAGCCTTATTACTTTGTATTTAACTTTGCGCAGACCAAAGCAAAGAGCGAACGACCTGAAAGCAAAGAAACAAATACTATGGTTGATGAGAAATAGCAGCGGAAGTATTTATATGGAAATCCAGAGCAGGTTTTCCTGCCAAATTCCACAATAAAAAAGATCCCTTTGTTCAATAATTAATTAGCAAATTACATATCGTTGTTGATAGTCCCATAGCACGTAACTACCATGGTTAAATACCGCGTAAGTACTTAAAAAAATCACTAATCTAATGAAATACGAACATACAAGTATTTGCCACACTGTGATAATATCTGAATAATAGTGCATATCATACAAATGCTAAAGTTAGTGACGACCGGCGCGCGCGCGGCATCAAGGTCGCTATACAGAGTGGCGACGACGGTATCACATGAAATAAAACCGCATATTTAATATCACGTTCTGTGACCGTAGACAAAAAATCAATGAAATCCAATCAGTAGTCATCACAGGAACTAATTTTACAGAACATAATTTTACACATATCACGATCTCTAGGCGAAGTTTGAAAAGTCTCCAACCTATTCTAACCAAAATTATTTTTATTCATACGTGTAGAACAGATAAAGGTGACATAAATTTCTACTTCAATGTCCCTCCACATAAACGAATGATAGCAGTATAAAATATTATGCAAAAAATTACTTACGTGAATATCGCAGATTTTTTAGTATGGCTTCAGAATATGATATCAAATATATGGTTTCATTGTGATACAATCGTCTCCACCCTATAGGTACCTACCCGAGTACTTAAGTGAACTATACATATATGTATGTATGTATACAATCATCTCCCTCAAACCATCAAAGAATTACCATTATCTCGATTTAAAAGTAAACTCTACAACTTCTTAATGAGTAAAAACTATTATAGTGTTAAAGATTACTTAGAAGATAAGATACCAAGGGCACTAACATAAATATAGATATAATATGCATGTTACATCATTTTTAAATATTTCTTTTTCCTGTTTTGTATAAATCCAATTTGCACGCCTCAAGGGGCAGAATATGCTGTAATTAATATTAAGTTTATAACACCTGTAACAATACCATATTTGAGCAAATAAATAATTTGAATTTGAATTTGAACTTTATCTGGGCATGAATGGTTAGACTCACGTGCAACTACACCTGGTCCTCTAAACAATTCCTATTTTACTCTCCAACAGAAACAAATCTCCTTACCGCATTCTCCTAACCGCGGTTCCATAATACATATTTACCCGAGGAAACCGCACATCTCGTATCTGTGTCGAAAAATGTCTATAAAAGTATTTTCGTTGGTCGTAAACACTACAATAAAGTTTAGTGGCCACTTACGAGTATGAACATTTGTAGCGTTACCCTCCTACGTTGTGTCTTCCTCCTAACGCCACTGTCCACTTTTAATTTATCTAATGTTCCCCCCACACAACAGTGCCAGAACTTCCGAAGAAATTAATGTATGGTACGACTTCCGTTCATCTTGAGGTCCTAATAATAAAAAAATATTCTGATTGACCGTCAAATGACAAATTCAATTTTAGATAGAACACATGTTTATTTTAAATTTAGGTAGATGTTGTAATTAATATATTATTACGATAATACCTACATGTGAAATTATACCTACTTCGCTCGACTTATCTCTACCTGTCTTGTCAATTCTTCCACTCCACAATCTATTTGTAATTGGATGTCTGCGAACATATCTCACGGCCCACCATCATAATTCATCTCTAATATACATAAATGTACATAAAACGTACATTACGATCGTCCTCCAAGTCCCCAACGAGGAGTTATCTCGTATAAATCTTCGTATTAATGATAAGCGTTATCATTTATCTCATAATTTATTGCTACCTAATAGGGAACGTACGCCCAAAATTCGACGTAGATATGTCGTAATGTAAGCAAATAAATATGAAGGACCTTATTTCCAGAAATAAAATGAAACCGTCGATCTTCCGTCATTCGATAATATTCCTTAATTAATGCATGCCACGCATTTAGTATAAGTTACTTGTATAAGTAGTAGTATAAGTTAGTTGGGTTATTAATACGAAGAGGTTACGTTTATTCATACCTTGTAAAGGACATTTTTGCGCAGAGTAACCCTTATAATAATAACTCGTAGAAGCCTAGTACGCGGACACAAAGTAAGGCAAATCAAACTAAGCCATAAATGGCTTAGTTGATCGTAAAAATGTAATTATGTGTGAGTGTTGCCAGCCATGCCTCTTTCGCACATA
Organism: Allophyes oxyacanthae; assembly: GCA_932294325.1. Lineage (NCBI taxonomy): Eukaryota > Metazoa > Arthropoda > Insecta > Lepidoptera > Noctuidae > Allophyes > Allophyes oxyacanthae. The sequence continues at coordinate 7,169,640 of OW028618.1, read as the reverse complement.
ATATTTACATTTGTTGCCTCAGTTTTTAGTGGGGAGCATGTATGAGTTGTATCTTTTTCTATACTATTCTAAAGATATGGATCATTCATCCAGTTTGCTTCTAAATATTTAATTTAAGAAAAGCTAGGTTTGCAAAAGGTTGTTGTAACTATGGCCCTAAAGTTAAAAGTATCGCCTTAAATTTAGTTAGCAGTACCCAGCAGTGGGTCGCTATTATAAACCTGCCAGTATCTAGCCGCAATCTAAGTTTCAATTCTATTTCTGTACAGATCTGAATATAAATTGAATTTGCAGCCACAATGGAGCGAGCATATTGTCCTCCGCAGGACTTTGCTCGGAGAGAACATTTGTGCTCGACAAATTGATTTATTAACCTGAACCGAAATTGCAGACGAAAAATCTATTCATTTAGCAATAACGAGGTAATAAACCCCGTTTGTACATAAATTATAGACTGCAGGGTTTTTAATGAGGTTTCCAATTATTTAAAGCTGATACTGTATTATACGTGCGTTAAGACCGCCCTTTGTACATTTCTTTTTCTAATTACTGTATCTTTTCTTCTATTACTGGTGTGCAATAAAGTGTATTGTATTGTATTGTATACCTAATGCACTTAAGTAGTATTTATTGGATCAGTTATTGTAGTAGGTATAGTATATACTTACATACAGTTTCTCTATACATTTACAATAGGTTAGGAATAGGTAGGAGGAGGTAGGGATGCTCATTTTTTTTATTTCGAGCTATCTACTCAGCCTACACAAAATAAGATCATTGTCATTTTGTATATTTTCATAACCAGGTAACGCGAAAAGTATGAAAATGTCATACAAAGACGAAATACAGACAAAGATAAAATATCGAAAATGAAACAGACTAAGTGAATAAAAAAGGGAAGAATACGCAATTTCAATACAGAAAGAATTCAAGTCGGCCTTATGAGTTGCGCAGAAATCATTCATGGACAATAACACCCATTTCTGTTGGGCGCCACCTCAGTTATTGCCCCGGGATAGGATTATTGGCAAATTGTTCCGTTCGCATTCCGGCCCGACTCGCACATGAAATATTAAGCACCTATGTACCGATATCGAAGGCCTACGAAACACACGTCTCATAGCTACACGTATACATAAATATGTGGTAAATGATGTTTGGCCTCGTATAACATGAGATGAAACCTCTAAATTCTTTGAAAATTTGACAACTTGTCGACAATGATCTTTATTTCAATATTTGAATTAGGTAATTCAATCAGAACATAACCTATCCTAATATTATAAATAGGTAAAGTTTGTTTGTATGTACGGAGTAATCTCTGGAACTACTGAACCCATCCTAAAAATTATTTCACTAATAGAAAGCTACATTATCCTTAAGTCATATAGGCTATTTTTTTTTTTAAATAAACAATAACGCGCCTGTGTAGCCGTGGGCAAGAGCTATAATAAATATTTCTCCAGTTTCACAAAACATTATGAAGTAAGTAGCTGGAAAACAATTTGCTTGACGAAGCAAAATTTTATAGTTCTATAAAACCTAATCGACAATCATTATGAAACAAGGAACAATAACAGTAGCAGTACTAAAGATAAAACACAGGTAACAGAAGGAACATAGTACGTAGTAGAAGATAAAGCCGAGATTGTAGCGAATATTTAAATACGAGCTGAATATTTGCTCTAACTAGGTTGTAACGGTCGATTCCTGCCTCGCGAACGGATGGTAGCGCCCATAAACTGAGAGATAAGGCCCTCAACGCGGATGTTCCACGGTACTATACTCTAACTGACACATTAATACGACAAAATCAATTTTCATACGTTTTTATAGGTTCGATGTAATACAGATATTGTACTGACCGCTAATATTGCACATAAAAGATCCCTTCATCCGAATTCCTTAACCTTCTCAGCATTTATGGGTTTCGTCCTATAATACAAAGATTATGTCAAAAAAAACCACATATATTAGGTATAACATAACAGTAAAGTTCAACGTAGTAAACGAAGGTTTTTGCTTTGTTTCCCTGTAGGTTAGACGAAAAGTTTTTTTTTAATATTAATATTTTATGGTTTCACTTTCACGTTACTTATCAAAGAATTCGGCACCTTCAAAAGTCAAAGTTGTTTCAGAAAAGGAAGTGTTCACATTTTTGGCAATATAATTATGTTTGTAATATTATGTAGATTTGATACAATACTGTATACCTACCTACATAAACTTTGAAATGTTGTACCCGGCTAAGAATAGCTGCTAGGGGTTACGGGAAGGTACAGGAACAGAGCAAGGGGTGTCGTGCACTTGCTTATATGCTCACATTCATAGTTAATTAATTTAGGTTACCTAAGTAGACTTTGCTTGAGCCGGAAAAATGATAATATAAGAGGATGGTGAAGTACAGTCACGATACGTAGCGGTGATAGGTACATTTCACAAACAAAATGCTTTGAACGACTGCAGGCCGCTTAGAGTTAGTAACTCTGCGTTTGGACGCTGGGCGCAAGCGATTTTACACATAAGGATAGTCGACCGGAATAGTTACCGAACAATCGGTACAACCGATCGGTATGTACAAACATATAATTATCAATTTAAAAAGTTATAATTTTGTATTATTAATTTGTATCTTTTTCAGTTTCATTAGTATGAAACACTTCTGCCTAAAATTGAAGTGATAATAGGTCTAGTAAAGGGTAACCTAGGGTGAACTATTGTTACAAAACAAATATTTCTATTTGACGTTACATCAACCACTACGCCAAACAATGCTCCATAATAATAAAATCAAGTAACCACCGTCTCACAATTATTAAAAAATAGATACGTTGACTTTACATTTCAAAGATGCTTAAAATACACTAAAATGAAATTAGGTAACCAGGCACATTATTTTCTAAACAGAAATTGTGTATCAGACAGACAAAGCTTGTATGCTTTAAACCAAAAATATATAGACAATACGCAGAGAGCAGTTCCTATTGTGGTCTCAAGTCTTTGTTCACCTATCTATGAATCCTATCGCCCTCCTTATTACATTTGGGCGTACATTCTACGGATTCAATGGCCACGGTTTGGCGGGTATGGTACTCAATACAAAATATGCCTGTACCCTTGCGATGACAGAGTTTTTATGATTTCAGAAACATATTTCGACGTAACAGAAATTTCCTTTTGTCATAAGACGGATTTCCTTTTTTTGGTAACCTATAATAATTTAGTTGTCATTGAAATCAGTCTATCCCATGTATGTTGGTATTATTTAAAGATAAACTGGGATTTCCACTTATTTGATTCCATTAATTCATTCATATACACTATGGTTCCGGCTATGGTACCGTCGCGCCTCATATCTACGTCGCCCCCACTCCTGCCTTGTAGTGTAGGTACTATACGTAATATATAATAATTATTATAAGTACCAAAGTATTATTAATCAATGAAAACCATAAAATTATATACTACAAAAAATAATACGGCAGCGGGAAGGAGCTCCAAAGAATCTAACTAGTAATGGTCACAACTGAGTAGAAGGAAATGAAAGCCATAAGTCGGAACGTACGAGTGTGGAGTTCGTTACTGGGACCCATCAGTTCCGGCCGTGTTACGAGCCTTCGAATTTGCGTGCAAATAAAATTGCCAGCCATCGGTATCGTACAGTTCGTACACCACTGGACTACCCCAGAGACGGACGTAAAGTGGGGTGGGATATAAAATGTGGACTCGCCCAAGTCATCTCCTGCGGATGTTTGCAAGTAGGGCCGTGGACGTATAAACAACCTCATATGCCGTTAGGACCGAGATTTTTGTAAATAGATTTGAGTACAAAAATGTTGGCCTTATAACCTTGCTCTAGATATATTCAAATTTCCTGACAATACTTAGATACAATTATTATTGTAGATAGGTAGTTTATGTGTTTAGTTCACTTACTGAATCATAATTAAGTACCTAGTAGGTACATTCTTGCACTAATTATATATTATTATTAACATTATTACATTATTATTGCAGTTGTGCATGCCTCGCGCTGCCAGCTATTATGCTGAGTCCAAGACCTTTTTGTCTTTTACCTTCTTATATGATGTATCTCTTTGCTACCTATGTAATTTGAAAGACAAATAAAAATCTTCTATTCTATTCTATTCTAATTACACAATCAATTTTTTCAAGGCCACATTCAAACAGATTACCTACACGATTTTGAGGGATTATGCCAATTACCATGAAAAATTCATTACTCAATAAAATAATTAATAAAAAATATACCTGATGTTATATTACTTGAACAATTTTTAAATAAACCGTAAACGTAAGCCCTAAACCTAGCCATAATTGCACCTTCCCGATTCGACGCTGATTACGAAGAAGTTAGTACTAAAATACAATACTCAAAGTTTTGATATTTAAACCTAACAACAAACCAAGTCGTAAATTCTTCAATAGCTTGAAAAGTGGCAAACAAAATAAAGTCCTAAAGTACTAGCTCTCCGCCATTGAACAATACTACCCACCAATTGCGATAATATCTGTTCGCCAGTCATACTTTTAGCTGGCGGCGATTCAGCGTGGTCGCGGCAGCAGATTTTATAAGGCATAAACCCTAAGATAGCGGCAGTAAAACTTGGAACTGAGGCAATATGCCAGCTCCCTATTGCCAGTTCTATTGCTTTGTTTTAAACTGACTAGGAGGGTGATACCTATAGCCACGCTAAGAATACGGAATCAGCAGACTCAGTTAAAACAAATACGATGAGTTGCATTCAAATGTAGAATCAACGACCTACTGTACAAAAACATCAATAGCAGCGTATTGCTGACTTTAGAAGAACCTAAGTAAACAACGAGCATTGTAGGTATAATTTCTTGGCATTTATTTATATTATTATAGGTATCTGGGATATATATAAGCATAAGCATGAAACATAAATAAAATGTTATAAGAGTGTTTTCTGTAATATTTATTTGGGACTATAAAAAGTAACAAATTATTATCAAAGGCGAGAGGCTACCAGGCGAAGACATTATTTGTTGGTAATATTTTGATACCGCAAATATGATATCATAACTTTTTATGGCGAAACCAAATAGTGTCATCAGTTTCCTGAATGGTCCTAAAGAAGTATCACTCTATTAGGGCGGAATAATGCCAACCCTCCCAAATCCGTTTATCGCCACAGTGGTAAGACTCTCTGGGAGGCGGTTCAGCCTGTTTAGATACAGTGCACTCGATATACTTCGTTCAAATTGCGAATTTCGGCTTTCTCCGTGCAACATCATACCGAAATAGAAGAGAGAAACGACGGTGATACTGTTTAATCGAAACCAAGCTCTTGGGAATTTGTTTTATAAGTAGATATCTACTTACGAAAAAATAATTTTGCATCGCTAGCTATTTAGCGCTCTACCTACTTTTAGTGAAATAAAACTGTTTATTAGTTGTTTAATTAATTTTTTTATAGGTACGTTGGTTATTGTAGATCAACGTACATCCGATATTGATCCGATATACCTATAATAAAGTTATTAGGAAGGTACCTAAGCTGCAACGACGAATAAAAAGGACGGTGGGATTCCTAACAAATAGTAAGTAATGTATATTGGTTGAAATATAAATGCACGATATACGAAGCGTGACGACAACGATACTAACTCCGGGCTATGTTCGCTCGTAAATTGGGGAAGCAACCGACCACCAGCGCTCGAGCCACGACCGGCCTTCGGATTTGGGTACAAATAAAATGAACGCTTTATCAACCGCAAAGTATAACGATGAATAGAGAAATAAATACGCGATGAACAGAGAAAAAACTGGCACAATTAGTATTGAAACGCCATAGAAATCTTCTAGACTAACAAAAGTTACAATATTTACAAGTTTAATTTTTTTCAAACACAAATATTAGATTTGTTTCATATAAGTGGGGTATAATTAATTAATCCCAACACTCGTAGATTATAATTATGTTCAGTTTTTCTCCCCATGCATTCTATGCTCACACTGTTTGAATGTTCAAACCTAAGCTATGCATGGAAAGAAAAACATGTAGTAACATACGATAGTTATTCAAATTATAAACACGTTACAAAATCACTTAGGAATAAAGGTTACTAGGTACTTACGTTGAGAAAATGCATGCCCTTCAACCCCATTTATTATATAAATTCATATCATAAACCCCATTTATATTATAAATTGGGTTGAAGGGAGCCGTACGTTCTTCGCCTCACAAACTCAAATAAAGAACGTGATGGAACGCTCAAAATCCTAAAATATCTCTACTTGGGTCGCTTTACGTAAAATCTAATTCTTACCTATCTACATATGAATTTCTTTTATCTAATAAAATCAATGCTGAAAGTGATGAATCTCATAATATCCTCGAGGAACAAAATAAAAGTAATGAATAAGATGTGAAGTGCCGAATTATAGGATCGTTCAAATATTATAAGCTCGATTAGTTTTATGGCATTACGGAAAATGATTTATTCGCCTATAAGTTGTTGGACTTATCTAACTATTTTGTTCCGGCCGCCAGAGCCCACTTTACTTCCACGTAAAACTCGGATCTATACGATTAAAGATTTCATCCAGCGATATTGGACGATCGTAATATTTTAACGATGCCCGACCCTGCAGCTACTCCTTTGTTTTACTGCCCTTATTTTATTATTTATCGAAACATTTGATATATAAAAGGGCCATTATCTACAACTTTATGTGATAATTTATCACCCAAACTGCAAATAACAGTTGTAGCGCTTTTAAGAAAGATCAAACACGCCCATGTGTTCAATGAAGTAGTCTTTTTTGTAAAGTCAAAGTGAAAAATCTCCAAGCCAAGAAACTAAATTACGGCGGTATTTTTTGCTACTTCCGTAATATAAAACGCTTGTAGTTTAAAAATAATAATATAGGTACCTAATGTTCTTATTTTATGTTACCTACAACAACACAAGTTAACAACCTATCCAGTACAATTTAGTAGATAAGTATACCTACGTAAATACTCAGGGATACTAACTCGTAGGTACTATTCGGTATTCTGTGGTAGGACCACTTTCCCTACTTGTCTTGCATCTCACGAGGGGCGACTACGTTAGACATTGCGGACGTACGGTCCATTCGCTGATTCGCACTCATATCAAAAATCACAATCCATACTAATATTATAAATTTACGAAAGTAACTCTATCTATTTGTTACCTTTTCACAACTAAACGGCTGAACACATCTTAATGAAATTGACAAGGAAATAATGTGCACCATGGAGGAAGAACATAAGAAGGTATTTTATTTTTACCAAAATCACAGCTTCCTTTAGTTCCACGCGGACGGAGTTGCGGGCACGGCTAGTAGAATTTATTATATTAGGTAATACAAATACGATTAATACTACAATAACATAAATACATAATAATAATAAAATTGTCACTTAGAAGCCTATATGAGTAAAATTGTGACTGTGTGAGTGTGTGAGTATAAGTATACCTAGTTTATAACATCCAATATTATGTACGTGATTCCTGACTGAAATTCCATATGAAAGCGGAAGACACGTCTTAGTGCATTCATTATGACTCAGTATATTCACTATTTCCATTATACTCTTATAATACCGGAAGAAAATCTCGTTGTATTTTTATTTGTGTGTTATATAACGTCTAGTCCTAAAGGGTAACAAATATTGGGTTAGCTATAAGTATAGTCAGTAAGAGAAAGTCTTGAAACAAGAGATAGAGATTTTTTTCCAAGGAACCATGTCGTCGATTTTGGAGTTAAGAAAAACTGCAATCTCAAATTTTCAAGAACAACTCATTTCATTCATTCATTCTCATTTCATTTCGTTGAATTTTCAACTCGGAAAACGAACGAAGTTTTTTTTATTACCAAAATTGATTGTGTAGCTTGTAAGGAATGTTGTACCGGTTATTGTTACTTGAGGTCCTTGAGGTATTATTGTATCCGATGGAGTTCATAATTATGCAGTAGGTTTCAAAAGAAATATTTTTATAGCCTTAGAACAGGCTATTTCGTAGGTCGCAAAAGTACCTACTTAGTAGAGCCTAAACTTCTATTTTTAAACGACTGCCCAAAAAGGTGTTAATGTTATCAGGGTTCATTATGTGTGTAATGAATCTCTCTCTAATGTGTGTAATGAATGAACGAATGTGTCTCTTTGAATTTCTTTAGTCCACTGTATCTTCTAAACGCCTAAAACCGATTTAAATGGTACCTATCATTAAATTCCTTGCATTATTCCGGATTTAATAAGCTAGATGAAATCTTAATAAAAATCTATGGGGTAGCTATGGTACATGAATAAAAACCATAGGTACCTAGTTGAAAAAATAAAGTAGGTACGTAATAGAATCTGATTAGATAGGTACCTATGCGTGTGATCGCTATATTGCACTTATTAAGGAGATTCCAAAAAGATATACTTAACACGACATTTCTTCAATAACCAGTCAGTTCCTAAAAATACCCATTTTATATTTTAATGTACATTTATGACTCCTACAAAACTGATGTAGGTACATTATAGAGTATTTCTATTCGTAGTCTATTCGTAGTCTGTTCTATAAGTATTTGTATAGATTATATTCGCGCACTTGTTTGGGCATTCATGAATGTGGAAGAAGCAAAAGGAATTTTGTACTTTTTTTCTGCCTACCTCCATGGAAAAAGACTTGAAGTTGTTATGTATTAGTACGATTAGTGAATGTGTAAAATAAAATAAATATAAGAATTGACAGCGTCGTCGTATCTACAGTGGAAACGTGCAATTAATGCAAAACACATTGCTGCTTCAGCATTTATTACCGAAGGTTATAAATATGACTGCATATTGAAAATTGCATAAGTAATCAACGAAGTAGTTAGATCATACGAGATAAAAATGACACAAAATGGAAATCCGCAGATGGCTCTACTACATTATTTTTAATTGTGTATTAATACAAAGTAAGTGATCAACTTGAGAGATAACGACCGATTTTAAAGCCAAAGAAACGTTATATAATGTTAAATTGTTGTCCTCAGTTCTGGAAGGAAAAACAATTTCATTGAACGAGGTAATTGCCGCAGAATCGCAGCAACAGGAAGCCTTTGAGAGAACACTTCCGGCAAAATTAGCAGGTACTGTGAAAATTGCATCTTTCCTAAGATTGCTCTTATTATTTTTATTGTGTTATTATTATTTTCTTCAAGCAAACAGTGCCACACACCATACTAGAATTTACCCTTGATCGTGGGTAGGTTCACCTCGTTCCGTGCGGGAATCGAACCCACGACTCGTAGCGCCGAAAGCTAATCGCTTAGCTACTGCACTAACCGTGCCGATACTTATCCTAAATTATTATTTTACAATTATTTCTTGTACATGGTTTATTCTCGAAACAGGTTGCCTTGCTCTTGCAAAATGTAAACACCACTTACTCTGTTATCACACGACCGGCAAGTCTCTCCGGACAGGAAGATCCATGTATCAGTTCGGGCCGAACTGACGCAATTCCGACAGAAATAATCATATTCTTATTTCTCTCTTTTCAGCAAATACTGCCAAACATAACTCCCTAATTAAACGCCTGTCGTCCACTTCGAGGGTGAAAAAATTCCTAGAATCAAGTCTCTTCCTAGGTAACTACATACCTATTATATTTAAATTAATATAACCTCTATGAAATTAATATCAGTATGTAAATCAAAACAAAATCCACTAATTTAAAACGCTAATCTTGTTTGTTACTTTCCAGATAATACAACCCCAGATGGCAAGATAATATCTCCACTTAAATATATAAAGTCATTTCGTATCAAAAGTCCACTGAGACCTAAAAAACTTAAACTTTTACAAAAATCAAGATTCAAACGCAAGAATCTGTCAGCGAAACGGGAAATTAATGGAAATGAGAAGCTCAAACAGAAGTATATCCCGCTACTCAAAAGTCTTAGTATGTTGTTTGATAATCTTCTCGGCTCAGACGCGAGCGAGTCTTATGAAGTCAAAACAAAGAAATTTAAGCGCAATCAATACTACTCCGAAGATACTTTCGAAATACCTTTCAACTGTACACTTGAATCCCTTTCTGGAAACACCAAATCAAAATCGCAAAAAAAGACAATTACTCCTTCCCCGGCACTCACTGTTGAGGTCTCGGTTACTACCGAGACTCCCACCTTTACCAAGACTACCTCCGCGACAGCCAATTTTACTACCATTGGTAACTTCAGCGCTTTCAGACAGAATAAGAACATACCCGTATTACTTACAAGAAATACCATTGGCTCTTGGCGAAACGATAATGGAATCAGTGAGAGAAGCAGCGCCACACTTCACGGAAACATTAAAAGAAATATCACCGGGCATCATGGAGATCATGAACATACTACCAGATTCAGAGAAAATGAGTCCTGTGCAGAAGATGATAAAAAGAATACCGACGGTGCTACACGAAACGGTACAAGAAGCTTTAGAGTCTCAGGACCAGGAGGAAGAGGATATAGAAATAATACCAGAATTTCTTCGAAAAGAAACACTACCGAAGAAAGTAACAACTCGGAAGATGAAACCACCGATGACAACGTTCGAGAAAATCAATTTAAAATTGGAGGAGACAAAACAAAGAGCTCAGGACTTCTACAAGAACCTCTTCGAAGATTACGAGGATTTGCATCCGAAGATGTCTTCCAAAACACAGAATCTGTACAGCCCAAAGACGTTCGTGAAAAAAGCGTCGTCAATGTCCCACACCATAACGCCGGTGATAAACGAATCACTGGCGGAGGTAGCTCAATTGCCACAGAAGATCAAAAAGTTCGTAAAAGAAATGAAACAATAATATTAATCGAAGATAGCTCGAACTCTACTACAAATCATTCGAAAATCCCGCGTAAAAAGTCACCAGTTGTGATGATCTTTGAGGGGTACAGTATAACAAGAGACAAAAATGGCCAAAACAAATTTTCTGAAAAATCTGTATGTATCCGGTCATAGCCATAGGTGTATTATCTGAATGTATAGTTGTATGTATGACAGTAATCAAAGACAATAAGTGAGTGAACCTGTATATTAAAAATAGATAAGTATTTTGTACAAATAATTTTGTAATAAACAAATATAACTATCGGCGACCTTTTTTCCCTTTGCTCTTGTGACTGGCTTGAGCTGCTTGTGGCTGTTGATCAGCTGGTCTGAAATAGATGAAGAAAATATACACTGGGGAAACATGTAATACCTTTTTACTATGTTTATTCCAAAATCTTATTAAGAGAAAGTATGAGGGAGAGAGACGGAAATTACAATAAATGAAAGTGGTAATATGTGATTATTGTAGTTACAATTAATTATTAGAACTGCTTCATTAATTCAATGCATACACACAAGCATAGCCACAGTTTGATTTCCACATCAGGCAGTATTTAAGGTTGTTTACTGTTGAAAAATCCATAGTAACAGTAAGTATATTGGAAAAACATTCCCTTATAAATCGCAATAGTAGGCTCTTATTACGGTCTAATACTACCATCAACGAAATGTGTTATTATGTTGTGCCTATCCCTTGGGAATTCCGACATGTATAACAACTATCTTTCATAGAGTGATGAAACTAGCCTTTTTTATGCTTTTTTTATTAAACAGCAACTTACCTATTTTGTCTAGATTTCAGCTTGGGAATTGATTCACCAATGTGCTTCATAACAGATTCACGAGTAGGGAGATCTTGACTGACTGGAGAGCCATCATCATTTTTTAACTGTACTCTGATTCTGCCTCTGAATAATATTTCCTGAATTCACAAAAGAAATAATATTTTATATTAGTAATTGCTGCAGAGGATGTTTTGTTTTGGTGTAGACATATAAATAAATTCATACTGCAAATTAGCAAGAAAAGAATAAACAGTGTAATATAGACAGATACAACTTGTACATGATTGATTTGGATTTTTTAGATGTTGCATTAGCTTTTGTGCAATACTGTACTATTTTAAATTGTTCATCATCATTACATAAAATCCCTGTATACATAAATTTTAAGATGAAGGTGGATATGGATATATTTAGACTCTGGTGAACATTACAAAGGTTAAAAATGAATATATTTCAAGTCAATGTTTATTTACTCCAAACCTAAAATAATATTCCATTTTGGTAATCCAAACCACCCATGATTAATTGTGGACCCACAACTCATTGTAGACTCTTCCTACAAATACTACAGTACGGGGTTATTCAAAAAAGGAGTGAAATTATTTTTACAGAGTAGGCAAAGCACAAGTGGTATAAAAAAAAAGTATTAATCAATAATAATTATATTGTATATAATAGTGGTTGTTATTACTATACCTTGCTAGGTTCCCTAGGATACAACTTGTTTTCCACTCCTACCCTGAGCCCTGCAGCTACCAGGACATCTCTGATCTCCTGATGAGTAGGGTTCTCCACACAGTATGACTTGGACAGTTTACGGCCTTGGGCCAGGGTCTTCTTACTATTCAGGTATGCAGGGTAAATACATATCCATCTGGAAGACAGGTCATAGCTTGTTTATAACATAAAGAATAAATGATATTGGTACACAAGACTCAGTGTAACAGATTATAACAATAACATAATTAAAACATCAAATTGATTTAGAGTAACTGTTTAGTGGCATTGGGTTAGAGAAAACAACTATTGTTTCAAGCACTTAGTTTATAAAGGTACAGGTTGCTATAATATCACTAAAATAACAGAGGTTACATACCTTTCCACGTCGCTGTGTTTCTTTTCGGGGTTCCACGAACTTATAGCGGCCATGATTTATATCTCATAAACGCTTTTACAATTCACAAAAGAACTTACTTACACAAACAATAATTCAATTAAGATAAATGAAAATTAATTTATCAAGATCAACTGCAATTTCACAAAATCACAAATAATATGTCGAACTATCGAAACTCGTTCGTTTGACACTTGACGTTGACTGATCAGTGTTACCAGTGGGTTCTAGTAAAAAGTTACCTGGAGCTGGATGTGCCAGAAAAGTAACATTTCTTAGATAAAAGTAACATGTCATTTTTTTTTATATGTTACATATCAATTGCCTATGATTCTTTATTTTAAAGTAAATAACCAATGTTATTTATTATGTTAGTAAAATGTTTTTGTGTAAATATCTAGCTTTACTTACCCCATGTAAGTAAAGCTAGATATTTACACAAAAACATTTTACTGGAAAGTAAAGTTCAGTGGAAATGGTTAAAACATACAGTCCGCGCGCGAGCTCCGAGGAATCGGGGTCTGAGGAAGGACACAGTGCGCTGCGCCCGACCGTCGCTAATTAGCCCATACCGCGCACTCTCCCAGTGCCAGGGGAAATCACGATATACGCTCGTAATCGGAATCGATTCAATTTTGACAGTTCAAAAATGTACATCGAAGTCAAAGTCAAAATCTTTATTTGTAGAACATAGGTATAAATGGATGTTAAAAATATAAAATATAGGAATCGCTATGTCTAGCCTTTAGTGGCGTACAAATTTAAATCAATAGTAATTAGGTACTATATTAAATATGTACTATAAAAGATCACACAACTCAGACAGACCAAAACCAATCGCGCAGTATGCTTTAAAAATCACTCCGATCGACAATGAGAACGAAGCAATAAACATTCTTGAACTGTTAAAATTGAATCGATTCTGATTACGAGCGTGTGTCATGGTTATCCAATATCCTGCTGACAAAGATTTGACATGACAATTCCTTCGTACATTGCGTTTCGTTTTAAATTATGTTTGTTTTACTTTGTTGTGACCACAGACTTCAAAGACAGCTCAAACTGGTTCTAACTAATTAAATAAGTATTTAAAATATTCTATTACGAAAAGTAACGTAAAGTTACATTTTGAGCCATGCATGTAACATGGCGGGGTCAAAAGTAAAGTAAAATGTTACAAATGGTACATTATGGCAACACTGTGACAGTGATATGCTGACACGCTGACACTTGCTGACACTGACGTTTTGGTTTCTTCCACGTTAACGTCAGTTTGATTTGCGTTTAATTTCAGTTTATTATCTTTATACAAATATTAATATTTCTTTTTTAATAATTACTCTACAAATTCATGTTAATTAATTAATAAAAATTATAATTTTAAATACTCTGACTAAAGACGTCTATGACAAGTTGAATAACAAAACGTCAGTAACAAAATAATTAAAAACAAACCTCGTCCGTCCTCTCCTCCTCATAACCAAACTCATAACCTACAAAAGTTTTCCAAGGGATTGTAAATTGTTAAAAAATTGGTTTAGTATCTGATTGTGCCTTGAATTTGTTATATTACAGTTCTGTGTGCAGGAACTTAGTTAGAATAATGTCTCTCTTAGTAGCAACAGACAAATATATTGCTATAGCAAAAGAACTTCATGTGGATTTCTACGACTACTCAACCCATAAAATTATTGATATTCCTATTACACCCAAGCAAACTGAAAAGGATTATATATCTGATATTGCAGTTTCCAACGATTCAAGTTATTTAGCACTAGTGACAGCCACTTCAAAGCAACTGATAGTGTATGATTTACTTCGACTAGAACTTCAACAAACTTTTATCATACCAAGAAGTGCTAGTAGAATAAGATTCACAGTTGACAATACGCAGTTATTAGTGGCAGACAAAAGTGGTGACGTGCTCATATATGACATAAAAAAAGAAGATTCTGGGACTAAACTTCTCGGACACTTAAGCTTACTCTTAGATGTTTTACAAACAAATGACACCAAACATGTCATATCATGTGATAGAGACGAAAAAATAAGGGTATCCTGTTATCCTAACACTTATAATATCGAAACATACTGTTTGGGCCACAAAGAATTTGTAAATCACATAGAATTTTTGCCTCACAATGAAAAGTACTTGACTAGTACATCTGGGGATGGTACTATCAAAATTTGGGACTATACTAAGGGCAAACTTTGTCATACAATTGACACATCTTTAAATGTGAATGATGATCAATTAAGGCAGAACTTTATAAACATAATGGATGAAGGTGGTATTGAAGTTAATACTTTGCCAATTGTACATTATACAACATCAAAATTTAATGAAAATATGAGTATATTGGCTGCAACAGTGCATACTTGCAATGCAGTCCTTATTTACACTGTAAATAATATAGATAACCAATTTAGCTATAAATTACAAAAGTTAAAACTACAAAGATTCCCTAGTGCAATAAGACTTCATAATGACACTCTTTTTGTGTATGATGACTCTGACTGCGAGGTGAGTGTATACAAATTGGTAGAGAATAATGGAAATATTTCTGTTGATGAAACAACCAAATTAAAAATGTTTGAAAATGAAAATGTTGACTCAGAAAGTGAAGAAAGTCAATTAGAGTCTATCAAAGTCTTATACAAACGGAAGTTTGACAATGTTCAAGAATATCAGGAAAGAAAAAAACAAAGACTAGAGAAATCATCAAAATAATGTTGTTTATTACATTGTTATCATATTATAATGTTGTTTTATTAGAATTTGACTTCTGAATGCCATAGGTATCCCGGTATCCCAATAACAAACTGTCATTTAGTATAGTAATTTACAGCTTACAACTGAGGCTATCAGGGCTTGAATTGGTTACATGCATACATAACATCATTTTCCTATTCTATGGTGGTAGCCAGAAGCTACAGAATGGCACAAGCTACTTCACCATTCTCCATAATATGCTCCTTCCACATCTTATCATACATTAGTTAGTTCTTTTCTTTATCCCTTTAGAAGAGTTTCACTGATATGATCAGCTTAAATCCTTCTACGCTATGGCGTCCCTTCGTAACATTTTCGACTAACTTTAATGCAACCCTTTTTTTACTCTTTTCTGCGCTGTATAGTGGAGAGGAGAGAAACGAAAATGATATTGGAGAGAGTATTCTCCACATAACTAAACCATCTACCTATCTCTGCGCACATTTCTCACTCGCAAAGTTAACTACACTGCTTGTATGGTCTACGCTTATTTTCAAAAATGTGTAGCTATTGTTACCTTTGAGCAATTCCCGTCACCTATCGCTCGTTTTCTCCACCTTGTGCGTATTCGTAGCTGCACACACATTTGCGAGCGACCCGATTCATCGTCAGGGCCCGGGCGGGTTCGTCCATATAGGCAAAGTAGGCGACAGTCTAGGCCGATAGAATTTGGGGGGCGGCAAGTTAAACTGTGGCATGCCAACATAGACTTCTTGTGTAAGTAGACAGGATGATGCACGGAGCATGGATCAACTAGAGCCAGGGTTATAGGAAATCCTTGACACCCCTGGTACTGAATATTGGATTTTTATCAACACCTATTTTATTTAAGGGGCGCCATTCAATTAATTCGCCTCATTATAGCTGCTCTTAACTTCCGTAAAGGAATAATTTCAAGATCACCATGCTTCGAAAACGGATTGGTGATCCACGTGTAAGACTATTTATCGCATTCAACTACAAGAAGAGAACAAGTTGTCTATTTGATATGAGTTTCTATACCTGCAGCAAGATACTCTATGCTGGATACTCTATTTCTAAATTGTCAAGTGCTTTGTTTCCAATCATTCTATCTGTGTCTCGTGTCATAATTCTTTTAGTTAATTAAAACCAATATTCGAGTTGGTTTGTCGTTTATTATGTATCAATTTAATTAACTAAAAATGACGAATGAAAAGATGTCTAGACCCGATTCTATAACAAAATATTTAAGACCTGAAAAATTTGACGTGGAACCAAATGCCCCGGGTGCGGATTTGAAATGGATCCATTGGCGATATACGTTTAATAATTTCTTGTCTGAAGAATTGTCTGACAGTACGGCCGATGCTGCGAAGCTGAAATTGGTCATCAATCATATCTCTGCGGCAATTTTTCCATACGTGCGTGATTGTAAGACTTTCGACGAAGCCATAAAGCTCCTAGATAGGACATATGTCAAGCCAAAGAATGAAATCCTAGCACGACACATTATGTCTACAAGAAAACAAAAGCCAGATGAATCTATAGCTGACTATGGGAGAGAACTAAGGCTATTAGCGCGTGACTGTAACTTTCAAGCAGTTACTGCAAAGGTACATGAAGAACAAGCATTACGAAGTGCCTTTATAGCTGGCATAAGTTCATCGAAGATAAGGGAACGTCTTCTAGAAAAAATGACACTGACTCTCGATGAAACGCTTAACCAAGCCTTATCCCTTGAAACTGCCGAAAAAGATTCTCTAGTGATTGGTAACAATGGCGTACATACTGGCTATTCTCATCTCAATGCATTAGTGGAACCTGAACGGTCAAACCTGAATCACACTCCGACGCTACGATCCACTTCACCGAATAACGATCTTAACCAACTTGCGGCTTCGACGTCGCGACCTACTCCACCAAGGCCACGGTCAGCTAAACGGTGCTTTTTCTGCGGTGGTAACATACATCAGAGAATAAAATGTCCAGCTTTTAGAGCTCAATGTCAGTTATGTTTGAAACAAGGACATTTTGCGAGTGTCTGCCGTTCTAGTAATGCTGCCAGTAACGCCGCCCTTTCATTTAACCAACCCTCCGGCACTGTGCATCATAGCGAAATGGCTACTGCAGCTTTTTCTGCCGCCTCTCCTTCAGGTCTATGTAAAGCTACGATACCCATCACAATAAATGACATACGGGCAGATGCACTTATCGATACTGGGAGCTCAGTCAGCTTCATTGATAGAAATATTGTTAGCCTCATGAAGTTGAAACAGAAGCCACATAGACAGACTATCACGTTAGCCTCCCTAAATCACGTTTCGTTTGTTGAGGGGATTTGTTTTGCTACTATCAAGATGAACGAACATGTGTACCAACAACGACCCTTACTCGTCGTGAACAATCTCTGCGCTGACGTCATCGTAGGCCATGACCTACTGAAGGACCACTCAACTCTGAAATTCCAATTTGGAGGAACGAGGAAACCCTTAGAAATTTGTAACGTGATGCAAGCATCATTACCGCATGCTTCTATTTTCACGAATCTCTCGCCAAACATCAGACCAATTGCAATAAAATCAAGACATTACAGCAAAGAGGACAACGAGTTCATCACAAAAGAGATCTCAAAACTAATAAATGACGGTGTTATCGAACCGAGTGTATCACCTTGGCGAGCACAAGACCTCGTCGCAGGGGGCGTTTCGCACCGCAAACGTCTAGTGATCGACTATTCACAGACTATTAACAAATTTACATGTCTAGATGCATATCCCTTACCTCATATCCAAACAATTATAGACAATGTATCAAAATATAAAGTTTTTAGCCAAATTGATTTGAAAAGTGCGTACCACCAAGTACCGATACTTAACAAAGAGAAAATCTATACCGCCTTTGAAGCCGACGGTAAATTATACCAATTTACTAGAATACCCTTCGGAGTAACTAATGGCGTAGCGGCATTTCAAAGAACTCTTGAATTTTTCATAGACAAAGAGCAGTTACATGGTACCTTTTCATATTTGGATGACGTCACTGTCTGTGGAAAAGATCAGAACGAGCACGACAAGAACCTCGCCAAGTTCATGTCAGCTGCAAATAAATATAATTTGACTCTTAACAAACAGAAAAGTGTTTTCTCTAAAAATTCAATAAATCTTCTTGGTTACACTATCGAAAATAATATAATCAGTCCAGATAACGAAAGGCTAAAACCATTAATTGAATTACCAGCTCCAACGAACTCGGCTGAACTAAAACGAGTCCTAGGGCTGTTCGCTCACTACGCGAAATGGGTCGACAAATTTTCAGAAAAAATCCGACCCCTTGTCAATATTGCTGAGTTTCCATTGGGGGAAGAAGCCATAAAGTGCTTCGCACAATTGAAAAGTGACATCAAAAAGGCTGCTCTTGTGGCTATTGACCACAACGAAATATTTACCGTAGAGACAGACGCCTCAGAATACGCAATAGCCGCTACGTTATCACAAAACGGACGCCCAGTAGCATTCTTTTCTAGAACTTTGTCAAACTCCGAAAGTAATCACCCTTCTATAGAAAAGGAAGCATGTGCTATAGTCGAGAGCTTAAAAAAATGGAGGCATTATCTCATCGGCAAACACTTTCTTCTAATTACTGATCAACAATCTGTCTCCTATATGTTTAATCAAGAACATAGCAGCAAAATTAAAAACGAGAAGATTCAACGTTGGAGACTGGAATTATCATGTTTTAAGTATGACATTTTATATCGTCCCGGCTCACAGAATGTGGCGGCTGACGCCCTATCCAGAGTCTGCGCTTTCATGAATACCAACAAACTGAAGGAATTACATGAAGCTCTCTGTCACCCTGGCGTTACCAGAATGTACCATTGGGTTCGGATGAAAAACTTGCCCTTTTCCGCATCCGATGTCAAAGAAATGACTGCTTCATGTCCAGTGTGTGCTGAGATAAAACCACGCTTCTTAAAGACTAGAGGTCAGCTTATCAAGGCCACAGCTCCTTTCGAACGATTAAATATCGACTTTAAAGGACCCTTGCCGTCGAATACACAAAACAGATATATGCTCACAATAATCGACGAGTATAGTCGCTTTCCTTTTGCCTACGCATGCAAAGATATGACAAGTGCTACGGTGATTAATTGTCTTAAAGACTTATTTTTTACATTCGGACAACCCCTCTATATCCATAGCGATAGGGGATCATCATTTATGTCGGAAGAGCTAAAACTATTTCTAAGAAACAACATGATTGCTTCTTCTCGCACGACTCCGTACAATCCGCAGGGTAATGGCCAAGTAGAACGCTTGAACGGTACCCTGTGGCGTGCTATACAACTAAACCTCCGTTCCAAGGATCTTAGCATTGAAAATTGGGAGCGAGCTATGAAAGTTGCCCTGCACTCCATTCGCTCACTGATATGTACGTCTACAAACTCAACTCCGCATGAACGACTGTTCAGTTACCCTCGTAGATCTCCGAATGGAGAAACCTTGCCCACTTGGATGGTGCCAGGACCGGTACTTTTGAAAAGGAATGTCCGACATTCAAAAACGGACCCACTTGTCGAAGAAGTGGAACTTATCGAAAGTAACCCATACTACTCTTATGTGCAGCGTAACGGAGAAACGGTTACTGTATCAAATAGACAGCTCGCGCCGTTTCCTACTAATGAAGAAAACACGGAACCGGAGCAGTTTGAACCTACTCAATCTACGAATCAATCAGAACAGAACCGAGAACCGTCTGACCGAGAAACGTCTGTTGATCAAATTTCTGATGAGCCAGCACCACTCAGAAGATCTACGAGAGAAAGAAGACCTCCTTCTCACTTGAGGGACTATGTCCTCGATGGTGAAGATGATTAAAAGGAGGGGGTGAATGATATGAGTTTCTATACCTGCAGCAAGATACTCTATGCTGGATACTCTATTTCTAAATTGTCAAGTGCTTTGTTTCCAATCATTCTATCTGTGTCTCGTGTCATAATTCTTTTAGTTAATTAAAACCAATATTCGAGTTGGTTTGTCGTTTATTATGTATCACTATTCTTAGCCGGTAACCACACATAAGCGGTTAAGCATGAAAATTGACAATAGGTACGCCGCGTGTATCCAGCTTTTTGCGCCGTGATCATGTCATGTCATTGGGTAAAGCGTAGGTACCTAACTACTTACAGTTCAAGATTGTAACACGGTTGTTCCTTTCTCATCTAACAAGTGTGCTTATCATTTACACATGATTTAACAGTGTATCAGGTCCGAATCGCGTAAAATATGAAAAGTTAATGATATAGCTCTTTCCCGACGTTTTGACCGCATTTCACCGGCCGTGATCACGGGCAGACTGCGATGACCAAGTATCATCTTCCCGAAGCGGGGTTTCTTCACCTACCCTCCGTTGAAGTTGATTTATTATTATTTAGTAGGTATACACATCCCTGCGGGGACGCAGGCAAGTGTGAACACTAATTCGTTAGTGTTGTGTTGGCTGGATACCATGATGGTGACGATTTATAAGTACCTAGATCTTCTCGAATGAAATTTTTATGCTTGACTAGCTGTGCCCGCGACTTCGTCAGCGTGGAATTTAACAAAAAAAATATTTTTTGGGTGAAACATATGTCCATAAACAGGCGAATCTTTAACGATGAATTTTTTTATTTTACGCGATTCAGACCCGAAACAATTAGCAAGTGTGTCAACTGACAATTTGCGCACAATGTAAACTACCTAATATGGAAATAAAACCAAAAATAAACCAGGTATTTATTTATTATCTTTGTTACAATTCAAACAAGAAATGTGAAATGTGCAAGTCTTATAGAGGGGTTGTACAAAAATAAATGAAACCTAAGTAACATTAGTTAAGCTAACGAGTTAATCCAAAGCCAATTTCATTACACAAACAAAAAACCTAAAAATCACAATATCACATTTTAACTAAACACAACAAGGCGTTATAACTAAGTTATAGATTCTGGTATTTTTAATACTTATTGCTTTTTGAGAAGAGCAAAGTTCAACCTGGCAAAAGATTCAAGAAGTTCATCGAACTTTGATATATTTGTATCACTATATTAATACATAATTAGGTATCTAGTTTTTACAATCGCCGTTATATCTAAATGCAATCCAATCAATACAATCTGAATCCTTTACGTAATTTACCTAGATTTAAGCACATTAGCAAAATTGCGGAGCTGAGGAGCAAGGTTGTCGATTTCATTCAATACACTGTCCACTTCATTCTTAAGTTCCATTAAATCAGGCAAATTATTACAATCCGGTACATTTAGTAGTGTTGTAAATATCTTGTCCCATAAACCGACCTTCATGTACCTATAACAACAATTTTATTACTTAGCATCTTACAATTATAGGAAATTCTCACAGTTAAAAACTCTTACTGCTGCGTTTATTAGTGACGGATTAGAATGGAACTTACCTTGGAAATTTCTTGTCTATATTCCATTGTCCTAAACGATTAGCTACTTTCATATAACTGCCCATTAAGATGACATGTATTGTACCCGCTAAACAATACAGATCTGTCTGATAAGTCCAAGGTTTCCCTTCTCTCATCTCAGTACATGTGAAACCTTCTGTTGCGATCAACTGTAACAGACAATTATTTAATAAATTATGGCTTAATTATTGATTAATTAAAAACGGAAATCAAAGTGTTGAAGTAGTTATCATCATAAAAATCAGTAGCTTAAAGGTTCACTGGCTCAACCTTTTAGTTTCTGATCGTTTTTTTTAAGAGAACCTATTTTAGTGCCTCTTCAGCAATTAGTACGTACCTCTCTAAATGTTGTACCTTCTGGAAACAACGACATGTCTATAGCACAACCGAGATCAATTAGTTGTAACGATGGAGTTCTCCACTCCTGCGTAGGTCTGCAAAAAAATATACGAAAAATGTGTAAATGTTGTGTCTGGGACCCCATCTGGGAAGAATAGGTAAGCGCAGGTGTTTGAAAAAAATTGCCTTTATCCTTCCTCAGATGCATGCTATTTCCTTGTCAATCTTACTATGGTATTTGGTCAAAAGGCCGCCCAGAAATGTAACTTTCCAAAAATGTGTGTTTGGTAGGTACCATCGACTTCTATCTGGAAATCAAACCGCATTAAAATCGGTACGAGGATATCCGTCCAAAATAATGCAGAAGTACGGCAATTAGTACCGTCTGATAAAAAAATTATATTGTTACCACCACTTTGAGAGATAATATATCCTGGTATTGGTCATATTGTTATTCCTTTAAAACAAAACTATTAGGTATCCTACATTTTGATACATAACATAGCATAACGCCTGTATTCCCCAAAGAGTTAGGCAGAGGTTTTCACCTAGACTTGTGCAGTTACATTACAAAGGCAATAAAAGTTACGACCTACGTTTTTGCTGAAAGTGAAAAATTATACGATCTACTTGATTCTGGGCAGCATTTGGACCAAATCCTGGCAATGTCCTTGCATAAAGATCAGTTCAGTCGTTTAGTCATGAAAAGGTAAAATAAGGAAGTAAGGATAATTTTAATGATATAAATATATAACTTTTTAACTCTATAGCTCAACCACTGTAGGCGCGGCCCTCCCGATGGTTTTCCATTTTAATAAAGACAACAATATAATGTATAGTATAATATAGTACTTATTTTTACATTATAATAATTATTTATCACTAGATATCTATCACAGTATATACGGTGTATATCAGTGCACACCCGCCGTCCCTCGTCCCGCAAACCATCGGGAGGGCCACGCATAATCGGCCGGAAGGGTCGCGCTTACAGCGGTCGAGCTACAACTGATATTGACTTTTCTAATATTTCATTAAAAGATTTATTTCTTTAAGAAAACATACAATAACCAACAATACCTATACTTCTCAGGTTGCTGTTACGTGTTTCTAGGGAATTATTATTCATTCGTAACATAAAACGACAGATTTAGCATTCGCCAGGCGTGCCTAACATAATCCGGTCCTGTAGCGGGTAAAACGAAGCTGCATCAGTCTTTTTTTTTAATGGTTACTGATACGTTGGGATCTACTTACGCCGAATATGGATAATTATTATTCACATAGGTAAATTTATAACACTACTGGTATGATATCAAAATACATAATTATGTACTTATTGTTCGGTGATGTTTCAGTTTCCAGAAAAAGACAGTAATTAATGAATGCATGTATCCACGGCTTCATAACAAATTATAAATTTTCAGTATAATAAGCTAACCTTTTATTTACGGAAAGCCTATGCAATGCGAGGTCAGCTTATATTGGAAATGTATAGCTTGATATGTAGCAGTGTGTGCCAGCCCATACATAAAAGCACACGCATAAATAAACACATTACCCTACTTTGCGTCACGCAATCAGGTAAAAATAAAATTCGAATAATCCGTTTATACTATAATACTAATACTTACATTTTCATCAGCAAAAAGTTGTCTGGTTTAATGTCAGCGTGTATGATTTGCGCTTTATGGAGATAATGAATTATCGACAACATCTCCGACGTCAGCAAGATGACGATAAATTCATTTATACATTTAGAGGTAGCAGCTCGGATTTTATTAGCGACATCTAACAGTGATCCATATTTGGAATATTCCGACACAAATAAACTGGCATTATCCCCTAAGAAACCAGTTGTTATGTCCATGTATCCTGGAAGCTGCATACAAAAAAAAAATATAAGTACCTAAATCTAAAAACGATAAATATTCCATTACTAATAACATTAAAACATTACCATGAATGGGTCTTTTATTCTTGCTTTTATTTCCTGACAAATGTAGAACTCCCAAGGCCGACTCGGTTTTTGGTATTTCACAGCTACAGATTTATTGCTATGTAAATCGAGGCAAAGAAAAACTGCGCCGTAATTTCCTTTGCCGAGCTGCTTGTCAATGGACAATTTAGTATGTCCAACAGTTATTACAGCTGTCAGTTGCAATTTAGGAATGCTTCGTACTTCGACATATCCATCTGCATGAGATTTGTTTGGGAATTTTACATATTCTAGTAAAGAATTGAGAAGTTTTTTACTGAATGGATCAATTTGTGCTTGGAATTCGATATCAGCTGGCCTAGGTATGTCACTGGTTTC